>JAPVLO010000031.1:1920000-3120000 GCA_027257055.1 Cephalopachus bancanus | reverse complement strand
ATCATGTGCAAATTCCATTTATCAAAGCAAATCACAAGGCCAGCTGAGATTCAAGGTGTGGAGTTATAATTTCCATCTCCTGATGAAAAATATTTGTGACCATTTGCAATCTACTGCACTTAGCATTTATACTTTGAAGACTTCTATGTGACTAGAACGAGTTAGTTGCTTTTTAGCAAAGAATGGCCCAGTATAAATAATCTTCCTGACCATAGATGGGCACAGTCCAGGATGCTTGTTACCTCAACTCTGGGGACTGGCCTCACTCTCAAGAACTTGTCTTTTTACCTTCCTGAGTGATTATGATCCCTCATTCACAGACCGTGAGCTTTTACACATTTCTACACTGAAAGGACGAGGACATCTGGAACAAGAGAACTTCAGTTATCAGAGCAGGAAAGATATGCCTATTTAGGGTATCCTGATACATTTGTATGAAACAAATGTAAATGTACTAGGGGTAGTTTGGGTGAGTAAGTGGAAACTGGCAGAGGTAGTGGGTCTCTTGTAAAAGGTATATCTGAGAAATATGTTTTTGGAAGAAGTGACTACACAATGAAGATAAGCAATGAAAATAATAACCAGAGCAAAAACGGGGCTAATCTGTTGCAATGTTTTAAAAAAAATGAAAGAAGACATTGGCCAGGTGCAGTGACTCACTCCTATAATCCCAACACTTTGGGAGGCCGAGACAGGAGGATTGCCTGAGCCCAGGAATTTAAGACCAGCTTGAGCAACATAGTGAGATCTTGTCTCCACAGAAAAATGAAGAAACTAGCCAGGCGTGGTGACATGCCTGTAGTCCCAGCTACTTGGGAGGCTGAGGTAGGATCGCCTGAGCCCAGGAGGTCAAGTCTGTGGTAAACCGTGATCATGCCACTGCACTCCAGCCTGGGTGAAAGAGTGAGACCCCAACTTAAAAAAAAGAAAATCTAAAAATGAAAGAAGATATAACTGCAAGATAAGTATGCTCCTAAAAATGCACAGCTCAAATAAACAGGTGAAAAATGAAGCAGATGGGGGAGGGTTGGATGGGTGACATACCAGGTGCTGTGAAGGAGCTGTTTGAATAATTGATATGAGGGTGAAAGATAATTGCAAAGAGGAAATGTCATTTAGAGCTACTGTAACAAGCATGATTTAACCAATAATGATGGAAATATTATGAATATGTTCATTTATTATCCAATCAAATGATAATTATGTTGTGGCCATTCAGATTTTACTCTTCAAATGCTAATTGTAATGTAATTTTTAAACCATTCACATCTGTTGCTGTATGTATATATTGTTTTGGAAGTTAAGTAGAAAGGCAAGTTTTATGTGGAACTTGTTCTCAGTTTTGGAGAACATGAGGTATTCACTCTTACAAATGTAGAAATGGAGTGGAATTCTTGTTTATCTTTAAATATTTATGAGCTAAGTTTATTATTACAGTATAAAAAGTATAAATGAAGATTTAGATTTATATGACATATCAAATATCCATATTTTGCTGAATTTACTTAGTCTCACCTTGATAAATCAATAATTCATTGAGTGTTAATTCTGTCCCACTGTGTATCCAAGTGTCCCCACTGAATGTAAGATCAATGGGTGATGTCATTATAAACATTTCAGTAGAATTTACTTATATCTCCTGTCTCAAAAAACAATTCATTTTTTATTTTTAGTCAAGTTTGTTTGACATTACTCAGAAGAATTTATGACATTTGGCATTCAGAAAGATTTATGAAGAATAGCTATTTACTTATTTTCATGATGTCATACTCTCGGATATTTAGTCTTCATGGTGTTTTGGGTATAACTTTTTGCACTGCTTAAAGTAGTGAGTTTATTCTTAGATTGACAAGAATGTCAGTAAAGCAGATTGAGAAAAAAGATCTGTTGCATTAATTAGCATCGTGTTGAAATATGTTGAATTTTTATATTGCATTTATTTATTTTAGATATTCCTTTATTAATCCAATTAAAATGTGCATATAAACCTGATGCACTTTACAAATAAAATTTAAAGTTAGCATATTAATTTTCTTATTTATTTATTTACTTAATTATTTTAGAGACAAGGTCTCCCTCTTGCCCAGATTAGGGTGCAGTGGTGTGATCATAGCTCACTATAGCCTCAAGCTCCTAGGCTCTAGTGATCCTCTCATCTCAGCATCCACACACTACGGGGTGTGTCACCATACCTGGTTAATTTTTTTATTTTTGTAGAAATGGGGTCTCACCATGTTGCCCAGGCTGGTCTCAAGTTTCTGACTTCAAACAGCTCTCCCATTTCTACCTCCCAAAGTGCTGGGATTACAGGCCTGAGCCATTGCACCCAGCCAGCATTTTTTTTTTTTTTGTATAGACAAGGTCTCACCATGCTGCCCAGGCTCATCTCAAACCGGCGGGTTCAGGCAATCCTCTCACCTTGGCCTCCCAAAGTTCTGGGATTATAGGCTTGAGCCACTGTGCCTGGCCAACCAGCATATTAATATCCTTAGAAGCCCTATCGTGCTTTTTCTACATAGAAAATATCACTCAGAAATTGTGAGATCATTAGGGGAAAATCTAGAATAAAAAGTCCTTTTTCTATTTTGTCAAGATGCATACTACTATCTTCTTTTAAAAACCTGTCTTTCATTTTAGGTACACATGTTGCTAAAATTTTATAAGCCTACATGATAAAAATCAGAATGTAAAATTATGTTGACTAAATAGAATATGCACAATCTTTGGGAAATGTTTAAGCACCTACTATAAGTCAGTGTCTAGGAACTGAGAATATAAGAGGGACCTAGAGAGACAAGTTCTCTACTCCAAGAGTGTTTATATTCCAATGGAGAGTAAATTAACACACAAATTATAAGCAATAATAATAATCAGATAACAAAAGGTATCAGTGAATTCACAAAGTATGAGAGAGTACCAAGGGTTTACATTGTAGTCTCTTTGAGGGGGTAACATATCATTTGAATTCTGATGGTCAGAGGAAGCCAATGCAAAGAAGAAAATCAAGTTACTAAAATTCAATTCACCAAAAGCCACATTTCAGAGACTAATTTGCGTATTGAAAGTAATCAGGAAAAAATGAAAACATTGGTGAAATTGGGACCAATATTCTCAGAAGACACACACATGCATACACACATACACCTTTTGGATTTCATTATTATTGCTATAGAACTGGTTTGTGAAATAAACAAAAAGTCCTGAGTATAAGATCTACCCTGGATCCAAACCAGGCATGGTGACTCTTGCCCATAGTCCCAGTGCTTTGGAAGGCCAAGCTGGGAGATCATTTGAGGCCAGGTGATTGAAACCAGCCTGGATAACATGATGAGACCCCTTTCTCTCCAAAATATTTTTTTAAAATAGTTAGGCATGGTGGTATATCTGTAGTCCTAATTACTTGGGAGTCTGAAGTGGGAGGGTGGCTTAAGCCCAGGACTTTGAGGTTATAGTGGGCTGTGGTCATACCACTGCATTCCAACCCAGACAAAAGAGCGGGACCCTATCTCTTTTTAAAAAAGAAATCAGCCGGACTGGGTGGCTCAGACTGTAATCCCGCGCCTTTGGGAGGCTGAGGTGAGTGGATTGCCTGAGCCCGCGGGTTCGAGACCCACCTGGGCAGCGAGACCTCATCTCTACAATAAATCAAAAAATCGGCCGGGCGTGGTAGCGCATGCCTGTAATTCCGGCTACTCGGAAGGCTGAGGCGGAAGGATCGCCAGAGCCCAGCAGGTCGAGGCTGCGGTGGCCGGGAGCGGCCACTGCACTCCAGTCTGGGCGACAGAATGAGACTCCAACTCAAAAAAAAAAAAAGAAATCTATCCTGTATCCTGAGTGTTAGTGAGCCGAAGGTACCTTTCACATCACGATATTTTTTGTGTTTTAAAACTGTTTTATTGGGCTTAAACAAAGCCATCTAAACAAGATGGGTCTTTGGGAGAGGTGCAGGAAAGATGTGAGATATACAGTTTTGGGGGGGGGTTTTTTGTTTTTGTTTTTGTTTTTTGAGTTGGAGTCTCACTCTGTCGCCCAGACTGGAGTGCAGTGGTCACTCCCAGCCACCGCAGCCTCGACCTGCTGGGCTCCGGCGATCCTTCCGCCTCAGCCTTCCGAGTAGCTGGAACTACAGGCATGCGCTACCACACCCGGCTAATTTTTTGATTTATTGTAGAGATAAAGTCTCACCAAGTTGCCCAGGCGGGTCTCGAACCCGCGGGCTCAGGCAATCCACTAACCTCAGCCTCCCAAGGCGCAGGATTACAGGCTGAGCCACTGAGATCGGCTTGCAGTTTTTTTTAAAGCATGGTAAGCCAGGTGCCATGGCTCATACCTGTAATCCCAGCACTTTGGGAGGCTGAGGAGAGAGGATTGCCTGAGTCCAGCGGTTTGAGACCAGTCTGGGAAACTTGGCAAGACCTCGTCTCCACAAAATATCAAAAAATTAGACAGTCATGGTAGCGCATGCCTGTGATTCCAGCTCTTTGGAAGGCTGAGGTGGAAGAATCACCTGAGCCCAGCAAGTCGAGGCTGCAGTGGCTGTGAGCATGCCACTGCACTCCAGCCTGGGCGACAGAGTAAAACTCCAAATAAATATATAAATATAAATAAATAAATGTATGATAATATTAAAGTGTTAAATTTGGAAAGAGGAGAAACTGCTCAGTTTTTTTTAATATAGGCTATAAAAATAAAGCTTAACTACATCTTGAATGATGAGTCTATACAGAAGATAAAGCTATCAGAATCTCTTTTTAAAAGTTATCAGAATCATGGAGGCAAGTAGTATAGATTTAATATTTAGCAAAAAAAGGCATGTGTAGGTTTCAAAAGTATGAGAAACATGGCCTGAAGTACTTTCCTTAAACTGCCCTCCTGGCACTTTAAGAAATGTATCAAGGATCCTAAATTATGCAATTATATTTTAGCAAATAATTCTAAGTGAGTTATCAAGATGGACGTAGATATATGTAAAGAAATATTTATCTCAGATTTCTTTGTAATTGTGAAAGTTTGGAAGAAAAACCTATGTCTACCAAAGGAAAATAAGTAATTTATATCCATCTATCCAAAAAAATTCTATCCGGCAATTAAGGGTCATATTTTGCATGAATAGACACTTCTCAAAAAAAGATATACGAGCAGCCAACACACTTATGAAAAAATGCTTAGCCTCACTAATCATCAGAGAAATGCAAATCAAAGCCATGTTTAGATACCACCTAATTCCAGTAAGAATGGCCATCACTGACCAGGCGTGGTGGCTCAAGCCTATAATCCTAGCACTTTGGGATGCCGAGGTGAGAGGATTGCCTGAGCCCACGGATTCGAAAACAGCCTGGGAAACTTGAGAAGACCTCATCTCTACAATAAATCAAAAAATTAGTTGGGCGTGGTGGCGCATGCCTGTAGTTCCAGCTGAGACAGAAGGATGCCCTGAGCCCAGCAGATCGAGACTGTGGTAGCTGTGAGTGTGCCACTGTTCTCCAGCCTGGGCGACAGAGTGAGACTCCAACTCAAAAGAGAATGGCCATCATTAATAAAACAAAAAACAACAGATGCTGGTGAGGATACAGAGAAAAAGGTTGCTTTTACACTGTTGGTGGGAATGTAAACTCGTTCAGCCTCTATGGAAATCAGTGTGGCGATTCCAAAAAGAACTAGAAATTGACCTTCCATCTAACCCAGCAATTCCCCTACTGAGAATATACCCAGAGGAACTCAAATCATTCTACAAAAAAGATACCTGCACACACATGTTTTACTGAAGCACTATTCACAATAGCAAAAACATAGAACCAACCGTGCTGCCCATTGAAACTAAACAGGATACAAAAAATGTGGTACATGTATACAAATGGAATATTATGCAGTCATAAAGAAGAACAAAATCATGAACTTCACAGCAATTTGGATGGATTTAGAGTCTATCATACTCAGTGATCTATCACAGAAACAAAAAACTGAGTACCACATGTTCTCATTCATAAGTGGACCCTGAACATTTACCATAATTCGATAAGAAAGGAATTGGCAGTAGCCAGAAACGGCCAGGGGAGGCACATAACATTAGTAAGTACCTGATCTCAAACCAGGCAAAGTAAGAACCAAAGGCAGGCCCAAACTTTGCCTGTATGATGATTATTTGTATATCTAATCCTAAATTAAACCTCACATCTTTTAAATATAATTTTAAAATTGTTTTAAGTGGGAAAAAAGGTCATATTTTGAAAAAATATTTACTATCATGGTAAAATGTCCAGGAAGAAAAAATATGCAAAGCAATAATGATTCAATATTTAAAAAACAAAAAACACATTTATACATAAAAAAAATATTTGGAATCAGTGTAACTACTTTGGAGATGAATTTGGCAGTGCCTGTAAAGTTGAAAATGTGCAGACCCTCCAGCCCAACATTAATATGATTGATATACAAACAAATAAACAGTTGTGTAATCATATGATAGAATACTATTCTGATGTGAAAAATTAGTGATTTGGCCTATGTATCTGCAACAGAGTCAAATCTGTATACCTCAACAGAGACAGCTCTCGACACATGTTGAATTTTAAAAAGCAAGTTGCAATAAAATTTTTAAATACATATAGCAATACCAATTACTGTTTATGTATATACATATAAGAAATAAACATATAAAAACATAATCTGGAAGGATTCAGACCAGAATCATGTTGCTTCTGGGTTGGAAGAGGGAAGGGAATGGAACTAAAAAGGAAAAAAGGGTAGGAGGTGAATAGTATTTAACTTCATCTGTAATGGTTTTCCAAATCTTTTTATTGTTAAAAAAAATGACAAAATGTTTGCATTGTGAATTTAAAGTGGTGGTACATTGTTGTTTATTATATTAAACTCATTTTTTTAATGTGAGCTTTTAAAACTTTCTAAAACCAAATGTATATCAATGTTTGCAGTGGTTATTATTCAGCAGTGAGGTTACAGTTCAGTTTTCATTTTCATCATCAAATTTCTCTGTATTTTCCAAATTCACAAGATAAATGTTGAGAAAAAGCAATGCCACTTACAGATAAAATGATAACTATATTAGACCTCTGCTAGAGGAGTTCTTAAGGCCCTTACAAATGAGCTGCCTCTAGAAGGCTAAAGTAGCAGCAAACAAGGGATGATTCTCTCCCCCTCCCCCCACCCTCCATTCCCACACCGCAGACAAAAGGAACTAGAGTACTGGCTGCTTGCAAGCTGTAGAGATATAAAACCAGCCTTGTCCTGGGAAAGGAGGCAGGAGCATTGGGGTGTCAGACTTGTACAGGCATCAAACTTGAACAGGTATCAGAATCACCTAGAGAGCTTATTTAAAAAATAGATCATCCCTAGCATTTCTGATTCAGTAAGTCTGGGGTTAGGTTGTGAATTTGCATTTCTGACAAGTTCCCAGGTGTTACAATTATGATGTTTGTTCCAGGCCCATGTTAGAGAACTGGTTTAACCAAAACCCAATCATCAGATATAGGTATTTTTGCTGACTGAAATGTGAGGGAGACATATAGCAGGACTCACTCCAATGTTATTATCTGACAGATCCACAAATTACTTAATGGAGTTAGCCAGTGAGTCTCAGGGCAGTTGGAACCATATGCAAGAGCAGGCAGCCCAGCCAAAAGTAAAGCAAAACAAAAGATATCAAATGATCAAATAAGAGTAGGAAAATGAGAGTGAGTGCAGTCTAATAATCAGAGATTTGTTTGGAAAAGAAAGGTAATAAAACAGGTGTGGAAAGGGAATGTACAAAACCAGATTTAGTCATCAGGGTTTGCTGCTACTTGACAAAACTTTGGAGTACAGGATGGCACAAAATTTATACCTTTCACAAGTTCTGGGAATTCCACTAAACCAAGAACTCTTTGAGAATAGAGCTGACCCTTCCTAGCTTCTTCCTCCCTTCTTTCTTCTTTCTGTTCTTCTACATCGAGCAGCTCATTAATGCCATACTTTACACTGGGCATAAGATAAAGTGGTACCTTATTATCTTAGTTCAAGCTGTAACAAAATATCATACTGAGTGGCTTAAAAACAACAGACATTTATTTCTTACATTCCTGGAATCTGAGAAGTCCAAGATCAAGGAATTAGCAGATCCAGTGTCTGGTGAGGGCCTACTTTGTGGTCCAAAGATAGTCTTTTTACTATAACTCACATGTTGGACAAGGTATCTCTCAGGTCTGATCCCATTCATGAAGGATCCACTCCCATGACTTAACCTCCCAAATACTCCATCTCCTAATACCTCACCTTGGGGGTTAGGATTTTGACCTGATAATTTTGGGAGACACAAACATATAGACTATAGTACTTAACCCTTTTTGTTCTCCCAGAATCTAGCATAGTATATAAGAGCACATATTAGCTCCTCACAAACTGTTGAATGAAATGTGAATAAACATATACATGAACAGCAAGAGTCACGGTCAAAAATACAGTATGTGGAAGACAGAAATTATTATGGGTCTTCTTCGTGGGAAATATAGCACAGTGGATTGGGCCCAGTGATACAAATTGCCAGCTTGAGACCCCATTGGGACTGTTAACAATTTGGTACTTTTCTTTATACCCCAAAAATGTATTTTTTCCCAATACATTTTTGCTGTTTTTCTCATTGTTTGCCACACCTATACCACAGTTCCTAGTTTTCATTTACATGAGTATATACTTCAATTTCAGAGACAAGGCTGCAAATGAGGCATGATGGGCTTTCCTGTTAGGCAATCTCCTGTTTTCCTAATTAGGATATCTCAAAAAAGGTTTGGGGCCAGCTTAAATATGTATGCTTTTAGGAATGTAGATTGAGTCATTATATTCTGCTTACATTGTTTAATTTGTTAATTGATTAAATTACACATACATATTTAAAGCACATACTGTCTAAAATAATACATTAATTTTTTCACTTTAGTTTTATAAAAAGCATTTTAATTTAATACTTCCATATGAATCTTGTCATTTAACACATTTTCCAGAGCATTTCATTTTCACTTCCGTTTAAGTTGTTTGAGATACAGTATTTTTTTAGTCTGTGGGTAATACCATCACTGGCAATATTTATCACAAACCACAAGTTCTACTCGTTTAACACTAGGTTAATTTTTTTTTATCTTTTAGTGTAGTTTCATGAGTCCCACACTAGATATTAAATTGAACATAAGAAGGCTCCTTTACAACAAATAATGCTAGCAAATGTGATATCATATTCTTCACAAGTTTGCTTGCCTTTTTTTTATTTAACAACTCCATCACAATAACCTCTATGAGAATTACACACTATCATTGATTACTGCTGTTTCAAGCTAGTATGTCTTCCCCAAACAACACCCTGTGACTAAGTAAGGGAATTAAAACAACACATCATAATACAAGGGATTTTGTAAAATGTTGAGTATAAAGCAACTTCTGCTCTTACATTCGGTAATATTTGGGGGGGGGGAGTCTCTTATATTTGGAAATGTACAAGTTTATTTTCTTATTAATTTTTTGTTTTAACGAAGAGAAAGCTTTTCTTCTTTAGACTAATACTGTATAAAATTAGAAAATTGAATCAAAGTGTTATATAATATTAAGGAATTATCAAATTGCAATTGGAGAACACACAGCTTTCTAGTTTACAGGTCATAAGAGGTGATGGATATATTTTTATTTCAGGTTAGAAGGAGGTTGTGTGTGAGTTTATGTGTTTGTGTGTGTGTAATGCCGTAATTATGGGTCTATCTTTAGTAATTAGAAAGTTGTATGTGGTGAAGAGCAAATAAATTGGTTTAACTGGAGTAAATGGATTAAGCTGGAAGAGAAAACAAGTTGAATTTGATGCATGATTTTGATGGCAGAGGATATCAGAGTGGTTGAGTACACTTAATAGGTTATTTTATTTTAAAATTGTGCAGCTTCTCAGTTTTTCTATGTTAAATATACAGTTTACATATTTACATATGTTTCAGGCTACATTGTTGGAATTTTGAAGTCATGAAAACATCAGATGAACCAACCTGCAACACTTTGGATTCAGAGTGGAAGATAAAAAGAAATTTTAAAGAATGTGGCCTATAAAGGCGGGTAGTACCTGGAAATATTAACCGACTCACATTATAAAAAATGAGACCGGTTTCTAAACAATAGAGGTTGTCTTAGTCCAACATCAAGGTTCAAGACAAAATGTTGAACTAAAAACTTTACACCCTCCCCACCCCCAAATCAGACAGGTACCAGCCTTGGTGAATTATGATTTTCCTTAGTCGGAAGTACTCATTTTTACCCATATAGACCATCCTTAGGAATTAAATACTGGTTTAATGTAGATTATAATGGAAAACTGATTTTTTCACAATGGCAGATTTCAAGGACTTGGTTCCAAACTGAGCTGAAGCTTCCCAATGCTTTTGTACAGTCTGGGAAAAACTGTGCTGCACTGGCCCATTTTTGAAGGCCATCATGCTCTGTAATATAAGGATATCATCTTATTGCTGATATCTTTGGAAAGTCCCAAGCAGACACAGAAAATGAATGGAGGCAAGGAGTGTGACGGAGGGGACAAGGAAGGAGGTCTTCCAGCTATACAAGTTCCTGTGGGTTGGCAGCGTCGTGTGGATCCAAATGGAGTGCTTTATGTCAGGTGAGCTCTTATTATTACCTGTGTTCCTTCCAAGGTTGCAGTCATAGGATTAAGGAGATAGAGTCTGTTCCTCTTTGAGTGAACAAAACATTATGACTGACAGCACCTCAAATAAATTTGAATAAATGACCTTTGTACTAGAAATATACAAGTGTTTTTATTGCCATAGAATACGAAATTTTATGCATTACTTGTATTTACCTAAGATGTCATTCTGCTTATCTCTATAGCAAGGATAAAAAAATACGAAGATTTCTAAAAGAAACATATAAACATCATTACCACATTCACAGGAGAATGTAAAATACTGGAAAGAGATCTGATATCACTTGACAATATTAGTTTGTTTTTCAAAGTGCTTCAACTGGCTTTTTTGGTAATAAGGTTGAGTGTTTTTATCTGTAAACAGTTTGAATCACTAGCCTTTGTAATACCTGATATTAACAAAAATAAGTTTGCTATTTTTTCTGTACAGTTTTTAATCTATTTTCCTGAATGTAGTAGTAATAACAAAACAGTCATGATGTAGATGGCTCTTCATCTTACATGTAAAAATTATACAAATAAAATGCCTACTCTTTTTGTTATAAAGATGTGGGGTACAATTCAGTGTTAGGTATACAAACATTGATTATGCAGGTACCCTTGTTGATGAGGTATGCCCTCCCTCCCCTAGCAGTTTCCCTCAACTGCCAGTCCTACCCCACCTCGACAGTTTCCCACTACTGCCAATCGCTTTCTTATAGTATTATAATTGTTCAAGCTCCACTTATGAGTGAGAACATACCAAAAGATGGAAAATACCTACTCTTATAAATGTTTTTTTTTTTTTTGAGTTGGAATCTCACTCTGTCACCCAGACTGGAGTGCAGTGGCCGCTCCCAGCCACCGCAGCCTCGACCTGCTGGGCTCCGGCAATCCTCCCGCCTCAGCCTTCCAAGTAGCTGGAACTACAGGCGCGCGCTACCACGCCCAGCTAATTTTTTTGATTTATTGTAGAGATGAGGTCTCGCCAAGTTGCCCAAGCGAGTCTCAAACCCGCGGGCTCAAGCAATTCACTCACCTCGACCTCCCAAAGCTCAGGATTACAGGCTGAGCCATTGAGCCCAGTTTCTTATAAATGTTGATGGTATCTATCTCTTGTAGAACAAGTTGAAGGAATAGCTCAACTGTTGACAAGAGGTTTTAGTCTTCTTTATTAAATAATGGCATCTAATTTCCTTACTTTATAGATTTTTAGTAAGTATATGAAAGGTTAGGATACCATAAATCTTTTTTTGTGAGGTATTAAAAAGCTGTTAGAAATAGACCTAAAACTTTTTAAAAGATAATAACACATTATATGATTAAACTGATGCTATTACTTTCAATGTGGTATTTGTATCCCAGCTTTAACAGAATTCTCCAGTTCTGGCAAAGATGTATTTATAGGAATGAGGTGTTTTCAGTTATATAAGCACAAACGATTTTATACCATTAACAACTCAGAAACTCAGTTTAGATTCTGTCCTGGGTTTGTTTGTTTTATGTAAAGTGTCTCTTGAGGCAGCTCTAATTACCAATCAAAATTCTTTTACCACATAAATTTTGTTTTTGTAACATAAAGATGTAATCTCTATTAATTGAAGTGAAGGGATAAGAAAGCAGGGCATATGAAGCTCATTCTGTGGTGGGTAATATGGACAAGGGCACGTGGAACAATTTTTTCAAAGTATTCCTATTGCTAGTGCTGTTAACAAACTGCCAAAAATACTTTGTTATAAATATAGCAAGTTATCAGTGTTATATGTTTATATTTATAGTTGTTCTAGTTTGCAAAATGCAAATGTATATTCAGCGTAGTGCAAATGACTCTAAAATCTGGATTTTTTTTTAACATTTTCATTTCTATGAAAAATAAATCAGCTTTTCAGATTTCTGAGAACAAAAACCAAATTAAGTATGGGAATCTACAGCCAAGTTAATGTCTGAGAATCTGGCAATTATCTTGTTCATGGTTTTCCAAGTCTGACTAGACTTTATTATCTGATAACCCTGTTAGTATGAATTCTCCAAATACAAATATGTACTCTGAGAATTATTTTGGAAACTGACTTTTCAGATTAGGTAAAATACTTTCAAATTAAATTAAACTAGCATGAGTTTGATTTTTCTGTATAAAACTGGTTAAACTACTACTTGAGCACATATAGGGAGCTAGTGCTCCTTCTTTGACTCCCTTCTCAATCTGCAGTTTGCTGGTAATTTTTAGGTTAGTCTCCAGCTGCTCCTGCCTCAGAGGCATTGAGGCTACACATTGCATTTTCTACCTAATTCCAATCTTCTAAGTTTCATCTATGCCATAAAACTTGTAACTATTTTTGCATTAATTATTACTCTGAAAACTTAATTAAAGAGCTACAACTGAAGAAAGAACCCAACTGACTGAAAGGAAGTATTTTTAAAGTGTCTGACGTCCTCTAATAGAATTCAGGAATTTTTGTCTTCAGGTTTAATTTTATAATTGAATTCCTCTAAGATTCAGTCAGTATACTTTCTTTAATGTTAACATGTTCACCAAAGTCATGAGTTCTTCTCATGAAAAATCAGTAAGATACTTTTTTGATGATTTTGGTTTCTTAAAATTATCAGCCCTCCAAAAACATCCTGTTGCCCCTCCTTGTTGTGGTTGAACTTTGGTCTGTAATATGGAATTTTTATTCTTTGCATATGATCTGAAAAAAAAAAAAATTGCCTAACTGAGTAATTTGACAAAGCTGAGGATCTTCATTTAGATTTTCTGCATGTATTATATTATTATCCCATAAACAAAATATGAACTATAGAGACAGAATAGTCTCTGTCTAGTAATATAATGCTTCGTATATGAAATGAAGAGTATTGCTTCTGGATCAATTTGCTCATAGGGCTTAAGTGAAGGTTTTAGTAAATGGTAATAAATAAAATATATTCTCAAGTTCAAAACATAATATGCATTCAAGTTATAAAATAGACATGTTGATGGGATTAACAGTAGCAAATATCTGTCTGGGGACGGGGAAACACCTCTTATCAACAGGGTGCCTGAATGAAACGTAATTGTATACCTAACCCTTAACTGTACCCCACAAAACCATAATAAAAAATATTTTAAAAAATAAAATAATAATAATAATAAAAGTCCTAAAAAACAATTGCCCATTTAAAACTAACCACCATTGTAAATAAAAATCAAAGACTCATCCTGTCATCTGAATTGGTACTTAATCTGTAGATTTTAACTTCATCAGTATTCATCTATCTTCCTGACTTTTGTGACCCGAAGAGTAGAAATAGTGAAGTGCCTACCCAATTAACAGCCCAAAGACCTGTAGGGGCAGCTTTCTGTTGCCTAAAAACCCTATTTCCTCAAAAGTTTCCCAACTTATATCAGCTCTGCTTAATTCCTCTCTCTTTCTCTGTATGGTTTGGCTCTTCAGTGTAATTTGAGTCGGGCCGCACTGAAACTATCTTCAAAGACACACATGGGTAAGGAGGAAAAAAGAGAAACCTTTTTTATATAGGGACAACTTAGTACTAGACGCCAAGATAATCAGGGAAGAACTTGTTAGCTCCAACTTTTGTAGACTTGCCAGCTTTCTGGTTTGAACCCCAATATGTTCCTAAATTTGTTTTCCCTCAAAGAACTTTAAAAGTAGATATTCTAGTTTAAAATGATGGTAATTACTTTTATGTAGTTTTCTTGTTCATTTCTTGCTCGCTTCCATTATTTTTTAAGAATGGCATTTTTACCATCTTTAGTTCACTCTTGGGTTTCAAAATAGTTTTATTTAATTTTCTATGAATATCTGTATTTTTCTGAGAAATATTATGGTTGAAAATAAAGAACGATAGTATTAAAGGGTATAATTTAGTAGCTAACATAATATTGACAAAGAAAATGCTTTTCCCTAGTGGGCGAATATTATCCTGTGAAGGACAGTAAGACTATAAATTATGGCTTTTTTCATATAAATGTACAGTCAAAATTATTTCCTGATGTTTTTTTAAACTATTTTTACAGTCCCAGTGGGTCTTTGTTATCTTGCTTGGAGCAGGTTAAAACATACCTGCTTACTGATGGAACATGCAAGTGTGGCTTGGAATGTCCTCTTATTCTTCCCAAGGTAACCATTTCACAATAGATCTACAGCATTTTTCATTTTTTACGTATTTTAAATATTTGCTTTTCTCATATGGCATTTCATTTTTTTATTACGTCTCCAGTCATACATTTTAATTAGACATCTTTTGCATGCATTTTGGAATGCTTAAAGATTGTGGAAAATAGTTCATATCCAAGAGTCATTTTCAAAGATGTGAAACCTATATTCATATTAAATATTTTGCAAAAACTACCTTTGTACCTTTTTTATTAGAGCTAACCTATGCTCAGCATTTAATAGTGCAATATTTTCTTTCACTACTGTAACAGCTCAAAGCTGCAGTGTTATTTTTAGCACTGGTGTTGATAAATCTGCCACAAATATTTCTAAAATCATAAAACTGAACTCTCATAGCCAAAATATGAGATTGTTTTATTCCTTTACAAGGTAAAAAGTAAAATCATTTAAAATGGTAAAATATTATTTACTATAGAAATAGGTCATTATTTTGTGAATGTTTGTTACGCTAATTTTAAAACTAAAGATTAATAGACAACTTTTTCTTTTTTGTTTGTATGTCACCACATTCCAAAAAAAAAGGATTTGCATAATAAGATTTTTTTTTCAATGAAGTAACAGATTTTTAAAACCAGTGAAAAGGTAATATTAATACAGTAATAAAATAAAACCAATGAAAAAGTTAGCATGTAGAAATGTCATAGCTTTTTGATTTTGTTTTTAACTGTACTTCATCTGTTTTCATACTGTTATAACATGAGGAAGTGTCTAAAATTGAAAACATTATCAGATATTATACCTTTTCATATATTTATCTTGGCTATCTTAGAATTAGGATAATATTCTTTTTTTACTTTGCCATTAGAAATTAAGAGTTCAGCAGAAGCATTTATTAAGTTATATAAAGTTGCTTTTCTTACATTTAAAAACTTGTGAGAAAGTTTTATTCAGATTTATGGCTTAATCTATGTACAACATTTTTTTTAAACAAAGGGCTCTTTTATTAAATGTTTTCACAGACATATTCTAAACAAAGGCTATGCTTTTTCCAGGTGTTTAATTTTGATCCTGGAGCTGCTGTGAAACAGAGAACTGCAGAAGACGTTAAGGCAGATGAAGATGTCACAAAGCTATGCATACATAAAAGAAAAATAATTGCAGTGGCCACACTTCATAAAAGCATGGAAGCCCCACATCCTTCTCTGGTGCTCACCAGTCCTGGAGGAGGAACAAGTATGTAATACAGTGAAGAGTTTAGGAATTCTCTTCCTCCTAAAGAGAAGTTGCTAGAAATAACTCTGCCAAGCATTTTCCCATTCTACTTTTCAAGCAGGCACAATGCTTTTAAAATTCTTACATTCTACATTCTGTATTTTACTACAAATAGCAAGTTTGTTCTGAAAAATTACCGTGAGGTTATTTTTCAAAATTTCTTATACAGATCATCTAATTCAACAAGCAGAATAAACACTAACTAGTACATACAAATGCTCTGAAAAAGAAGTGCCTTTGATTTTTAGGAAACAAATGTAGATAGGAATGTGTGGCATCAAGCCCTCAAAAGCAACTGGCGGTGTAGTTAGGAACTAGCAGTGTTATTCTTTCAGCTATTTATTGAACACCTACGGGGCAGAAATCACCTTGCCAGATACTTTTTATGCCCCCCCCCACACACACACACGTGCGCACTCTCTTTATTAAATATTTCAAAGCTGTAGAAAAGTTGCAGAATAGTTCATTGAGTATTCTTCACCTAAATTTACTAATTAACATTTTGTTGCAGAAGTTGCAGATATTTGTGAAAATGTATCCCTCCCTAAATGTTTAGGTGTACAAGGACATTCTCCTACATAACCACAATCTAGATATCACATTCAGGAAATTTAACATTGATATAATATTATTATCTAATATACAGTCTCTATTCAAATTTCTCCAGTTATTCTAATATTCCCTCTCACGGCTTTTTAAGAATTGACTTTTTAAAAAAAATCCAGAATGCAATAAATGATTGTGCACTGCATTTAGTTGTTACATTTCTTTAATCTATATCAATTCCCTAGTCTTTTTCAATATTTTGTGACACTGAAATTTTTGAAAAGTCCAGGCCAACTTTGCAGGACTTTCCTCAGTTTGGATTTGCCTGATTGTTTCCTCATAGTAAACACATTTTGGTAGGAATACTGCATAGAAGATGTTAGTTCCCATCAGAAGACACATAATACATATTGTTAATTTATTCCATATTGATGACATTAAGTTTAATTGCTAAGTTAAGATTGTGTCTGTCCAATATTTTCATTGTTAAGGTATCTTTTTCCTTTTATGATTAATGTATACTCTGTGGAATTATACTTTAATGAGGAATTTCTTTTTATAAGGCTAAAATATGAACTTCCTCCAAAATATCACAGTCTATTTAACACTTAAATAGTAATTCAGAATAAAATATGGCTAAATACCAAAGCATTTGGTTTTTAGAAATAAGTGATTTTATTTTGCAGAATTCTGAAAAATAGGAATGATCAGAGAGGGCTTTAAGTGGCAGAGCTCAGATTTGGACCAGTCTTGGAGAATAATAGGATCTAGACAGATGAAGAAAATAGGAAAAATCTTCTCCAGTGTAGCATAATTAAGGGATAGATGTGGAAATTGACCTGAGTGGATGATTAAACATGTGTAGGTAAATTGGTGCCAAATTATTGAGTGCCTTGGATGAAAAGAAGAATAGTTGTCATGACATACAGGTAATTAAAGTTTCACACTTGGAACTCACGTGAAGAGGGCAGGGAGAGACAAATTTGGTAGTTATTAGCATAGAGCTCCTTTCTAATAACAATCTAACCTCTAAATGTTAACAGGAAAAATCAGAAAAAAATTACTCTACAAAAGTATGTAAGAAAAAAAATTAGAGAACTTTTCCTTTTAATAAGCTACATTTTAAAAATTAAAATATATTGCAATAATTTAAAGACATATTTAATAATCAGTCATTTAAAATTTACCTATATTCTGCCAGCTTAATGTAACTGTGTTTTCATTTTTGCATATTACCTTGCACATGTGTTTACACATACTCTTTTTTTTTTTTTTTTTTTTTTGAGCTCAAGTCTCACTCCGTCACCCAGGCTGGAGTGCAGTGGCACGCTCGTGGCCACCCCTGCTGGACTCCGGCGATCCTTCCAACTCAGCCTTCCAAGTAGCCAGAACTACAGGCACGCACTACCACACCCAGCTAATTTTTTTTTGTTTATTGTAGAGATGAGATCTCGCCATGTTGCCCCGGCTGGTTTCAAACCCACAGTCTCAGGCAGTCCACTCACCTCGGCCTCCCAAAGTGCTGGGATTACAGGCTGAGCCATAGAGCCCGGCCTATACATATTCTTATCTGAAGCTGTTCTCACATTGCATTTTTTTCAAAAAGTTTTATCTGAGCCGGGCTCGGTGGCTCAGCCTGTAATCCCAAGCCTTTGGGAGGCTGAGGTGAGTGGATTGCCTGAGCCCGTGGGTTCGAGACCCACCTGGGCAGGCAAGACCTCATCTCTACAATAAATCAAAAAAATTAGCTGGGTGTGGTAGCGCGCGCCTATAGTTCCTGATACTTAGAAAGCTGAGGCGGAAGGATCGCTGGAGCCCAGCAGGTCGAGGCTGTGGTGGCCGGGAGCGGCCACTGCACTCCAGTCTGGGCGACAGAGTGAGACCCCAACTCAAAAAAAAAAAAAAGTTTTATCTGTTTCTACAGTCTGTTTATTGCCTTTCCAGTGACCCTAGCAGAATCTGGATCTAGGTTCTTTGTTATAACTATATATACAAGTCTAATTACTGAAATTAAAGGTAAATTTTAACTAATACAGGTAATAACAGGTATAGTTCCATCCCCTTTTAAAATGATATACTTAATTGGATTAATTACTAGTTTCAGACATAACATTAATTTCAGTTTCCTAATTTTAAACTATGTTTTCATATGGCTGAGAATTACATAATTAAAAGTTCAGAAGAGTGACATAGTAGTTTTCACCTCCTTTTATTTAAATACAAAATTATTTGTTTCTGTTTGTTCTTTTGAAGATCTATTTGAATATGCCTGAAAGCACTTGACAGGTGCCTAGCATTTATACTTGCTAACACTTGTATTTTTAGTTCCTTGCTATAGCATAACATCAGCCTTACTTTTATGTATTTAGAATTTCTATTGTTTTAAAGATGGTAACTGTTTTTCTCCAGATATGGAAGAAATCCTTTCTAAACCAGTTATTTTCTAAATTCTGTTAGTTGAATATAAAAATGTCAATGTCTACATTTTTAATCATTGAACTACAAATATTTATATAAATACATCAATAACCAAGAAAAGATGCAAGTAGGTAGTTTTGTCACTAAACAGAACATAGTAATGTGATAATGCTAGTGATACTAATACAAGTAACTATATTCCCACTATTTGTCAAGCACAATACTGCAAATATTTTTCATATATTACTTCTTTCATTGCAAACTTGTAAAAATCTCTTTTTAACAAGAAAGTGAGCTTCAGTTGACTTTATCTGCTACAATTCTCTTATATCATTGGTTCCCAACTTTTCATATATTACATGAGAAATCACTATCAAAGAACATCCACCATCATAAAATCAGAGAATCCACATTTCTCAAGAAAAATATATGTTCACTGCATTCTCTTACTACTTAAACGTTCCTTACATAGATGTCTGTGTACTCCAGGTTGAGAACCACTATCTTAGAAATCGTTATGATATGATTTGACCTATACACTGTCCAGCAGGTAGGAGAAATATATTTATCTTAAATGTGTAATTATCCATTAAAGTAAGTATACTTCCTATTGCAAATGATTGTAACTATACTTGCTAATGTGTTGTACATTTCAAAATAGGTGTGGCAAATATGTAGCATGAATGATGCCACTCTTATCTCCTGTGCCTGCAACAGACTCACTGACATTTTCTCATGGAGCCCCGCTAGAGCTCAGCATTCTTTTCAACACAACTCTCTAAGCGGCTACCACCAATTGATAGGAATTGGCATATGAAATGAATTTTATTTGCCGTCTCTGTTTTAGAATGCACAACTTCATAAAATAGTTAAACATCCTTAGGGGCTAAAAAACTTAAGCCTAGAATTCTGACATGATAGAATGAAAATTCTGTATGATGAATCGGCTTGCTTTTGTTGCCTGTATTCTGTCTGATCTCCAAAAGCCAAAGAGGGAGAAATGCACTCATGTAAAAAGAGAATACTCAGTTGGAACCCAATACCAAAGGTTTTAGCAGTTCAACTAAATTTTACATGAGAATCTATCCTAATAAAGGAAATTGCAATCTTTTACATAGGTTGACTAAGGCTGTTTTTTTTTTTTTTTACAATAATGACTAATTAAAGGCAAAGAAATCACTGTGTTACAGACATGATGTGAAGCTAAGCATGATTGCACTACCACTGCAGCTATTCTTGTTATTGCTCTCATTATAAAAGATTTGGAATTCCATTTGCTTAATTCACAGAAATTAAGAATCTGACTCTCACACTGAAAATGTTGAGATAAGGAAATATTACTATAACTATTCTGGGAAGGTTTCAGTAAGGTAACAAACATTTATGGGGTGCACATTTAAATCATTCAATAAAATATCATGCCACATAGATTACAATTTTCTATCATAATTGTGTTCTTAAAAATTTTTAATCCGACAGGATAGTAACATCACCATCTCCATGTGGGTTGGCAATCTTGAATCTGAATATTCTAAATATCATTAGAATGGTTGATGTCATTATGTACTGATTTCGATGCCCGTGCTTTCTCAACAGATAAGAGGTAAAAAGCATAATAAGCAGTTACTGAGAGCCTGGTCAACTAAGAGGAATAATTTACATTTTGAAAATCAAACTTTAACATTTGCCACAAAGAACTCTTTTTATTTACACAGAATCACAGATTTTATTTGCAGATGTCTGTTTCTAGATGCCCTTCCTCCCTCTGTCCCTTCCTGATTTTCTCCTTTCCTTCCTACCACAAGAGAAGTGAAACTATTAACAAAATTCATTTTTTCTCTTTCACATCAGATGCAACTCCTGTAGTACCTTCACGGGCAGCAACTCCAAGATCAGTAAGAAATAAGTCTCATGAAGGAATTACAAATTCAGTAATGCCTGAATGTAAGAATCCTTTCAAGTTAATGATTGGATCTTCAAATGCCATGGGAAGGCTATATGTACAAGAACTGCCTGGAAGCCAACAACAAGAACTCCACCCTGCCTACCCCCGACAGAGATTGGGCAGCAGTGAACATGGACAGAAATCTCCATTCCGTGGCAGCCATGGAGGCCTGCCCAGCCCAGCATCATCAGGTTCCCAGATATATGGAGATGGCTCAATCTCTCCAAGGACTGACCCACTTGGAAGTCCTGATGTTTTCACAAGAAATAATCCTGGTTTTCATGGAGCTCCCAATTCTAGTCCTATTCACCTGAACAGGACTCCTCTTTCTCCACCTTCAGTAATGCTACATGGTTCTCCTGTACAGTCATCTTGTGCAATGGCTGGAAGGACTAATATACCTCTTTCCCCAACCTTGACTACAAAGAGTCCAGTAATGAAAAAACCAATATGTAATTTTTCAACTACTATGGAAATACCACGAGCAATGTTCCACCACAAACCACCCCAAGGCCCACCTCCCCCTCCTCCACCTTCTTGTGCTCTTCAGAAAAAGCCATTAACATCTGAGAAAGATCCACTTGGCATTCTTGACCCTATTCCTAGTAAACCAGTGAATCAGAACCCTGTTATCATTAATCCAACCAGTTTCCATTCAAATGTCCACTCTCAGGTACCTGTGATGAATGTAAGCATGCCTCCTGCTGTTGTTCCTTTGCCAAGTAATCTCCCTTTGCCAACTGTAAAACCTGGTCACATGAATCATGGGAGTCATGTTCAAAGAGTTCAGCATTCAGCTTCAACCTCCCTGTCCCCTTCTCCAGTGACATCCCCAGTGCACATGATGGGGACTGGAATTGGAAGGATTGAGGCATCGCCCCAAAGATCACGCTCATCTTCCACATCATCAGATCATGGAAATTTCATGATGCCACCTGTAGGACCCCAGGCCACTTGTAGTGGTATTAAGGTTCCACCCAGGTCACCAAGGTCAACAATAGGGTCCCCAAGGCCATCAATGCCATCAAGCCCCTCTACCAAGTCCGATGGACATCATCAGTACAAGGATATCCCTAATCCATTAATTGCTGGAATGAGTAATGTACTAAATACCCCAAGCAGTGCAGCTTTTCCTACTGCATCTGCCGGAAGTGGTTCTGTAAAGAGTCAGCCTGGTTTGCTGGGAATGCCTTTAAATCAGATCTTGAACCAGCACAATGCTGCCTCCTTTCCAGCAAGTAGTTTACTCTCAGCCGCAGCCAAAGCACAGCTAGCAAATCAAAACAAACTTGCTGGTAACAACAGTAGCAGCAGTAGCAATTCTGGAGCTGTTGCCGGCAGTGGCAACACTGAAGGACATAGCACTTTAAACACCATGTTCCCTCCTACTGCCAACATGCTTCTCCCAACAGGTGAAGGGCAAAGTGGTCGAGCAGCACTAAGAGATAAGCTGATGTCTCAGCAAAAAGACTCAATGCGGAAAAGAAAACAGCCACCTACCACAGTGTTGAGTTTGCTCAGACAGTCTCAAATGGATAGTTCTGCAGTTCCTAAACCTGGACCCGACTTGCTAAGGAAGCAGGGCCAGGGTTCATTTCCCATCAGTTCAATGTCTCAGTTACTACAGTCTATGAGTTGTCAAAGCTCTCACTTGAGTAGCAATAGTACCCCGGGTTGTGGGGGCTCAAATACTGCTTTGCCTTGCTCTGCTAACCAGCTGCATTTTACAGATCCCAATATGAACTCCAGTGTTCTTCAGAATTCACTGACACAGAACATACCTTTAAGAGGGGAGGCCATGCACTGCCACAATGCAAACACTAACTTTGTTCATAGTAACAGTCCAGTCCCCAACCACCATCTTGCGGGTTTAATAAATCAGATTCAGGCTAGCGGGAACTGTGGGATGCTCAGTCAGTCGGGCATGGCTTTAGGAAATTCATTACATCCCAATCCACCTCAGTCAAGAATTTCAACGTCCTCCACTCCAGTGATACCAAACAGCATTGTTAGCAGCTATAATCAAACAAGTTCTGAAGCAGGTATGGTTTTATTAGAAAAAAGTACCCAAAGGTACTAAACTTTTCTACTTTTTTAAAAATTTGTACCAAAATATTTATTATGATAAGAAATTATCCTTTCCCCATTGTGAAATTCTCTTCGTTTCTTTAGTATTTATAATTTTATTTACAGAATGCTAGGGATTTGTCTATTAGAAAGAATAACAGCTAAGAGGATTCCATGTGTTTCTGTTATTGTCAATCTGTGTCATTTTGAATATTGTTCGACTTTCAGTTAGTTGTCTAACCGTTGGACTCTAAAACTGCAAAATAAGCCATAGAAGGCAGGGTTTCCTGGTTCATGAGACATGCCTTTGGTCTATGCCAATATAAAAGCCATTTCCTTAGCTCTTGTTTGTATTCAGGTAAATGAAGTTCATCTTGGAAAACCCAAAAAGGCAAAAATAAGTGGATTTTTTTTTTCTGCTGAACAGAAATAGGTGGATGGGCAGGAAAAGGTAACTAGAAGTTGTACAAAATAGAAAGCTGTCTTATAATATGTTTTCTTATCCTAATTTGCTATCTTTTATTATTATTTGTTTGAGAAAATTCAAAAATGGACATTGGCTACTCCTTTTTTTTTAAAGGTAATAATTTAAATTTTCTAATAAAAAAAGGCTTGAAAACTTGATTTTCAGAATTTTGAATCTTGGATTACGATTTTCTTGTAGAACTCTGCCACTTTAACCATTGACATTAAAGTTTTGAACCCAAATTTATTGTATCTCTTTACGCGCTATTAACAAAGGAGACAAATTTATTTAAAAGTAGGCATTTGGAAAAAGACTTATATTTTGTGCAGTACTCCTCAGAAATTGGTTTTCTAAAACTGTACAGAAGCACTTAAGAGGTAAATATATTGAGACATCAGAAAATTTGACCATAAAAACATTAGAAAAAATATTCAAAATCCAACACTAATGATTTGTGGGAAATGACAGGGAGGAAATAAAAGATGATTGTAAAGACATTATTATTCAGATATGAAAACAGCATGCTTTAAAAATCAGATTGCTACTGAAAATGAGAAAACTGCTGAGGCTTTTAATAATAAGCTAGTGTGTAGATAGGTGTAGACTGTAATACCACCATGCTCGGAAATGTGTTATAACCTACATGTCTTTGTTGCTGTTAGTAAAAGTGTTTTTCTTCCTGGTGTTGCCACTTACACCTGCCATTCTTCACATCTTGTGTCATGTGTTATGTTTTGATGTGAGTATTTAATGAAGAACTTTTTAGTGAACTCCTATGTTAAAAGAATATAGGAGATATTTGAAATGATTAGTGCCTTCTTGATAGTCTTAGTTTGAAGAATATCATAAAACTTTATTTTTTATGTATTTAGCACAATACTTATCCCAAAGGGGCTTCCAACTTTTCGCTGACTCACTACTTTTTAGATAATTCTATACAAATGGAAATTTAATCTTATGCATTTAGCAGATTAAATTTACTCAAAGTCCATATCTATTTAAAAATGCACCATATTTATTGAGCATATCTTCAGTTATTTTAATGAGATATTGTTGGTCTCACTGTATTATATAATTTTGATACCCTTTACCTCAATTTAGTTCATTTCAGGTCTAAGTTCATATGTGCAAAGTGTATATATTTGACTGATGTATTTCAATTCATCTGTAAAGGAAAAGATCAACATTTATTTATATTCTTGTTTTTTCTAATGGTCAAGTTTAGACTTATTTCATATAGTCTTGGTCATTTATTTTCTTGGTCCGTATTGTTCTGCAAAACATCTGGCCTGCGCTGCTACTGCTGGAGGTATCAAAGTATACAGGTTAAAAAATGTATTAATGTAAGAAAAGTGTTAGCATATAACTAGCCAAAAGGGACAAGAATAAATGTCTAGTAATGGTATGGATGTGACAAGTCAAGGTCACAGGAAGCTAACAGGAAGCGTACATTTAATAAAAATCTAAGTAAGGATTTTTAAAATATTAAACCTAATAAAATTAAATACTAATTAATGCTCACAGGTCTGATGTGCAGCTGGTTATGAAAACAGGTTGATTTACTAATTAATGTAACTCGGTTGATGAGCTAAATATCGAAGTGGTCTCTAATGCCATATTTCTTTTTGCTATGTGGTGAACTATGTCAACTGAATGTACTGTTATTGTAATTGTCTAGCCTAGTTTACACTGACATTTATTCATTCATTAAATAATCATTGAGTGCTAAGGCTGGACATTAAGAATGAGATAGTAGGTGATAGTCACAGCTATCCCTGTTAAAGCATTGCTAGGTATTCCTATCATACCAAAAAGATGTTAGAAGAAAACCACATTTTATTCTTTAAAAGTTTCTTATAGCTATCATTGAGTACCTATTATATGCCAGGTGATTTACCTATAATATTTCTAATCTGTGCCAAAATATAAGGAATTATTGTCCCATTTTACAGATGAGGAAACTGAGCCTCAGGTGACTTAAATAACTGTCCGGGATCACACATCACTGAATCGGGATTTGAAATTAAGTTCATCTCATTCTAAAATCCATTTTCTTTCCAACTGCATAAATTCTTCATCTGAAACATTTAGTGATCAAAAATACTGTTTTCCTTCAAAATCTTTTAACGTCCAATAGATAATGAATTAAAGTATAGTAATGCATGTTAGAAACCACAACAGAGTGAGTCAACAGTCTTACTCTGTTGCCCAGACTGGAGTGCAGTGGTAGGTCACAGCTCACTGCAGCCTTAACCTCCTGGTCTCAGGCACTCCGTAGTCCTGAGCCTCCCGAGTAGCTGGGACTACAGGCATGCACTACTACACTCAGCTAGTTTTTTTTTTTTTTATTTTTGTAGAGACAAGGTCTTTCTACATTACTTAAGCTGGTCTTCAACTCATGGGCTCAAACAATCCTACCTTGGCCTCCCAAAGTTCTGGGATTATAGGTGTGAGCCACCGTGCCTGGCCCACATTTACAAACTTTTGATACACTTTTTAAACAAAGGTCAGTTTTTTGGTTTTTTTTGAGTTGGAGTCTCACTCCGTCACCCAGACTGGAGTGCAGTGGCCGCTCCCGGCCACCTCAGCCTCGACTTGCTGGGCTCCAGCAATCCTTCCGCCTCAGCCTTCCAAGTAGCTGGAACTACAGGCGCGCACTACCACACCCGGCTAATTTTTTGATTTATTGTAGAGATGAGGTCTTGCCAATTTAACCAGGCGGGTCTCGAACCCGCGGACTCAGGCAATTCACTCACTTCGGCCTCCCATGGCGCAGGATTACAGGCTGAGCCACCGAGCCCGGCTTGTCAATTATTTTTTAACTGCCTTTTATTTGTGAATCACATTTAGTGACCTTTCTCTTAGTGAATTATCACCTGGCTCAGATTAGAATGGGTTTTCTAGTGGGTGACATGTCAAAAGACCTTTGAAAGAAATGACTGCAAACGCTAGTCATTCCATTCCAAGCATGGTAGCATGGTGAGGGTGAAAGAGACTGTCAGGTAACATGACTCAACTCCACTCTGTGGTAACCGAGCCTAGACACAACTCAGTGCCTTTTTCCACTCTCCTAAGCAGAAGTTTTAAAATATTGCATTGACATTAATTAAGGTGAGGAATAACTTGCTCTGAAAATGTTTAATTTGATTGGTAGTTTAGTTTCAAAATTTCTTTTAAAGACAGTTTTCTTTCTAAAACAACCCAAATACTGATTTTTTAGGCCTATATGGAACACATTTAAAATGTACTGCATCTTAAGTCTGGGAATTAGAGGCAAAGATAGTAACAAAATCAGATAAAACATAAAGAATGAAATACTTAGAAATCATTTCTAAAATTTAAGAATACACAAGGCTTTACTATTACATTGGTATTTTCAAATTGTCTTTCCACTAAAGCTTCTAAATACTTTGCCTGGTAAAGTTTACAGGTTTCTGTTAGCTTTTTTGAATTCCAATTACAAGTAAAGTTTAATATTTCCATGTAACATGTTTAGTAGGAAGACAGTTGGCGACATTCCTCAAGTTATAAAGCAGATCTCTGGTTGATCTGGCAACCGCACCCCAAAGTTCCTGATTCTCAGTTCAAACACTCAGACTGCTAAACACAGGTGTGTTCTGGAAATCCCTCGGTTGTATACGTTTAAAGCAACTTTATTTTTAAAGAAAGGCAAGTTTCAGCATATAAGTGGTTCCAGCACATGTCCTGTGGTGTTCTGGTTAGGGAAGAATTCAAAATCAAGTGCCCTTGATTGGCAAACTTCAAAAGGCCCATTCCTCCTCAGGCCTCTGACTACTGTACACCTGTTTACCAGATAATTAAAGCACATATGCCAGTAACCCAGGCCTCTGCAGAGGATTTAGCCCTGTTAGTTTCCACACAACAACTCATCTCTTCCATGGCCCTGTGGCTTTTCACAATTTTCAAAGAAGAAAAAAGATTTGCATTATGCTGATAATATACTTAGTAATGACCCGACCTTCTTCCAATATGATAAAGTCATTAAATACAAAATAATTTTCTCACTTTAAGATGATTTTTCTATTCTTTTATTTTTTTCCTAATAAAAACCATTTGGTCAACTTTCCTAAACACATGGCTATATAGTCCTCTGAGGAGGCAGGGTATGAGTTTCTGCCAGAAGAGATGATAATTCAAACATGTACTTGCCTTAACTCTTAAAGATATATATAACAAGAATATAAATAAAACTGCAAATAAATAAATGTTCATGAGTATTTACATATATGTTTTTAAACTCTGCAAAATAAAGTTTTCTTTCAGCACAAAATACATGTGATTGAAACTCAGGACAGCCATTGATATATGGTAGGTATAAGACAATGAAATAGTGAGACCACCAGAGAACATTTTGGGTAAAAGACTACAACGTAATGAACATGGAATTTTTTGGTTCTATGTATTCATTTATTCTCAGAGCATACAAGTAAAGAAAATAAAGGGAGTTGTCATCCCTATATTTTCTAGATGAGGCTACAAGGGCAGAAAGATTAAGCAATAAAGTTGCTTAAGGGGGGGTTATACTGTATAAATTAACCCTCTTACTATATGAGAGGTTTGTGTAGAAATAATCTAGTTTTATATAGACTAATGTAGACTGAAGAAAGAGGCAGAGGTTCCTTGAGAGTTGTGACTGAATAAGTAACAGTTGCTCTTGAAAGTATTTCTATCCAAATTTTTTAATGCCTAAATTTTATTCCCCATCTAATGTACAAAGTTTACAGGTTAAAAGTTGCCCTCTGCTCTTGTTCTTTTAACCAAACAGCATAACTATATTAAATCCTGGATTGTGTGTTAAATATCTATGCCTATTCTTTCAGTAAATTTTGTGCAATATGAGCCATTTCTTCTTTGCTGTAAGATGTTTTTACTACAGACAATGTCTTGCTGCTTAAGAAGACCTCATAATATCAGGGTTATACCACTTATTTTGTTTACATATTCCAGGTTTAACGTTTTCTTGTGTACAAAAAAGGAGTTAAAATGTGTTTGACTTTAGACATTGAGTGTGTGTAATCAAAGATGATAAAAGAACGCAGAGTGGTGTGATGTGTTTGCTGATTCAATGATCTACTTTGTACCTTTCAAAAAATAAATTGTCCCAGTGTGCAAATTGGGAGAATGTTATTCTATTGCAATACATTAAGTTCATTTATGAAGCCACTAGAAATCCTTCAGTTCTCTAGGAGATAGCTAAACTATTACTTACTAAAATTAAGTGGTCCAAAAGCATTTAAGCAGTTGCAAAAAGTACCAAGATTCCAGGGAGTAAGGTTAACTCTACAAACTTTGACTCAAAAAATAATGCTAAAAGATATTCTTATGGTGTCATCAAAATGGATTTCATTTTCACATGCATGCAGTACTAAATAATTCAAATCACAAAGTTTTTACCTTCTAGGAACTTATTATATCAAGCATTAACGCCAGTCAAGCAAAAAGTACAGTAAAAATTACTTTCTAAGCATTATACCTCTTGCAAATTCAAAGTAACAATTCACCTTTTTACAGATTTAAAGTGGAACTAAACAACAGAAGTCTGAAGGAGTTGCTGAGGTATTCCTGACGTTGGAAAAGTCCAGGGAATTCTGGAGTATTTATCCAAGACCCATAGGCAGAGGTATAAGAGAGTATTCATCACAGATATGCTACAGCAAAGCTCCTGTTCTGCACAACTCCACAGGGACCCCTTTCACATCATAGTCTGATAAATACGCTCCCTGGAGCACAGCTCTATAGACCATCGCCCACAGAGTTGGGCAACTCAGGGGCCTGATTCTAAAACACTGTTTTTCAACTTTTTTTTTTTACTCTTCCTGCAGTCAGAAATCGACTTGCATTACAATTTACTAGACATATATTTTTAATGTATAACAAATAAAAATTTTATGAAAAAAATACTTATTACATGTGATGCCCTCTGATATTTCAATTTCATTCTATTTTAATCTATTTCCAGTTTTCTAAAATAACAGTCATGACCCACTGAAATGACTTTATCACCCACCAACAGATCATGACCCAGCACTTTTATATACAAGCTAACAGAAAGAGCTTCCACAAAATAATAAATACCCTAGCTATGCCATGTTCTCTGTATTTTCTTTTTTACTCTGTTTCATTTATCAAAAAATACTAGTTGGAGCATACTAAATTGATTTTGTAGCCCACTAATAGGTCTCAATACTGTTTTAGAATATTCATGAGGTAATTAATTCAGCAAATATTTATTGAGCGCCTAGGATGTGCTAGGCACTGTTTTAGCACTGCTGATAAAATGGTACAGTACAAGGATACAGAGTTAACCATATTAATAATCTAGAAACTGAGTTTACTCTGCTCATTAAACAAAATGAGATAAAACTTCCCATTAGAATACTGATGAAGTATTTTAAATGTTATACACTCTAGTGTATATTCAGAAAACAGAAATCCTACCAAGCAAGAGGCTTATACTCTTTTCTCAACGTTTGTTTCCTCACAATAAACACTTTTAATGTGATAAGAGAAGCATTTGTTTAATTTTTTTAAAAAAAAACACTGTTACTTGAGTAAACTGAAAAATCTCAAGCATCTTATAATTAATGCTAGCAGTTTTCAGAGTAATTCTATGTTAAGAAAGGAAACAGAACAACAAAAAAAGAAGAAGAAAAGAAAAAGTCTCTTTTTCTGATTCCATTGCCACCACAAGATTGAATAAGCTGACCTCTTTGATACAGTCACAACTGAGCAGACATCATAGTCCAAGATTCAAGCTGAATCCCACTTGGCCCTATGGAGTGTGGAGAGCGTTTCCTCAGATATAGCCACAGCTCCTTTCTCCATCTTTTCCTTCTCCCAAGTGCTTTGGTTTGGGGCTACTCCCTCCCTTGTGGAGAACACAATAGCCACTAGTCCTTAGGACTTCCTTTCTGTTGCTGATAAAGGAGTTCAACACCTTACATCAGAATCCACAGCACAAAGATATAGATTTGATATATTTTTTTAAATGCACATTACTATGCTTGTTACTAAGGCTTGAGAAAATAAAGTCTCATTGAAAGATCTAGTCGTCTCATAAAAGTTATCTTTCTATTAATATTGTTATTAGAAATCAGCCCTTTCATATAGAGAGGAAAAAATTTCACTATTTTAATGAGATTAAGAAGTGAATTGTATTTAGTAGACTCACTAGGCCATGCTGTTTTATTTCTGGAAGTATTCATTTTTATTAAGGATTACCATTGACCCTAGTTGCAACGAAAGTACACTTACCAAAGCAAATGATAAAGGTCAAATGGTGAGAGAATACACTCTATATGACTCACTTTTCAGTTTCTTGAATTTTATGGGTAAAAATTAGTATTTCTAAATTATCAATTTAGAAAAAATTTCTTAGCATGAAGTAGTGTTTATTAAAAATTGGAGATATAGATCAAACTGGTATAATGAAATTTTTTTAAAAAAACTATCTTGGTCTCATTGGTGTGAGCATTTTGCCCTAAATGTACAAATGCATACACAGACATGTATAACAATATTAATATTTAACAGACAGCCATATAAAAGTTTAGCACAATATAAACAATGACTTTTGGTGACCAGGAAGAAGAGAAATAAATCTAAAAGAGTAGACATTACCCTTGTTTTGAAAAGCACTCTTTGAAACAGATAAAACATCTCAATAATTAACTTAATATTAATAGCCTTGAAATTTACTGATGCTATTTCTATGTACACACACAAATGCATACACATATATCATAAATTATAAATGTGTGCAGAGTACTGTTTATAGCCAGAAATCTACCCCACTGGGCAAGCTACCACTGTCGTTTCCTCATTGGACTAGACTGTCTCAATCTTTGGGTATCTAGGCATATGTCTCTGGCTATCTTACACTAGCTAAGTTTGTTTGAGTGGCTATCCAGTCTTGTCTTCTGCTCTTTAAAAGCAACAGAGACAGTGAGAAAAGCAAATAATGTTCATTCATGGTGCTGCTGACTTGTGTGAAATAACCATTTTTTTCTAATTAAGGGACTTCCCCAATTTACTAACTTGTTCCAATCTCCTAGCTGCCTTTTGGTTATTCAACTGCTAAACATCTAGTGAATAATTTGCTTTTTAAAAAACTCAGCAACTGTCCCTTTTGTTACATTAAACACAAAATATCTTGGGTGCAAAAATAAAGTAAACAGCTTTAACAAAACATTTTTCCCCACATGCTTCAACAGACCATAAGGCTTTTATGCAAAGCTATGAAATAGGTTCACCAGAGAATGCCTATTCAAGATTAAGTGGTTCAGAAATAAGCAATCTCTACGTTTTCTCCAGCTATAAAAATGCATACAAGTTCAGGGTCCTTTTTGAATGATCACAAGCATTACCGAGTGGACTTTAAAAACTCAAAGTACTTTAGGGTGAACCTCTTCTCCTATAAGGTAATTTAAATTTCTTGGAATATCTGGAAGCCTTCTAACTTATCATCTTCCAGCCATCTCCCTTCTAGTGTCCCTTATTTCCTGGCATTAGACCAATTCAGTGTAGAGTTAGTTTTCAGTTTCTCCACAAATGAGTGATGCGCTCTTCCTTTCTCCACATATACACCCACTCATAGCATAAAAGGTTTGACTTCTAAAAGTTGAGTGCAAGTTTTACGGTCTTTTAAAGAGATTCATCCAACCAACAAACATTTTTTGAATGTCAATCATGTGTCAGAGACTGTGTTAGGTCTTGGGAATACAGAGGGAAATAAGAAATGATTCTTGCCTTTAATGATTTTGAAAGATGGTTTCAAATGTCTTCACTGCTTGTCCAAGGCAGTAGGTTTGGTCATGGATGGGAGGAGCTGGGAGCATGGGAAAGCAGCACACATTTTTTTCTGTCATATTTCTTTGTTTTGGGGAGATACAGTATTCTTCATTAACTCCCATCCACCATATTATCCCCTTGTCTTTTTTAATTACTTTGCTTCTATTTAAAAGTCCTTTTTCATCTCCTTTTCATAGTTCACATCCCAGATCAAATGTTTCTGCTCGCCTGGTTTTCTCTGACACTTTCAGTTTTATAATTGTCTCCTTGTTATATACCTGTTGCTCTTAGCATATTGCATAGAGGTATACTAACTAATATATGAAAAGAAATTTAAATGTTCCTGGTTTGTAATAAGCTCTTAATAAATAAGTATTTGAGAGACAAAAAAATAAAGACAGGAAGATTTCTGTGCTTATTACTTTGCCTAAATTCTGAGTTCCTTCAGGAAAGGACAAAACTTTTTTTCACTTGTACAATCATTTCAAGCCTATTGTCCAGGAGAATGTACTTGGTTTTTTAATTGATTTGTTGAAAATTAGAGAAAATTTTTAAAAATACACTCTGATCCACATAATACCTTTAAAAAGTTTGTGTTATTCACCACTTTCTTGTTGGTAAGACAAAGATACACCCAGAGTAACTATACTTTCTTATATTTCCTCAAGAATATTTAGATGGAGAACTTTTAAAATAATTATTTTAAATTATCCCAAAGAATTATCCCAACGTGGCTACTTTCAATGTGGATACTTCTCCGTTGTAAAGATAATAATAATAACCTCTAAGGAAAACCTTCATCTACATAGCTTTGCCGTGTACACACTAGAGTATTTTGAAAATGTGCTCTGCCTATGGCTAGAGCAATGGTGATCTCTACATTTAAATAAGTTATTATTATAGTAGATAGGAAAAATTGCCACAGATAGTTCCACAGGTAGTGATTTACTAGCATATAAGACTTTAAAAATCTTTAAAAGATTTTTTAAAGATTTATCAGAACCATTTAGAAAGATGTTTTCCAAATGGATTTCAGTACCTATTTATGGAAATGGCAGCAAGATTTAAGAAGCAATAAAATGTTTAAGGTATTGATTGTTTTGTAACAAATCTGATTTAATATTTAAAGAATTGTATACCATGAGCCTACTTCAGTATTTGCATGTCTTCTTACCCTATGCTTTGTGAACATAATCGTTATTTCATGATAATATTTTATAAATATTTATTTATTTTCAAAGAGGGGCTTTTAAAATCACATTCTTTTAATGAAGCACTGAAAGCTTTTTCTTTTTCTTTATTTTTTTTCAAAAAAGGCAGACCATGACAGTTGAGAAAAATTTCATATCCTTGCTGTAGAGACATTCTGTATATGTGTTGGATGTGCTATTTTATTCTTTCTGTTGTTACCACAGCATCAGTACTATGACCAGTACTATGACTACTAATGTCAAGAATAATGATAACTTCTTTTATTTGTATAGACTTTTACACATTGCAAACCTTTCACTCACCTATTTTTGAGTCTTACAACAATCATGCCAATGATGAAATGTTTTATAAGGGAAAAATTCAAAGGTTGCAAAGTATCATAAACAGAAAGATATTCATTCCTGTATCATATATGATGATGATGAAAAATCAAAATATAAAAGCCAAACTTTATAGACAGGTTCAATAACTATGGTCAATACATGTAGTACAGAGTTAAAAATATATATATATATAAAAATACAAAGTCTATGTATCACAAAGGAAAATTTACTATGTTATTCTATTAAGGTGAAAACAAGGAGTATGAAATTATATTGGTACTACTATTAAAACTATGGAAACGTTTCTGTGTATTTAGACAAGACCTCAATAGTAACAGGTCAAATGTAAAGTTGGTTATAATGACTTAGCATAGCAATACAGTATTTGAATTATTTTAGATTTTCAGTGACACTGGTGTTGTCTATTATATTATAGACATATTTAATATTTTTTAAATTAAATGCATATACTTCTCATAAAATATTTGTCAACTGCATGTGGTACATAAAATAATGCATCTTATCAGGGGAAGACATTTTACAAAAATGTGATTATGAGTTATTTTCTTTTTTTTTTTTTTGAGTTGGAGTCTCACTCTGTCACCCAGACTGGAGTGCAGTGGCCGCTTCCGGCCACCTCAGCCTCGACCTGCTGGGCTCCGGTGATCCTTCCTCCTCAGCCTTCCGAGTAGCCAGAATTACAGGCATGCGCTACCACGCCCAGCTAATTTTTTGATTTATTGTAAAGATGAGGTCTCGCTGCCCCAGGCGGGTCTCGAACCCGCGGGCTCAGGCAATCCACTCACCTCAGCCTCCCAAAGGCGCGGGATTACAGGCTGAGCCACTGAGCCCGGCTGAGTTCTTTTCAATAGATGTGATTCTTACCCTCTCTATGCCACCCCTTGTGCATATGATTACAAGGGGTAATTTCAAAGGATGCTACTGCCCAGACTGTATCCCCAAGCGATGCATTTTCACCTGGTCTGGATTAGGGTCCAGGTATTAGTTTGGTTTTTGTTTTTTTAATTTCTCCAGATAATTCTGTTGTGCAGCTTGGGTTGAGAACCACAGATGCAATTGTGAATAACTGAAATTTTATATTTTCAAATAATATATCCCCTGAATTTTATCTCTAATATAAAACTTTTAAGAATAAGAATACTATTTGGGTGAAGACTAGTCTGATTTAAGGAGTCATAAGTACAAAATCTTTTGATGCAATCAGAATGACTAAGATTTGTAATTATTTTTATTCATTGTTTAAAATGATAAAGTATTGGTAAGAGAAATGAGCACTGTCATCCACTGTTTATAGAAATGTAAATTGAATGTATATTGATCAACTTCACTGGAGGGTAGTTTAACAATATGTATTCAAAGCTCTTAAAATATGGAAACCTTTTATCTCTGGAATTCTACTTTAAAGAATTTACTCTTAGAAAGCAATTGGGAAAACTGGCAAAGATACATTAATAAGAATGTTTATCATAGTGTTTCTTAGTCTAGTAAGAGATTAGAAATAATCAAAATATTCATGACTGTGATTAAGTTATAGTATATACACACGTGTTACTGGTAAAATGATTATTTAACCATTTATAAGTGAACCTGAAAAGATATTCACAATATACTAATACATGAAAAAGTTATAAAATAGCATTATAGCCTAATCTTATTTTTGTTTAAATGTATGTATTATATATAAATATGTATACACATATATATTATATATGTATATGTATATACATTCAGGTGGGAAAGCCAAGAAAGCTATGCACTAAAATATTAATAGTTGTTACCACCACAGGTACTTTTTATTTCTGTGCTATACTTTTATGTGCCCTCTAGTTTTGTGGGGGTTTTTTTTAGCTGAAAGTAAATACTAGTTTTACAAATAAAGACTAAAATCGTTTTTTAGTAAAAAATATTTTGAAAAATGAAACTGTTAACTTTTATCGACCCATTTAAATGAACTACACACAAATTCTTCCATCTTCACCTTGTCCAGCTGTGAAAAACAGGTTATTTAATGGTTAACAACAGCTTTTTCTTAATATGCCAAACTTCTTCAATATATTTATTTTCAAAGTAAGTTGCAAAGTATAAATTTAAACTTAAGTCCTTTAACAGATGCCAAATCATCTCTGATTATAATCAATCTAGCTATAATCCATGAAAGTTTCATGCAACAAATTGAAATGTATCTTAATGCATTTTTATGGCTAGTCTCACTTAATATCCATGATTAACAACTGAGTTTTTTGTTTTTGTTTTTGTTTTTTTTCATTTTAGGTGGTTCAGGACCATCATCCTCCATAGCCATAGCTGGCACCAACCACCCTGCCATTACAAAGACAACATCTGTTCTTCAAGATGGCGTCATAGTCACCACCGCAGCTGGAAACCCACTGCAGAGTCAGCTGCCCATTGGGAGTGATTTTCCTTTTGTTGGCCAGGAGCACGCACTTCATTTTCCATCCAACAGCACTTCAAACAACCATCTTCCACACCCCTTGAACCCCAGCCTCCTCAGTTCTCTACCTATCTCTTTGCCAGTGAATCAACAGCATCTCCTAAACCAGAATCTATTAAATATCCTCCAGCCTTCAGCAGGAGAAGGCAAGTCTGAGATCAACCTCCACCCTTTAGGTTTTCTCAACCCAAATGTAAACGCTGCTTTAGCTTTTCTCTCCAGTGACATGGATGGGCAGGTATTACAGCCTGTTCACTTTCAGCTCTTAGCAGCCCTGCTTCAGAACCAAGCCCAAGCAGCTGCCATGCTTCCCCCGCCATCTTTCAATCTGACCATCTCAGATCTTTTGCAACAGCAAAATACTCCTTTACCATCATTAGCACAGATGACAGCCCCACCAGACCATTTGCTGAGCAATCAGTCAGACAACAACCGAGCTGAGACCCTTTTAGGCAACCCCCTGGGGAACCCTTTACCAAGCTTTGCAGGCAGTGACACTACTTTTAACCCCCTGTTCCTCCCAGCTGTCACTGGGGCCTCAGGATTAATGGCCTTGAATCCCCAGCTGTTGGGAGGTGTCCTGAACTCGACATCGGCCAACACCGCTAATCATCCAGAGGTTTCCATAGCAACCTCCTCCCAGGCAACCACTACCACAACCACTACATCATCAGCAGTGGCAGCACTGACTGTCTCAACACTTGGTGGGACAGCAGTGGTGTCAATGGCAGAAACATTGCTGAATATATCTAATAATGCTGGGAATACACCTGGTTCAGCTAAACTCAACAGTAACTCTGTGGTGCCACAGCTACTTAACCCTCTACTGGGGACAGGTCTGCTTGGTAAGTTAAATTTTTTCACAGATTTTTACAAAGAAACGTTTTTCTAATTCTATTTTGTCCTTTTTAAAAACTCCATTTTGTCACACTATTTTTAAAAATGTTTTTGTTATTCACAGCTTGCTTAAGGAACTAAATATAACACCCACAAAACAACTATAGTTATACAAACATGAGAATGACTTTTTCCTTTTCCCCTATTCTAGCAATACTAAATGTCATTTTAACCTACTTTCTCTTCTAATTCTGATGCCACCTAAACCTAGCCTACCCATCATCCCTTAAACCAAGAAGAGTCTTTATTTTTCAAATAATAAAGCGCAGGTACATCTTAAAAATAACTTTTATTTGAATTATAGTTGGTGTGGCATCACAGGGTTAGTATGAGCAGCTGCGCTGTGGATGGAAACAGTTTGAGAAAGTGTTTTCCAGGTGAACCCTAAATAAACAAAACTAAATGCTTGTCCAGCAAAACAAGAAACATAAAAATACTCAAAGCTGAAGGTTGCCCAAGTTCAAGGAAACAGACAGCCCCTCTAGCTGCTGCTACATGTCCTAAGACAGTATTAATTTTTAGACCTTTGTGGCTTAAAAAAAGTCCTTCATGTAGGTTACCCTATCACAAAATAGATAATAACGATATGTATATTTAACTGATGAATGCAGGTAACTATAATACAAAGTAAAAGAATGCTGTGCATAAAGTCTAGAAACAGTCAAATGTCCATGATGTCAAAGGGCATCTTCCATATATAAAAATAATTTTGTATTATTTATGTTTTTAGAACTTATGGACAGTTATAATATAGCATAATTCATTCTATTTGACATTGAAATCATGGTAGTTAAATAACCTACAAAGCACTACACATTTGTATATTTCAAGTTATGGGACAATTTCTATGACATTGTCCTCAAGGTATCAGAATAATTTCAAAACAATTTTAAATTTTGAATGTAAATTTGTTATTAATCCTACTGATTATATATTTATTTGTAATGTTCATAATCATGAATTATTTTGTGTTGTCAGTTTTCTTTACATTTTTAATTTTAAGTGACCAACCTTTTGCTACAAAACAAAATGCATATTTCTAAACTAAATCAATAATTTTATTTGGTAGTATTTATTGATGATTGTGGTTTGAGAACTAAATTTTGTAAGCAAGGCCTAATCAGGCCCACTTATTTTAATCATCTTGTCAAATACTTACAATTACTAAAACATTTTAGGACTAATTTCAACCTTTACTTTTAGGTACTCTAATAAAAATAGTTACAAGGAATTATGTAACACTGAAGTTCAATGTATAAGGATCAATTAATGAATAGAGCAAAGACTAAATAGTCATTCCATAACATAAAATTTAAAAAACTAATTATATAAGATAAAACTAAATAATAAATCTACTCTTTCCTTACCACTTAGTAAGAATTTGAGGAGAAAAAAAAAAAGAATTACCCAAGTAAGTCTAGCTTTTTGTTTCAGGAATTCTCAGGTACAGAGAGGTGTAGGATCTCTGAAGAATCACATTGACTTATATTTTATGTTTTTCAAACTGTAGGTGATATGTCATCAATAAACAATACTTTGAATAACCATCAACTGACTCATCTACAGTCGCTGTTAAACAACAATCAGATGTTTCCTCCAAATCAGCAACAACAACAGCTTCTCCAGGGGTACCAGAATCTCCAGGCATTCCAAGGACAGTCCACAATTCCTTGCCCAGCTAACAATAACCCCATGGCTTGTCTGTTTCAGAACTTCCAGGTACTGTCCTTCCCTAGGTCACTTTTGAAGGTTTGTTTAAACACTTAATCTGGGGACAGGGCTGAAAAAAAGTAGGTTATATGCTCTTTTACTTCTATTTACTGTTATTTCTCCATCATGATTATTGTTAAACATTCCAGACGTTTATGTGAAGCTTTTTTACTTTTGTCTGAAGCTTCTCAGTCGTCTTTTGGAGCTGTTAGTTAAAACTGATAATGTGACCCTCCTAAACCATTTTGTCGGTTCTCATTGCTCTCATGATTAAGACCCACATCATTCACATTACTGCCCATCTTCCCTCCCACCCCCAGTCTCAAGTCTCACCACTCTCACCCAGCTTTGGCCACAGGGTCTTCCTTTTGTTCTACAGAGTAGATAAATTCCTACTAGATCAAGGAGCTAGATGGAAAGAGTAATACGAAATAAATATAAGAAGAAAATACAGACATTATTTTGTTAATAATCTTGGGGTAGAGAAGGTTCTTTAAGCGACACACAAAACCAAGAAAGTCAAAAAAAAAGAGTAACAAAATTGAATACATTAAAAAGTCTAAATCTCTGTATGATCATAGATATCCTAAACAAAGACAAGTAGCAACATGGCAGAAAATATTTGTACAATACATACCAAATAGTTAACACCTATAATACAAAAGGAACTTCTACAAATCAGGAAAAGGCTAATTTGTTAGAAAATGAGCAATAGATATGAACAAATACGTTACAGAAGTTGAAAGCTAAATTATTAATGAACATATGAAAATAATAGAGTTACACAAATTATAACACCAATGTGTGCATCAGATTGATGGTATCCATTGCTGACAAGAGTGCCATGAAATGGATTCTTTCATATTATTGTTGGTGTGATTGTATGTTGATACAGTCCTTTTGGAGGGTAATTTGATCATATATTACATCCTTGGATATACACATATCCTTTGTCCCAGAAGCTTGGCTTCAAATGTGAACAAAAGAGCATGTATCAAAATGCTCATTACAACATGATTTGTGATGTCAAAAATTATGAACCACTTAAGTATCTGTCAGTGGGGAAATAATTAACTATGTTATGGTACCCAGTAGTTTAAAAGATTAGGTAGACTTACATAAACCTATGTGGAAAGAGCTTTAAGACTACAAGACTCCACTGCTATAGTATTGCAGAACAGCACTATGGCACAAGTTGAAAGAAAGAAACAAGGAGGGGAGAGAAGGGAAAAGGGGAACTCCATATACACCTCTGCATTAAAAAGTGTCTGCAAGGATGCACTCCAGCATTGGTTACTTCTGAGAAGGGAAGCGGGATTAGAGTGGAAAAGTGTGGGTAGGGGTAGAGAACAGAAAACTTTTATCTTTTTTGATCGTCATTTTACATATGTGTATATATCGTATGTAATTAAAAAACGGAAGAGGAAGTGCTCAACCATATTACTGAGAGAGCAACATAACGCCTGAAGAGAGTCCATTAATTTAGCAATTAGGACCAGTGACTTAGTGGAGAGCAGTTTGGTGGCGTGGTGGGAGCAGGAGTCAGACTGCAGTGATTGAAACAGTGAATAGGTTAGAAATTAAAGAGTCTAGATGGAATAAGTAAATTTTAGCGTGCTCTCTGTCTCTCTCAGCTATGTGAGATGATAGATGTGTTATTGGCTTCACTGTAGTAACATCTTATATATGTGTCCCATAACATCATGTTGTTAACCTCAAATACACACAATGAAATTTATTTTTAAAAACTCTGAAGAACATAAGAGAAATAGGGCACTACCCCGAGGAGCCATTGAATGCAAACTTTTAGAATGTGGAAGCCATGCACATAATATGATTTCCCTTTCCTAAAGGAAAGACCCCCCCCAAAAAAAGTGGAAGAGATTGAGCATATAGAAGAGACAGGATCATAAATGAGGCAAGATCCTGAGAAGGGAATCCAGAGCATGAATCCAGGCATACCCTCAGAGAGCAGAAGGGGCCCCTCCTACACCGGAAAGCAGAACGGAATTTAGGAAGGTATAGTTGCAGTTTGTGCTGCCAGGGGGCAGGGACTATCAGAGCATAAGAAATTAGTGAGAATTTTTGCCTGATGTGCTCCATTTTCTCTGTTAAGTAAGGTCATCTACTGAGAACAGTGGAGGTGGTATAGCTACCAGCTTGAAGAAGTAAATGAAGAGGAATAGTTGTGGAGGACGAGAGTGATACCTAACTGGAAGAACACAGGACTGATGGGCAACAATAAGCCCTCAGTTGAGGTTGGAAGCCATAAATTTCCATAGTCAGATACTCAGTATCCTCACTGTAGATATAGATAAGGCAGGTAGCTAGATTGATCCAAGACTGGGATTTTGTCTGGTAGGTGTAGGCAAAGAGATAATAGCAAGAAGGAGGTTGATATGCTGATGGATCTGAGGTTCTGGTTTAGTAGGGAATGATGCAGAGACCAAAAGGGAGTGATTATTAGGGGGAATTCTAAAGTATCAAGGATCTAGAGCAGTAATTCTCAGAGCGGGGGAGGTGGCTTAGTGAAATTAGAATAACCTGGGGCATTTTTAAAACTGCCCTCAGCCTTCCTGTATTGAAATTCTGATTTGCTCTCCTGGTAGGTATTCCCTCCCTTCACCTCTTCCCAACTGAGAACTGCTTCTGTAGAGAGTCTTTGTCACCACTGGCAGCATGGGATGTCCTTCAGACAGTGACCTGAGAAAGTAGAGGAGCAGATGTTACTGCCCTATCTGAAGGCTTCAAAAATATAGTGTCATATTATTGTTAAGAAAGGAATTTATGTATTTTGTTTCATTTTATATTATATTTCACTTAGTTAAGTAGAAACATCAGTGAATAAAAATCATTTTCAGAATCTGCTTCCCTTTGTCATTTGAACAGTGCTGATTTGATCTTCTGTGACTTGACTCTCTGAATCCTAAGTTGCAAAGACCTGTAATGACACTAAGTAAATAGAATCATCACCTGAGAACATGTTGTGTTCGACTACCTCAAGCTTAATTTCTCTAGAGAATGTTTAGCAATGATTTTTTTAAGTTTCTTGAATTATTTTAACCAAAAAAAGTACCCAAATATAATCAAGACATAGCTTTCCTTTACAGAATGCCCTTTTATTTCAATTTGAGTCTTGTTCTTTATATTTCCTTCCTTATTATACCTGTTTGTCTTTTGGTAAATCTTAAAATTATGGTCTTTCCTCTTTGAGGCCTTTAAAATCATTTCCCTTTCTCTCATTGCTTCCTGTCCATTTCTTTAAGGTGAGAATGCAGGAAGATGCAGCTCTCCTAAACAAAAGAATAAGCACTCAGCCTGGGCTCACACTACTTCCTGAGAATCCGAACACTACACTTCCACCTTTCCAAGATACACCTTGTGAGTTGCAACCGAGGATTGACCCATCTCTTGGTCAACAGGTGAAGGATGGCCTCGTTGTGGGTGGCCAAGGTGATGCTTCTGTAGATGCCATTTACAAAGCAGTTGTTGATGCAGCCAGCAAAGGGATGCAGGTTGTCATCACCACTGCTGTCAACAGTACAACTCAGATCAGCCCCATTCCGGCTCTGAGTGCCATGAGTGCCTTCACTGCTTCAATTGGTGACCCATTAAATCTCTCCAGTGCTGTCAGTGCGGTCATTCATGGACGGAACATGGGAGGTGTTGATCACGACGGTAGGCTGAGGAATGCAAGAGGGGCTCGGCTGCCCAAGAATCTAGACCATGGAAAGAATGTGAATGAAGCAGAAGGGTTTGAGTATTTCAAGTCAGCAAGTTGCCACACATCCAAAAAACTGTGGGATGGGGAGCAAAGCCCCAGAGGGGAGCGAAACAGGTGGAAATATGAGGAATTTTTAGATCATCCAGGCCATATCCACAGTAGCCCTTGTCATGAAAGGTCCAACAATGTCTCTACACTGCCATTTCTACCTGGAGAACAGCACCCAATACTGTTACCACCAAGAAACTGTCAAGGGGATAAAATTCTGGAGGAAAATTTCAGGTATAATAACTACAAAAGAACTATGATGAGTTTTAAGGAGAGACTAGAGAACACTGTGGAAAGATGTGCACACATTAATGGAAATAGATCTCGACAGAGTCGGGGATTTGGAGAGCTGCTAAGCACTGCAAAGCAAGACCTGGTCCTAGAGGAGCAGTCTCCAAGTTCCTCAAATAGTTTGGAAAGTTCTCTGGTCAAAGACTACATCCATTACAATGGAGACTTTAATGCCAAAAGCATTAATGGGTGTGTGCCTAGCCCTTCGGATGCTAAAAGCATTAGTAGTGAAGATGACCTAAGGAATCCAGACTCTCCCTCTTCAAATGAGTTGATACATTATAGACCAAGGACGTTCAATGTTGGCGACTTGGTCTGGGGCCAAATCAAAGGACTGACTTCCTGGCCTGGAAAATTAGTAAGAGAAGACGACGTTCACAATTCATGTCAACAAAGCCCCGAGGAAGGGAAGGTATACCAATCTTTATCCATTGTCAAATACTAACCTTTGTTCAGATATCAATTATTGTTTTTTGTTATCATCACTTTGGATTCTTTGGATTTGAAATTAGGATTCACTGAGGTCTCACAAGTTTCTGGAGCATAATATGAAGATGGGTTGGTTATAGTCACCAAAGTGTTATATCGACAAGGGGTGAGTTATAAAGCATTTATAGACCTCCCCCCCCCAGGGCTCAAGGTGGCTCTAGGCCAGGAACCAGATTTCAGAATTTTGCCAGCTCTACCGTCCTCTTCTGCATTTACCTAATTCTTCATTATATACACAGAGGAGGAAGGCAAGTGTCAGCAACTAGGAAAAAAATCTAGTAGCTGTTGGAGGTCCAGAGATTTGGCAGAGGTAGGCTCCTCCCAGGCAACCGGAAGTGCCAGGGCACAGTGTCTCCTCCATGTGCTTACATGTGACACACAGAGCTGGGGAGAAGGTAAAAACTGGGAGAAGTTGTAGCCGTTTCTGGAAACAGCAGGTAATGTCTGAGTTCAGAATGATGTCTCCTTTCAGGAAAAGTTCTGGGCCTTTATAACATATGGAAATGTTTAACCCCATAGTCTGGTTCTACTTAACACAATCTGATCATATAAATTAAATGAAAACTTCTCCTTGAAACTACCATTCAATTTAAAAGAAATTAGTAGGAGTCTTCTGGGCTTTTTTCCTCCTTACAAATGGTAGAATTGGCTCACTAGGCAAGAAATATATGGAATGTTTAAAGTAGATAGAAAAATTTATATCTGACCAGGAGGAGATAATTATGCACATTTACCTCATATGATGAAGAAACATATAATTTTTCATCTTCTTAGGTAATAAAAATCAGTCTTACAGGTATATATTATTCTCTTAAAGAGTATGTTGTATAAAGCTATTTCAACTCTGCTCAAACTTTCACTGGCACTTAGCTTTAATGGCAGGAAACCAAAAGCATTTTTGCCAGCACAATAAAAGGACTGTCTTTCTCCAAACGACCAGGAGGTCCTAAAACCTTGCTTATAATGCCTAATATATACTTGTCAGGATATACTCTGGGCATAATGTTTCTACATTTGATAAGAAAATGAATTCCATACTCCTATTCACAAAACATTTTGTTCCCTGTACTCTCTGAGACCAGACAAACATTCTTTAAGTTGATAAACCTAAATATTTTTGACAGCTTATTCAAGAAATAATTAGAAACAGCAAAAATGGGCTTTTATGATATAAGTGGAACTGCTACAAATACAAGATGTAGACATTGAACTGTTTTACAATCTCTTGCAAACGAACCAAGTCTTTTTTTATGTGCCATTTTACAAAAAGCTTAAATAAAGAAGAGATTATGGCATCTCTTCCTTGAAACCATTCTTCCTGTCCTAAACACCTTGTCTAAATATATTTTTATGCCCTCAGTAAAACAAAGGCATATACCTTTAATACATTTCACATTAAACAATGGTCTGAATCTTCTGATTAATCTGTGTTCAAAAACTCCTGAGGTTGAGGTATTCACTGATGTTAAGGGAGATGTACTTTAAAAAAAAAACATTATCTAAGAGTCCAAGAAACATTATTTTTCTCCATTTAAATAATCAAAATGGTATTCATTAACTATAAAATAATAGTATTTTTAAAATCCAGATTCTTCTTCCTTATTTTAGGCAATAAATGAAATCCAAGGGAGTGTAAAACTATTTATGCAAATTCAAATATTCCTCCACCCATTGACTGACATCATAATTTTGCATTCTCAAGTAAAAACCTTGATATCAAGCTACACTAAAAGTATTTTTAGTAATTCAAAAAACATAATTTAAAACATACATTGAGAGGTGAAAAACTGAAATCATGTAATGAAATATTAATGATAATACATGGAACATTTATCTGCCATTAAAAAGCAAAGTGTAACAGACTTAAACACTTTAGGGCACTTTATTTTTTAGAAAACTCTGGTCTTTTCAGGACCTACCTCAGTTTTGCACATGAAAAAACAAAGTACTACTTCATAAACACTCTTTTTTCTCCTATAGTTCACAAAACAAAGGACTTCCTGATACCTTATTTGATGATGCCCAGTGAGTCAAACAGAGTTCTCATTTTATAACACCAGAAAAGGTAAAATTTCAAACACAGGTCTGTCTGATTTCAAGCCAAGTACCTGATATACTTGTGACCCTGGTTCATCAAGAAAAAATTAAACTATGTTCAATATCTGTGTAAGACAAAGCATGATCTGTTTCAGAAAAAATTCTAGTAAAATTTTTTTTATTTGTGCTTTTATTCAGGTGAACCAATTTTTATGTAGATTTACATAAAAGCTCTCATGCTCAACAATGTTGGATAAAGCCTTGTGTATTAGTAACCAGACTTCTGCTTTTAAAAAGATAAGAATTGCCTTAGGTTACCTTCTATACACTATAGCAATGCCTGACATTTTAATAAAGTCTAGAGAGAAAGGCAGAGACTAACTCCATAAACAAGTTGTTGATTATAGTGAAACTTAAATTAATTCCACCATGCTAATATGGAATGTGGGATCATTTTCAATAGTGTTTATCTTTGTAGTGTCTCAGAAGAAAAGATTTGCCCAACAGTTGCCTTGCATGTTATCATTTTAAACCTTCTTAGCCTTTCAGGTTTCATGCTATTTCTGTGTCCAACAAAGTAAATTAATCCAAGATTCTGTCAGATTCCACTAGATAAGAATCTATGTTAACTCAAGTTTTAGAGTAGATTTATTACCCTCCCTCCATCCCACAACCTATCATTTATTATTTTCAGGTCTAGTCTTTGTTCTCAGCAAGTCATTCCGAATTCTTTATGGAAGAAGGCGAAGTAGAAAATATAAATAATTGATTGACAGGCTAGAAGATTACTCTTTCAAAGAAATCTGGGCACCTCTTTTGTTTACAGGTTGCATAAATGGTCTCTGACTTAAGCGAGACCAATGCTATGTGACTGAAGCACTGATATTTGCCAAGGGCTAAGACCTCCACATTGTCCCTAAATTCATTTTAGCAGACTCTGTTGGTCATGATAGTAAATGACTTGGTCAGTTTATGATCTTAGAAAGACATTTTTTATCTTTGGTGGGGTATTAAATGAAGCAGAATTACTGATATACATTAAAAATGTTCCGCAGTTTCTGAGATGATTTCTTAAAAGGCATGATTTCTCGACATTAAATACTGTATGGGCACAGTCTACAAAGAGCTAGAGAGAAATCAGAGTATGGCAGAAAGAGGCCTGGGTTTTGGGCATTCTGGTGTGAGCCTAATCTTGGCTCTGCCACTTAGCTAAGTAGTCCTCATAGGTATATTAAAATCCCAGAAGCTGCAGTCTCCTCATCTCTCAAGTGGGAATATTAATTCCTATTCATAAAGATGTTTTAAGAATTAGATGAGATGCCACAGATAGATTATTCAGCACACCAAAGAGACTCAGTAAATATTAACCTCCTAGTCTCTGTCCTCTGTGTTACTAATTTAGGTTTCATCATAATGGAATTGTGGTAATTTGACCTTAGTTATTGTTTACTTCTGCATTATTTATCTGTATAAGGGATTTACTAACCAGGTTGAGAGTAAAGGATTATAAAGGATATAGTCAATTAATGAAAGAGCTTATAACTGTTTTTACGAACTTCAGCACATCATGTACAAGGTCACATATCTGATTATAAGTTAATATTAGTTGTTAATTTCAAGCAGAAATTCTACTTTAAAGTGTTTAGAGCACTCAGCTTGAATGGATTTGAAAGTTCGTCTTTCCTTAATGTTTATAAATTATATAAATTCAGACTTTCTCTATCTTTCTACATATGCCTTTCTACACAGATTCAACAATATTAATTAGTGGAGATTTTTAGCAGTCTGTGAAAAGTTGGGCTGAATCACTTGTATATATTACTGTCCTACTATTGAAGCTTTATGATAGCACTGGAAGATATTATGTGCTTTGTATTATGCCATACAGGAAGTACCATTTCCTTTCTTTTTTCTTTTTTCTTTTTTTTTTTTTTTTTTGAGTTGGAGTCTTACTCTGTCACCCAGGCTGGATTGCAGCGGCACGCTCAGGGTCACTGCAGGCTCGACCTGCTGGGCTCCTGCAATCCTTCTGCCTCAGTCTTCCAAATAGCCAGAACTATTAAAAGCGCGTGCTACCATGCCTGGCCTTTTTTTTTTTTTTTTTAATTTATTGTAGAGACGAGGTTCTCTCCAAGTTGCCCAGACTGGTCTCAAACCCCTGGGCTCAGACAATCCACCCGCCTCAGCCTCCCAAAGTACTGGGATTACACGCTGAGCCACCAAGCCCAGCCACCATCTCCTTTCTAATATATATATATATATATATATATTTTTACCTTGATTAACAGTTTGTAATGAAGAACATTCTGGGAGATAGTTGTACTTGCTCTAAATAATTAGTGCAAGTTTCTCTCTGAACAATGAAACCTTTATTGTTTGTGGTTCAGTTGCCAAGAAAAGACCTCAATGCTGGGCTCCAGTACATCAATATGGCCAGATAGATGCACTTCCAGATCTTGGCACAGTGTAAGGAAATTCTTGGGAAGGAAAATGGCTACCCCTGGCATTACACCTGTATTCCTTAATATGCAAACATTTAAAAATCTACACAAGTATGGGGAAAACCAGTTCTCTTTCTGTACTTATCTCAATAATTACTTAAAATAGAGAAAATGCTCTTGTTCTCTGAAATATATTTTATAATTGTCATTTGTCATTTTTAAATTTTATATTAACTAGCTTAGAAGGGTAGCTTCCCAAGTAATATAATCAAAAAATAAAATTATTATTTTTTGGCATATATCATTTTTACTCTTTTTGAACATTGTCACATAGTTCTTTCATTGCTCTTACATTGCTCTTACATTTGATGTGTATTTTGATCCAAGTCACACTTAAGTAAAGATTTATTTCTAAACAGGCACCAAAATGTTTCTTTTCAGTGAAATGCCTGTTGGACAGGTACAAAAACATCTGATTATCAAGAAAATTTTTTCATCTCAGTGCAATGCCACTTGATTAAATGAAGACATGCTTTTGAAAGCATCAGTGGATAGGGTGCTCCCTCTTTGGAATCACGCTTTGACCTTTTTTTCACACAATTATATTTGTCAGATAAAGATAAAAATAGTTCTCTGAATAGCCTTCAAAACTGGAAAAACTCATCACTATTAAAACTCATAACCAAATTTATTTGGGGGCAGTATACTTTCTGTATGTTGGTACAGCATCACACACACATGTTTTGACATCATGAAACATAACCAGAAACAGCTTACCTCACGTGGGAGGTGTGTCATTTAAGAAATCAAGTCTGGGACCTAACCTTGGGAGGTGTGCCCTCCTGTGGTTTTTAAACATTTTACTTTGTAGAATGTTCTTTCTGTTCTTGATTATCAGTGTTAGCTATTTGTATTCTTTGGTACTACAACTCACTATTGAAAGTGTTTGTTGTGTGTTCACTTTGCCTTATGTATTTTCTTAACCACTGTTGGAAAGGAATTATTTTCTCTGTATCATCGTATCCTCAATATTTGAGCTACATTTTGGCTAGTGGTGTGATGAGACAATCAATGCCCTGTCAACACCAGAATCCCCTTGAAAAGAGAGCAAAATAGTTTTTGAAAAGTAATAAATAAAATCCAGACTAACAAAGTCAGTTGCTAATCAGAATTTGAAAGACAAAAATGAACTAGTGAAGACAAAAAAACGTGAATATAGAGAAAAGACTAAACCGTGTAAATAGTGAATTGTGGAATATGGTGAACTTTTTTTTTCCTGAGCACGTTTAAAAAGCAATAATGGCCTAGCTCCGTTCACACAAGTAACTAAGTCCCAAAACAGAAGTTCGTGAACTTATCTATAAAATTTTCATACAGAAAGTAACAAGTGGAATCTCAAGTCTGAGGCAAATACGTGCTTCTTTTACATGAACTTTTAAACACTTTCCTTAGAAATATAAGTTTATCCAAAACATTTAGTTCGATTTATGTATTGACTGATATGTAATTTGCCATCACATACAGAATAGATTTACTCTTGTTCTATAATGTAGTTCTCTAGTGATTGGAAACACTGCTTTCCAAAGTGAAGAGAAAAGGAGGCACCACAAAAGTGCCTCAGATGGTGCCACTGACTGAAACTGTAATAATGGGAATTTGGTGAGTTCATTTGAAAGAAATGGGGATTCACTTAAGAGAATGACTAGTACTCTTCTATGAGTATTCTAGTACTATTGTTGGTAAATTAGGTACACCTTACTGTCACAGGTGAATAAACTTTTGACCCTAAGTTACTTATTATTTAATATTAATTCCCAGTCTTTAAAAAATTTTGAAATATTGCAGTTAAGTTAGCAGACTTTTCTCAGTTTGATGTCTTTTTTGAACTTACTATTATTTGTAATATTTGCTATTTAATTCATGTTTAATAATAATGAACCTAAAAAATGCCTCATATTTGCTTATTGCTTCAGAGCTATATTTCCCAGATTTTGGCTAAAGCTGCATATTATCTAGACTATTGTTTACTTAAAATTTTTCTTTAAATTTATTTATTCAATTCAACAAATATTTCTTGTTCCCATATGTACTAGGCACTATTCAAGTCATTTTTAAAATGTAAATAACTTCTCTAGTCCTATTCACATGTGTGAAATCATAGCTATGTTATTTTTATTTCGCTAATAAAAATTTATATGGACATATACTATTAAAAATATGTAAAAGATGCTGGATGCAGTGGCTCATGCCTATAATCCTAGCACTTTGGGAGGTCAAGGCAGGAGGATCATTTTGAGACCAGGAATTCCAGACCAGCCTGGGCAACATAATGAGACCCCATCTCTACAAAAAAAAAAGTAAAAATTAGTGGAGCATGGTAGCCCATGCCTGTAGTCCTAGTGACTCAGGAGGCTGAGGTAGGAGGATCACTGGAGCCCAGGAGTTCTAGGCTGCAGTGAGCTACGATCACACCACTGCACTCTAGCCTGGGCAACAAACAGAGTGGAGTCTCTGTCTCTAAAAAATAAATAATGTCTATAAGTTTATGTTTTACCTAAAATAACTTCACATACCACTAGTAACGCTTTGGGAGAGACTTCTTTGGTGTTTGTAAAACGTCTTCATGTTCATGGTCTTTTTAGATTCTCTCAATGGCCCATAAAGATGTGCATAATTATCCCTATCTTACAGATGAGAGAACTGAAACTCTGAAGTGTGGCACTCCTAAAACACAAACTATAGGCAGTTAAGCCAGACCCCAAGCCTGATCTTCTAACTCTAAGTTTAGTACTCTTTGCATTATACCATTCCTCCAAGAAACAGGACATTGTAGAAAAGGAATGGGGAAGTGAAAAATGAAACAGGAAGTTTGGGATTGGCTGTCTTACCTCTGTTATGAAACCTGTGATGTGGCTTGTGCTCCATCCTTTGACATTTGCCTGACAGCTTTACCACAACACTAGGTAGCAGCAAAGAGGCATTATCAGGACTAAAGCCTGCAGGAAATTTTAACATTATCTCTAGTTGCCTGGCTCTATTCAAAAGGGATCTGAGATCAGAGATCCAGGTTCTTCTAATACATACTATACCTCACTTTAGAGAGTTGTGTTGACTCTCTGAAAGCCTTGTGTCTCATTTTGTCATGGACTAAGTTACTTCTGAGATGCAAGGTACTACTATGCTGACCCCAAGTCGAACTTAATTAAATTGCCAACTGTTTAATATGTGCCTTGTGAACAAAAAAAGCAAATAAGCAACCAGAGAGTCAGCCTTGTTCAGAAAAACTCTTAATCCTCCACCATATGTAGTGTCTGACTTTAAGAATATGTTTCTAACCCCAGACTGTAAGACTATTTATGTTGAAGAATTATTATATCTAAAGAATTTGTATGAAAGAAGAGTTTTAAGAGTTAAAATATTTAACACGTGTATATCTACATGTGAGTAAATATGCAAACAAATACATATAAATTCCGGTATCTTTTTATAATTTTAAAATGACATATGTGAAGAGTTATACCACGATGCCCATTACTATTAGTATCATTATCAGGATGAAATTATGTTTGCAGATTATGAGTAAAGATGAATGATAACTTCCTCTCCCAAATTCTAAGATAGAAATTCAATAATTTATGGAACTACTGGCTTGTGAATGTACAAGAATACAACATAACAGTTATAGATAAAAGTATTAAGTATCTTAAATTACTTGCTGCTTCAGTGTAAATTTCATAAAAATATTTGCGTGTTTACCCTTTTTAATGTTACATTTATATATTTAATTTCCCAGTACTTTTTTTGGTTTACAAGTTAATTAAGTAATTTATAAGGAAATGTTCATTAAATCATTAAACATGATTTCACTTTAAATAGAAATTAAATTATTTTGTTCTTCTCTGATACCATTTTTGGGGTATTTTTAAAGAGTTTTCTGACTATTGTTCAAGTATATTAATATTTCCCTGGAAACAACACACACTTTTCATATATATTTTATAAGACAGTTGAGTACTAAAATTCTGAGACAAAGCAAACTAAACCTTTTATTTTGGATATGTATGATCTTGTTATCCCAGAAATGCACTGTGGTACATATCTTATTTATATTCAATTTCAGAAAGCACTATCATTTCTTTCTCTTTCAAGGTCATTTAATCCCTTATAAATAATATAGTTAATGAGAATATTTAGAGCCTTAGAGGCAGATTTAAATGAAGAAACTATGGTAGAGAATTAGTTCAGAAAAGAAAAACCACTGGAAAATTATCCAAGAATTTTAAAAATTGAAGATAAATTTGGGCAAGTTGTTATCTAAATTTCTGTAAAAATACAATTTAACTTTAAACATTTTAGTATGCCTGTGTATATGTTTTCTATATGTGTAATTTTATATATATAAGCTTTATATATATAAAATGACTGTATATTTCAATATATGCTGGAGATGGTATGGTGGAGACAGGCTGAGCACTTTGGAGTTAGACCTGAGTTTCAATTCTGTCCATGTTATTTAAACACACTGAATCCCATCTGTAACAATACAAAAATAATACTAGTTTGCAGTATTACATATTGCATGATAAAACAGTGCCTTTTACATAATAAATGCACAAGAAATGTTTTTACTGTCCCTTATTCCTTATTTATTTAAAAATAAAAATTGAAGAATTAAAAATTAGTTTGACCTAACTTTGTTTTTTAAATTAGGACCAGCGGGGTAAGTTTTCATTGCTGTGTCTGGCCTTGTTTCAGTGTGAATCTGCATTCTGTGACCTGATCAACCCCTTCTGAGAGCTCTCACTATACCAGTTTGTGTCTAATAGAACTTTATGTAACAGGATAGCTTCCTTTCTACTGCCAAGAAGGTCATTTAAATATAAGTGGAATTAGTTATTGTTTACATAAATGTAATTTACAAAACATCTTTTTAAAAATTTTTTATTTTGAAGATGTGGGGTGCAATTCAGGGTTAGGTATACAAATGTTCATTATGCAGGTATCCTTGTTAATGAGGTGTGTCCCCACCCCCGGCAGATTCCCATTACTGCCAATCCCTTTCTGCCAATCCCTTTCTTATAGTATTATGATGATTGTTCAAGGTCTGCTTATGAGTGAAAGCATGTAGTACTCAGTTCTTTGTTTCTGTGATAGATCACTCAGTATTATAGCCTCTAAATCCCTCCAAGTTGCTGCAAGGTTCATAATTTTGTCCTTTTTTATGGCTGTATAATATTCCATCTCGTATACGTACCACATTTAAAACATCTTTCATATTCCCTTCATATCAGTGAATACAAGACGGAACCTCATTTCTAACATGAAATGTGAAAATGTATTCAAGCACCCTTTTTTAAGAATGACATATGAGCCGGGCTCAGTGGCTCAGCCTGTAATCCCGTGCCTTGGGAGGCTGAGGTGAGTGGATTGCCTGAGCTCATGGGTTCGAGACTCGCCCGGGCAACTTGGTGAGATCTCATCTCTACAATAAATCGAAAATTAGCTGGGCGTGGTAGCGCACGCCTGTAGTTCCAGCTACTTGGAAGGCTGAGGTGGAAGGATTGCTGGAGCCCAGCAGCAGGTCGAGGCTGCAGTGGCCGGGAGCGGCCACTGCACTCCAGTCTGGGCGACAGAGTAGGACTCCAACTCAAAAAAAAAAAAAAATGACATATGGATACATTCAACGTACCTAAGCTTTTCCAGTCATTCCAGTAGCCCAGTGGGACACTTTTAATTATGTGAGGTGCTAATAGAACTAAGCTGTCTCTTGTGCTGGCACACAATGAATCTGGTATCCCTGATGGACTTGTGTGTATGACATATTTGGATTATTTAGTACAAAATACAAAAATATGAAAAGGAAGACATTTTTTGTTATTTGACTGTTTTTCTTATTGAATAATTAGCAATGCTTGTTTTCAGACTTGATAATGGAAACCCTTTGTTAATCATTACTGTGTACTAGATTTGAAGGGATCATGAAGAAATTATAAATGACATTCATGAATTTGTCATGAAGCTATAAAGACAAGTTAATAATAATTTTCTTGCTTATTAGTGTTTTTTTCTTACCTATGAGGCATTTTGATGAACTCTGAATTTTCATTTAAAAATGGCTTAGGGTGGGGGGAAAAACTGGAGTAAGGGACTGCTGGGGTACCTGCCTTGAAGCTTTGTTTATACAGCAACAATGCTGTTGTTACTTAGATTTTCTTTTAACAGATCAGTAAAAACAGCAGTGTTTTTCTAAAGATGCTTTTAATCACAAATCACAAACAAGTTTTCCTAAGTATTAACTATTTTTCCTAGAAGGGGGTAGATTCAGAAACTATGACAGAGATTATTGGGAGGATGGCAAAGACTGCGCCCTCCCGCCTCACCTACACACAAACAGTCAGCCATACTTGGTGATGGATCTCTGTTGAGGTAGCAGACTTCATGCAGTATATCAGTGGTAAAGCAGGACAGGACAGAGGACATGTTCATAAGGCATAGCAACATCCTCTTCCCACATCAGTACCGGCCACTCATGGTCTACTACCCACTTGTTTTGCAGCCTCTGCAGAGCCTAAATGATGATAGTTGCTGTATGCTAGGCTCAGTGTTCAATACTTGTCACATTTTAATTCTCACAGCAATTCTAGCAAGAAGGTAGCTATTGTCCTCATTTTGTTTTATTTTATTTTATTTTTTTGAGTTGGAGTCTCACTCTGTCGCCCCAACTGGAGTGCAGCACACACTCCCGGCCACTTCAGCCTCAACCTGCGGGGCTCCGGCAATCCTTCTGCTTCAGCCTTCCAAGTAGCTGGAACTACAGGCACGCACTACCACACCTGGCTAATTTTTTATTTATTGTAGAGATGAGGTCTCGCCAAGTTGCCTGGGTGGGTCTTGAACCCGCGGGCTCAGGCAATACACTCGCCTCGGCCTCCCAACGTGCTGGGATTACAGGCTGAGCCACCGAGCCTGGCCATATTGTCTTCATTTTAAAGAGGAAGAAACTGAGGCTTGGAAAAGTTAAGTGTTTTAATAATGCTGGGAAGTGAAGAGGCAGGATTCAGACTCTGATCTGCTGGCTCCAAAGCCTACCCTCTTCCCTAACCAGTACTCTCATTGTCCCAGATGAAATACTCCAGGTTTGCAGTTGCTGAGCGTCAGGCAGTGGAGAAAGTAAGCCAGCATCTCTGATTTTTATAATTTTGTGAATTGAAGGTTGTTTAAATTCCAGGTTTTGTTCCCAAAACATTATTTTCAAAATGTTGACAATTTCAGAGCCAGTCTTTCCTTTCTACTGATGATGCAGCCTGAAGACACGGAATCAACCTCAATGAGCGAGGACAGAACATTTGACAGGGCAGTGAAGGCTAAGGCTCCTCTCTCCCCCTCAGTGCAGCACCTGTTTGTACAGCAGGAAAATAAAAGCCATGTTTGACAATTGCAGGTCTGGGTAATGTGGTTTGGTCTTCATACCTTCACTCAGGTGGAGCCCGAGAAGTTGAAGACATTAACAGACGGTTTGGAGGCCTACAGTCGAGTCCGGAAAAGGAACAGAAAGTAAGCGCTTTAAAAAATTCCACTTTTTTCCCACCAGGATATAATATACTGGCTTCCCTGCAAAGGGACAATGAAATTTCACTGATTCTGTCCATGTTGTGGCCTGCCTAAGTGCAATTTAACAGTTATCACCAAAGATGACCATTGTGGATAAGCCAGATTAGCTGTTATGGAAAATATTTTCTTAACAATGTGTGTTTACACCATTGGTGGGATTTGCCTCTTCATCAGCTCATTCCTCTCTCCCTCCATCTCTATTCTTCTCATTTAGCGGGAAAGAAAATATGTTTAATATTCTAACATTTAGCAATTAAATAGGCTCTGGAAGTGTAGTGAGTCTATTTGTGATTCAAATACTTTAGGGGGAATACATATACACATGTAAATAATTTTGGCATATTAAACATTGGTCAAAGTGGTGCTAAATAATGGTTTTTGTTGCAGCAGGAGTGTGGACTTGAAAATAGGTTTTCTTTGGAATTATAGTAAGAAGTTGAACTTTTTATCATCTTTTTAAAAGTATTGCTTTAACTTATGTTTGTAAATCAAGATTTATAAAGTGGAGGTCAGAATGATTAGTAGTTTATCTTGCATAAAAGTCTTATATAATGACATCAATAATATCTATTAAAGGACACTTTCTTTCATGATGTTTTCAATAATTCTTGCCTGAGGCAAAATTTTAGAAGTCAGGAAATCTTGGGAAAACTCTCTTCACCCCAATAAAATGTCTCATAAAAAGATAATCATAAGGGCAAACTCCTCTGGCCTTATGACCAGGACTCCTTTGGAAGGTAGCAAATTGGTACTGGTTGTGTTAACTGAGTTGCCAGATAACATCCTTCTAGATCTGATAAGGAACCCAGGGAGCAAGGTTCTCTCACTTACTGAAGTGGCTCTTGTTATGCAAAGCTTAGTAATAGGATAAAGTTAGTAAAAATTAATACAAGGACTGGGTAAAGGGAGAGAAATTGCAATTACCCACATCACAAATTTTGCAGCAGGCCAGTTGCTGTAGAATTTTCAGTAATACTCATTTCTTTAGTGGAAAAGATCCCTAAAGTGCTTCCTTCAGTGAAATATGCTAGTTACTTGGATTATGTGCAAAATAGAATTAATAACCCAGAAATAAAACAACTCCTCCAAATATATAGCTACACTGTCTTGAAATTAGCTGGATTTTCCCAATATATTTGCTATAAATCAGTTTCTGAAAGGTAATGAGTTAGCAAAAAAATTTCCTTCAGTCAGTTTACTCTTTGTGGTGAATTACTAAAGGAATTCTCCTCATAACTAACATCCTAGAGTATAGACTAGAAAAGTAGAAAACATGAAGCAAATGTTAGTAAAAAACAGCTTTATTTATCATGCTATTGTCTAAGCAGATTGACTTTTCTGTAGATGCCCAGTAGAACGCTTTACATTTTGCACGTACAATTTTAGACGTATTTTTATTCTCCCAATCACAAGACGAGCCAGAATTACTGAGCCCATTTACAAATGAGGACACTCAGACCCAAATAGCTTAAATAATTAGTTGAAAGTCACATAACTGATAAATGACATGTTAAACCAAATCATTTTTTAATTTATTCATTTATTCCCAATTTAGGGAGACTAATTTAGTAAAAAATCTGTGCCAGGCATAGTGCTACAGTCCCTGAAGCTCACTGTTTAGTGGAAGACACAGATGCAGAAACAAATAATTGCAATTGCAATGGCAGAAATATATATAGTAGATGTGGGGATCATAGGGAAATGGCATGAAACCCAGGTAAAGGAGGGTTCCTAGAGGAGGTGATAAACTGAGCCCATCCTTTTACATACTGTGTAGGCATTAGCCACACAAAGGGAACAAAGACCAAGATGGGGTGGGGTGGGATAGTGTTTAAATGAGATCAGCAGTTGGATTGTAAAACATCAGATAGGAGGTTGTAAGAGACATAGCCACAGGTATAAGCAGGAATCAGTCATGAAGGGCCAGTAGGATCCTTTATCTTATTGTAAGGGCCTAAAGTGAGCAGATGATTGACTTCTCACCTCATGTATGGCTGTGTAGGAGGATAATTTTTTTTTTTTTTTTGAGTTGGAGTCTCACTCTGTCGCCCAGACTGGAGTGCAGTGGCCGCTCCCAGCCACCGCAGCCTCGACCTGCTGGGCTCCAGCGATCCTTCCGCCTCAGTCTTCCAATTAGCTGGAACTACAGGCATGAGCTGCCACACCCGGCTAATTTTTTATTTATTGTAGAGATGAGGTCTCGTCAAGTTGCCCAGGCGGGTCTCAAACCCGCGGGCTCAGGCAATCCACTCACCTCAGCCTCCCAAAGGTGCGGAATTACAGGCTGAGCCACCAAGCCCGGCTTAGGAGGATAAATTTTAAGGAAACAATAATGAAGACGAGGGGATTGTCTAGGGACCAAGACAGAAATAAGGGAGGACTAAGACCCAAATCAAGAGGGGGGTTAATGAGGATGGAAGAGAAAGGATGTGGTCAAGAAATAGGAGATAAGATGGACAGAACATGGTGTTTGATCAGAATGTGAAGGAAAGGGAAAATCAAGGACAGCTCTCCAGTTTTTTCAGCTTAGGTGATTTGGTGGGTGGTAGAAACCCTGATTAAAATGGAGAATACAGGGGAAACTGTTGAGTGAAATTCAAGGTGCCTGTAGAATAGGTTGGACACACAAATCTGAAACAGGGAATAAGTGATATTTGACAACGTACAAATGACTGCGGTTACATAGAGATTCTTTGACCTATTTGAAGTACTGTGGGCAAAGGGTTGAATGCAGGGACAATTGAGCATTTAATAGAGAAAATGAAGAAGATGGGAAGAATGGTCAGGAAAGAAGAGGAGAATCAGGGGAATGGTGTAGGGTCTTAAAAGTCAAAGACTGAAAATTCCAGGATGATAAACTGATGAATAGAAGTCCAGAAAGACAAGAACTGAAAAATCTCCATTGGATGGGGGCAGTTTGGAGGCCATTGGTAACCTTAGTGAGAACAATATCCAGTAAAGTGCTAGATGTACAAACAAAGTGGCATGGGTTGAGGACTGAGTCAGAATAAGGAAGTAGAGAGAGGAGATGTAGATTATTTCCACCCTTAATGTGAAAAGGCGGAAGAATTTTGTTTTGGTTTTTTTTGAGTTGGAGTCTCACTCTGTTGCTCAGTCTGGAGTGCAGTGGCCGCTCCCGGCCACCGCAGCCTCGCTGGGCTCCGGCGATCCTTCCGCCTCAGCCTTCCAAGTAGCTGGAATTCCAGGCGCGCGTTACCACACCCAGCTAATTTTTTGATTTATTGTAGAGATGAGGTCTTGCCAAGTTGCCCAGGCGGGTCTCGAACCCACGGGCGCAGGCAATCTGCTCACCTCGGCCTCCCAAAGCACTGCTGGGATTACAGGCTGAGCCACCAAACCCGACTTTTTTTTTTTTTTTTTTTTGAGTTGGAGTCTCACTCTGTTACCCAGACTGGAGTGCAGTGGCATGCTCACGGCCACCACAGCCTCGACCTGCTGGATTCAGGTAGTCCTCCCACCTCAACCTTCCAAGTAGCTGAAACTACAGGCACCTGCCACCACACCTGGCTAATTATTTATTTATTGTAGAGACGAGGTCTTGCCAAGTTGCCCAGGCTGGTCTCAAAGCCCTGGGCTCAGGCAGTCCTTTCACCTCCACCTCCCAAAGTGTTGGGATTATAGGCATGAGCCACCGTGCCTGGCCTGGAAGAGTTTTTAAGATGACAAAGATTTGACTGCTTTTGTAGACTGAGAAGAAAAGAAGACAACGCTGAAAAAGGAAGGTGGAATTTGGAACATAGTGATTAAGAGGTTGGCTTTTGACCTAAGTTTGAATCCTGTTTCCACCACTCCATAGCTGTGTGTCCTTGAGTACATTGCATGATCTCCCTGAGCCTAAATTCATTTCTAAAATGAGCATAATCCTATTTTAGGATTGTTATAATATAAGTAATAGAGAGCCTCAACTTAGTACTCGGCACATGATATTTAGTAAAGAGCTATTTTTATTATAAAGATACAGGTAAAAGAAACAAAAGATTTGATATTTTTGCCAGTTGAAACATTCTACCGCCATATTAGATGTTTAGAACTTCATGTAGTCATTTTGATATTCTCAGTAAAACTGTACAATAAATAAATATCTTTAAACTGATGTTTTAATTACATTTTAATATTAACATATTTATCTAACACATTACTTAGGGCAATTTTGTTCTTAAAAGCAGAAATAGTTTTATTAAATTAAAAACCCACAGCTTTTAGATATATTATGATTTTTAATTAAGTGAGGATCAAATCTTCCATCTACATATACATATAAATTCCTTTGGAAACCTGATTTTTTATGAAGCTGAAAAATGGTAAAGTGATAAAATAAAGCACACTTTCACTTTAAAACCAAGAAATAACACTTAGCATGTTAAATTTTCTTAGAACTGCATACTTTCTCCATGGGTTAGATTTTCAGAGAGTAGTGTTCTTGACTTTTCGGTCCACTCAAATTTTTTCTGTTCTACATGAAGTGAGTTTCTTAAATTCTAAATTGACAGTATAGAAAAAAATGCAATATTTCTTTTCCCTCTTATTTCATGTGCCATTCACAGATGTGTACCTGGCTTTTTTTTTTAAACTAGTGAAGGAAAGGATCATGTGTGACAGTATAGGCAGTGAAGGTGAGAAGTGGCAATTATCTCCATTAATAATTAGCAATGTGATTATATGAACATCTGCTTAATCAAGTAGGTTTTAGAGTGTCCATTAGTAAAAAATGTTTATTATTAAATGTCAGTGGGGAATGAAGATCGTAGAAGAAACTCCTCAGGGAGGCCCTCTGGTGTAGAATACTGAATTTTGACTAATTGTTCAATCTTGAACTCATAGAACTTTTTATTCCTCTTTTAAGTTCATTTTTCCTGGACCTGACCAAGGAATGCATATAGCTGGCCAGTTAGTGTAAAAATTGGTCTGCAGATTTGACTTTACCGCTTGAATCTTACGATGTATACAAATAATTTCATGCCTCACATCTGTGTATTTATTTTCTCTTCCAAAAGTAGTTGTTTCTCCCTGTATTAAAGTTTATTAAAGGCAAAATGTTATACTAATTTAGCTTAAATTAATGTTTACAAACATTTTAAATATCTTGTTGACAAATGAGATGATAAAACTTCTAAGTTCTTTTTCTTCAGCAAGTAGTGTTGAATCTTTTCTTTTCTTTTCTTTTCTTTTTTTGAGTTGGAGTCTCACTCTATCACCCAGGCTGGACGGCAATGGCATGCTCACAGCCACCACAATCTCAGCCTGCTGGGCTCAGGCAATCCTTCTGCCTCAGCCTTTCTAGTAGCTGGAACTATAGGTGTGCGTTACCACTCCCAGCTAATTTTTTTATATACCGTAGGGACGAGAACTTGCCAAGTTCCCCAGGCTGGTCACAAACCCCTGGGCTCAGGTAATCCTCTTGCCTCAGCCTCCCAAAGTGCTGGGATTACAGGCTTGAGCCACCAGGCCCATTTTGAATCATTTTTATATTTGAATGGTGATGTTATTATGATTTTTCATAATAGGTAAAAAAAAATTTATGACTTTTAATCTATTTTTAAAATTATTTGTAGTCAAATATCCACTTTTTTCATTACAAAAGTAGAACTGATTTCACCGTTCTCCCTAAAAAGTCATGGAGTATCACATACAAACCGTTGTTATAATACCTACTTCACAAGATAGTTATAAGGATTAAATAAGATAATGTGTTTAAAGATTTAATACAATTCTTGGCACATAGAAATTTTTCTATGTGTAAATAGTAGCTAAGATTAAATAGTAGCTAAGATTAAAGGTGAGAGAACCAAGGTTCTCTTGGTGGTTTTTCATTGAAACATTGTAACTTATTTTTAGATGTCTAGAACTTTATATAGTTAATTTTATTTATTTTTTATTTATTTTTATTTTTTTGAGTTGGAGTCTCACTCTGTCGCCCAGACTGGAGTGCAGTGGCCGCTCCCGGCCACCGCAGCCTCAACCTGCTGGGCTCCGGCGATCCTTCCGCCTCAGCCTTCCGAGTAGCCGGAACTACAGGCGTGCGCTACCACGCCCGGCTGAGTTTTGATTTATTGTAGAGATGAGGTCTCGCTAAGTTGCCCAGGCGGGTCTCGAACCCGCAGGCTCAGGCAATTCACTCACCTCAGCCTTCCAAAGGCGCGGGATTACAGGCTGAGCCACCAAGCCCAGCTGGTTAATTTTAAACTCATAAGATCTTATAATCAAAATATATAACAAACATCTTTTAAAACTTATGTTCATATTTCTCAATACAAAAAAATTATAAGGACAAATTTATTTCACACATTACACAAAGTGTGATATTGGACAACTTGGCAATGATGATTCTGTCAGGACCTTGCCAAGCAGCCCACAGAGGAGAACCCAGCCCAACCTCAGCAGAACTTAGATCGTTTGGGCTCCTACCCAGTCACCCAGGATCTTACTTAGCAGACTCATTGGACAAACAACTCATACTGACTCCACGAGATGGCCAGAGCCCCCTGAAACTGGAATGGGTAGGTAAATGAAAGTCAATATATGTGTGATGAAAAATTTACTATACACCAGTTAGAAGACATAAATAGATTATATCTACTTGGACAGTGTTCAAAAACAATGATAGTGGGAAAAATACAAGTATGTAGATTGTGATACCTTTTGTGTATATATAAAAAATACATAAAATAACCATGGATATATCATTTAAATATAAAAACAGACTAGAGGTTGGGGAGAAGGATGAGACCAAATGGGACCAGGATTGATAACAACTGGGAACTTCAGCTTTATTTTTTTTTTAAATGAAAAAGACTTAAAGGAAATATGTAATTTATTAAAATTTTATTCTAGGAAGTGGGTATATTAGGTTTATCTTTTTCTATGCATATCTCTACATTTTAAATTTTCAAAAAATGGGAAAAAGTAAAAGCTAAGGGCTAATTTACAAGGCCAATAAAGGGTAGAGAGACAGGGATTGATGCCTTATTACCCTTATGATTTGGTTGAAGCCAATACACTAATCTTTGCTTTCACTTAAACTGAGTAAATATGACTAAAGTACATAGATGAGGGAGGACCCCCCAGAAAACCTGGAATTATCTTTTAGAGGGTGGGCCCTTTGTAGTACAGGTTTCCCTCCTAGGTAAGTGTTCTAGGAATCCATCAGCATCAGCGTACCAGCTAGCATTGTTGTAAGAAGCTGCGTTCAGCTTCAGTGAAATTTTTTTTGAGATTCAGTGCATTTGTCGATTTCATGATGGGTGATTTACAGGCACACCTCAGCGCGCCGTGCTGAGTGCTCACAGCAGGTTTTGACCCCAAAACGGCAAGACCCCTGTGCCCCCCGCCCAGCTCCCTAGTCACCCAATCTCACCCCAGGAACTTTTTTTTGTTTCCTGGATGAAAAAAGTCCTCAAAGGGAAACATTTTGCCCATATAGAAGAGGTGAAACAAAAAACGGCAGAAGCACTAAAAAGGCATCAAAATTGACAAATTCAGAAACTGTTCTGAGCAGTGGAAAAAGCATCTCGATAGGTGTATTGCCTCAAACAGAGAGTACTTTGAAGGTGACTGAAGTTTAAACATGTAAGAATAAATACACAATTTTTTATAAATAAATTCTAGGTTTTGGGGAATTCTCTTATGTTTTTCAAAACATAGGACCATCTGTGCCAGCTTTGGACAATATTTTTATTTTCCATATACAGAAAGAGAGCATCTATGGTATGCCCAATAGTGTAGTACTCTGAAAAACTTAAGAGTTCTCTAAAGCATAGACAGATAAATGTATGACTTGTTCAGTCCTGGTGTGTGAGGATAAAACCTAATGAAAGCTGTGGTAAACCAAAAGGCTTCATTTAAAAACATTTCTCTAAAGTTAAAAAATGTTTTAAAACACCATGCTAGCCAAACTAAATGGAACTGTGAGCCAAACTTCTCCCACAATTGCAAATTTCCAATCTTCACGTGGATGCTGAGATAGGACTCAACTCTTGGAAGCCATGCTAACCGCCTGTTATGAAAACTTTACCTCAGCAACTTTTCCAGTAAATGTGATAGGATGAATGAAATTAAGCACTTTATTACTTGTAATAAATGGGTAATTATGTATATGCATAAAGAAGGAAAAACAGCTTAGCTGTCAGGGTGGGCAAAGGATACATAACCACAGAGGTGGTTGGTATGGATTTGCCTGCTACTTCAACAGCCTCATACATGTCAGTTTCAAAGATGGCAGATGTACCCTGTGTGTTATTCAGGACAAACATGCGTGAAAAAATACTTAGTGGAGAGAAAAGGTCAGGGGAGCGATAGGCACTCTGAGATCGTCATTCTTTATCTGTTAAAAGAGTTACATCATTTTGGTTTTGGGGGGAAACGTCGGGGGAGCCAGGCTCAGAGCCTCAGGTGCAGCAAGTTAAGCTTGCTGGAACATGCACCTGGATGTCAGCCTTCACTTGCTCAACTCCAGAGCCAGGATCCTCAGAGAGGGCAGAGGGAGCTCCCTAGTGGCCAGAGCCTGCAGTTCAGCCCCTCCACCCTTCCTGTAGCCACACAGCCAGGCTGCCTGAGAGAGCCAAGAGGCAGTACAGGCTGGAATCAGGGAGGACGAGCTGCGTCGGTGGTAAAGGGGACCCCGTGGCCCAACCTTCTTCCCAAATCACCAGACTGTGGAAGAAGCTTGTGGAAGGAGAAAGAGTCCATCTCCTCACTCTCCCCATCTGTTCTGCTTTTTTAGTAGTTCTGTGACTTTAATCATTAGTATTCAGTGGTGAGACTCCCAGAGTGATGTTTTGTCATCTGAATTTTCCGAATGCGAATATAAATTGACTTTCTCTGGTGGAATTGGTACTTTTGTTTTCTGATTAGGAAATTAAATTGAGATTTTGTTTCTTTAATTTATTAATCTGATGTGTTGTTTTCATTAACTCCAGAAGTGGAAAGCTAAATAACCATTTAGAAGCTGCTATTCATGAGGCCATGAGTGAACTGGACAAAATGTCTGGGACTGTAAGTTAATTTATTTTTCCATTATACTGTGTTTCTTTGAAAATAAATTGTATTACATTTTTTGGTAAAGTCTTGAATATTGTCAAACAACTCACGTAGCAATACTAAATCATTAGGCTAGAAATAAAAGACTAATATCAGACAAGATTAAAAATCACTTAAGAAAAAAACAACCTAGCAACATTAACTATGTCTTTTTTCTGAGAAGAGTAACTTTTATTTTCCCACACAACATTCTTTTAAAATGTGAGCAGCAAAATACTGAAGTTCAAACCACAGTTTTCTGCTTTTGACTCTGTGAATAGCAGTGGTCATTACTTTTGCCTAAATATTTAATAATGCAAATTTCATTCCATCCATTGAACAAAATAGTGAAATTCAACAGTAAGGTCAAGATCAAGGGTATATTTTGTTTTTATTGAATTGTGCATGTAATAGTATTAAATGTAAGAAATTTAATTATTCTCTAGTTTGCACATAGACTGATGTAAACACTTAAATTATAATTTTTTTGTAATTTCTTCATAGATGTGAATGATCTAAGGCTGTTTAGCAATGAGAAGTAATTTCTTTTACTTGACCTTAGTGTTGCAGTGTTGTATGAATCCCAACAATCCATCCAATGGCAATTGAATGATAGACAAGTTGTAGATTCACAAAATGTTGAGATTGGGATGGGCTTTAAGAATTTTGTAATCTAACCCATCATTTCACAGATGGATGAATTGAAACCTTGAGATGTTTAATTTCCTGATAATTTTCTAGGAAAGATCTAGATTGGGGATTATGAACTCAATGTCTTCTAGGGCCAGGCAAATAATATCAATACATAAAGTCGACCCAGGTATGGAAAAACAGCAATCCTAGTGGAGTGAGAAATGCCAGTGAAGGTGCCCAGATTTGGGCAGGCTTGGTACAGTACAAGCCATTGCCCACTTGAGTCTGGTGCTAGTTGGGGAAGAGGTTGCTCCACACAGTTCATTCAGAGGCCCAGATTCTTTCTGCATATAGTGTTCACCACTCCTTCGGACCTCACAGCACCCCATTATATCCCTTGCATTCAGCCCAGCAGGTGAAAGAAGAGTGTGTGCACAGAATACTGCCATCATAGGCTTCGTGGACCAGGCCTGGAAGCTTATTCTGTTGACTTTCCACCGGCCTGACCCAATCATATGGCCTTTTGAACTCAAGTTGACTAGGAAATGTAATATAGGATATACCTGCTTAGGACAGAGCAAAAATGAGTTTAGCCATCATCTCACTAGTCTCTGCCTCAGGACGTTTGGCCTTTGTCACCGGGAGGCACAAAGGTGCCTCTCAAGGGTGATGAGAATCATGGCAACCCAGTGGGAATGTGCTCACTCCAGAGGGAGTTTCTCCTGCAGTTCTCCAGCAGATCTTAGACATGCAGGAAAGTGTGCTGGTCTTGCAAGATCTTTTTTTTTTTTTTTTTGAGTTGGAGTCTCACTCTGTCGCCCAGACTGGAGTGCAGTGGCCGCTTCCGGCCACCGCAGCCTCGACCTGCTGGACTCCGGCGATCCTTCCGCCTCAGCCTTCCGAGTAGCCGGAATTACAGGCATGCGCTACCATGCCCGGCTGGTTTTTTTTTTTTTTTTTTTTGATTTATTGTAGAGATGAGGTCTCGCTGCCCAGGCGGGTCTCGAACCCGCGGGCTCAGGCAATCCGCTCACCTCAGCCTCCCAAAGGCGCGGGATTACAGGCTGAGCCACCGAGCCCGGCTGTGTTGCAAGATCTTTACATTTTTCGCTAGAAGTTAGAAGTCTAGAGGTAAAATTTCTTACTTTTCCATGTTGACAACATGCTTTTTAAAATATTAAAATGCCTTACAGCTAAATGAAATACACTTTCAGGCCACGTTTGGTCCACAGACTCCTAGTTTGCAGTCTTGGATAAAGGCGTCTTTCCTCAATTATAAAAAGTTTTTAGCTTTGGCTCTCTACCAGAGACTAGTGGTTTCATATATATATATATATATATATGTATATATATGTATATATATATATATGGAGGAGATTAGAAGGAATAGACAGATTGAGAAACTCATAAACATTATTTAAAAATTTTAGAAACTATTTACTTTAAAAGCATTCTGCATTTGACTCTGAATAGCATTGGCCTTGGCTTTGTCTAAACATTATTTTCTAAATCTGTAATTGAGCCAACTCTTAGTGGATCTTGAGAATTGATTATGCACATCTCTTCCTAACTCTAAGTTCTGTGACATCAGATTGGTAGCTTGAAATTGGTGATGGTGGGAGTATCTGTACCACACAAATTAGCAAATGCTTCAATGGACTTGTGTCCAAATGCTGATGAAGTATTTGCTATACCATGGCCTTGGGTCCATTCCGCCTTTCCTGGGTCTTGGACCTTGCTTCCTCGTCAGTAGCCACAAGACAATTTGAAGCACCTGATCCTCCCTCAGCCCTCAAAATCATACCTGCTGTATGCTCTGATACTGCTCAACCCCTGCTCAGTCTGATGAACAGCACTAAATCTGCTTGTTCCTGCATTAGCATATAAAGATTAGTTGTATTAATTTCTCTCCCCAGACAACACAAGCCAACAGATGATAGTGGTATTCTATTTTCCATTCTGATTCTTCTCAAGAACAAACATCCTTAGACTGAGATGTGTGAGTGAGTGTGTTCTTATAATTTTTGACCCTTCTTTTTTTTTTGAGTTGGAGTCTCACTCTGTCGCCCAGACTGGAGTGCAGGGGCTGCTCCCAGCCACCGCAGCCTCGACCTGCTGGGCTCCGGCGATCCTTCCGCCTCAGCCTTCCGAGTAGCCGGAATTACAGGCATGCGCTACCACGCCCAGCTGATACTTTGATTTATTGTAGAGATGAGGTCTCACTGCCCAGGCGGGTCTCGAACCCGTGGGCTCAGGCAATCCTCTCACCTCAGCTTCCCAAAGGCGCGGGATTACAGGCTGAGCCACCGAGCCCGGCTGACCCTTCTTAATACAATAAGTAGGGTGATAAAGGGGAAAAAAGCATGTTTGGCACATATTATCCATTTTTGCAGGCTGTAGTGAAATTGGCAATTTGGGATCTCTGACAGGGAAGGCTTTATTTTTGTTTTAAATTGACAGTGAGGGTAACAACCGCACATTGCATTTCCTGTGTGGATTTTCTCCAGTTCGTCCCATCCCATCCAGTTTCACTGTTTACTGGAGCCCCCAGAGCGTTGCTCTGCTTATCAGCTTCTAGCACTCCTCATTCTCTGTGGTAACTGTGGCACACTGAAATCTGGGGTCTTGGTAAAAATTTTAAATGCCTCAGGGTAGCAATAATTGAAAGTGAAAGTCAGAGTCTGTTCCCTACCCTGTTTCTTTGTCAGAAATTGTATGATGTTTGTGATTTCAACCTCTGTTGTTCCTTCCCACCTTTTTATTTCCAGGTACACCAAATCCCACAGGGAGACAGACAAATGAGACCCCCCAAGCCCAAGAGGAGGAAGATCTCCAGATAACAGAGACTACTCCACTAATGTGCAGTGTTTATCAAAGGAACGTGCACAGATGTATCTGTATATAGGTATTGATATAGCCACTGTTATATCAATATTTAAACTATGGCAGATAGCTACCACCACCACAGGGTGCTAAAAGAAACAGTGATACAAAGTTTCTTTGATCAAGAAGGATAATGAAGGCTGGAAGAATCAAAATCCCTGTATGATGACAGTGATACATGGTCAAGAGATTACTGAGAAAACTCTTTTTCTATAATACTAAAATTGTGATTATAAGAAATAGTCCAAATGTTTCTGAAGAATTTTCAATGTTGTATATAGGAAATACAGAATTTCATGGTGATATCAGAAATGTAAATATTGTACAATATTGTCATGTACAAGCGTACCTAATGCACACTTTATCTTTTATTGTACAAAGAAATAGTGTACAAAATTCTTTGGTTTCTATGGAGTACGCCTACCAGAGACTACCAGTGTAAAGTGATAAATAAAAATACAACCTAAATGCTTTTCTATGATAATGTAAAAGATGCTGTTTTTGTATTTAACAGCAGAGAAAAGGCATGATGATGTAATATCTGAATTATGGCATACACTGCACACTACTGAGTGTCCATTTATATTGTGTGTTTGGAATGAACCTTGCCTGGAAGCACTGGACTCAATTTTGGGTGTCTAGGAAATTGCAACCTTGCAGATTTCTAAAGGGATGAGGGCTCACAGGTCTAAATTAAGAATTCAGAAACTGCAACCATTTGTTGCATATTTTTTTTACCTAAGTTTTAAAATAGAATAGGTTTTATAAAAAAAAACTTAGATGGAATATTTTACTCAGCCATTTCTGTAGTTAACATTTGATAGCCACCTGTTGAACCAGATAGCATCTACTGCACCACTGTTGGTGCTCAGAATTGAGGGGTTTGTTTGGGTTTCTCTGCAAACAATATCTGACAAGGTAAAGCTTTCTGTTTCCATACATGGAGGCAAAAGCCCCACTTTGAAACCATTATCACAGGTAAGGTTGATTATTATTTATTTTTTTTTAGTGGCAAAAATAAGAATCATCAAAGCAAGTTTCATGTTCATTCATCAGTATTACTTAACCCAGAAGTGAAGGTGGCTTACAAAATTATTAGCAATGGTAATTTTTTATCAGTATTGTGTAACATATCAGATTTATTTTATTTAAAGAATTATTTATACCATTAACAGATTCTTATATATATTAATGTGGCTGAAATGTGCAGGTTAAATCTATTAACCAAATTATTTATATTATATTAAGTAAGAAAAAATGTGAAACAAATGTAGAGAGAAGATACTACACTACAAGTATACAAACCTAAAACTGTGAGCCATTGTAAAGTACAAGGTAATTAATAAGAAATGTAGCACAACATAACTTTCCGTCTTTTTTTCACAATTTTTGTGGTGGTGGCATAACTCTATCTTCCAGGCAAGTGAAGTTTTAGGCCTCCAGCCTGACTTCAGTTGAGGGATTATCAAAAGAAGGGATTCATTACCCCTTTATTCTTGGAACGCCAGTCTCTACCCCAAACCCTGTACCCCATAGAGAGCACTGCTTTTCCTCTAGCCTGGGGATCACTCAACGACCTCATGCTCAGGCTGCTGGGTGTTTCTCCAGTAGTAGGCTCTGATCCCCAAATGTCCACCACCTCCCCTACTGCTCCTCCTTCATCCACTCCCCAAACTCCTCAGTCCCGTCATGTAGCAGAGTTCCAGTAACTCAGGAAAAAGGAGACCAAGGTCATTCCTTGAGTTGGCTTCTTGGGGCCACAGCACAGAACACACCACCTGGGCTCACTTTTGATCGCAACAGCTCTTAGTTATTCCCCCTGGGTCTCCTATGTCTGTCTGTCCCTTTTGTTCCCACCCTTACACCCCTGCCTCCAAGCCTGTTGGAATGTAACTGGCTTCCCTGGGCTTCACGGCCTCGGCCTCGCAGGACCCTTCCTTTCGGTGGGTAGGTTCATTTTGTCCTTCTTGTAATGGTGGGATTGCCTGCCCGGTCCTTTACGCAGTCACGTGAAGTAAATTTTTGTGTAGTTTAGTTGACAAATTTTTGTTATAAGTTGACGTGTTTGGTATGTTTCAGCTATTCATGTCCATTATTTTTGCACCAATCTGCTTTTCTACTGTTTTTTCTACACATTTGTGTTTATTCACAGACAGACATATATATGTGTTTGTATGTTGGGTGTGAGTGTGTGTGTGTGTGTGTGTGTGTGTGTGTGTTGATACGTAGATTTTTTTCAACCTTTGCTTCTCTGTCTTTAGGCTGAGTTTGTGTCGCCCAAGCCTACTTTTTGATATTTTGAGCAAATTTGGTTTGTGCTTTCCCACCATTGTATACTTTACATCAGTCGATCATGTAAAGTATGTTTGTGCCCATGATTTCACTGGTTGCTTATGGCTTTGATGTGGGTGCTAGGTGTAGTAGTTTCAGTCCACATGGGTTTTTTTTTTTTTCCTCGCTCTTACAGTTATATGGTTTCATGTAAGCAGTTGATGTAAATATTGTTAGCATAACAGGTCATGCAGTGCTGTAACATTTTTTTAAATGTTGCACCTACTTTACAATTAAAAAATTGGTCACTCATACTTCAGTTTTGCCCTTAGAGCCATTTCTTTCTCTTTGTATTGAAGACAATTTATTTTTTTTAAATGAAGGCCAGTCCTTCTATGTTAGTAAATTTTTTATTCCCTAAAATAAACTTTTTAAAAAAACAAATCCAAGAACGAAAACAGAATGAAAAATTTTTTCTTCTTTAAAGAACATAATCGTCCCTGCCAGAAAAGGAAATCTAATTTTTATGTTGTGTCTCTTGCCAGTCCCAGGAAGCACAAAGAGAATAAACTACATCTCTAAGAAGTTTTTAAAGATTATTCCAAATGAGTGAAAATTAACTGAGCAGCTCTTGTGTGATTTGTCTTGATGCAAAGCAATCCAGTGTTTTTATTTATTTAAAGGAACATTTTTGGTTTGTACTTTTCAGTACCATTACGAATGAAAATGCTTTAAGAAAAACATTCATCCCTTGTGATATCATGGGCTACTTTTACTCTTATTCGGACCCTGACTTTGAGTTTTTGCTATGTCTGTTTTTTAAGTAAACACAGCCTTGGTATGTGAATATAACACTGCAGACTTGTGGGAGGAGCAGAGGGCAGTTATGTTACTTTCTGTACATTTCATGAAGGTTCTCATATCCTGTGAGGGGATTCCTTTTTCATTTCAGACCATGATAGCACACTGTTGTAAACTCTGGTGCTCTTCCATGCAGTTTGCAGTGTTCCCTTGCAAGCCACAAGCATATTTGCATAAGATTTTTAAATCTAAGGTGCTTAAGATGTTGGTAGCATTTCCCTTTCTGAAAAGATAAGCCAAGATATTAGCCCTTCCCGAAAATATGGTCTCCTGTTTGCTTTGCCCATTTATGCTCAAATGGTGTATTGCAAGACTCAAGACTTTTCAGTGGAATGTAGAAAGTGAGTTGTGCATTACTTGACTCATTTGGGGACATGAACAAAAAAATACCAACCAGCCAGAACTGTAATATTGAATTTGTTTATATTTTTCTTTCATTCACTCTGTCACATTTGCATTAGCCAAAGAGATAAGGACATTAGTAATTCATATGTGTAAACAACCCAGAAGTGAATATTAAATCAGCAAGCCAAAAAAGCAATAAACAACTCAAGCATGGGAAATCCTGTGAACAGTGGGGAGTCTGATACAGAAAAAATATATAAAAAGCATTATCTTCAAATATGAAAGATTAATTTGTATCTACTGTAAATATGTATTATCAGCCTTATCTGCATTTATACACACTGTGTGTGTACCTCAGTGACCTTTTATAAACCGGAAAAATGGTTGATTTAATAATTTGCTATGTAAATACAAAGTTGTCTATAAATTGGAAAATTTGATGCCAGGTGGCTTCACAATATACAAATGTGTTTTGTAACATCATGCCTTTATGGATTAAGTATAAATACACTGGATTGTCTATGAGAGTAGCAGTTTACATTTCACCTGCATTTCAAATGGATACTTTTGTCCAAATGGTTATACTATTAGGGAAAGAAAATGACTTGAACGTTCCATGTGAAAAACAAATATGGTTTTGATTTCACCAAAACTCCTTTTCACACCCAAGAATCGGTTCAATTCCACGCTAAATGCTTTGCATTATCCGATTTCCATAGGAGATTCATTAATCCACAACAGGGATCTACCTAGGAAAACACTCCAAACTGAATTATTCTTCTTGAGAAACAGGATACACATCTTTCTTTCTCTGTCAGGCAGGGGAAGAGCCCAGCTGTCATATTGCTTTTTAAGTTATTCTTTTCTTTGTTTCTGTATGTCTTAGAAAGTACCACACAGATAAATAGGGCCTAATTCTTGTGAGCCAACATGGCTACAAGTGTCACCTCAATCTTGGACTATTGACTTGGGGAACTAGGGCTTTCCAGCTTTGGCACTATTGACATTTTGGGCCAGATCATTTTTGTTGTGGAGGCTGTCATGTGCATCATAGGATGTTTCGCAGCATCCTTCTCTCTACTCACTAAATGCTGTAGCACCTCCTCCCAAATTGTGACAGTTAAAAGTAGCTCTAGACATTACCTCTGGGGTGAGGGTTGGGTTGGGGGCAAAATGGGATTTGAAAATCACTGCCTTAATGGCATCAGCTAGGAAGCATACATTTGTGTGAAATATGGGCATATTTGCATGTTGCAACCAACAGGAACCTGATTTCTAGAAGCAGCCAAAATCCATGTCTAAGGAATGCGTCTCTGTCCATGGTTAAAAGAGTAGATATATTAGTGTCAGCTTCACTTTGGGCACATTTGACACTTCTAGTTATAAGACCCAGGACAATCATGTTTAAGAAGTCCCAGGCAGTGGCTTAGTAGACTTACCTAAAGACTGTGGCTCAGAGTTTGCAAGAAAACTGATAGCTCACTTTGGGTAATACAAGGAGCTTCAGGTAATGGGAGGCTTCCAGAGGATTGTATAGCTGCCTCTATTGGGTCAAGATGATGAATTTCACTAAGGGGGCCATCTTATGTATGTATTTTAGCAACTTTCTACAGCATCCTGGTTCGGGGATCAGTAGTTTCTGTGTGGTCCTCTTGTAAGTTCTGACAGAAGCAGTTCAGTAGATCTTGGAGGTATTATTTGTATATGTATTCATTCAATACATATTTACTGAGTACCACTGTGTGCCACCCCGAGTGCAGCCATGAGATGCAATGGTGAATAAGACAAGATAGGCCTGTTCTCTGCCCTCAGCCAAACAACATGTAAGTATGAAGCAGGAGGCAGCCAAACAAACATGTAAGTGTGATAAAGGGTGGTAAGGGATGGGATAGAGGAACGCATCACAGGGCTGCTGACCTAGTTAAGTGGGGAAGGGGCCTTGGGCAGTGATCAGAGAAAGATGAATACACAAAGGAGAAGTGTGTGGCATGGAGAGAGTGAGGGAAGGGTGTGTACGAGGCCGAGAGAATGGCATGTGCAAAGGCTTGAAGGTCAGAGGACACGTGAAAGAAGAATAACTGCAGAGTCATGGGGGCCAGGGCAAGATTTTGCACTTAACATGGTGATAATGGAGAATTGCTGCAGGTTTTTGAGGAGGGTATGATACGATCAGGTTTGTGTTTTAGAAATATTATTCTGAAGCTGGGCTCGGTGGTTCAGCCTGTAATCAGGCTGAGGTGAGTGGATTGCCTGAGCCCGCGGGTTCGAGACCCACCTGGGCAACAAGACATCTCTACAATAAATCAAAAATCAGCCGGGCATGGTGGCGCGCGCCTGTAATTCCGGCTACTTGGAAGGCTGAGGCGGAAGGATCGCCGGAGCCCAGCAGGTCGAGGCTGCCGTGGCCGGGAGCGGCCACTGCACTCCAGTCTGGGCGACAGAGTGAGACTCCAACTGAAAAAAAAAAAAAGGAAATATTATTCTGGCCACAGGTGATAAGATGGGCAACTTACCTCGCCGCCCCCCACTTGAATGGGGCAAGAGCTTTGATACCATATGTATGTATGACTGATTTCAAGTGCCGCGTTTTTTTTTTTTTTTTTTGAGTTGGAGTCTCACTCTGTCACCCAGACTGGAGTGCAGTGGCCGCTCCCAGCCACCGCAGCCTCGACCTGCTGGGCTCCGGCGATCCTTCCACCTCAGCCTTCCAAGTAGCTGAAATTACAGGCGCGCGCTACCGCACCCGGTTAATTTTTTGATTTATTGTAGAGATGAGGTCTCACCTGCCCAGGTGGGTCTCGAACTCACGGGCTCAGGCAATCCACTCACCTCAGCCTCCCAAAGGTGCGGGATTACAGGCTGAGCCACCGAGCCCGGCTAGGTGCAGCATTTTTAAAAAGTATGTCTTCTCTCAAAAATAAAAATAAATTTAGGCCCACCATATTCTTTATATTACATTTGTTGAGCAAGTTCCATCCCAGTCTTGGGTATATGTATAAATACACATGTGTAAATTCATTTTAATTGCCATGAAAAAATGCTATTCAGTGCACTTAATGGTTACTGCCAACAACATTATTCCCCATTTCTTCTCTACAAATGAGATCTTGCCACTGACTGGCTCAGTGTGATCTGTGATTTAGGACAAGTCACTAAAAAGACCTTGGAGCCAGAGTCCTGGGGTGTTAATCCCATCATTGAGTAGCTGTATGAGCTCAGGCAGATTACACTCTCAGTGCCTTCGTTTTATCACCTGAAAAATGGGGGTAATAGTAGAACCTACTTCATAAGCTTGTTTGAGGAGTACATAAGTTAACATAAATGAAGCCTTAGCAGAGTGTCAGGAATATAATAAGTGCTGTATAGTGTTTCTACCTTGATGACTAAAGGTTGAGAAGATTTAGAATTTCGGAACATTTAGCAAAAGTGGGAAGCAAGCGCACAGGTAAGTGCAGGTCAGGTACAGGCCTTTGTTGTGATCACCTCCTCCTGCACGTCTCCCCTGGGACCGGATAGCTGCAGTGGAACACTTGAGATGCCAGTGGTATCAGGTGAGCACTGAGGATTACAAAAGCAGGACCACAGGGGACCAGGGGCCAGGACAAGGCCATCTGGCTACCGAGATCTCTGCCCCACGGGAGGGGAGACCACAGTGGCCTTTCATCATCCATTCTAGCCTGTGGTTATATACATGCTCTTCAAAGTGTCCCCAGCCACAATTAGTCACAACCTACACTCCATAAGCAGTGAACTCAAGGGCTTCTTTTTTTGTTTTTTGAGTTGGAGTCTTACTCCATCACCCAGGCTGGAGTGCAGTGGCGCTCTCATGGCCACCCCAGGGTTGACCTGCTGGGCTTTGGTGATCCTTCTGCCTCAACCTTCCAAGTAGCCAGAACTATAGGTGCGCACTACCACACCTGGCTAATTTATTTTTATTTTTATTGTAGAGACGAGGTCTCGCCAAGTTGCCCGGACTGGTCTTGATCCTGCAGGCTCAGACAATACACTTGCCTCGGCCTCCCAAAGTACTGGGATTACAGGCTGAGCCACCGAGCCCGGCCTCAAGGGCTTCTTAAAGCTAATTATCAATTTAAAAAACAAACAGGCAGTGCAATAACAGGCATCCAATCCCATAATCCAGAGCTCAGCAAATAGCCCTTTCCTCTAACCCAGAGTCCTATACACAGACAACGGAACTTCAACCGGAAGGGGACTCATTTTAACAGTTATAAACTGGCCTTGGAGGGCCCCAATCTAGATATACTGAAATCTAGACTGCCACTCCTAGAGTGGGCTGGGAGGGGAGAATCAGAAGAGGCCTCTACAACCCTGTTCCCCTTGGGGAGAACTGCAGATCTAAGGCCCCCATTTCAGTCTCTTAAGTCTAATATACCTTTCCCAGGACTAAACTCTTCATTCCCTGACCTGACTGATTTTAAGTTGTTTACACTCTTTTTTTTTTTTTTTTTTGAGTTGGAGTCTCACTCTGTCGCCCAGACTGGAGGGCAGTGGCCGCTCCCGGCCACCGCAGCCTCAACCTGCTGGGCTCCGGCGATCCTTCCGCCTCAGCCTTCCAAGTAACTGGAACTACAGGCATGCACTACCACGCCCGGCTAATTATAGTTCAAGACTCGAATAGTGTAAACAACCTAAAATTACTCAGGTCAGGGAATGAAGAGTTTAATCCTGGGAAAGGAATATTAGACGTAAGAAACTGAAATGGAGGGCCTTAGATCTTGCCACTGACTAGCTCCATGTGATCTATGACTTAGGACAAATCACTAAAAGATCCTGGAGCCAGACCTTCAGGGTGTGAATCCAGTCATTGAGTAGCTGTGTAAGCTCAGGCAAATTACCCTCTCAGTGCCTTCGTTTTATCACCTGAAAAATGGGTGTGATAATAGAACCTACTTCATAAACTTGCTTGAGGATTACGTAAATTAATATAAATGAAGCCTTAGAAGAGTGTCAAGAATATAGTAAGTGCTACTTACATTTAGTTATTGTTATTATTATTACTGTTAATAATAGGGGCTGCACCTTACTCAGTTATGGGAGTGACACAGCCCTCATGAACTTTAAAGAGAGAACCATCTCTTTGAGGGGTGGTCACTTAAGTATAGTTAAATGCTGTTCACATTTAACTACACATTTTTCTTCTCTGATTTAAACATGGGTACTGTCGAGCGGAGTAAGATTTTGAACCAAGCAAGAGTCAGGAAGTTCCCAGAAGATTTGAGAGTAAGAGGGTAGGAGTCGGGGACATTCATAACTATCCTAGGATTAGCTGTCCTGAAATGACTGGCAGGCAAATAAAAAGAGATAATACAGTGAGAAATGCTTTTAAAAGGGTAGAAAAAAGGACTATATTCTAAAGGAGTTACATTTTTAAATGCTACTAAGTATTGTTATTTATTTTTTTAGTTGGAAGTTTATGTCCAAATATTGTACCTGGACATTTCCAGACTGAAGACTTCAGCAAGTCTTGGGGAAATAATGTGCTAAACACTGATGGAGGGGTAGGTTTTGCTGCATGCTTAGCTCCTGGGGCAGGGCCTCACTGGAGTTTCTTGTCCTTTCAGCTCCCTAGGTCACTGTAGAACACTGTGTATGAGGAGGATGGCCAGGAGGACTGGTGGCCTGAGGCTTTGGTCCTTGAACAGTGACCAGATCCCCCAGAACATAGGTTTCCCTGCCAAGTTAGTCTTCGCTGGCTTTGGTGGTCAGGAAGATATCCTTAGGAAATCTATGACCTTTTACAGGCTCTGTCCCCCTTTTCCAATCAAATAGGGATTATTTAGAATTGGCAGATTCCTTCTATTTCAGAATAAGCATGGAGGTCAAGAGTTTGTGATTCAGGCTTATTCTCACTCTTCCAGTTTACTTGGCAAAGAATAGGAAACACAAATTCACAGAAGCTGGGTGGGTGGGGCGAAGCATGCAATTAAAATGAAGAAATGTTCTGGGCGCTATTTGGACAAGTCATCCATCTGGGCGAGGGTGAGCAAAGGCAAGGAGAGACTCTCTTCCTCTTCTCCCAAATGTCAAGGGCATCATGAAGGAGGTGAGGCACCCCGAGAGGGAGCAAATGTGTACATTGCGCCCTTTATGGCAAGATGTCAGACAAAAGAAATCAAGCCATAGTAGTGGCAGTCATGAGGAGCCTATGCTGAGTGGAGAGCAAGATGGAACAATCCTCTAAGACAATGTTTTCCAACCTTTGCATCAGGAATTCCTATCAGTAAAAAATAAAATAGAGGACATGCCATACACACACACATGTGTATGTGTACTTTGTGTGTGCTACTGAATTAATATATCATGTGTGTTACAAAACTCACAAAATAGAAATTAGGGCACACTGAGATGAATGGATAGAAGTTTTTAATATTTTCCTCCCCCACCCAGGGCATTATCTTACATTATGCCCAGGGTGTGTGCATTCAACCTTGGAGATCCCTACTCTGAGCAACCAAATACTGGAAGGCCATAATATGTAGCTCCAATGAGTATAGACAATGATGGGACCAAACCATCAAAGGGAGCTCCTCGAGGAGAGATCCAATTCTTCCTATTCAACCATGTCTGATCAATTCTAAGTAAACGGTAAAGGAAAGACGTGTAGAAGGAAAGAACTGGACGATCTGATTACTAACATGGACTCTATGCTTTATACTAAATTATGTGAATAACTTTGATCTTTCTATAAGCTCAAAGTTTCTATCCAAATATATCTCTCTAAATCTGAGACAGGGTCACTGCCAGGTTCCATCAGCTGCTCCAAGTGTCACCCACTAGATATGCAAGGGAGTGACCATAGGTCCAACGTTTCCCACGCCACACTTGATAAAAGCAAGAAGCCACATTAAAGCCATTGCAGAACGCCCTGTTCAGAAACTTGGAGCAAGCTCTCTAACTCTGCACGTGCACGCGTGCTCCACTCACTCCCAGCCTCAGTATAACTCTGGAACTTTCCTAACAAATATCCAAGGAGTGTGGTTCTAGGCAGTTCATTCTTAAGGTCATGGTATTATGGAGCAGGAGCTACACTATGTTCTAGTTTCAGCTCTGCTGTTAGCTGTATGACCTTGGACAAGTGCCTCAGCTTCTCTGAATCTGAGTTTTCTCATCTGTCCCTAGAGGCACTGATATTACCCTAGCTACTCCACGGGGTGACCCTGAAATTCACACGAACATATATATGAAGGTGCTTTGCAAAACACTGTACAAATGAAGCGATAAGTTATCCAGTCTCACATGGAAGGGCCTTTACAAGGCATATAGACAAATGTTCCCTGGCATCCGAGAATTCACCACTCCGAGGAATTTTCTCTTGAGCTCAGCTCAGAGGGAAACTGGCTCATGGTAGATTTCTAATTTGATCCTAGAGTTCTGGAGGCTTTATGAGAATAAACCAGACAGGCAATGAAAACTTCCTCAAAGCAATTTGGGTAAGTTTTCATGCATCTAGATAATAGATTCCCAAGGGATATCATTTTTTTTTTTTGGTTCAGTCATTAAACAAATATTTATAAATCATATCATCTCTGAGATAAAGTAAAAATAAAAAGGGTTTATGTTCCAGTGGGTGAGAAAGACGTGCAAACAATCATGGCAACACACCGACAAGAGACACAAGCCAGGAGTGTGTTGCAGAGACTTTTGGAACACGGGAAGGTTTGAATATTGGGGAATTGGGTCAAGTGGTTATAGAAGAGTGGGAGCTCAGGCTTTGCCAGCAGGGGCAGAGGACATTCAAGAGAGAGGGAAAAAGGTGTAGAGAATGGGGGTAGGGGTGGGGTGTGGAGGAGCGGAGAAAGCATGGTTTTGTGGGAACTATACAGGATTCAGTAAGTCTTGAACGTAATGTCGGAAAGAAGATGAAGAGATAGTAAGCCCAGAAAGGAAGAAGACAGGGCCGGGCTCGGTGGCTTAGCCTGTAATCCCAGCACTTTGGGAGGCCGAGGTGAGTGGATTGTATGAGTCCATGGATCCGAGACCAGCCCTGGCAACTTGGCGAGACCTCGCCTCCACAATTTAAAAAAAAAAAAAATTAGCCAGGCATGGTAGTGCATGCCTGTAGTCCCGGCTTACTTGGAAGGCTGAGGTGGAAGAATCACTGGAGTCCAGCAGGTCTATGCTGGGGTGACCGTGAGCATGCCACTGCACTCCAGCCTGGGTGACGGAGTGAGACTCCAATTCAAAAAACACAACAAAACAACAACAACAAAAAAGAAAATAAGAAGCCAGATCATGGCAGAAGTGGGGTGCTGGCAGGTCTTTCCAGCCAGCAGAATGTGGAAAGCCATTTGAAATACTTTAAACCAAGTGAGCAACAGCCATTCATCTATATGCGTATTTTCAACAAATATTGCACACTTAGACAGAAGGGTGAATATGACTGCCATATTCCCACCCTTAGAGAAGGTATAGTCTCATGTCAAAGACAGATGCCAAATAAAATGGAATGAGTGCTGTAACACCTGTAGGATTCTTCGGCACCATACAGTTTTGTTTTAGAAAGGTCACCCTGATGATAGTTTAGGGATGGTTAATGTTTTCTGTCCTCCTGGAAAAAATGTCAACAGTGCAAGTGTGCTCTGTTGACCCCAAGTACAAACCCTCTGAGAGGCTCATTCAAGTCATCCTTGGCCCTGGAAATAGAGGCACAGAGAATGGTCAGGATAAAGGCAGCAATTTAATAGGGTTATATTTAGAACCCAGAGCCATCAGGTTGAAGTCAGAAGGCTTATACTGTAGTCTCAGTCCTGTTCCTGATTATCCATATGACTTTTGGCAAGTCATAGTACACACGGGCCTACTGATTTTTAGGAGACAATAGAGTTCCTTTCTGTATAGTTTTCTAAGATTCTTTGGAAGAGGGCTAGTGATCAGCCTCTCTTGATCTATTCTTGTTTACTAAGGAGACTTCCACTGGGGTTTTCTGTGTGGATCCTTGTAAGGTCCACCTACTCATGGGCTGACAATGAAGAGACAATCTCCTGAAGAACTTTCTCCACATGACTTCAGCCTTCCCCTGACCCCTGTGCTTAACACTGTCTTTTTTGTTGGACTGAATTAAGTCAAACAGATGGGATAACAAGGAACAATCCAGTTTATGTGTACAGTTTGTCCTCAGACCTCAGAGAGAGTGATTTTCTCCCTCAGAATGGAGTTTGCCTGTTTTTGTTTTTTCAACTGCAAAAGATTATAGGAGGCAAAACTCCTGAGGCAAGAAGATAATGCTCATAGGATGAGCTGCAAAGGGACACCAAAAACTCTCATCTGTCCATCACAAAGTCTGTGATACCCTCAGCCAAGATTTACAAATCTCTGTGGGATCAAAGAAACGACCTAAAAGCCTGACAATCGTAACAAAGATGGCAGAGAAGATGGGGAGGGGACATCCCAGTGTCACATCCTGTCATTCCAGGGGGCAGAAAGGTGGTATACCTATCAACATACCTCAGTCTGCAACTATGACATTGACCCATTATTGAGACAGAAATAAGGACAAAGGACATAAGGGGCAACTACCAAGATTCACTACAGCTAAGTCCTCACAACCTGTGTGCACCTACCAGAGGCTCGGCTAGGTGGCTCTCACTTGGATCTCAGGTGCACTCAGATGGTGCCAGACGGGCCATGATGAAGGCTTCCTCCCTCACATGTCCAGAGGTTGGTTGAGGCTGGCTGTCCACAGGGACCTTGACTGGTATCCGTGGCTGGAATCCTTACACATGGCCTCTCTGTGTGGTCTGGGCTTCCTCACAGCGTACTGTCTGGGTTCCAAGAGCAAGTGTCCCAAGTTAATGAAACACTGTGTTACCTTTTCTAGCCTAGCCTCACAATTCACAGGTCATTGCTTCTGGCAAGTTCTATTGATTGGAAGCCAGAGCCTACAGTCAGCCCATATTCTAGATGACGGGAACTCAACTCCGTCTCTTGATGCAGCAATAGAAAGTTTGCAGATACATTTGAAACCACCACACAAGTTTGTAACAAAATATGTGACTGGAACATATTCTTTTTGCTGGCATAAGTACGACAAAAACAATTACTAATATTCTGGGAGCTCTTATCATGTGCCAAGAACAATGCGAAATACTCTGCATGCTATGAGAGTTAAATAACACACTGCTTCCCCTTTCTACAGGGACAGGTACTGCTGTTTCCCCATTTTATGTCAGGAATCTGAAGCTTAAAGATTTTAGGTAATTTGTCCATGTTACCCAGATAGATGGTAGCAGCCCCAGAGTAGGACCCCAGGCATGCTCAGGGTCCAGGCACCTAGCCACTAAGCCATAACTGTCTCATTTCCTCAGGTTGTTTTACACAGATGAAGTTGAGGTATATGAAATAGATCTTGCAAAGTTAGTAAGTAGATGTGTATAGTAATGATGTTTCTAACCTCATAATGATATGGAGAAAATATCTTCTTGGTAGTTATTAAGTGAAGGTTTCTAGGTAGAGGAGGTTGGATTTGAGGGGGGAAATGCTGTGATAACCCCTTTGTGGGGGGAAATTAGCCTCCCTAAGCAGATTTCAGGAAAGAAGGGATTTTCTTGAAGGAAGGAATTTCTAGGTGGTGTAGGGGGAAGGATGAAGAAAAGGCATTCCCCTGCCCTCCAACCCCCCTCTCTCTGTTCCTACCATTTTCCTCAGTAGAATCAAGAGGAGATTTGGGGAGAAAAGACTTATCTAAAATAGATTTTCTTGAAAAGACATTGACAAGAAAGATGCTTTGTGCTGTGCAATATAAACTCTCCTTTTGTCTTTAAAAATATTCAGTGAAATTGCAAAAAATCACGGTAGATTTGATGTCCTTGAAAGTATTATCACAACTGTTTAGAGGCTGAGTATTATATCCAGGGTGGCTCAGAATCAATTTGTACTGATAAAGGGGAACTGACCTCTAGGTTCTTAAATCATGCCCTGTAATGAGGAATTCATGTTCCTGACAAAGTAATCAGTCATTAACTAGTTGCAGTCCCAGTAGGAGTCTCTTCATCGTTCCCAGGAACTGAGATCAGGCCCAGTTTGTTTCAAAAAGAATGATGCTGCTCCATGGAGCATCTGCTTACTGAGAACCTATCACACTTATCATACAGACAAACCCCAGTAAGACTAAAATCTGTAATGAGGGACTATTCACCTTGCTTTGCCCACCAGGAATCTAATAGGAAGCTAGGGCCCATTCAAGACAGATTGATAACAATTTCTTAAGAAATATTTGAAACCAACTCCAAGTACTTGTTGAGATCAAGTCAATACTTTGTGGTGAGAACCAGATAAATTTCATTCTCTGTGCTTCACAGCAAAGAACCTCAAGAAATGTCTCTGTCTCTCTTTCATAAAGGAAGAGGCTGTCAACAACTCAACCTGTCAAGTTGAAGGCGTGATGGTTCAACCTAGGTCAACCTAGGTTGGGTATCCTGTTCTTGTCCAATGTCATCTGCTGCCTCTTGCCATAGATTCTTGGTGGTACATCTTGACCTTTGCATAAAGCACAGCCATTAAGCCCTAAGTGTCAATTGTTTCCCACAAAAAAGCTTTGACTTCCTCCACCAAGCTCTGAAAAATCTAGGCCTGGTCTTGAGATTTTAGTATCTTTCTGGATCTACCTACTACACGTGTGATGATGGTTGTGCTTTCTCTTTGGAGGTGCATAAACATTCACAGCAGCAAAAGGAGCAAGGGCTTTATGCCCCTTTTCACAGGAAGAGTTAGTTATGTTCTGACCGGAGTCATCACTTAAAGTGGATCCCTCGTTGTGCAGAAATATGGATGCTTGACACTTCCAACACAAAGCCTCTCTCTGCCACTGGTCATTTAAGCAGTACGATTTAATCACTTTGTACCATATTTCCTTTGTCTTCTAGAAGCTCACAACATATGACAGAAGGTCAGACACCCACGTGTCTGCTGAAGTAGCAGGCAGAGTTGGATATGCCGGAGAGTGAGACAGGAGCGGCACAGAATGGTCAGCAGCGTGGCACACAGTAGGAGGCTCCAGGGAAGAAGCTCCATGATGCAAGGAGTAGAAAGAGGATCAAGCCGTTGTGTGTGAATTTTGTTTCCAGTAGGCAAATAGGGACTTCAGGCAAATACTTCCAGGTGAGTGGGTCATCAGGTACAAACGGTTAAGGAGGTAGAGAGGCAGCAAAGCCATCTAAAGAGATTACTATCTCAGCATGTCAGCCAGTGAAAGAAACAATGATGGGACAGTCAAGAACTGAGGTCGTTTGGCAGGGCAGTGCTGTAGGCATATTTAGGGGCTTCTGCCCTTCCTGCTCTCCCTTTCTGCAGAGTCCACCCCGTCCACGTGCCTGCTGGGTGGAGAATGAATTGGTTACCCTCATTCTCCCAGCCTCAGATGATCAGACGGAGGTAGACACATGATTTGAGGAGGGCCAACCTAAGTTTCCAATGACTGACACTTGCTTGATTGGGCTCAACAAGCTGCATAATGGAACAATCAGATCCTTCCTCATAGAAACCTGAACCAAGAGGCATCAATAAGAGATGCCCTTCAGGAATGGATCTTTGAGCTGAAAATCAAGCTGAAGAGAAGGAAGTGGCTGTTATCAGGTTGTGTGCATGCATGAGTCATGGGGACCCACAGAAAGAGACTGGGAAAGGAAGCAGGACAGCAGATACAGGGAGAAGGTGGAGAAACCCTGAGCAAGGGACAACAATAGCTAACCGATAGTGCTTCATGTAGGTGCTGTACTAAGTCCTTTACATTAGTCTTGCTTCATTTATTTCTCAGAGCAACCCACAGTGTGTTTATCCTCATTTTACAGATGAGGAAACTGAGGCACAAAGAAGTTGTGCCCCAAATGACTCATAGTAGAGCCCTGATATAAACCAAATAGGCAGAAACCATTAAGAGAGCAGGGAGACAGCCCACAGAATGAGAAAAATATTTGCCAATTGTATATCCGACAAAGGCCTAACGTCTAGGAGCTACAAGGAACTCAAATGAGCCGAAAGGAAAAAACAAATAGTCCCTTTTAAAAAGTGGGCAAAAGACAAGAATAGACACTTCTCAAAAGAAGATATACAGGTAACCAACAGACACATGAAAAGTGCTCAACCTCACCCATCATCAGAGAAACGCAAATCAAAACCACATTGAGATATCACCTAATCCTAATAAGAACGGCCATCATTAATAAAACAAACAACAACAGGTGTTGGCGAGGATGTGGAGAAAAAGGAACGCTTCTACATTGCTGGTGGGAATGCAGACTAATAAAACCTCTTTGGAAGACAGTGTGGTGATTTCTGAAAGAACTAGAAATTGACCTTCCATATGACCCAGCAATTCCCCTATTGGGAATATACCCGAAGGAACTCAAATTATTCTACAAAAAAGATACCTGCGTACGTATGTTTGTTGCAGCTCTATTCACAATAGCAAAAACATGGAACCAACCATGTTGCCCATCGAAGCTGGACTGGATTAAAAAAATGTGGTACATATACACAATGGAATATTATGCAGCCATAAAGGAGGACAAATTTATGGATTTTGCAGCAACTTTGATGAATTTGGAGTTGATCATACTCAGTGATTTATCACAGAAACATAGACCTGAGTTCCATATGTTCTCATTCATAAGCGGACCTAGAGCAATTACAATGCTATGGGAAGGCAACTGGCAGTAGTGGAAAACTGTCAGGAGGGGGTGATGGAATTGGCAGTTGAGGGAAACTGATAGGGGAGGGAGGGGCATACCTCATCAACAAGGGTACCTGCATGATCAATTTTTATATACCTAACCCTGAAATGTACCCCACATCTTTATAATAAAATTTTTTTAAAAATAAAATTAAGAGCCGGGCTCGGTGGCTCAGCCTGTAATCCCGCGCCTTTGGGAGGCTGAGGTGAGTGGACTGCCTGAGCCCGCGGGTTTGAGACCCGCCTGGGCAGCGAGACCTCATCTCTACAATAAATCAAAAAATCAGCCGGGCGTGGCAGCGCACGCCTGTAATTCCGGCTACTCGGAAGGCTGAGGAGGAAGGATCGCCGGAGCCCAGCAGGTCGAGGCTGCGGTGGCCGGGAGTGGCCACTGCACTCCAGTCTGGGCGACAGAGTGAGACTCCAACTCAAAAAAAAAAAAAAAAATTAAAAAAAAAACAAAAAAACTAAATAGGCTGACTCCTGAGTCCTCGCCTTCAGCCACCAGGCATTACCGCCTCTCAAAAGGGAGATGAGAGAGAGGTGATACCTGAAGCCACCTGGGATTTTCCTGAGATCATCTGAGATTATCTGAGCTCATCATCCTGAATGGGCTTCAGGTCCTGGCAACCAGAACTCTAGCCAAACCGGAGGAGGAGACTGAGCTTTCTGGGTGGGAGAGAATGAAGGTGTTAGGAATAAGGGAAGCAAGACCTGCTAAGAGGAAGCACAGGCGCTGAGATTCATAGGTAGAGAGAGATTTTTTCTTCGTCAGTAGCCTGGACTACCTGGCTTAGTTTTACCAACAAGTAACCACGGTGCCACATGCTAGGTAAGTCAACTAAAGAACCAAACCCACAGGGAGTTACACATAACCCAGTCGAGGTACCCTTCCAGCTGGCTCAGCTGCTAGCGGAATGAGTGGGGTGGGGCCTATCATGCCTCCTCTTTTCCAAGCCTTAGTTTCTCTGTCAATAAAATGGGGATGATGAAAAAGATGGAGAGAATTTGACTCACCTGGATTCTGGGGAGGCTGGGGAAATAGAGATCACCATGATGGGATTGCCTCTGCGGCAGCCAGACCCAGAGTCTTGGGCCTGCTTTTCCAGAGATAGTCTCTGAGATGGAGATTCAAGCACAGGAAGTTTACCAGGAAAGCTTCTCAGGGTCAGCACCTGTGAGGAGAGAGGCAGCAGGACATTGAGCAGAGGGAGGCGTGGCAGCAAAGTCTCCAGCCAATTCCACGGGGAACTAGAGCTGGGATGACCCTTCAGATTGTCCCAAACTAAGGCATGAGGGCCACGCCTTTGTACCCCACCCCCTTGGAGAAGTCACTGGGCCTTGGATGCCCTGTTAGGCAAGGTGGCTCCCTTCAGTCAGGGGCACTTCTTGAGGGGAAGGTCCCCAGCTATGAGCACTTCGGGGGATGATATCCTGTGCAGATAAGGGATGAATTCCTGGGTCCTGAAAGGGGGACTGGGTGGCATGTCACAGCATCAGCTTCACAGGAGAGCTGGACCACACTTCTCAGGGGCTACATAAGGGGAAAGGGGAACAGAGTGGCCAGGAGGAGATCACAGAAGGTCGATCCCTGTCGATATGATCCTGCCCTTCTGACACCATCAGGAAGTTAAGTGACCTGTGAACAGTGCTGCATGTGCCTGGCTATGAATGTGACATTGTAAGGGGTGGACTTTTGTAGCTAGCCCGAGGCTGGGAACCTGAGGAACTTAGCAGAGTCAGAGAGAAGCTGGTGCTAATGAGGTGAGAAACTCTAGGGAGGCCGTAGACAGAGTTTGGGCCAAGTGGCACTTTTCCCAGCACTTACCCAGGTTTTGAGGATTTCAGACCTCAAAGAGCAAAATAGAAGGAAAATGCTCTCTGCAGGATGTGTGTTCCTGCCCACGCCTGGGACTGTGGAAAGCCTCACTGAGAACTATACCAGGCCCGATTCAGGTAACACAGGAAGAGAGTGCGAGGGGACAGCCTCCACTCAAAGCATCCTCACTTGGAGGAGTGGAGGGGCTGTACAGACTGAATTGTGTCCTCCCCATAGTCATACAGGACTTGACAATTAAGTTCATGAACTCACCCTTGAAAAGCACTATAGACCTCACTGCTGAATATCACTACACTCACCTTTGAAGTACTCCCCTTGGGTAGTTATGCACCAATGCCCATGTCTAGTCCACCCATCAAATCCTGAAACTCTTTTTCTGGAATGGTCATCATAGCTCTCGCGAGACTGTTAGAGCTAGAATTAGGGCAATGAAAAAACATTAAATTTCTTGTTAAACTTGGCAAGAGTGGATGTGAAATCAAGGACATATTAGTCTAAGTTGATGGGGATAATGTCATGAAGAAAATGGCAAAGTACAAATGTATTATATGTTTTTCTGAGGGAAGAAAGAGAGTCACTGATTAAGAGTGGCCAGGAGGAGATCACAGAAGGTTGATCCCTGTCGATATGATCCTGCCCTGTCTGACTCCATCAGGAAGTTAAGTGACCCGTGAACAGTGTTACATGTACCTGGCTATGAATGTGATATTGTAAGGGGTGGACTTTTGTAGCTAGCCTGAGGCTGGGAACCTGAGGAGAACTGATAAAAACATTGCAAAAGTTCATCGAATTGTATGTCAAAATTGTCTGCTGATTGTGAGAAGCATAGTAGACCAAATAAACATCAATAGAGAAACAGGAAAATCTTAACAGAAAATCTTGCCCTAAGAAAGGTGTGTGCAAGAATGGTCCTGAAGGAGCTCTTGCATCATGACAATGCACCAGCTCACACAACACTGTCTGTGAGGGAGTTTTCAGTCAGTAAACAAATAACTGTATTGGAACACCCTCCCTACTCACATGATCCGGCCCCCAGTGACTTTTTTCTTTACCCAGAGGTAAAGGAAATATTGTAAAGAAGACATTTTGATGACATTCGGAATATCAAGGGTAATACGACAACAGCTCTGATGGCCATTCCAGAAAAAGAGTTCCAAAATTGCTTTAATGGGTGGACTAGGCGCTGGCACTGGTGCATAGCTTCCCAAGGGGAGTACTTTGAAGGTGATCATAGTGATATTCAGCAGTGAGGCATGTAGCACTTTTTCAAGGACGAGGTCATGTACTGAAGTGTCAGACCTTGTATGATGAACCCCTAAACCCCAGTTTGACCACCTGTAAGCCAAGGAAAGAGGCCCGAGGAGAAGCCAACACTGCCAACACCTTGATCTTGGACTTCCAGTCTCCAGAATGGTCATTTAAGCCCCACCCCTCCCCCTAACCCCCTGTCTGCGGGATTTTGTTATGGCAGCCTGAGCTAAGGCAGGGAGACAGGCCACCAGCAGACCTAGAAGGTTGGAGCCAGATGTCCTCACCTTTCTCTGTCTCCTCTGCCCTGTCTCACCATCTGACTCTGCAGGGGCAGGTCAGTGGCCAGGGGCTGCCTGGCTGAAGCACGTTTCCAGTGCTACCTGTGAACTCTGGACTCAGATGTCAGATACCAGGGATCAGGAGCTCCTGGGTTGCTCTGCACCCCAGCCTCTGGTCTGGGTCAACTGGCCACGTGCACTTGAAGTGGAGGGGGGGGGATCAACTTCTCACTCGGACCTCCCTTTCCCCGCCACTGTCATGACCATGACCAATGTCACTGGCCTGAATTCAGCTTTCAAAGGAAATTTGTTTCACTGTGATTCTTTTGGTTCCAGTTCAGAACTTGGATAAAAAGTATGATCCAATTTAAGAAAACACCCAATGCTCAAATCAGAACTGAAGACTAGAAAGGTGAAAGCGTTGACTCTCTGCACCTCATCTGAAAAATGAGGTGGTTGTGCCAGATTTGTGGAGTTTTTAAAAAGATGGGTTCTTTTTTCAAACACAAGAAAACTTTATTCAAAAGAAATCTTACCAGGAAGCAGAAACAGGAGGCAAAAGATTGAACTACTCAGATCAAAAGGGGAGAGGAGGGTTGAGTTCCAGGAATGCTACTCTCCAAGGCAGGGGTTTGCAAAGCTGAGTTGAAAAGCACTTGACCCTCATCTCTTAAATGCTCCTGCAGCCTCCTGTCTGTGAATTCATGAGGAGTTAGTATTCCCACACACCTGGGTGTAACCTGACCAGGTACCTGGGGACCTGTCATGGGGATCATGGGTCACACCCTCTAATACTCCTCCTGCTACAAGCAGGGGGCAGATTCAGGGGGCTCCACAGGGAGGAAAGAGTCCAGCCAGGTGAGTTTCTTGGTTCCTTCTCTAAATTCTTCACCTGTCTGCCACCATTGACCACAAGGAGAGGGAGGGATGGGTGGGAAGAGAGGCCAGGGGAGGTGGATCCACTCAAGTTCCTTCACACGAAAACAGGAGGAGTGGGTAAAAATGGCACATCTGGCCTGGCGTGGGGGCTCATGCCTATAATTACAGCACTTTGGGAGGCCGAGGTGGGCAGAGAGCTTAAGCCCAGGAGTTCAAGATCAGTCTGGGCAACATAGCAAGATCTTGTCTCTACAAAAATAAAAAACTTAGCCGGGTATGGTGACACATGCCTGTAGTCCCAGCTACTTGGGAGGCTGAGGTGGAAGGACCACCTGAGCCCAGGAGGTTGAGACTATGGTGAGCTATGATCGTTGTGATTGTGCCACTGCACTCCAGCCTGGGCAACAGAGTGAGACCCCAACTCAAAAAGAAGATCATGGCCCATCTGTCACAGAGAAGACAGATATCGCAGATGAGAATCCACACACCTTCCAAGACCAAATCTGCTTAGAGACCTTCTCCGGGTCACTTCTTCCAGGAGCTTCATCCTCTACTTCTCTACAAACCTTTCCCAATCCACAGGCAAGTATGTCTTTCCTCATGAAAGAACAAACAAAACTCTGAACTAGAAGACCTTCGGTCCTGTCCTCCTCCCTGTCTATAGCTTTTGGAAATTGTGCCTAAAATGGTCTCCACTCCTTACCCATATTCACTTTCTAGATATTCTTTTCTGCATTTACATGTTCCATTTCTTGCCCTTTTCTGGATTTGCATTGCTAGTTTCCTGTTGTATTATTTATTCTTGCAGGTGCATCACCGACCAAGTGCAGAGGTCTTAACCTTGCCCGTGTGCCTTGGCTGGCAGGGGTTGAGGTCCCCCATCCTGTTCTCCCATGAGACTCGCATGGGACCCCTCCGTTGAAACTAAGTGTGCCAGGTTCACTGCCAGCCTTCTTGTTGTTGGATCCATTCATGCTAATCTCACTTTCCCTCTATGCCATGGGCACCTCAACTCCAGCCGCTCTCCAGCTGCCCCTTCAACATGCCCCTTGCCTGCTCTGTCCTCTCTGCAGAGAGCAGCTCCCTGCACCTGAATTCTCCCTGTCCCTTTTCCCCAGTCGATCACCACCTCCCTGACATCTCTCCATTCTCTCCATTCTCATTGCAGCTGCCTCGGATAGGACCACCATCATCTCCAACAGGCATTACTGCTAACGCAGTCATTACTTCCAACCTGATCTTTCTGCTTGGGCTCACTCCTCTCCAGTGAATAATCCACACTGCTGAAACAACAACAAAAGCAAACAAACAAAAAAGAATCCACATTGCTGCCAGAGTGGACATTTAAATGCGCAGATCTAATCTGTTATTCTGCTGGGTAAAACTCAAGGGATAAAGCCTTAATTCCTGAATGTAGCTTCCACATACACAACAGTGGTTGATTTTATTTATTTATTTGCTTATTTGTTTGTTTGGTTGTTTATTTATTTATGAGTCGGTGTCTCACTCTATCCCCAGACTGGAGTGCAATGGCATGCTCACCCGCTGGGCTCAGGTGATCTTTCTGCTTCAGCCTTCTAAGTAGCTGGAACCATAGGTGTGTTCCACCATGCCCAGCTAATTTGTTTGATTTACTGTAGAGACGAGGGCTCACCAAATTTCCCAGGCTGATCTCGGACCCCTGGGCTCAGGCAATCCTCTCTCTTCTACCCCCCAAAGTGCTGGGATTATAGGCATGAGCCACTGCACTAGGCAAGATAGCTATAATTTTCAAAAACAAAGATAATAACAAGTGTTGGTGAAGATGTGGAGAAATTCGCAAGTGTTAGGAGTGTGATATGGAAAGGCTGCTTGGAGAAACAGTCTAGCAGTTACTCAGATGCTTAAACATAGAATGATATGACTCAGTAACTCCGCTTCCCAATGTATATATACCCAGGAGAAATGAAAACATGATTATGCAAAGACTTGTACATGAATGCTCATCACAGCATTGTTCCTAATAGCCAAAATGTTGAAATAAATAACCCAGATTTCCATCAACTGATCAATGGATAAACAAAATGTGGTATATCCAGACAAGTTATGTTATTTGGCTATCCTAAGAAATAAAGTACTGATACTGGAACAATATGAATGTAACATTGAAAACATTATGGTAAGTGAGAGGAGCCACAAAGGACTACATATTATATGATTTCATTTTTATGAAATGTCCAGACCAGACAAGTCTGTAGAGAGAGAAAGAAGTGAAAATGTTCTAATTTTGACTGTGGCGATGAATACGTAATTCTGTGACCATATTAGCACATGTTGAATTATACACTTTAAATAGTGTTCACTTCATTTATTTATTTATTTTTGAGTTGGAGTCTCACTCCGTCGCCCAGACTGCAGTGCAGTGGCCGCTCCTGGCCACCACAGCCTCGACCTGCCGGGCTCCGGCGATCCTTCTGCCTCAGCCTTCCAAGTAGCTGGAATTACAGGCATGCGCTAACATGCCCAGCCGATTTTTTGATTTATTGTAGAGATGAGGTCTCGCTGCCCAGACGGGTCTCGAACCCGTGGGCTCAGGCAATCCACTCACCTCAGCCTCCCAAAGGCGTGGGATTACAGGCTGAGCCACCGAGCCCGGCTTAATTTTTTTTTTTTTTTTTGATTTATTGTAGAGATGAGGTCTTGCAAAGTTGCCCAGGCAGGTCTCGAACACCCGGCCTCAGGCAATCCACTCACCTCAGCCTCCCAAAGCGCGGGATTACAGGCTGAGCCACCGAGCCCGGCTTAGTGTACACTTTAAATATTATGTTTTAATAAAGCGGTTTTAAAAAAATTTGCCTTAATTCCTCTAAGAGCAGAGGCCTGGTCTTGCTGTAATCTAGGAAATGTAGTGAAAAGGTAATGACTGATTCATACTTAAGTGTTAGTGATCAATTATAAATTACTATGCCTTTCTTTCAAGTTTTATTTGAAATTATTAGGAGAATATGACTTTACTGAAAAGAATTATTTTAAAATTTAAAATTAACTTTTAAGAAAGAAATATCTTTGTGTCTTTCTATAAGTTTTCAAAACTTTAACTCTTCAATATTTAACATTATGTGTTCAATGACTATCTCTTCCTATCAAATTATAAGAAATCTTTAGCAGAACAGGGATCAGGCTGGGCATGGTGGCTCATGTCTCTAATCCCAGCACTTTGGGAAGCCAAAGTGGAAGGATTGCTTGAGCCCAGGAGTTCGAGACTAGCCTTGGCAACATAGTGAGACCTCATCTTTACAAAAAAACCAAAAAATTAGTCAGTCGTGGTGGTGTGTACCTGTAGTCCCAACTACTCAGAAGGCTGAGTAGGAAGAATTGCTTGAGCCCAGGAGTTCAAGGCTATGGTGAGCCATGATTGTGCCATGGCACTCGTGTCCGGGTGACAGAGTGAGACCCCAACTCAAAAAAAAAGAACAGGGATCAGGTTTGTCTTATTCTTCACTGTGACCTCAGCACATAGGACAGTACTTGGCTCAGAACAAGCCACTCATAAATATTTGTTAAATAATGTGTTACGAGTAAGGGGGGAGTCATTTCTGGTGTTTCTAAAATATCTCACACAGGCAGTCATTAATATGCCCATGAGTAAGTCTGGGCCTGGAGAGAAATTGAGGGACAAGCAGTGTCCACAGCATGGGACATAGCCTTCAGGGCCCTCAGCTAGCACCTTGGGACAGTCCTGCCTATTCCTGTGAGGCTGTCCCTGTTCCTGGCATCTCTGAAAACACCCACATAGCTCAAGAGGGGAAAGATCTGGTTGCTTTCCAGACACTTCTTGTCTTCTTTGTCTGGTTGCTTTCCAGACACTTCTTGACCCAAGTACTATTACTGACCTAAATTACCTGTTATGTTCACCAGACTTGCCCCTGAATGACTTTTATCAGTCCTTAAAACTAAATTCACCTCCTGAGTGATAAAGATTTGCTGTCATCAAAGTTATTTCATAGACGGGGGTTGAGGCAATTCTGATGAGAGTCCCAGGGAGAGTCTGAGCTGTGTGACCAGGTTATTGGAATGACCAGACAACAGTTTGAGAGGGGAGAACACTCTCAAGGTTTTGATGTAGAAACTTCAAATGTGTGTATGAAAAAAATGTGTCCTCCACGTTACATCAGGTGTGTCCCTGAACATACGGAGTCAGATCAAAAGTGACTGTGGTTCAGGCTGAGAGAAGGCAAGACAGAAGGACTCAGCCTAAAAAAAACAGAGGAAGAAGCAGGACATGGTTAGTTCATAGAGAAGTTTAGAAAAGTTTAGATGTGAAACATGGGTGGGGATGAAAAAGTGGAACCCACACTGTGGGCGACCCTCTGAAGCTGGGCCACGCATGGGGGAGAGCATGCGAAACGCATCGGGTGGTAGCTGGGTTCATTCCTGCCACGTGGCCATCTTGGATTGCAATCAGTGGGTCAAATCGCTGCACATTTTTGAGGCTCTTGATGCTTATTAACGGTCTGTTTTTCAGAAAGTTTGTCTTTGGCAGCCCATCCTTGAAATTTTACCATTGATACCTTGCCTGATCTGCATTTCTGAAGGCAACACAGGTCACAGAGGCTGTCAGGAAATGGCATGACGTAAACGTTCTCCTCCAGACTTGCTTACAGACGGCACCATGCTTTTCCTCTCTCCCTAAGTGCTCCTGACTGTGCAGAGCAGCAGCCCATCGCTTTTAGCCCCTCCCCATATAGAACAGGCTCAGAACATGGAAAATGTACCCAGGCTGAGGATGTGAGCACCCAGATGTGCACAACCCATATGGCCAGCTGTCCTGAACTCAACCTTTGGTTCAGGAACAAGATTCCTCTATAGTAAGAAAAGAAAACCTGCAAGGAAAAATAAACCAAATTGACTGATGCTGCTGTTACCTGTCTCCTTCTTTGGTTTCTGGGCTCCTTTGGCATTTGGGGACTGCTTTGCATGTATGACCCTTTCACGGAACGGACCCATCCACCTGGATGCACCCACAACTGAGCCTATACACCCTGCCTCCCGGCCAGCCACCAACCTTTCCCCAACTACAGGCCAGAAAGCCTGGGTCTTGCACCGTTCCCCGCCACCCTACTCCCCCCCGCCCCCACCATCCCACTTACCAGCAAGTCCTGCTGGTGGTCTGGAACTTATCTGGGGTGTTTTCCGGTTGTCCCACACACCCCTGCAGACAAGCGCATGTGCCTCTCAGGCAAATTACTTCAAATTGCCCGAGGCTGGGAGGTGTTTATGTTGGGTCCCTGGTCTTCTAGATCCTGGGAGCCAGTGAGAATCCTGTGTCTCCGAGAGCCCAGCTGAGCACCAAGGGTATGACTTCACTGCACTTTAAAGAAATACACTTTAAAGAATCAGTTCCGGTTCTTAAGTAGACTTTAATCAAAGGGGTGATGTAGGACAATAATCTTAAATGACAGAACACTGGCAAAATATTCAACATGTTGAAGTTGATTTTGAGAAGGTAAAATCCTCTCCCTTTTTATACTATTCTCTTTTTCTTTCTTTTTAACGAGACCAAACTATTTCTAAAGATGCATAAGAAACTCTGCCATTGATTTCTGAAAGAACTAGAAATTGATCTTCCGCATGACCCAGCAATTCCCCTATTGGGAATATACCCAGAGGAACTCAGATCATTCTACAAAAAAGATACCTGAACATGTATGTTTGCTGCAGCTCTATTCACAATAGCAAAAACATGGAACCAACCATGTTGCCCATCAAAGCTGGACTGGATTAAAAAAATGTGGTACATAAACACAATGGAATATTATGTAGCCATAAATAAGGACAAACATATGGACTTCGCAGCATCTTGGATGGATTTAGAGTCGTTCATACTCAGTGATCTATCACAGAAACAAAGAACAGAGTACCACATGTTCTCACTCATAACTGGACCTTGAACAATTATCATAATACTATAAGAAAGGGATTGTCAGTAGTGGGAAACTGCCAGGGGAGGGCGGGTGGGATTGGCAGTTGAGGGAAACTGCCAGGGGAGGAGGGGCACACCTCATCAACAAGGGTACCTGCATAATGAGCATTTGTATTCCAAGGGCGTTTGGAAGGCTAGCACACTCTCCAGTAAACCCCCTATATTTGACATTCCACAACAACACTCGGCCTTAAAGAGGTGTCCTGGGGTTAGTCCAAAGCCACCAGCTAGTAAAGATAGAGCTAGGACTGCCACCCGCACTCTCCGGGCCTGCCTTTGTCACCAAGAGGAGAGCCAGGCCAGGATGTGTCCACTGGGCGCCTCTCCTAGGGAGGAAGATGATGGATGGGGCAAACCCTGTAGATTGAGGGGGAAATTTGAGAAAGGGCCAGAATGATGTGGCCTGGAGGGGATGAGGGAGTTGGAGGGGGCCTGGGAGATGGAGAGAGGAAGTGCTCCTGTGGGGACCGGGCCTGGCCCCTCTAAGGAGTCGGATCACTGGTTGATTGTCCCTGGCCTTGCGGCCCCCATAGCAGTCCAAGAGATGGAGGGGGAAGAGAAAGAAAGGGGGAGTCCACATGGAAGGATCAGGAGGTTAATCTGTCTCCCTTGCTAAACTGAGATCTTCTTGTTTAATCTTCCTGGCTCCCGTCTCCTTAACCACACCCCTCTAAGTCCCCTCCCCCAGTTGTTTAGAACACTGTTTGGGGGACAGACTTCCTCCCCCAGAGGTGACCCAGTCTTTAAAATTATTCAGTTCCCGTGTTTCTCAATCTAAACTCTCATTATCATAATTCTGAGCATTAAAAAGTGTTTCTTAGAGTGTGGCCCATAGCTCACCCCTTCCACACCACCTGAGGAGCTCATGGAAAATGCAGATTTCCTGGAGTCACCCGAGCTAACAGGTTGCAACCCCTGGGATGGGGCTTGGGGCTTGTGCCTGTAGCAAGCGGCCCAGTCCAGGTGGCTCTGATGCACAACGGCAAAGCTCCCCAGACTCCCTGAGTTGGCACTCCATGTGTACCTGTGCATGCAGGGGTGTGTGTGTGTGTGTGTGTGTGTGTGTGTGTGTGTGTGTGTGTGTATGTGTGTGTATGTGTGTGTATTGGTGTGGGTCTCTGTGTATGTGTATGCATGTATGCGTGTGTGTCGGTGTACATATGTATGTCTGTATGCACGTGGCACATGTGTATATTAATGTGTGTGTCTATATATCTGTACACATGTGCATACATAAATCTTTGTGTCTGTGTGCATGTCTGTGTGTTTGTGTGCACGTGTGTCTCTGTGTACGTGTGTGCATGTGTGTGTGCCCCACGCTGGATCTGCCCTCCTTCCTGCCAGGGTCCTATCTCCCACAGCCCAGCTGGCTTTGTCTACACCCTGGGAATGCACCCACAGGGAATGTTGTGCCTCCAGGCTCTTGTTGATATTGAGCTAAAAATACAACTGTTACCTTAAGATTAAACTCTTCCCACCCTTGGACATGCCCTTGCCAGTCAACCGCCTCCTTCAGTGACCTCTGGATGTCACACAAGCCAGGTTTGTTAACTGCTGGTACTCTCAGAGAAAGATACTCTTCCCACTCCCTGCCCCCAGCCTAGGGTTGGGGGTGCTTGGGCAGGAGAAGGAACGAGGTGGGCCAGCAACCAGCGGCTTAGAGGGGCGTCTTGAGCACCAGGCAGCAACCTGTGTGCCGGGGCTTAACCCCAAGCTCCCAGACCCAGGAGCACTGGCCTCAGGCTCCTCCCAGCCACATTTAAGGCAGGGTAGGTCCACCCTCTGAAATCCCACGCGGCTACCCTTAGTCAGAAGCCCATCTGGGGACGGGGGATGGAGAAGACCCTCCCCACCTTCTGTGAGGTCAAAGACCCTCAGACCTTCTCAGACCCTAAAAGAAGTTGCAGGCAAGCACCATCAGGCCCCTACTGTCTTGCTGCCAGGCCAGTCTCGTGGCCAAGCTCAGGTGATGCTGAGGTACGTCCGAGTGTGCCAGGGCAGGACTTGGCTCCAGAGCTGCTCACGCTCTTATCTAATATTTGTTTAATGCAACTGTGTGCCAGGGCTCTGTGTAGGCGTTCTCAGCAGTCATATAAGGACAGCGATCACGTAAGGGTCACAATGACCAAGTGCGTCATCTCATTGGAGTCCACAGCCACCCCTGGAGGCAGGAACTGTTATGACACCGAGGGGACTCCATGGCCTCCTGAGGCCCAGGACCGGGAGTGAGTGGCGTATCTGGCACAGAGCCCAGAATGCTGCTTGGGCATTCTCTGTACCTCCCTTACCTCCTTCTCACCCAGCTCGTGCTACAAATGATGGAGAAAAGAAGGGAGAAGAGAGGAAGGGAGGAAAGGGGGGGAGGAAAAGAGGGAAGAGGGAGGAAGGAGAGGAGGGAGCAGGGGAGGGAGGAGGAAGCTCTCCAACTGAGCACAGGCAACCCAAGCCCAGGTCTGGCTGCCAGACACAGGCTGGGCAGGAGCAGCTAGCTGGTTCTTAGTCTAGGCTATTGGTCTCCAACATGCGAACATCTGTACTTCACTCTGAATGACAGTTAACTTGCTTATTCACTCATTCGTTTATTCAATATATACATTTACTGAAAGCCGACTTCAGTCTAGGCATGGTGGAAGGCATTGTACCAACTATTTGAGAGGAGACTCACCTTAAGTGTATCAGTCCAAGGAGAATGAAAGGACGATTATATTTGGAAAATGGGAGTAGAAGTTCCTCTAAAGCCCCTCTACTTTCTACATTCCATGTGTCCCTGTTTTCCTCACTGTGTCACAGTGAAGATGAAAAAGGAGGAATACTTTGAGATTAAAGTTGCTATTTATGTTCAGATTAATCTAAATTATGAGCATAATTTATTCCTTGAGGAAATGTTAACTGAGCCCCAAGGCATAATGGGACTTGTGCTGGGTACGGTGATGGGGACAAAGATGATCCCGAAAAGAGCCTGCCATAAAGGGGAGATTGGTAAGTGACAGGAGTTGTACCAGAAGTGATCCCCCCCAAAACAGAATTTATTTATAAAAAATTGTGTATTTATTCTTACATGTTTAAACTTCAGTCACCTTCAGAGTACTCTCCATTTGATTCAATACACCTATGGAGTTGCTTTCTCCACTACTCAAAACAGTTTTTGAACTCATCAATTTTGATGCCTTTTAGTGCTTCTGCCATATTTTGCTTCACTTCTTCCATATCAGCAAAACAATTCCTTTTGAGGATTTTTTTTTCATCTGAGGAAACAAACAAACAAAGTCACTTGGGAGTCAAGATCAGGTGACTAGGAAGGGTGGTACACAGGGGTCAGGCCATTTTTGGTCAAAAACTACTAAATACTCACCATGATGTTGTCAGGTGCACTTGTAAATCACCCATCGGGAAATGGACAAACCTCCTGAAAGAATCTCCAAAAAAATTCACTGAAGCTGAACATAGGTTTCACAACAATGCTACCTGGTACATTGATGCCGATGGATTCCTAGAACACTTACCTAGAGGAAGAAGCCTGTACTACAAAGGGCCGGCCCTCCAAAAGATAATTCCAGATTTTTAAAAAATCCCCTCTCATATACTTACACTTGTCTCAGAGTGCAGTCAAAAAGACTGGAATAGATCAAACAGTAGGTGCGATGAGACTTCCAAGGTGGGGAGAGGTGGTCTACACTGGATGCTGTTAGTAGTATGGTTTCTCCTAATGCCCCTAACCAAGATTTCACAAAGCAGATAAATAGATGCTGTATCCAAAAAGATGACTGTACCACGGAGGGCTTGTGAGCCAGAAGACGTGCATCAACTGTCATCATTTGTCCTGTCTCATCAGCTCAGGCCTAGGACCCTGAAGGCCCGCATTATGCCTGCAAGCAATGAGACACAGACCCTGTCTGGGAAACATGCACCCACCCAGGCATACATGGGTCTGTGTTTTGTGCTGATGTAGTTGGAAATAAACTTAGGAAGACAATGGCCTCTGGGTTCAACCTTGATGCAGAGAAGAAATGGAGTTGTAATATTTGGTGAGTCAATAGGCTGGAATGGAGAGGACCAAGGAGGTGGGTTATATACACCGACCCTCGTCTCCTATCAGTTCCCCTCCAAAGAATGTTCCCCAGCCAGAAGCACCTGGTAAGCCTTTGCATATCCATGGCGCACGTTTGTGTGTGTGTGTGTGTGTGTGTGTGTGTGTGTGTGTGTGTGTGTGTGACCCAGAGAAAGAGAGAGAGAGAGAGAGAGAGAGATGGAAGGAGAGCAAGTGTGAGAGTGAGAGGGGCAAGAGTGAAAGAGACTGGGAGAGGGAGAGGGAGACATGCATACACGCATGTGTGGATGACTCCAGAGTCACTAAGAAAGGACTCCAGGCACACATCTGCTGGTGATGCCTTCATTGTCATCTCTGAATCCAGAGGGCAACTTATTAGCAGTTCTAGGGATAGAGCTAGTAAGCAGAGGTAGGATGTTATACTTGCAGCTGTTCCCAAGGGAAGATATATTAGTTTACTAGGGTGGTCCCAACAGAATGCTACACACTGGGTGGCTTGAACAACAACAACTTATCTTCTCACAATTTTGGAGGCTAGAAGTCCAATAACAAGGTGTCAGCAGGGCTGGTTTCTCCTAAGGCCTCGCTCCCTGGCCTGCAGATGACCTCCTTCTCTTTATGTCTCCACAGGGTCTTCCCTTGGTGTGTGTCTGGGTCCTCATCGCCTCTACTTAAAAGGACATCATTCATATTGGATTAGGACCCACTCTGATGACCTCATTTAACCTTAATTATCTCTTTAAAGACCCCATCTTCAAATATAGTCACAGTCTGTGGTACGGGGGTTAGAGCTTCCATGTTCAACTTTTGGGAGTGCACAATTCTGCCTACAACAGAAAAGTTTCCTTAACTTTGGCAAAATGAAGCAAGGTGAGAAACGAGAACCAACCAGATCACTATGTGAAATGTTAGAAAGTTCTCGGGGGCCTGGTGTGGATGACAAGCAGACTCGCTCAACTTGGCCATTCCTGGTCAGGACCTGGGGAGTAACTGACTCCTCCAAAGGCTTTATCTGTAGCAGGATGGTGAGGATTCGAGGAGTAATGTTGACCCAACCATACCCATGAAAAAGGAAGCATCTCCTTGATGCCAAACACAGTTTGGCTCTGCTGCCCAGTGGAGTGGAGCCATCTGCACAGGGCAGCTGTGGGAGTCCTGCAGGGTCTGACCTAGAGGCAGAACTTCCTGGGGGTGGTCCCTGATGCTTCCTCTACTTTCCCAAGAACATGCCCCCAAATGCGCATTGGCCCACTGGCCTGGGCCTAATCCCCTTCTTTCAGATGTAGTACCACCAGGGGGTCATGTGGTCCAGGGTTGAAATCTCTGTCACTGTAGGGAGACTCCATCATTGTAGCTTGTAGAGTCTTCAAGAGTCTGATGGAGAGGATGTTCATGCTTCCTCTTCAGGAAGGGAAGGATTTCCCGGGCGCTGGCACCAGGAGGCATTTGTAATGCTGCTAACAGCTCTGGGTGGCTCTAATCTGGTTTGTGCAAACCCAGTCAGTTTGCAGCCCACGAGGAAGGCTAGCAGGAGGGATTTGCTTTGATCTAATATCAAAGAAGATTTTGCATTTACGTGAGAATGGCTAATGCTAAAAATATTGCTGTTTGGGAGAAACGGCCCCTCCGTGCCCTGAATTTAGATATTTACAATGCTACTGTAGCATCTTGGAACATTCATCATTAAACAAACAAATGTGAAACACCCTGTTTCATTCCTCTAATAAAGATCGAATGATGGGAGGGCAAGGCACCCAAGGGCTCCAGCATGTGGCATGTTTCCCACCTCTGCTCTCACACAGCAAGAGTCCTCCGCAGTCTGGCCATGGCTTCTAGAAAGCACAAAAAGGTTTTTCCCTGACAAGAGGCTCTGCACGGGAGGGCTGGGGCCTGGAAGCTTTGTTTCAGAAAGAAGTTTCTTCTACATTCTGATGCAGCCCAAGGGAACAGGATTTGAGGCAGGAGACCTGTTGGAATGTAAGGGTTGCCCCTCACCAGCTGCAAGGAATTCCTTGGGGGAGCTCTTAACCTCTGAGTCTAGACTTCCTCGTCTGTAAGATAGGAATGGTATTATTTGACCTTCCCCCTTCATGGAGTTTTTGTGAGAATCAAACTGGAGAGTGTAAGAAAGGTACTTGTAAATGATAGGGTGTCATACACCTTGCGGGGCACATTTCCTGGTGTTGTCACCCAGCATCCTTACCTCTCTTTCTAGAAACAGTATATTGGCTATGTTACAACTAAATTTCCTCTGCACTATTAGTCTTTGTGCTACATGTGAACTTGACTTTCCCTCAGTCCCAGGAACTCATACACTGGCCAAGGAAAACCTCGTCCACTCCCAGCAATCCCCCATGGAAGGCTTGATCTCAGACGCCTTTCCAACCTCCCGCCGGAGTGCTGTTGGTCCTGTATTGGAACACTTGGAAGATCTGTACAGCCAAAAGCAATCTTTTCCTGACTATTTTGTGGGCAATGATCTGAATGTCAATTATTATTCAAAATGTTCCACCCAAACAAGAATTGGAAAGCAAACGTGTGATACTTGTGTCTCGGGTTTGAGAAGCAGTTTGATGGCAACTGCAGTGGGGCCATGGGCTTCCTGGCCTCCTGATCCCTGAATTACAAATATGGCGTGCAAACTTGAACTCGACTTTTCCCATATTGTCTTTCTGATTCCCCACCCTGCTAAGTGTTTCAAGAGTCAGCTCCAGCAGCAGGTCAGTCCTGCTGTGTTCTGGGAGTCATTTCTGAAGATTCAGCCTAGAGTTCGCTCCTTCAGATCACCCAACCACTTTACAGGCATCCTGTACTAGTGTTAACTTCTGCACTACTTTAAATATCTAGAGTGACTTCTGTATTCTGCCAATGAAACTTGCCTGGTACAGTCAAGATGGACACTTGGAACCCAACTTGGACCAAAGCAGTTCAGATCACAGACTGTCATTCAAACAGCTGAGAAATGGAAGTTCACCTTCTGATAGACTCAGAGGTTAAGAGGCCAGTGCAGCCAGATATGGTGGCTCATGCCTGTAATCCCAGCACTTTGGGAGGTGGAGGTGAGAGGATTGCCTGAGCTCAGGAGTTCGAGACCAGCCTGGGCAACTTGGCGAGACCTTGTCTCTACAATAAATTTTTTTAAAAATTAGCTGGACTTGATAGAATACAACTGTAATTATAGCTACTTGGGAGGCTGCCTGAGCTCAGTAGGATGAGGCTGCTGTAACCATGAGCATGCTACTGCATTCCAGCCTGGATGACAGCGTGAGATCCCAACACCCCCCCCAAAAAAGCCAGTGCACCTGGAAGTCCTCTTGTCTTCACAAGAAAGACTGTCTGAGAAAAAAAAAAAAACAGCAAAAGATAAGTGAGGCTCAATCTTGATACCATTTGAGTAACTAAACCAAACACCATCTTGTGCCAAACCCACCCCTGGACTCTCCAATCTTATGAGAGTCTTCCTTCTTCTGTCCAAGATATTTGGTATTGGGCTCTTCCATCAATTGACCAAAACATAATGTCTGAGGCATAATGCTGGTAACAGGAGAGAAACCACATGGCAGCAGTGGACAGATGGTTTTAGGTCACACGTCCTCACTCAGAGACTGAGAATCTCCTGGGAGCATTTCATAGGATTCACATGAACAGGTCTGGGACTGGGCCTTCTGAATCCTATGAGGGACAGAGGTGAGCAACTGGACATCCCCTCAAGGGAGGGGAGTCCCATGCCCACCCCTAGGGAGGGCGACTTCTGTGAACCCATTCACAGGGAAGTGTAGGCAGGCAGTGGCATTCCTTGGGAACACCGGAATATTTGAATCCCAGTTTTAGCCACTAATATTATTTTTTTACCTAATTTTGATTCTCTTCATTTAGGGTTAAAAAACCCTTGCATTAATTCACTCGGTATTGTAACCACCAGATGAAAATACTATTGAGTGAAATATTTCAGCCCAGCTTGTGTAAGCTGAAGCAGCTGGGCCATTTTTTAAAAATGGTAATAAATAAGTGAATACATAATCAATCCCTTGAGTGTCAGCACTCTGTTCTGTGCATTCCCAGAGCTGCGCTTTTTCATCTTTATTCTATGGCCCTGAAAAGAAAAGCAACACAGAGAAAAATGTTGACAGACTGTTCTCTGTGACCTTAACCAACAGAAAAAGCTAAATCGTTGGTGCTTATTCCAGAAGGCATTTCTACCAGGGGTTGTAGTGAGTACAGATTTGAAATAACCCTTCCTTCTCTGGGATAAATATTAACTATTTAATACCAACAAGCCACCTGAAAAGAGAAGGCCAATCTTTTGATGTCTGGGGTCTGTGATATGTACAAGATGTAACCGTGATATAAATGGCCCTATGGGTTGGAGTGAACAACAGCAGAAATAAATATCGATCAAGCATTTCTGAAGGGCCTGACCAGGGTGCAGATGACCAAAGATGAACCTGACATGCTCCACTGGGTCAAGAAGTTTACAGTCTACAGAAAAGCAAGCTTGGTGGAAGAGCATAATTATTTGACAGAGAATTTTATTTTTGGAATCGAACAAAAAATTATTCAAAGGCAAAGCTGAAGAATAAGTTGAGTGATCAAACCAGCTGACTCCAAAGTATGACTCATAGAATGGCTCTGAAGTCAGTTTTCAAAGACGCTTTCTGAACGTCTCATGGGTGTCTTGGAATGAATATGTAACCTCCTGACATATCCTGTTGAAGGGGCATATTCATTGGATATATAAGTTCCAGTTTATTTGTTTTGTTTTTGTTTTTAGAACCACACACGGACAAAAAACAAACAAAAAAGCCACATGATTAAATGCTTGGTTGATGAACTTTTCCTCTAAACAGAACATCTGTAAGCCCTCCCCAGATGTGGATATTTGTTAAGTCACATCAATGTTAACATTCAATCTCACTGGCTCATTGCCTCTACCCTGGCATCACCTTGAGCCTCCCCCGGTCCTGGTAATGCTGAGTCTCCTCTGTGTAAAAGAACAGCTTCCTGTCTCAGGATCTTCTGCTGGAACCTTTCATTGCTGAAAGCTGTCCACAGAGCCACTTGTAGGTATTTCATCCGGAATCTCTGGTAGCATGACCTTGAATGCCTAACTACCCTGCCGTCATGGGGGAAAGAACTTCACCCCAGCCCAGTGTTGTATTTCAACCTCTGGACCTGGGTCTCCAAAGTCCCTCTTTCAAGGAGCTCATTGGCCTTCTGTCTGCAGCTTCTTTTAAATCCCAGCCCCTCATCTGCAGCAGGGGAATACCACATGTCTGATCTCATCCCTCTTCCCCACCAGGCCCCGAATTGAAGACCTCATGGCCTCTTTTCTTTCTTTCCTTCTTTTTTTGTTTGAGTCGAGGTCTCACTCTGCGGCCCAGGCTGGAGTACAATGGCACGATTATGGCTCATCACAGCCCTGACCTCCTGGGCTCAGGTGATCCTTCCACCTCAGCCTCCCAGGTAGCTGGCACACACTACCACACTTGGCTAATTTTTTAAATTTTTTGTAGAGATGAGGTCTCACTATGTTGCCCAGGCTGGTCTCAAACTCCTGGGCTCAAGTAATTCTCCCACTTCGACCTCTCAAAGTGCTGTGATTATAGGTGTGAGCCACCATACCTAGCCGGCCTCCTCTCTACATAAACAGATCCCTGAGTGCTTGGCTCCCAGCTCACAGCACTTCTAGACAGGTAACCCTGCGTCAGATTTAGCCAGGATCTCAGCTATTGATAAAGTAAAGACCAGGCAAGGGTCTTAAGAAGTGAGTTTCCCTCCTGTCACCTCTCTTGGTTTCTGGCCAAGCTGACTTCGGGCCAAAGCTTACACATAATGAACGGAATGAGACATGGGCAGAAGACTGCTGTTCTAAGCACAGGGCAGGCCACCATGCAGTGGAAACACACTTCACAGACTCCAGGGGGCAGGGATGTTTAATTCTCAGCAATGCTGTGGAAAGCAAGATGCCACCGATGCTATTTCCAGGGTTTTCTTTTAGGGAGCTTGATTGTAGGGATGCTCACGTTCTACTTTATAAAACCTGTAGTGTTTTAATTGTTTTACAATAAAGATGTTTCCACTAAAAAAAAAAAGTCTCTACCTCATAGGGTTAGGGGGAAAGCCAAAAGAGATTTCAGATGTGGGGGCCATGCTCTTCCCCTACTTCCTTGCCACCCAGTCCCCTTCTCCCAGAGACTTCCTGCAACTATACATTTTATTTGAATATTTGAGGGAGAGACTATATTTATATTAAAACAAGCATGAATAGATTATGGAGTAAGATGCAAAATTCACATGAATTTTTAAGATAGAACAAGGGACTTAAAAGAAATTTCGTATCTGCCGCTCCAGGGCATGCATTTGCTCTTGTTAGGGATACTTCAGCAGAAAAGTTTCAGAAGTTCTGATGTGGGCCCTGGGGAGATGAGGACTGCCACTGCGAAGGCAGCTGATAGAGTGGAAGGAACGCGGTCAGGTTTCCGTGTCATAGCTGTACACGTTGCCTCTTGATCCCAAGCCTCCTGCGTGCATAAGAATCCACAAGTGTTCTCTCCAGCTCCACACAACACAGCTTCATGTTACATAGGGCAGCAGAACTCAGGTGGGATAGAGCTCTAAGCCACACAGTTGAATCCTAACCTAGGCCCGTGGAACCCTGCCATCCTGTCCCTTCTGACAAGCTGTCCTGTGCTTCTCACTTTCTACTCCGCTGCATCTCCAATATGGCAGAGTCCTGGTGACTAGGCCCACCTGTAGGAGGCCTTGATGCCTTAGCCGCCTGGCTGGGTCCAGGTGCCTGCCATTGTGCTCTCCTGGCCCCAGGCTGCCTCCACCCAAGTCCTTACTGCCACCCCCCCCCCCAAGTTAGTGATCCATTCCATGACAGAACAGTCTCAAACTTCCACATTGGACTCCAGGATAAAGTGACTCCATGGTTTTTCCAGAGAGACACATGAAAATGAGTTTCAGGTGGTTGTGGCTAGCTCTGAGGGAAGGAGTGTTCTCATGCTAGAGAGGAGATAAGGCTCACCAAACCCCCAAAAGGGAGACTTGACAGCCTCGGAAGGAGAAGGCACGTCCCCCTATGGCCACATCTTTTTTTAGAAAGATGAGCTACCCCAAACAACTGTGTCCTGGGAAGGAACCAGTGGTTCCCTCGGGACCTGATGCAGTCCTCACTCCACCCCAGGGCATCCTAGCTGTGGCTTCTTCCACCAGACCGCTCCCTGCAGCCCAGGAGAGAGAGCACTGACTTGGGGACTTCAAAGGCTTCCACTTAACACTCAGGAGGCAGGAAGGGGACAGGGACACCCTTTCCCCAGCAGTGTACTGCGGGTGAACAGGAAATGGCTCCAGCCTTTCTTCCTCTCAGTCTGTGCTTTCTGTTTCAAGTCTGGTCTGTTTCTTTGAGTCACACAAACGTCTCAGAACAAACAGTAAGAAGCAAGTCTGCTTCTGAGGGGAGTGTCCTGAATTCTAATGAAGCCATTTCCTCTCTGGATGCTTCCACATTCCAAATCAACTCTGATTTTGTCTGCATCAATTTCTTTACTTGTTCCCCTCTAGTGGGAACTTGGTAGGTGTGAACTCCCTGGATGCTTAAGAGGCCGGACGGGGTCTTGAGAATATAATTGGGACCATGTTTTTGAGAGGGCTCAGATGTAGTTACACCTGACAGACAGCCAACCAATATTTATTTACTAAGTATTGATTAGTAAATCACTAATCATTGATGTGATAGGTGCTTGGGATAGAGTATGGAGTGATGTGTACAAAATCTCAACCCTTTTAATCTTAAAATCTGATGGGGAAGAAAGATAGTAAGCAAATGCTTCCAATTATATTGAATATCTGAAGGAGACAGGGTGTGGGCTCACATAAAGAGGATATAACTTGGCTGGAAGTGGGAGATAAAGTAAGAAAGCGTCTCCCCCAGGAAGTGACATTTACGATGAGACCTAAAAGAGTGAGCAACACAGACTGAGGGGAGGGGTGGAGAGCAGACAGCTCCAAACGGAGGGATCAGCGTAGTGGAGCACCTGGGATGACAGAATGGGGTGTGTCTGGGATCCCCAGATGTCACCGGTGTCAAGGGGACAGAAGGGAAGTAAGCTTAGGCATGAAGAGCAGGAACGACAGCGGGGAAGACAATTGGCAGGTAAGACAAGATTAGATCTGCATTTTAATTTTTATTCATTTGTTTATTTATTTTTGAATTGGGGTCTCACTCTGTCACCCAGGCTGGACTGCAGTGACATAATCATGGCTCACCACAGCCTCGACCTCCTGGGCTCAGGTGTTCCTTCTGCTTCAGCCTCCTGAGTAGCTGAGACTACAGGTACATGCCTCCACACCCGGCTAATTTTTTGATTTTTTTGTAGAGACAAAGTATGTTGCCTAATGGTCTCAACCTCCTGGGCTCAAACAATTCTCCCCCCTCGGCTTCCCAAAGTGCTGGGTTTGCATTTTTAAAGGATTGCTCTGGTATCGTGGCAAGAATGGCATTGGAAAGCTGCGGAATCGATTTAGGGAGACCATTGGGAACTATTGACAATTGTCTAGTGAGAGATGGTGATGCCTTGCACTGGGGTGGTGGCAAAGAAGGTGGCAAAGACAGGATGACTTACCAGAGACTGAGGAGCTAATGGGTGAAAAACTGGGGTTTGGTTGCAGGCTGTGGGTGCGGGAGAGGAGAGAGTCTAGGATGACCCCACTCTTAGGTTCCCTCAGTTCTATTATGAGTTGCTACCTGAAATGTTCAGCACCAAACTCCACAGGAACCCTAAGGAGAAGCTCTCTGCTTTATGAATGACCCCTAAAGGCGGTCTTGTTGAGGCCCAATGTAAAGGCACCATCCGCTGGATTTCAAATCCACTTCAGAAACGTGAGAAAAGTAGAGGACTTGGCAGAGGTGGAAGACTCAAAATTCCATCTCTACTATGTGGGACAAGCCAGAGCCCTCAGCAGACAACATCTCCTCCCTGCCACCAGAACTGCTGTCCCGATGGCAAAGCTGTCACACAGCCTCTTGCTCCTGTTGATGGCTTTTCTTGACATCTTATAATAATAAAAATTGATTCATGCCATTTCCGTAATGGATGTTCTGCTAAGGAAAGGGTGCCATAGGTATTCCCACAGCAATCCATAGCAGGAAGGGCTGGGCACAACTTTCCAACTGACCCTTGGAAGGTGACATTTAATCTTGTGTCCAGAACTTAAGGTTAGTGTCATTCCAAGAGGGATGCTCTGATATTAGGAAAAATGATCTGTTTGGGTTGAAAATTGTGTCAGGGTATACCAATATCTCTGCCTTCTGGAAGATTCCTCCTACCACTGCCTGCTGTGAACAATGGTGGTAACTGTGGGACAAGGAGAACCTTTTCTTTAGTCCTCATTCCACCAGAGTCAGGGGAGTGGTCTCTGAGCCATCATATTATAATATCACCTCCCTTGAGCTACCGGGGATGTGTGTAGATGAAATCAAGGGTTCTTTCTGGAAAGAGCCAGGGTGCAAGAGATGCTGGAGGAGCAACTCCCAGGGTCCACCACACATTCTGGCTGAGATGGGCACTGCAAGGGCTGCAGAACAAGACTGTTTCCTTTATTTTTTTTTAAACTTTTTATTATGAAAAACTTCAAACATATAAAAGACAGAGAAAAATGGCCTAACAAATTTCCCCATACACATTGCCCAGCCTCAATGATGATCAGCTCAGAGCCTGTCTTTTTCATCTATTTTCCTACCCACCTTCCTCTCCAATGTATTGAAATCCTGGACACCATATCATTTCATTCTAAATTATTTCCGCACATATCTTTAAAGGACAATGACTCTTATAAAGTCGAAATCATATCATCATCTTACTCAAAATAATAATACATTGAAAGTAATTATTTTTTTCTGATTTGTATAAATTTAGGGGGCACAAGTGCAGTTTTGTTACCTGAATACTGCATGGTGGTGAAGTCAACTGGACTTTTAGTGTAGGCATCACCTGCATAGCATACATGGTACCATTTGGTAATTTCCTCATCACCTACCCCTCTCCCATCCCCTCTTCCTTCTGAGTCTCCATTGTCTATTAATCCTCACTCTACATCCAGGTGAACACATTTTTTAGCTCCCACTTATATGTGAGAACATGAAGTATTTGACTTTCTGTTTCTGAGTTCTAAGGATAATGACCTCCAATTCTATACAAGTTGGTGTAAAAGACACAATCTCATTCTTTTTTATGGCTGAGTAGTATTCCACTCTGTGAGTATATATTTTCTTTATCCAATCATCTGTTGATAGACACCTAGGTTGATTCCATATCTAAAAGATATTCCTTAGCATCATCAAATTATCAAGTCAGCATTTTCCAGCTATCTTATATGGGACCAAATTTCTCTCTGTAATTTATTCAAGGGTAAGTTCTAAGAGATAAGCCTTGTCCAATCTTCTTATCTTCTAGAAACGGAGCTCCAGAAAGGCTAAGTAGCTTACCCTAGGGCCCTTAGGTTTTATTTTATTTATTGACAGCTTTGCCCTGCCTCTTTTCTTGAGGTGGGCGATCACACAGTGGAAGACCCAACAGTTCATTCATTCATTTAGCAAATACTGGTTGAGCATCCACTATGTGCAGCCACCTAATTAGGCCAGTGTGGCCAACAGCACCTGGATCTGTGATCAGAGCAATTTAGCTTTGACTCACACGTCTTCTACTATGACATCTGGCAAGCCTCCTTGCCCATCTGTTGTGGTACCTGAAATCTCTGTGAGAGTCACCTTTCTGAATTAGGAAGTCATCTTGGGAGCCCCCCCCATGAACACCCATACACTTTGCTTTAGTGGATAGTCATTGTTTTGGGCTGCCCACTCTATTTTGGAAGAACCTTAAAATAGTTGGTGGTGGGGAGAGTATGAGAGAAAGGCCTCCACGCTCACCACAGAAACACAATGTGTGGGTGGCCTTTCCTTCCTTCAGACAGCTAGAGAGGGACACTGGACCTGAGGCTGGCCATCAAGTGCCGCCACTGGGGCTGTCAAGCTTGGAGGAGGGACGCAAAGGCCAGGGGCTCCTGGAGACGATTCCCAGATGCCTTGGCCAAGTCAAGTCCTGGGGAGCAGCATCGAGCGTCTAGAGTCACCGGGGCGGCGCCAAGAGATGGTCCCAGGAGTCACCTCTGCTCAGCCTGGCTGCGGCTTCCCACAGCTACCTGCTTCCTTCCCCTTTGTCCATGCTGTGAGCTGCCGCCTGTCCTTTCGGTAAGTGACGTTTATGCTTAAATTGCCTAGAGTCACTTCCTGCAGTTGACAAACAACACCTCTGACTAGAAGAGTCCATTGAGAATAATGATCTATTAACACGTTAGGTCTTTTCCAATGTTGTTCTGACTGACCTATCAGGTTAAATAACTGCCATCTATTGGGAAACAAAATGGAACACAGGACAGGAACATTTGGATGGACACTGCCAGGGTCATGGGAGGTTCGAAGTTTGGGGATCCGCCACCAGGACCTGGAAGTCAAATATGTTACCTCAGGTTCTGAGGGACTAGAGGTTGTAGGGGATCTCCTTTTCAAATTTGCTGAGGGATGACCTTGAAGAATGGGATAGTGTTTCCTGAAGATGTATGCTAGCGCATAGTATTATGTCTGGGAGGAGGAGAGACTTGGTTCCCTAGAACCCCAGATGGGAAATCTGCTCCTTCCACCCCAAACCATTCATTCATTCTCTGCTGGAATTATGGCTGAATCCCCTGGGAGCAGAGATTAGCGGAATCATTTCTAGGAGTGTAGCTGGCTGCCGGAAAAGGTGTTTCCTTCTGGGTCTGGAAAGCTGGGAGCTCTTCCTGCTGCCTATGGGAGTCAGGGAGGGCAGCATCTAGCCAGGCCCTGGGTTCAGCTCCCACAGGAAGCAGCTCCACTCCTCTAGACAGTTCCACCAGCCCCCTTGTTGGGTGTCTGCCAGGCTGGTCTTGGGTCCACAGCTCAGGGGACGTGGCTCAAAACGCCATGACCCTGGGCTCCTTCCATGAGCTCATCCACCTTTTAAACCAAAATGAAGCAAGACCATCTGCTTGCTGGGCAGAACACCCGCTACCCTTTCAGCCTCACGCAGGAAGTTGCTTAATGAACCCCAAAATAGTTCGCTGCAATGACCAGATTTCCTACACTGAGCCTGTGGTTTCCTGCCCTCCAGTGCATGCTCCCGGCCCTCCCCTCCCGTGCCCCTTACTGCCTGTGTGTGTCCCTGGGCTCAGGTGTCCCGTCCTTCCCTTGTCCCCCCCTTCTTGCTCTGCTTTCTCTCCCCTCACAATTTGCTCTCATTTTCTTCCTAGTCGATGCCCTTGTGTCTTTATTGTTTGTCTGCTTTCTGAAAATACTTCTACTTTTAAGGGATTTTCCCTGGCTCTCTCTCCCGCTGGACTGACAGCTCTGAGGGTATGCCCATTTTGGGCCCTCACTCCATTCTTCCCAGATCTAAAAATGCCATGGTTGCATTGCATTCCTCTATAAAAAGATATGTTGAAGTTCCAATCCCTGGTACCTCAAAGTGTGACGTGATTTGGAAATAGGATCCTTGCAGATGCACTTTGGTAAGATAAAGTTGTCCTAGGAGTAGGGTGGGCCCCAAATCCAATACAACTAGTGTCCTTCTAAGAAGACAGCTAGGTGAAGACAAGTGCATGGAGAACACCATGTGATCTCGAAGGCAACTGAACAAATGAACAAGGACCAATGTAGCCTTGCCCACACGGAGGAGCTGAAACTCCTCTGATCTGGCAGGAGTGCGAGAAAGGGTGGCAGGCCCAGGAATAGTCTATATGGGGGGGTGGCAAAAAAACAGAATTATCTTTTGGAGGGTGGGTCCCTTGTAGTTCAGACTTTCCCCACTAGGTAAGTGTTCTAGGAACCCATCCGCATCAGTATACAGCTGGTGTTGTTGTAAGAGGCTACATTCACTTTTTTTTTTTGGAAAAATCTTTCAACACATTTGTCCATTTCAAGATGGGTGATTTACGATTGCACCTGCTGAATGTTCAACAGTTTTTTACCAAAAAACGGCATGATTCCCCCATGTCCCACCCACCCTATTTACCCTATCTCACCCTGAGCAATTTTTTTTTGCTGTTCTCCAGATGAAAAAAGTCCTTAAAAGGAAACATTTTGCTGTTGTGGAAGAGGTAAAACAAAAAAATGGAGAAACCCTAAAAGGGGTCAAAATTGATGAGTTCAAAACTCTTTGAGCAGTGGAAAAAGCATCTTAATAAGTGTATTGCATCAAATGGAGAGTGACTGAAGTTTAAACATGTAAGAATAAATACACATTTTTAACAAATTTTATTTTGGGGGGAGGGTCTCTACTTGTACAGTGATCGAAGGTAGGTTTTCATTTGCTGAGGAATGCAAGTAAGAGCCATAATGAAAGCAGGGTTCTTTTCCATCCTGTGATCTCTACATCTCTGCTACTTGAGGACCTTACAACCTTGGTTGTCAGTGTGAGCCCACCTGGCGTAACAGAGCTCACCCAGTTGGTTGCTGCCCAGCACTCCAGCATGGGGTCTCCCAGGGCCGCCTTGACCAGCTCAACCAAAATCAATCCCGACTGGAAAGAGGAGGCTGAGCAAGAGCCCTGAAGGAACCATGGCACTCACAAGTTGTGTGTTTGGAGGCCCAAGTGCTCTCCCTCCTAGTCTGGGCCTGAGCACTGCATACTCAGTGAGGCTTCACCATTTACTGAGCCTCTAAAACTGCAAAGCATGGCCAAGGTGGCCCATAAAAACACAGGAACAACTCCAAGTCCATGGAATTGGGCAGATGCCATGCAATTAGGCAGCTTGGGAGGGCTATCAGAGTTCAGAGAATATAGACGCCAGTATGGGTAAGGGGAGGAGGAATGATGAGTGGATATCAAGGAATCCTTGAAGGACTACAAGGAGTGGGAGGCATTTCACTGGGGGACAGAGTGAGCAAAGGCGTGGGTGTGGGAATACATTTAGAAGATAGTCAACCCAACCATGCACAAGCAAATGAATAATTCCAGGACAGGTGGTGCCAAGAGCGATGGTACCTGAACCTTTTCACCTGGGAACAAATGTGTCCTGATGCCGACAGATGCAGAAGGATTGCGTTCCAAGTTAAAGAGAGAATCACTAGCCTTTTTTCCACTTGGATAAATAACATCCTGATAGTTTGGTAATGGGCACTTCAAATAAAATACAGTGACAGAGGTAATATAGCATCAGTCAAGTTATCATTAAACATAACAGAAGGCAGACGTTGGCAGCATTGGACCAGAAATACAATTCTCCCGAGGAGCTGCCATCAGCCACGGGCTGGTAGAGGGGCCTCTCGCTTGCTCTCTGGCCCAGGTTTGTCCTTGTTTCTTCTCTGGCATCTGCAGGGTGCTATTCAGGTGGCTGAACCAGGTGGACCATACTGAGAGCTTCCCATCTGACCTTTTGGGAAATGGATAGTGACAGTCTAATGAAGGGGACATGGTAGGGGGAGAGAATCAGCAGCGTGTAATTATCTTGTGACAGGGTCAATACAGAATCAATTTCCAAGAAGAGTTGAGCATTAGCCACCAAGGTTAACACGATGGAATACATGGATATAGGTCTTCAAGACTATTCAATCAGTCGTGTTCATAGGAGGCAAATTGCTTTTCTATATAATGACAGTTATAGGCAAATTGATGGCATGCTATAGAAGTTATAAACTGATGTTTAGATGTCACCCCAGTGCAGAAAACGCACTGCCAGCTTTAAGCTTCTGTTCCTGAAGATCGTCAAGATCTTGTCCAGTGAAGTGTCTTTGTTTTCCCAGACTTAACTCATCCACCTTCATCTTCAACACAACTTGTTCGGGTGCTGGGTACCTCTGGGTCCGTTCTGCCTTTCCCCCCATTTAGATGCTCATTTGATCATTAGGAGTTTAATTGCTGTCATTTTTGCCACTTCCTGGCAGTCTGGGACCCTCATGTGTGAGGAAGTGGGCCAAAATGTGTCTGTCTTCTTGGTCATTTGTATCTTTTATGACTCTCTGCAAGTAGACAGAGATGAGGCTTTTTAAATGGGGAGTGTGGGGTGAGATGGAGGAATTTTGTGCTAACTCCTGGTCTGAAGGGTATGTGAGGACTACTTAGCGCCATACCTGGCATGGAGCAGCAGTCCATTAATACCGGCTATCTCCTGAGACGGCCAAAACATAACACAGGAGTGAGCGGATATAGGGGAGACAGATCCTTCACAGATGCAAACTCACATAATTCAGCCACAAATTGCCAGACCAAGGAAGAAAGGCAGGAGTATGTTCACAGTACGTCTGCCCACGAGACAGTCCATCAGTGAGCTTTTACCCCATCCAAGTAAGTCACGGGGTGTGAGGCTCTGTATCCCTCCAGCCTCTCAGTGTGAGCTCTCCCCATATTAACGAGATGCTTAGGTTTAAAGAAACACATTGTAATACAATGTGGCTCTTAGATATAAGTCATCCACACATGTAGGACTCAGCTTAAGAAACAGTGATTTATCCTCACTTAGCCAGAGAAGAAAGTGGACTCTGTATCGGACATTTTAATGGATGGTGTATTGGTATCCAGTGTGGCACATAAATTCCAACCCTGTGGGGATTTCAGACATGTTTTAAGAGTAACTTGGGCCTTATGCAATTTTCATCTTATGAGCAAGCCCCAGATTAGACATAACAGCCCTTGAGGCGGATACTGTAATCAGCCCATGGTTACTCAGGCTACTGTCCACTGAGTCAGTCACTCAAAGCCCCGTTCCCCCCATGTTAGTGAATTCCAAACCCACCTTTATCCCGTGTGCAATCTGAAGTAATTAGAGAGAGAAGAGGAAACGGGGTGCTGTAAGAAGGGGACTGGCAGAGCAGATTATACAGCTAAAAGGAAATTAAGTCTTGTCTTGCTGATTTTTAAGACCTTGAAGAAGGCAGGACTGTGTTTGCCCCCTTCCACTAGGGATAGGCTTGAACAGTCCAGATACGTAAGCCCTGGAGAGTAAGCCAGAAGCCTGTGGCAGTGACACTGACAGGGCCCCCTGCCTTCACTGGAGGCTCCAGGGAACCGTCCCTGGTCTTTCCTCCTTGGCAGGTCTCAGTCAAAGCTGCAGCAGCAACAGCAGGCAACAGGGTGCCAAGCCCAGCCTCCATCTTCCAACAGCAGCGGTCTTCAGGTGGGGTTCAAGTACACCTGAGGGTGCACAGGCCTTTCAAGGGGTAAATGTCCATGAATGATTTAAAGGAATCCATTTCCAGAGTCTTAACTTTCAAAGTACTGTTTTCTAAAATCGTCTCATAAAAGTTCCTATGCCCCCTCACCCATTGTAATCTCACCACAGAACTTTGCCTTGGGGTGACACACTTCCTCCATTCAGAAGAGGGGAGATTGATCAATCTGTTTCTGGGGGCTTCTTTAATGATTCATCAAGGCATCTTCCCTCCTCAGGGTGTGTTGCCTCTCCCGGTCTTATGTGTATTTCTGTCAAGGGTGAAGTGTGGCCCACATTGAGGTGCTCTAAATTTAGAACCGCTAAGGCAGTATAGGTTAAAGCATTTTTAAATGATTTCTTTCAGATTCGGTCTGCATTATTCAGTAATTAAAACTTATTTTATCAAACCAGCTCATGAAATATTTATTCCAATTATAGTTAGTCCTCATCTTATGAACTGCTTAATCTTTTATGACTCCTAACAAAAATAAACTTTCAAACTAAGGATAAAGCATTTAGATGTCAACTTTAATTTGTGCAAGGGCATCTATAGTTGCCACGACCCAAGGGATCTCCTGTTCCCCGCCCTCTTATCCCGCTTGTGCGAGCTCCTACCAATTCTGAGATCTCAGCAATATGTCCCTTATATAGTCACTCGTCACAGGTTTTAATATTAAGTTAAAATATTAATTCCTTAATCGTGCTACCCACATTTCAAGTGCTAAGTAGCCACATGGAGCTAGTGGCTACAATATTGGACAGGTCAGAATATTTCCATCATTGTAGTAGAAAGTTCTGTTGAACTGCCCTGGTTTAGAGTATTCTGAGAACTGACATAGCCAGGAAAAGCTGTGACATGGTCAAAGGTATTCAGTCATGTAATGTTTTTAGAAAAGTAATTCAAGCACATGACACAAAATTCAAGAGATACAAAATGAGAGGGGTGTGGCGGCTCACACCTGTAATCCCAGCACTTTGGGAGGCCAAGGCAAAAGCACTTTGGGAGGCCCAGGGGTTTGAGACCAGCACAGGCAACTTGGCAAGACCTCATCTCTACAATAAATTAAAAAATTAGCCAGGTGTGGTGGCACACGCCTATAGTCCCAGCTACTTGGTTGGCTGAGATGGAAGGCTCACCTGGGCCCAGCAGGTCGAGGATCATGCCACTATATTCCAGCATGGGCAAAAGAGTGAGACACTGACTCAGAAAAGAAAAAAAAGGTAAAAGAAAAATGATATAAAATGACCTGTAGGGCAAAGTCTCTTTCCCTTCCTAGCCTCCACTCACACAGTTTCTCCCCTTACCAGTTTCTTAGGAGTCCCTGTAAAGGTGTTTTGCTCAAGTGCAATATAAGTGTGTGTCTTTGTGGCAGTTTTAAAATATGGCAGCAAATCTTCTTTGACTTTCCTCTTATAGAGAGGAAAGCTTCTGTCCCCTCCCCTTGAATCTGGGTGGATTTTCGACTGCTTCCACCATTACAATAGGGCAGAAGTGACACTATGTGACTTCCAGGTAAGATCATAAAAGTCCACAAGGCTTCCACTTGTCTACTGGAACTCTTGGCATCCTGAGCTGCAGTGTGAGATGTCTTATTACCCTACCACAGCCACGCTGGAGAGACCACACAGAGGCACACAGTTGACATGCCAGGAGGCCAAACCCACCTCAGTAGGAACAGCCAAGGTGCCAGACTGGAAAATGAAGAAGCCATCTTGATTGGTTACATGTGATTCGTGAAAGGGTTTTTACAATCTGACTGGAAAGTTTAGTAAAAACTTAATAATAAAGCTAGGCGCAGAGCCTCATGTGTGTAATCCCAGCACTTTGGCTGGCTGAGGCAGGAGCATTGCTTGAGCCCACAAGTTTGAGACCAGCCGGGGAAACATAGCAAGACTTCATCTCTACAAAAAAAAAAAAAAAATTAAAATAGCTGGATGTGGTGGTGCATGCCTGTAGTCCCAGCAATTCAGGAGGCTGAGTCAGGAGATCGCCTGAGCCCAGGAGATCAAGGCTGCATGTGGTGAGCCGAGATTGTGCCACTACACTCTAGCCTGGGTAACAGAGTAGGATGCCCACTCAAAAAGCAAATAAACAACAACAAAACTTAGTAATAGATACTTAGAAGACTATGCACTGAAAACGAGGTGATTATCAACCCCAAGAAAACCAGCCTATCTAGTTCAGCTGTGAGTACCAATAATAGTGATGATAGCACAGAACATTGATTTTGGTAAAACATGGTGTATAACTGCATCAGGAGGGTGGAATGAAAGGAAACATATACGTGGGGAGGGTACAGGAAGGCAATAGAAAATGTCCAAAATTGAAGAAGCTAAAAATAGTTGCATTATTCGGAAGTACAGATATAAATTACAGAAGAAACAGATGGGAGATCCTGAAGCAGTTGTGTGTGCCAGTGGAAACGATCCGACAGCAAGGGAGATGCTGATGAGTGGGTGAATGAGCGAGAGGAGGCTACTCAGAGCATCCTGGACACGATGGGCCTTTGATGGGCACAGACACATTTGCGCAGAGGGAAGGGGGAGAGGAGGCTGGAAGCTGTGGATGTGCTTGTAGGTTTCCAGGTGGGGAAATGGGAGCTTCAATCTGACAGGGTCTCTTTCCTCAGTGAAATAGGATAGTACATCAGCTGAGAGGAAAAAGCAAGGAAGGGTTGTGGGAGTTTTAAGGATAAAAAAGGAATGGATAAGTCACCTAGAAGAACGTGAATGCTGGTAGCAGAGGAACACAGCAATATTGTCCAGCAGCTTTGAGTACCCCATTGAGATCTGTGATCCTGAACTGAAAATGAAAGCAGTCTGCTTGCTTGACATTTCCGTGGTAATACTGAGTCACATGAGTGTGGGCATGGAGAAGCAGACAGTTGAGTTTGTTTAGTTTTTTTGTTTTTTGCATCAGGGTCTCACTCCGTCACCCAGGTTGGAGTGCTTACGGTAGCCTTGACCTCCTGAGCTCAGGAGATGCTTCTGCCTCAGCCTCCTGAGTAACTGGGACAACAGGCACGCGCTACCATGCTTGGTGCATTTTTCAAATTTTTTTGTAGAGATGAGGTCTCACCATGTTACCCAGGCTTATCTGTAACTCCTGGGCTCAAGCAATTCTTCTGCCTTGGCCTCCCAAAGTGCTGGTATAACAGGTGTAAGCCACCATGCCTGGCCTGTTTAGTGTTTTATAGGAAACTACACTGGAAGGTGAGGGGATTCTGAGAATAACCCAGACAAAAGAGTCAACACAGAAGTGGCTGACGGCTTGTCAAAGGAACTGGAGCTAACAGAAGATTTGGACCAGAAGGGTGGGTGCTTGAGTGTGTGTCAAGGAGAGGAAGCTATGGAAGAGACTGGGCCTCTGAGCTTGCATAGCAGGGCAGTTTCTGGTAGTGACAAGGTTCAGGTTATGACCTTCAGGTGAAACTGAAAGAGAAAAGATTGTTAGCGATGAGAAGGTCAAGGAAACTGAGAAGCCAGCGTGCTTCAGGAAACATCATGTGGTTGACTTCAGTGAAATTTGCAGAGAGGAAGATGGAAGCAGGAGGTGTGGCCCTCAATGAATGAGGACATGGGATCAAGTGTTGGAGCCAGGAAGCCAGACTCTTCAACAGGCAGGGTATTCTGCAAGAGGTAATAGGAGTTAAGTTTTGGGAGCAACAGCAGAGAACAAGCAGGCACCAATACTATCTCCAGGCCCTGAAGTTCATGGACTGTAAGACATCAAACAGGCTCCGCCGGAAAGAGCTGTAAGAATGCCAGAACTAGCCAGGCTCCAATTAAGGGAAGAAGAAGGAGCCGGGCTCGTTGGCTCAGCCTGTAATCCCGCGCCTTTGGCAGGCTGAGGTGAGTGGATTTGCCTGAGCCTGCAGGTTCGAGACCTGCCTGGGGAATTTGGCGAGACCTCATCTCTGTTGTAATAAATCAAAAAATTAGCCGTGCGTGGTAGCGCGCACCTGTAGTTCCAGCTACTTGGAAGGCTGAGGCGGAAGAATCTCCGGAGCCCAGCAGGTCGAGGCTGCGGTGGCCGGGAGCGGCCACTGCACTCCAGTCTGGGCGACAGAGTGAGACTCCAACTCAAAAAAAAAAGAATCCGCCGATGGCATTTCATCATGCTTAGAATACAACTGAACTCCTTCTAAGGACACACAAGGCCCTGCTTCAGTGGTTCTCCAAGTGTGAGTCCTGGTTCAACACTATCACCATCACCTGGAATTTGTTAGAAAAGCAAATCCTTGGGTCAAATCCCAGAGCAAATAAGTCAGAATCTCTGGGGGTAGGTCCTAGCAATCTGTGTGTTAACATGTCCTCCTCTGGATGATTCTGACACACACTGAGTTTGAGAGTTTTTGGTGCACATAATCTGGTCCTTCTCTCTCCCTCTGACCTCAGAGTTTCCTAACTCCTTAGATTTCAGCGGCACTGGGCTCCTTTCTGTCTGTTCCCATGCTCATCCTTCTCTTGGGGCCGTTGCTCCCACTGTGCCATCTGCCTGGAAAGTTCCTGCCCCAAACCTTCATGTAGCTCTCTCTTCCTGTGCAGGCCTCTATTCGGACAGATCCTGCCTGATCATTTTATCTCATCCTCAACACAGGTCGCTTTCTTGTCCATTGCCCTCTTATTTCCTTAGGCACTTTCCACTTCCCGAACTCGTCTGTTTAAACTTGGCTGCCCCCCTAGAAAGTAATCTGCATGAGAATTTATCTGCTTTTTAGCCACGAAGTCCCCAATACCTAGAATAGCCTGGTGTCTAATGGAGTGCCCAATAATTATTAGTTAGTAAATGAAGGAATAAGTTAGGCGTGATGGGGTGAATCCTGGTATTTCTTAGACTTTGATGTGCATACAAATCACTTAGGGTTTCTGCCTCAGTCATTCTGGGGTGGAACACAAGATTCTGCATTTCTGACATGTTCTCGGTGGTATCATGCTTCTGGTTCACGGAGCTCAGAGTAGCAAAGTTTTACAGTGAGCCCTTGGGTCTATCTGTTATGGTCTCAAATACTTGGTAGTTAGGTGGCTTCCAGACAACATCCTGAACATCCAAGTTACATCTGTGATGATTCTATTTAAAACATTCTCTGGCCAAGAACAATAGCTGTCTTCCTAAAGCAGCTATCCTTTGGGAGGAGCAATGTTTGGGCTTTTTCCAAAGATCACAGAATAATAAAAAGGAGCTTATGAGGGAGGCTACTGCTTTAAACAGGGCCAAGTTTTACTAAGAACAACTCAGAGGAAGCCAAACTTCCAAGTTTCCAGATTAATAAAGAAAGAGCCTAGATCATTGCCATCTCTGGCTAATCTGAAAGAAAGGACTAGTTTAAATTTGTTGCCATTCAAATCATTTGCTAGGAAAACCAAAAAAAAAAAAATAATAAAGAAAAATGAGTGTCCAGGATGTATTTTGCATCTCTTCTCTGCTTGGATGCCAAGGTGAGAGGATTGCCTGAGCCCATGGGTTCGAGAACAGCCCGGGCACCTTGGCAAGACCTCATCTCTACTATAAACCAAAAATTACCTGGGTGTGGTAGTGCTCACCTATAGTTCTGCCTACTTGGAAGGCTGAGGTGGAAGGATTGCCTGAGCCCAGCAGGTTGAGGCTAGGGTGGTTGTGAGCATGCCACTGAACTCTAGCCTGGGCGATGGAGTGAGACTCTGACTAAAAAAAAAAAAAAAGCAGTTATTTGACCCAAAAATATTGGGAGAATGCTGCTTAAATGAACACCAGGTACAACTCCTGACTGCAGGACTTCTCAGAGGCATTACCATGCTAACCTACTTATGACTCTCCAAGGGCTTCTAGCAAACAGTATTTCCCAAACTTCTTGGGCCACAGAATATTCTGAGAGTACCATGTAGAACCAGTGTTCTGTGGAGCAAACCTAGGGAAACTTGCTGAATGAAGTTGGCCATATTGCAGCATTTCTTAAATGAGGAAAGCTAAGGTTAGAAAGGAAATAAGACAAGGGAGAGAGGAAAAGTAGTTTGTCTCCAGGCCCTTTACTCAGTCTTCCAACTGCCAGGGATTTCCCAACTTGAATACAGTAAATCCCCTACATACAAACGAGTTCTGTTCTGAGAGCCTGTTTGTAAGTCCGATTTGTTCATAAGGCCAACAAAGCTAGTCTAGGTACCCAACTAACATAACCAGCAATATAGTACTGTACTGTAATAGGTTTATGATACTTTGCGCAAATAATACAGTACTGTACTACTGTATTCCGTGCAGTACTATACATATACAAAAGCACAACCACTTGTAGAGGATGCACACACATGATGATGTATCCAGACACATGAGCTAACTCACATGATTGAACATGGGAACACACAGTCACATCTTTGAAAGTTTGCAACTTGAAGTTTCACATGTAGGGGACTCACTATATCTCACTTGTATCAACCTTCCCAAACAACCTTCTCTTAATCCCTCTCTGCTTCATTCCCCTCTGTCCCCTTCTCTCAGGGCCCTCATGAAAATGAAAGGATTCATCCATTGTTGTGAATTACTCTGATATCCTGGCAAGGGTGTCAGTATTTTAAAGAGTACTTATGGAGCAAACTTACTTGACCCAAAAGGAAAGGTTCACTATCGGAGTGTCAGACTGATGGGAGTGGTTTTGAAGGAAACACCTACACTTACTGAGGGATGTCCACTCCTGGTCCTGAAATGAAGAGGCAGGGTTCTTGGCTGGTGAAGAAATGACTCCCACTTCCACCGGTTTGACACTGCGAAGTTTCATGGGAAGTCCAAGGATACTATTGCTGCTTTCCCAAGCCTTCAGTTAGTTCTTGCTCTCTTTCTCTCTTTTTTGGGTGCCAGAGTTTTGTCGCATTGCCCAGGCTGGAGAGCAGTGGTGCCATTGTAGCTCACTGCAGCCTTGAATTCCTGAGCTCCAGAAATACTCCTGCCTCAGCCCCCTGAGTAGCTAGGACTACAGGTGTGTGCCATCACACGGGGCTAATTTTTTTAAAGCTTTTAGAGATGGGAATCTTGTTATTTGCCCATGCTGGACTTGAACACCTGAGCTCAAGCAATCCTCCTGCCTTGGCCTCCCAAAGTTCTGGGATTACAGGTATGAGCCACCACACTTGGCCCAATCAGTTCTCTTTAAACTGGGTTCCTGGGAAATACCTGCTAGAGTTCCAAGTAATATTTTACAAGTGGAATATAGTTTTTAGCATTTGGGGGTAAAGATCAGTTTTGTCCCCTACACTTTGTTTATATGATTTTTCTGAATCAGTTTCCTTTATATTTTTCTTCCTCTGAACAGCACTCACTTTGCCCTTGTAACTGCATTTCTCACCAAGTGTATAATCGACAGCGGTGCAGAAGTGAGCAACACAAGTGTAGATGAACGCTAGATGAACAGTTTTGCATTTATTTTTTCTTGACTTGGATAAAATATAACTTGGACAAGTTTTTTTGTTTTGTTTTGTTTTATAATATATAAGCTCCTCAAGGAAAATGATCAACATCTTATTCCTATTTCATATCCCAGTGCTGAGTATATAACAGCTTTAATAGTTGTTTGCTCATTTGAATATCCCAGTTGCATTACACAGAATTATTATTATTAAGACAGAGTCTCGCTCTATTACCCAGGCTGGAGTGCAGTAGCACAATCATGTCTAGTACTACAACCTTGAACTCCTGTGCTCAACTGATCCTTCCACCTCAGCCTCCCGAGTAGCTGGGGCTATAGGCATACATCACCACACCTGGCAAGTATTTTTTGGTAGAGGTAAGGTCTCGCTATGTTACCCAGACTGGACTTGAACTCTGAGCTCAAGCCATCCTCCTGCCTCAACCTCCCAAAGTGCTGGGATTACAGGCATGAACCACCATGCCTGATCACACAGAATTATTTTTTATTAACCTCGTTTCTATTATTTTTTACCTTGTTACTATTATTTCAGATCCTCTCCCCATTTAACGTGGTAGTTGACTATAAATTCCTACATATTTTGCTTTGCTACTATTTTCCAACCAAGTGTGAGCATATGTACCAGGGTTGCCACCCAAAAAATGCATACACATTTTAAGCGATGTTATCTATAGTATTACTTTTAGTTCATCGGAATCAGAAGTGTCTGGACGCTGATGGTAATCACTTTGAGCACCTCTTGTAATTGCAGAAGTCAAACATGACTCGTATTCATCTTTTGTTACTGGCATATATTGAGTATTATAATTTTAATACAGTTATTTCCTTTCTTAAAATGTATATACAAAGCTGGGCTCAGTGGCTCAGCCTGTAATCCCAGTCCTTTGGGAGGGCGAGGTGAGTGTATTGCCTGAGTCCCCGGGTTTGAGACCAGCCCCGGCAACTTGGCGAGAACTGTCTCTACAATAACTAAAAAATGAGCTGGGTGTGGTAGCACGCGCCTGCAGTACCGGCTACTCGGAAGGCTGAGGCAGAAGGATTGCTGGAGTCCAGCAGTTTGATGCTGGGGTGGCCGTGAGTGTGCCACTGCACTCCAGCCTGGGTGACGGAGTGAAACTCCAACTCAAAAAAAAAAAAGTATATACATGTTTTTGGCACCCTCTGTATATAGTGAAATGCTTTTTAATCAAGATTTTTCAAGTTTTGAAAGTTGTTTTTTAAAGTGCGAAGATATTTAAAACTGTTTGACCATCTTTGCCTTAAGGCAACATATAACCAATCTAATTCTCCATTATTTAGTAGACTTCCAATCACCAATAACACCCAACTCAAACTGAAATAAGTGGTAGAGAAATGTGTTATCTCACGTGGCTGGAAGGTCAGGGTAGACGCAATTGGCTCAAATTGATGGTGAGACTCCTGCAACTGTAGCAGGCATCACACCCAGACATGCTGATGTCCAGGGGAAGAAGAGGGATAGACAGACCATTTCTACCTGTGGCTCTCTCATAGGAGCATGGAACTGTCCCTGAAGCTCCCCAGATTTCTCTCTGATTTGGCCACATTTTTCTTGGGCCAATCTCTTGCCAGGCAAATAGGATCACCATGATTGCTTGGACGAATCAGGATCAGCCCCTGGATATGAGGCTGGGTCAGCTTGCCCTGGCACACATGCTACACGTGGGTGAGGCAGGCACCCATATCAGATAGGCACCCAGCAGGAAACAGGGGGCTTATGAGAGCTGGGTAATGTGATGAGAGTTTAGAGGTGACACTATTTACAAAGGACTGGGCGGTGCAGGGAAAACACAAAAAAAGACCACTGTAGTAACAACAGGGCATACGGCTACCATCTGCATTCGTTTCCTATGGCAGCTGGAACAAAGTAACACAAACTAGGTGCCTTAAAACAACAGAAATTTGCTCTTTCACGATTCTGGAGGCCAGTAGTCCAGAAATTCCTCTACAGGGGCCACTATCCCTCTGGAGGCTTTAGGGGAAAATCCATTCTCTGCTTCTTCCAGCTTCTGGCGTCTGTTGACATTCATTGACTTGTGGCCATATCACTCCAATCTCTGCCTCTATACCTATGTTGTTTCCTCTGTTTGTCAAATCTCCCTCTGCCTCTTTCTTTCTTTTTTAGAGACAGGGTCTGTAGTCTGTAGGTTATAGATCACTATAACCTCAAATTCCCGGGCTTAAGCAATCCTCCCATCTCAGCCTTCTGAGTAGCTGGGACTCCAGAAGTGCCTCGTCAAACCCAGATAATTTATTTAAAAAAATTTTTTTTGGTAGAGATAGGGTCTTGCTATGTTGCCCAGGCTTCTCTTGAATTCCTAGTCTGCCTCTTTCTTATAAGAACACTCATCACTGGATTTAGGGCCCACTCAGATAATCCAGAATAATCTTCTCAACTCAAAATCCTTAACTTAATTACAACTGCAGAGGACCTTTTCCCAAATAAGTTCACATTCACAGGCTTCAAGGATTAGTACATGGACATGTTTTTATGAGGACCACCATTCAGCCCTCTACAACATCCCAAGGCTGGCTAGGGGAGGAGTGAGAACCAGAGACACTGAGAGCTGTGTGAAGGGACCAACTGATGGAGCCATGGACTTCAGAGGAGACACAGCTGTCCCATTGGGAGGAAGTTAGAAGGATCAATTCTAGGCCTCATGTTCTGGTCTTTGACATCCAGCTGGTGTCCTCTACTTGCCAAATTCAACCAGAGCTTTTGATATAGTCTATGAAGGTCAGCCTCCCCTCAGGGCAGGAAGTGAGGAAGAGAGAACTAGAGACTGGGTCTGGGAGGGACAAAGGAAAGCCACAGAGCACAACAATGGAACGAAATGGAAGCTCTGGAAGGAAGGAAGAGGGGAACTAGATGCTGGTAGGCAAGTAACAGAGCCACAAAGTTCCCTTCTCATTTGCCTACCACTTCCTGACTCTTTGACCTTTCTTTATTTATTTACTTATTTTGAGTTGAGATCTCACTATGTTGCCCAGGCTGGAGTGCAGTGGCATGACCTCAATGATTGTGGCTTACGGCAGTCTCGACCTCCTGGACTAAAGTGATCCTTTCACCTCAGCATCCCAAGTAGCTGGAGCTACAGGTATGTGCCACCATGCCTGGCAATTTCTTCTTCTTCTTTTTTCTTTTTGTAGAGTCAAGGTTTTGCTATGTTCTCCAGGTTGGTCTCAAACTTCTGGCCTCAAGCAATCCACCTGCCTTGGCCTTCCAAGGTGCTGGAATTACAGGTGTTAGCCACTGTGCCCAGCCTCTCTGACTTCTAGATAGAATTACCATTATGAATAAAACTAGTGCTTCCATTTAAATAAACAATTATTGTCCTCTCTGTTTACAAAAGCAAGACTTGTTGCTTATAGAAAATTTGGAACATATAGAAAAATGTGAAGAAAATAAACATTACCCACAATGCTACCACACAGAGATAACCAGTGCCGATGTGCTGGCTAGTATTCTACACTTCCGGTGGTGGAAAGGTGGGTATTCAACAAAACCACTGGACTCTGTATCTCATGTTTGTAATGCTAGCTTTTTTTCAGGTACAAATAAATATGTCACAAGAATTTCCCATATACTTAAATGTTCTTAAAGAATAGTGCAATTTTTAACAGCTATGTACTATTCTATCATACGGCTATACCATGCTTGCCTGGGCCTTCGGGTTTGAAATCACCGGGGCCCACTGTTGCCCTGACCCCTGGGAGGTCAAGCTGTCAGTTTCCCATAGGCCCTGTTGGATGTCTGGCTCGGCAGCTTGGAATGCAGTCCAGTCTACCAGGGTTGACTTCCTCTCCAAAATGACCAGGAACAGATACCTGGCCTGGGGCTGGGCTAACCCATCAGCTTTGGGCGTTATTGTCCTCCTTTCTTGATTCTATTCAGTCCTCCCGCTGAAGTGCTCCCCCAGGGATTTTGATGCACCCACACTACCTTCTGATTGAGGAGCACCCCGCCTGTGGCATCCCTTAAGTAGACGTGTCACAATGAGCTTGGGGCTTCCCCATTTATCTTCACATCTCCACCCGCCATGACTACCTCCTCTGTACCCGCCTTGCTAGCTGTATGTTGCAGAAAGTTCCAAATGTGTTTCCTATATCAAGATATTCTCAGCTTGATGTTACCCGCTCCCTGGGTTTTTGCAGCTATCAGGAATCGTTTCTTAATAATCCAGAAGAGTAAGTTTCAGGAACTTGGAGGAAAAGCAAAACACATATGTCTCTCTGCTCTGGTGAATCCTAGATTCTCTATACTGAGACCTATCCCAAATGTCGTTTCTCAGATGCTGGGGCAAAGCTTTTGCTTGAGCCTGGCCAGGTATCCCTCAGCCTTTTTCTTCCACTCTTCACAGAGATGCCCCTGACCATGGCGTATCCCCAAATGGGACCAGCAGCACTGTCTCTGTTCCCAAAGGTGTCCACAGTCACTTAATAAAGGGCCCAAGTTTCAGAGCTTTTTCTTCCCAGAAAATCTCAACAAACTCAGGATCCTGGGCAGCTGGGAGCGATTAACCAGCAATCAAAGGGCAGCCTCAAGGGGAGACAGGGCTTCAGGCTGGCCTCGAAACCTTAGGCTTGGCCTCTGGGAGTTGATGAATCAGCCTCAAGGCAGAGCTAAGGGGTCCAGCTAGATGTCAACATATACTCTGAGCAGTGCTGGGCAGGGTAGGGGTGGCCCAGTGTCTAGGACCATCTTCAGGATGAGGTGACTGAGGGTGGCCCTGAAGGGATGGAGCAACTGACTCTGACACTTGTTCTTTTACTAGCATCGAGTTCATTGCGTTGACTTAGAAACCTCACTGGATCTCTCAAGAGGTCAAGAGAAAGCTGACATCATGATAGACTCCTAGCAAAATCAGGGCTGGTCGGGAAGTCCTGGTCAAAGCTTCTTCAGGCCAAAACAACCAAGCTGCAAAACCTGTTCCCAGGGCTTCTATGTGTTTTGTAAAGAATTCAAGAGACACACGAGGCTTCAGCAAGGCCTGTGTGTATTCTCAAGAAAACTAGGTGGTGTCTTGATTCAGCTGGAGTTTCCTCGTTGCTTGACTGAATGGCCATTATGGTTCCAACCAGCTGAAGCCTTCCTTCAGGTCCCACCCTTTGTAACCACCACCTCGTCCACCCTCCCCATGCTGCCCTGTGCCAGCAAACCCTCTTAGTAGCCTGTCCCCTCCTGGCATGAGGTTATGGTCTTGTTCTTCCCGCAGAGCCTGGTCTGAGTAGAGATGGTCATAGCCCCCATTTTTCCCGCAGGGACTCCTTGAAGCCTCTTGAGCTGTGGAAGGAGTCCTGGCAGCTGAGAGCAGCTCCTGCTCTGTGCTCCTCAGGAGGGAGAAGCTGGGAGGGCCAAGAATGTGCTGTTACAGACCAGACTTCCTGCCTCAGCTGCCCTCTGACCCCCAGTAATTACAGCTTCGGAAGTGGTCGACTCCCCATCTAGAAATTGGAGATAATGAGCCCCAACTTCTTGGGGCTATTGAAGGCTTAATTGATTCATGGTGGCTAAGTGGTTGGCAATCCAGGCCTGGAATTCAGGCAGAGGCTGCTCTGTCCACAAGATGAGGAGGCTCTGCCTGCCTGAAGCAGCCCCCAAGGAAGCAACCCCGAGGGGCAGCTGGGGGGCTGTTGGCCTCTCTTAGCCCTAAGTTTTCTCTACCCCCAAATTCTTCATACTTATCCTAAGTGTTCTGCTATTAGAAACTTCTGTCTCGCCTAGGTGGTCTGTTCCCTGCCCCCTCGAATTGCCTCTTTCCTCACCCAGAATGCTCACCTCATGTTTCCTTGTCTACTGAATTTCAGCCTTGCCCTGTGGAAATCACACTTTGCCCACAGTTCTTACTGTTTAAACTGGCCCTACTTGATTTCTCTTCTGTGAAGTCCCATAGCCTGGCACTTCTCAAATTCTGGTGTTTGGGGGATCTTGTTGAATGCAGATCCTGACTCAGAAAATCTGGGCTGGGGCCTGGGATTCTGCATTTGTACAAAGCCCTCAATGCTGCTGATGCCACTGGTCTGAGTAATATACTTTGATGGGCAGGCCGTGGATCTTACCCCCTGTTCCAGGGCACAGGCCTTTTTGTTAGTAGCAGGGGTCTTTTTATCCCCCAAATGAAATCAGAATTTCATTCAAATTTATAAGTTCAAACTTAACATGTCCTTGAAAAATAAATTAGGCTGTTTGGCAAACACCAAAATATGAATTGAGTGTTGTAGATGACAGTAGTCTCAGATCAGCTTCAGCTTCCAAATGGATTTCCGTATTTCATTTATCAGCCCTGGTACATACAGACAAATAATTGGAGATTATTCTTTTTTAAAAATAATGATTCACCTGGACATTTTATGATATTCTTCATAGTAGATAATCTTGTACAATCGCTATGCCAGGAAGAATGCGTCCAAGGTCTTCACAAAACCATTTAATTTGGCAGCGCAATTTAATTCTTTGGTGAATACAATATGCTAAAACTTAACATATTATAATTTTCAGCATACCTGTTAATTTATTGCTATTTTAAGTAAAGTATGATTTTAAAAATAAAATTCAAAGCAAGTAATTGTATGACCCTAGAGCAGTTTCTTAACCTTAGGACTGCTGTCTTTTGGTGCTGGATCATTCTTTGTTGTGGGTTTTGTCCTGTGCATTGTAAGGTGTTTAGAGGCGTCCCTGCCCTATTCCTCTTGGATACCAGCAACAAACACACCCTCCAAAGTGATCAGAATTTAAAAATGTCTCCAGACATCACTGAATGTCCCCTAGGGGGCAAAATCATCCCACCCTTTGAGAACTGCTGCTCTATAAACACAGAGATCTGGAGTTTCCAGGGAGTAAAGTTCCACCCTTCATTTAGCAATTGGCAGGTGTGCCTCACACTGTTATGTAGCCTCTGTTGTGCCTCATTGATAGACTGGACACTTCCTGTAGGTAGGAGCACGAGGAAAACTCCACTTGTGAGCAGAGACTTGCTCAGTGTGATGCCCAGTAAATGTTTGTTGATTGATCAATAGAGACTGCTCTGGCTGTCTTCTGAAGATATTTTGAGAGAAATCTGAGATAAGGAAAGTGATCATGTTTTAAAAGCATAAACATATAATAAACATAAAGTGTTAATAAAACTGCCAAAGTGTATTTGTTCATCCATATTTCTTATCAACCTATTTTTCCCCAACTAGAAGTAGGAATGATGTAAAATTCTTCTTTTTGGAATTTTCTTTATTCACAAAGAGTGGCATCAGCTCTGCCATTTATTAATTGTGAGACTTTTAGCACATTACTTAATTCCCTTGAATCTCCATTTGTTCATCTGTAAACTAGAAATAAGATTCATTTCACAACTGTTTTGTGGGCCGAATGAGGTAATATAGGTAAAGTCCTTAACCACCCACAGAAGTCACCAAGGAAGCACTTAGTAAATGTTAGCTGTTTGTTCTGTTCTTGGAGTATCATTAAATATTCCCACTCTAAAGAAGAGAGGAGGCGGCGAAGACTGTAGAAAATAACAGGGAAGCTAAGCATCTTTTAAATCTAGCTTTGGAATGAGCTTTCACTAATTCCACTCCTTCCATTCATATATACACACATTCCCCTACACACTCAGTGCCTCATCTTCATCCTGCATCCAAAAAGGAAGTTATCTTCCCCACTTGCACGTACCCTGTCTCTTGAATCACTGTGATCTCCTCCAATTACCCAAACCAGAAGCCAGGGCATTGTCTCTGCCCCTGTTGCTAAGTTCTCTACAGTCTAGTGTTTGTGCGTCTACACCCTGGGTTCCTCGGACCCCTTCCTCTTCCTCCTTGAACTGTTGCAGTGAGTCCCTAACATTTTTTCCCCACCGTCTAATCATAGTCCCTTCAAAATCATTCCCCACTGTGTTTCTAAATGGCATTCCCCTGCTCAACACCATTCAGTCATTTCTCACAGCTCAGAAAGGTCAAGTCCAAGTGCCCAGGCAAGACACACCATGCTGACAGAGCCCATGCGCTCCAGCCTTGTCTCCCTCTCCTGCCACTTTAGGCTCAGGTGATGCCTTGTGGCTTGTGCATTCTGCACTGACCATGTTGCTCCTGTGTCATCTGTCTGTCCTCTCCCTGCTTGTCTACTTGGAAACTCCCCTCCATCCCCCTCGGTGGCACCCACATCAAGGCACACCAGGTGATCAACGGCATGGACCATAATCAAATGACATAACACTCCTTGCCCTTACCCCCAGCATTCCTGAGTGTATATGCAGTACTGGGTATATTATCTTCACATTTGCATTACAATGTAATCAACGGAAAATACTCTGTAACATATAACAACATGTATACTACCTAAAACATCATGTGGGTGGTCTGACTTCCTTGGGTGCCCATTCATGTCTCCCCAACTGTTGACACTGCATGCATTTCCTGGGTTGACATGTGAAACTTTGGGGTGTGTATCCTCTGAACTTTTGGGTGTGTATCTCCTGGTCTTTCTCAGAAATCTAGGTGTGCTCATGTTGGTTACTGTGAGAGCTGGGGCAATGCATCATTTTGGACTCTCTAACTCTTTTTCTCTCTAAGGAGAAGCTTCTGACTCCCCCACCCACCCTGGGGATTTGCTTCCCATTTCTCCCCTGCTGGTCATTCTTCCGGCTTCATCTTTTCTCCTCTTCTCCCCATCTCTTGAGTTTTGTTTTTTTCTCCTATTTTCATACCTGCTGGGCAAAATGAAGAGATTCCCATCATGGGAAGGGTAGATGCAAATATTCAAAAGTGGCCTACTAGCTAGTCGAGCACTTCGTGTCTACCAGGGACCATGCTAAAAGCTTCACATGTGTTGTCTCATTCAATCCTCACAATGAGCCTGCCAGACAGGAACTTGTATTTTCTCTACTTTTATAGAAGAGGAAACCATGACCAGAAAGGTTGTGTCACTTACCTGAGCTAGCAAGGAGCAGAGGCAGAATTGGACCTCCATGTCTGACTCAAGGGTCCACACTGCATATTCCCGTTACTGAGTCCTGCAACAGCTTTGAGGGCTGCAATCCTACATCCCACAATGTCTACTCAATGGGGCTCCTTGACCACCTCTCCCCCAAAGGAAAAAAATTAAGAGTAGAGAAAAAAGAAAAATAATAATGTTTCTTCCTCAGTCTGTTTCTGTACATGCTTTTGTTATTGCTTGGGCCACCCCTCGATGGCAAGACTTTAGAATGCTGTCTTTTTGGCCACCCTTCTATCCTAAGAGCCCAGTGCACAGAAGGTTGGAGGTCCAGGTGGAGATATTTTTCCAGAAACAGCCTAGCCACAGAGCAATGATCGTTAGCAGCTCATTCTACCGCAGCAGTGGTGGTCTTGTTTCAGCTCCTCTGTGGGTCAGCTGGCCCAAGCCATAGGATCTAAAGAGATGGAGGGACCTGCAGACATGGGAGGCTTCTGATGGCAGAAATGGCAAATAAGGTCAAGGTTCAGCAAAATGTTTAAGGAAAAGATATGTGTCTATGGTGGACCACAGTTGTTGTTGTCCTTCTGCTAAACCAGAAGGCTTCCCCTAGCCTGGTGTGGGCATGTTTGCCTGACCGTGGGCTGTCCTCGTTGATTAAATGGTTTCAAAATGAATAAGAGCTCTCTGAACTATAGTAGAAAACATTCCCTGTGCCCAGACCTGAGAGTGAGGGGGTGGCAGCAGCGTGGGCATGTGTAAACATGTCACCCTTTACCCCTTGATGTTGTGCCATGGGGTTCCTCAGTGTCACCACATCCTGGTTGAGTTAGTGCCCACCGGCACAATGTGGTGTTTCCGTGGGGTTGGCTTGATCCGAGGAGGCTCCTGGGCTTTCTGAAAACATCCCCACAGCTCTTGGAAAAGAAGTCAGAGAATGAAATGGAGGAGGAAAAGGGGTGGGGACTTGGGACCCTCCCCCAGAGTGAGTGGAAGGGACAGGGGAACAGAGCAGGGCTGTGCTCTGCTTGTGCTTGCTCCTGTAACTGTGCGCTCCAAGGCTGAAGTGTTAAGTCATCTCTGGAGAAAAAGCACGTTGGGTCACTCAGCCTGTGGAACCTGCAAGAAAGAGAGAAAGGGAAACTGTGTATGAGGAAATTGTGTGGACAATGGGCCACTGCATTGGTACATCGTGTGGATAATGGCCCTTTAGTGACCTGAAGATTCTCAGATGACAGCAGCTTCCATCCCACGGTCCAGTCCTGCCCCATGTGCCAAGTGGCCAGGGAAAGGCTGAAGAAAATTCTCTCGTTCATTCCTTCCACACCCTGCTTGGCTCTCATAGTGCCCTACTTTCTACCTGAGAGACTCCAGGCTAAGGGTGGAGATGTGCAAGAGAGAGATTAGAGCCCAAACCAGTGGCGGCCTCCTGTCACTGTGTCCTCGACCTGGAGAGGGAGCACCAGAGACGGCACTGGCTGGGGGGCAGGAGGCATAAAATGGTGCAGCCCAGTGCCTTTGAACCTGCTTGTAGATGGGCCTGTTCTCTCCACTTCCCTTTGTATAATTGTATAATGGTGGGGAAGAAGAGACTGCAATCATTCAATCATATTTTTTTCTTGTTGTTCATTCTACTTGACCTTTGTCTCCTTCTCCAATTCTGACATTAAAGGACGGAGACTTCTACATTTGGGACTGTGGAAAATCTGGCTAAAAAATACACAGCCAAATTCTCGCTTTTTACTAGGCCTGGGGACCACAAAAGGACACCATCTGATTCATTCATTGTCTCTCTAACTTTGCTTCTGGTCCTCTCTCGATGTCTTTGTGGTGGCTAATAGATTTTGGCTATGGCATGTTAAAAAAAGGTGAAAGGACTGAAATGTGAAGAAATGTTTTTGAGGTTGATAACGCTTCCTTCTGGAAAAACCCACCTTTTTCTGTAGGCTGCTAAAAATATATTTTAAAAGAAAGATGTTAAGGCTACGTTCTGCCTAGAAAATATCCCTTAGCTTCTCTTTGAGGAGATGTTTAAGAGCAGGCTGGATGAAGCACTTTTATTTTCATTCCTCTCGTAGCTCTTTCGCTGGTTGTTTAACAGGAGACGTCTCAAAAATGCCACTAAAGGCAGAATCAAAATCGGTGCAAAAGAGCCATGAGGAGAAGTGTTCTCTGGTTTCAGGCTCTGTGAGGACCCTTGACAGAAAGAGAAAGTGTACTGGTTCTGCTTCTACTGCTGCTGTTGGCCTGAGAGCCAGCTATCAGCCAAGAATACAAAGGGCGTTTCTGGGATTTCTCTGCCCCCCTCACTACACTCTCTGCCCTCAACATCCCTTTTGCCTCTCAAGGATGCAATGTTTGGTGGTCATAAAGAAGTAGGTGGAGTCAGCCTCTCAAATGTCCAATCACTACGACTATAATTTGGGTTTCCCAGGCAACACACTCCGAGATGCAGGTTTGCGTGCAGGTGGATTGTCGAGGAGTGCTCTCAGGAACAATGCTTTAAGGGAGTAACAGAATCAGGATGGACAGAAGGAGAAGTTGAATTGCGATGCGGTCACAGCAGAGGCCTCAGCTCCAAGGCTGGGATAGCTCTCAGAGATGTCACAAACTGAGTGAGGCAAGGGGAGCAGGCCTTTGGAACCCCACATCAGCTAGATCCTGGCTGACCTAGCAAACGCCATAGCCTTAGCCTTCAGCCAAGGGCAATTTTGGAGGAAGGCTTCACTGACAGCCAAGACTTCAACAAGCAACACTCATCTCTCTAGCAGCTGGATGAATGATTGCCTCAATCCTGAAGAGGGATTCGGCGTCCATGACCGTCCACCCCTCGTGTCGGTCAGATCTACCTTTTAGTATAATAAGTTTATCTCATTGGAAACACATCCTCCCAGATCCCTCAATTTCCTGGGGAAAGTTCAAATAAGGTTAGTGACCCAGACTATGGCCCCACTGCTGCAGTTGTCTTGGGACGACTGATGCTCATTGTCTGTTATTTGTTCACGATTCTCCTCAGCCTCAGCTAGCATCCCTGCCAGTGTAGTTGGCTATCCTTTTGTGGGCGGATCAGAATCTTCATTCTGGAGGTTTCTGAGTCCCTGGTTGCCATGCCTTTCCCAGGCCAGAGCTGCTGCATCTGTTGATTTGCCATCACAATAGGGAATAACCAGAGACATCCAGTGAGTTACCTGGGTGCTGAACATAATCTACCCTGCTCTCTTGTGCAACCACAGTCCACCCACTCTTGCTGATCAGGGCCAAGGCCAAGAAATAACTCCTCTTCTTGCCTGATGGTCTCTTTGCTCAAGGAGCCTAAAGTGAACATGCAGCAGTCATAACTTAAAGTTGAATGGGACTTTTGCTGTGACTCCTGGTGGGAGAGTTTCCCCCTCTGGGAACTAAGGCCCCTAAACCGGTAGAGATTTGCAGGAGCCATAAGTACAAATTCCCCAGATACCACAAATTCCCCTAAGAGTGATGGGAAGCATAGCCCTCCATTTCCTGCCCACCCATCTCTAGACTCCTGATCCCATGAAGTCTACCTACTAGGATCCCAGCCCTGCATGATGGTCATTGCTTCAGGGTGCATACTGTGTCCTAGAGAATGGTATCCTTTCTAAACCGATGCCTTGGCACTGCTTAGTCAGGCTGGCAACTCCTGGAGGAATGGTATGTATTAGGATCAGTGAATCCCACGGTCATGTGCCCACAGCATGCCTCTCTGGCTGTAAAGTGAGTCCCTTGGTCCTTTGTGATATTTTGCAGGAATCTGTTAGTAGATGAAATATTCTGGAGGCCTTTGGGTAGCGGTGCTGACTAAGACCTGTGAACAGGAAAGGTAAATCAAAACATGTAACATGTGTCTAGTCCAGTCAAGAGGAATCACTGACCCCACAGGGTGGGAGGAATTCAATGTAATCAACTTGCCAGAAATCGGGTGGTTGCTTTCCATGATGGACTGTACTTTATAGGGAATTCAGTGTTGGTTTCTGTTGCCAGGACTTTGGTCATACCACAGTGGCAGCCCTAGTGAGTGGGAGTACAGATTATCTAATGTATTACTTCTTAAAAATCCTGCTTTTGAATTTACTTAGATTAGTTTTACTGCTTTCAGTTCATTAATTTCTCCTTTTATTTTTGTTCACTTCTTCTTGCTTCATATAGTTTTTTGTTACTTTGTTGTTGTTCTTTTTCTGACCTCCTCTGTGCATCCCTACTTTTAATCAGTATATCTCTTGAAAGACTTGTCACAGAAAGATCTTGGGTCAGGTGTCAGTCAGATCACTGCAGAGTCTGCCGCCCCAAAGGCTCGGAAGGACTTTTCTTCTCCTGCCTCCACTACGGAGGGTGGTCATACCCAGCTTGCTGTCTTCATCTTGCTCTAGTTCAGGGAGACTGAACACTTTGTCAGGAAAGCGTCCAGGTTCCTTGCTATGTCTGTTGTACTTTTTGTGATTTTTTAAAAATTTTTTTGAGTTGGAGTCTCACTCTGTCACCCAGACTGGAGTGCATTGCACCTCAGCCTTGACCTGCTGGGCTCTGGCGATCCTTCCGCCTCAGCATTCCGAGTAGCCGTAATTACAAGCATGCGCTACCACGCCCGGCTGATTTTTTGATTTATTGTAGAGAGGAGGTCTCATCAAGTTGCCCAGGTGGGTCTCAAACCCATGGGCTCAGGCAATTCACTCACCTCAGCCTCCCATGGCGCGGGGTTACAGGTTGAGCCACCGAGCCCGGCTGTGATTTTTAAAAATGGAATTCAAGGAGGAGTTTCTCCTTGGTGTCCTTGATCCTGTTCTTGGCTTGGAAGGAAAGTAAAGGAGAGCATAATGTTAGACCTTAGGGTCCAAGGAGTAGTTTCTTGTGGACACTACCAAATGGATGAGGGCAGCTCCAGGTTGTCCTAAACACATTTCAAGTTCAGTTCAGGTGGGGAGGGCTGTTCTTGGACCTGCCTGAGCATCAGTTCCCTGCTTTGTAAAATGTCCTTGCTGGTCACTAGGGGGATTTAATGAAATGCCTAGCACAGAACTTGACACTTAGCACTTGCTCAATAAATGTTCATTGTTATGGGTAGTACAAGCTGAGTATCCCTTATCTGAAATGCTTAGGACCAGAAGTGTTTCAGATTTCAAATTTTTTTTGATTTTGGAATATTTACATATATAATGAAATGTCTTGGGATGAAACCCAAGTTCATTTATGTTTCATATATACCTTTACACACATAGCCTGAGGATAGTTATATTTTTCCCTTGTGGATGTTGAATAAAGTATATGTTGTATTCCTGGGCTTTTGACTGTGACTCACCACATGAGGTCAGGTATAGAATTTTCTTTATTTTATTTTATTTTATTTATTTATTTATTTTTTGAGTTGGAGTCTCACTCCATCACCCAGACTGGAGCGCAGTGGCCGCTCCTGGCCACCAGTGATCCTTCCGCCTCAGCCTTCCAAGTAGCTGGAACTACAGGCGCGCGCTACCATGCCCGGCTAATTTTTTTTTTTTTTATTGTAGAGATGAGGTCTCACCAAGTTGCCCAGGTGGGTCTCGAACCCGCGGGCTCAGGTGATCCACTCACTTCAGCCTCCCAAGGCATGGGATTACAGGCTGAGCCACTGAGCCAGGGTAGGTATAGAATTTTATACTGTGGCATTGTGTCAGCACTCAAAAAGTTTCAGAATTGGAGCATTTTGGAGTTCAGATTTTTGGATTACTAGGCTCAAACTGTAATGGGCTCTCTGAATTCTTCCCAAACTTTCCTGAATACAGGCAGCCATCTTGGTCACCTCATCATCTATCTGAACATTGAATGTACTCAGTGAATGCTTGTGGTGGCTAACTGAATAGTCTCTATTAGTGGTATCCCTGTAAAAGTAACCAGACTTGATTTTTCTAATGCAGCCCATGCCTGGGTGTAGGTTTCAGGAATCTTATTCAAGTATCGTCCCCATATAGGAACACTTAATAATAAAGCTGCTGTTCACTGTCCCATCACAGTCTCATTTGGTCTGGCCAGCCCAGGTGGGTTTGTTTACAATGCAAAGATTATCCTGATGGAACTTTATTCAGAATTGCTCACACTTGGAAGCAACCCAGGTCTCCTTTAGTGGATGAATGGACAAATTGTGGTACATCCAGAAATGAGTTACCAAGCCACAAAAAGAATCTTAATTCATATTACTAAGTAAAATAAGCCAATCTGATAAGGCTACATAGTATACAACTCCAACAATTTTATGTTCTAGAGAAGCAAAAACTATGGTGACAGTAAAAAGATCAGTGGTTTCCAGGGGTTAGTGGGTAGAGCAGGATGAATAGGCAGAACCCAGAGAATTTTTAGGGCAGTGAAACTACTTTATATAATACTCGGATGATGAATATATGTATATACGTATATATATGTTTAATTCTCCAATGATGGATGTCTATATGATGGAGATATATATATATATATATGATGGATATGTATGGATACATATGTATATCCATATGTATCCAACATATGTATATGATAGATATGTGTGTGTGTGTCTATATATATATAGACACACACACACACACACACACACACACACACATATTTATCAATCATTATCAAAAGTACAACACCAAGAATGAGCCCTAATATAAACTATGGACTTTGGGTGATAATGATGTGTTATGGAGGTTTATTAATTGTAACAAATGTGCCAGCCCGGGATGGGATGTGATAACAAGGGAGGTTGTGCATGTGGGGACATGCAGATATGGGAACTTTCTGTACTTTCCTCTTAATTTTGAACCTAGAACTGCTCTGCAAAAAAAAGTCTATTAAAAAGAAAGTCAGCCAGAATGAGTGATGGAATTATATGATGGGAATTCTGTGTGGACTCTGTGATAGGCTGGGCATCCAGGGAATTAGCAGGGAAATTGAAAGCCTTTATGATGGGTCTGTCTTCCCTGATCTTTTCTTGGAAAAGATCTATTGAGGAAAAATATAAATGGTCACAACTACATCTTTTTTTAATAATTCAAAATGAAAATAGTTCTTTTTGATTCTTATAAATAGGAAGTATTTTCTTACCATTAAGATTCCCTGTTTTATTGAAAAAAAAATGTCAATAAGAAAATTGGCACAAATTCTCCTTTTCAAGCTTTATTATCTAATCGCGTTTAGAAAGTAGCAACATGGAGGCAGGTATGTGATTTTTTCATCCTGAAATCAGAGAATTGGCTCTTGCGGCTCAGGGGACGTGGTAGCTCTGTTGGCTCATGGTACTGGTTGCTGTTGCATTTTCTTTCTTTCTTTCTCTTTTTTTTTTTTTTTTTGAGTTGGAGTCTCACTCGGTCGCCCAGACTGGAGTGCAGTGGCCGCTCCCGGCCACCGCAGCCTCGACCTGCTGGGCTCCGGCGATCCTTCCACCCCAGCCTTCCAAGTAGCCGGAATTACAGGCATGCGCTACCACGCCTGGCTGATTTTTTTATTTATTGTAGAGATGAGGTCTCGCTGCCCAAGTGGGTCTGGAACCCGCGGGCTCAGGCAATCCACTCAACTCAGCCTCCCAAAGGCGTGGGATTATAGGCTGAGCCACCGAGCCCGGCTTGCTGTTGCGTTTTCATGGATCTCAGGGAAGTCATATCACCTATGGGGAGCCGTCCAAGGACAGTGAGGAATCACTGGGAAGCAATGTGATTGAGGTGGTATTTTGTGAAGATGAATATGTCAGCTGTGACCAGAGTAGATTCAAGCAGGGGAGAAATGGAGGAAAAGAGCCTCCTGCATGATGGTATTGCAACAGATATGAGGTTATGGGAATCCGAACTCTGGTGAGAACTAGAGTACTATAAGAAAGCAGTACAAGATGGAAGGATCAATGAAAAGTTGACAATTGGGGACAGCAGAGAAGTTGGTCACTGGGTGTAGATATATGGCCCTCTCTTGGGAGGTATGATGTAATGCCTAGAATGAAGGCTCCTTGTTTTAATGCTGCCTTGGCAACTGGTAGAATTAGGAGCACCTCAAATGGCCTAACTGCAAGTTCTCCTCCCCAGTCTTTTCCTGTGGATAAGGTGCTCTAACCAAACCATCCTCCTTATCAAAGGCACCAAGCACACTTTCTGCATGTCCCTAAGCAGTAGGTCTCAGTTCCCTGCCAGCCCATGGACCATTTCAAACAAGACAATCACATCTTTGCATGGAAACCAGAGGTCACCTCACCCCCTTGACACTACAAAGCCTACCTCTCACAATCCCTGGCTGTTTATTCTGTTCCCAAGTGCAACTCCCGTGTGCCCCTGCCCAGAAGACACTGCCCACCATGCAACAAACATAAGTGTGCAGGTATCTTTTTTGTAGAATGATTTGAGTTCCTCCGGGTTATTTCCCAATAGGGGAATTGCTGGGTCATATGGAAGGTCAATTTCTAGTTCTTTCAGAAATCGCTACACTGTCCTCCAAAGAGGTTGTACTAGTCTGCATTCCCACCAGCAGTGTAGAAGTGTTCCTTTTTCTCCACATCCTTGCCAGCATCTGTTGTTGTTTGTTTTATTAATGATGGCCATTCTTCCTGGGGTTAGATGTATCTCAGTGTGGTTTTGATTTGCATTTCTTTGATGATGAGTGAGGCTAAGCACTTAGACACTTCTTTTGAGAAGTGTCTATTCATGTCTTTTGCCCACTTTTTAAAGGGGCTGTTTGTTTTTATTCCTTTTGGCATGTTTGAGTTCCTTGTAGATCCTAGATATTAGGCCTTTGTCAGATAAACAGTTGGCAAATATTTGTTCCCATTCTGTGGACTGTCTCCCTGCTCTCTTGATGGTTTCTTTTGCTTTGCAGAAGCTCGTTAATTTGATGAGGTCCCACTTGTCTATCTTATTTCTTAAGGTATTGGCCTTTAGAGTTCTGAATAGGAATTGGTTCCCAGTTCCAATTTCCATAAGGGTGTCGCCTACGTTTTCTAAGATTCTTATAGCTTCAGGTTTTATGTTTAGGTCTTTGATCCATTTAGAGTTAATTTTTGAGTATGGTGATAGGTAGGGGTCCTGTTTCAATCTTCTGCATGTGGTCAGCCAGTTTTCCCAGCACCATTTACTGAATAGGTTCTCCTCTCCCCAGTGTTTGTTGTTGGAGGCTTTGTCAAAGATGAGTTGGTTGAGGAATTGAGGCTTTGTCCTGTTCCATTTGTCTATGTGCCTGTTCTTGTACCAATACTAGGCTGTTTTGATTACTGTAGCCTTATAGTAAAGTTTGAAGTCTGAAAGTGTGATACCTCCTGAATAAAGCATTTCTTGACCATCTACTATCAGCTCAGCATTGTGGATCTTCATGCATATAAAAGAAATGAAAGACTTGTTCCTGACCTTCAGTCATTGGGGAAGATAAGACAATACCTGGAACAATTATAGCACACTACAGTTAGGAGAGAAGGAAGGCGCTGGAGTGAGCTGTAGTAATCAACAAAAGTTCCCTTTGTTCTTCAACTCCTACACCACTGTCAATCTGTGAAGGTGAATGTGCAGGTGGATGTGTTTCTATGCACAGAAACATACATTTAGAAGGAGAGACTGGGTCTAGACTGGAGAACACGAGGCCAGAGCAGCCTCAGGCGGAGACCATGCATGTTGTCTCAGCCTTGCTTTGGCCAGTCTGACGCAAGAGGTGCCTCGCAGGGAAGTTCTACATGAAGATAGATGCTCCCACATTGAGCAGCTGGTTTCCTTTTCTTGTTTTGGTTGTTTCTCATTTTCCTGTCCATTCCTTTCCTGCCTTAGAATCAGGGTATCTAACAGAGTGAGATCCTTCTACTGAAATGGGCAGGAGAATTTGTCTCTAAATGACCTGTAGTGGCCAAAACATAGCAATTCTGCCTATCTTACTTAATAGTCACTTTTTTAGGTAGGAATTATTTTTCCGATTTTACAAATTTAAAGAGAAAAACATTGAGGGTCAGAGAGGTTAAGTCACATTGTAAGAGGTGACTTTTTGTTTTTGTTTTTAGAGACTGGATACACTATATTACTCAGGGTGGACTTAGACTCCTGGGCTCAAGTGATCCTCCTGCCTCAGCCTGCCCAGTCGCTGAGTTGATAGGCACACACCATGCCAAGCTGTACAAGATGTTTTTACTCCAAAATGGATGCCTTTTCTACACACACACATTAGGTTATGCCCTTTGCCACAATCTTCTCAGAGAGTGCTTTCCCACTTTGCTATCTTCTTAGTGTCTCTGATTCCCTTCATAACCAGCCCTTTTAGAAAGTCTAAAAGCCAGATGTGTTGGGAGATGATTTGGGGTAAGCCTTTCTCGGTCTCTGTATTAACTCAGTTGACAAGTTTCTCTGAGGCAAAATTAATTACCCTTTACTTGAGTTAATGTCAGAGCATCATGAGAACACAACGATTGTAAATTGTTGAGTTGTGAGCAAAACTAACAAAAAAATCAAAAGAACCAGCTAAACCACCATTCAGCTTTGCAACTTTGCTCCCCTCAGCTAAAAGGGTGTGTTCTCTGAAGCAAGGGCACCAACAGAAAACGTCAAGGGCGGGTCTGAAAAGTGAATGAACTTCAGGCTTCAAGCAGAGTTTTCTGGATAGCTATGTAGACTCTTCTATTTATTTTCTGCCTCATTTCAACTCATTCCTCCCCCACCCCACCCCCCAGGTGTGGCATTTTCAGCTCATACCACAGACCTCGTTACTCACAGATGAGCCTATCACTCATCTCAGGGTCAGTGATTGTCTTCCTCAGTGGGGATTGCTGAGAGGGACAAAGAGTTCACAGCAGGAAGGCTCAGCATCTTGGCTATTTGAGAAAGAGACCTAGATAGGCTGCTACTTTGGCCTTCTGGAAAGCAGCAGGTAGTGACTTAAGTCAGAGTGACTTCTGAGAAAGGTCAGAAGAAAATGTCATGGGGGGGTGATAGCTTGGGTGAAGAGGTGGGAAGTAGGCAGTGGGGAGGAGTGAGGAGAGACAGGAACAAAGATATGGAGAGTGTGAGTGAGTTTTTGTTCTCCTTATAGAGACGATGGGCAGATTCTTTGAAACCAAGTCACTGTGTTTTCGCTCTCTCCAGCAAGGGCTATTTCCTTTGAAGGCTGATGATACCAAATGAGACCGATGTCATGTGGTCAAAAAGCAGAATAAAATAAAGCTTCCCATTGTCTTGTCAAGTCAGCTATTGAGGAAGCAAGACACAGCTTAGTCTAGCCATCCACAGCACAGAAAAAGTCATCCTCTTTTATGAGTTGAATGATGTCTCCTCAAAATTTAAAGTCCTAACCCCCAGTACCTCAGAATGTAATCTTATTTGGTGATAAGGTCTTTACAGAGGTAATCAAATTACAATAAGGTCATTAGGGTGGTTTTAGTTCAATATGACTAGTGTCTTTATAAAAAGAGGAAATTTGGAAGCACACACCCCCACCCCCACCCCACCCCCCACACAAAGAATGTCATGTGAAAATAAAGACAGTGATCAGGGTGATGCTTCTACAAGCCAAGGAACACCAAAGATTGCTATCCAACCACCAGAAGCTAGAAGAGAGGCAAATAAGAGATTCTTCCTCAAAGCCCTTAGAAGAAACAATCCTGTTGACACCTTGATCTTGGAATTCTGGCTTCCAGAATTGTGAATCTTAAGCCACTCAGTTTGCAGAATTTTGTTAACAGCCCTAGCAACCTATTACATCTCTTTTTGGTGTCCAACTCTAATACTCAAGTATATTTCCCTATGTAATTGTGATTGTTTTCTTTCAACAAAGTAACTGAGAAATTGAAGAATGTGAAAGAGAAAAAATATATCCAACTATGAGCGATATAATCAATCTCTTAGAAACAAAACCCCAGGAAAGTTTTGTGTCAGGAAAATGTAGGCAATATGGCTGGTACCTCATCTAATTTTCATCATCATAATTATCCCCTGTCAGTTAAATATCCATACAGGGAAAGAGTTGGGTTGATAAATGGGTGGTTGAATGTTTTGAAGTTGCTAGAACAGTAAGAGAAAGGCTATTGCAAAATTACAAGAGGAAAGAGCAAAGAAAGACAGCAGAAGAGACAATTTGATAGCAGGTGAAATGGGATGAAAACAAGACATAGCAAAAAGCATGAGATGCTTGAATCGACATATTTTTATATGCTGTATAATATACATAAGTGTTTATACCCTACCCCCTCATTCTAGAAACCAGGAATATTTTATTTATTTATTTGTTTGTTTATGAGTTGTGGGGTACATGTGAGGTTTTGCTTCATAAGTAAATCGCATGAAGATGAGGTTTGGGCTTCTAGTGAGCCCTCTCCTCCACCCCCCAGTAGTGTACATGGTACCCAGTGGGTGGTTTTGTGCCCCTTATTCCCCCTCCTTCTCTCCCTCCTTTAGTAGTGCCCAGCATCTGTTGTTCCTGCCTTTGTGCCCGGTGTATTTTTTATATGTGATCAAGATCACAAAGTGAAGGTTTGGGTAAGAGCATTAGTGAGAGGTGGACCAAGTGAGGAGGAGGTTGTTTAATTTGTTTATAGTATCCTTTTCCTACAAATATGCCAGTATTCAGAAGCAAATCTTCTTGCCAGTGTCTTTCTTTCCAAATGATATCATGGAACAGATCTGTGTGCAGCTCAGGCCCCCAGAATTGTAAGGAACTTCTTGCTGTCCTAGTGTGTATCTCCAGGGGTGGTTCTTCCCACGTCACTCTATGAAACTGTAGATGCTTCCTTCGATCTAGTATCTTCCTAGGTGAGACCCTTGGGAACCCTAATTACATTTGCCATGGCTAATGCTGTAACAGATGGTTTCCTCTTAGAATATCCTACATAAAGCCTTACATACCAGGCACATAGGTTAATGTCAGATAGTAAGATTTCTTTATCATGCTGGGACTAGGGGACAAGAATAACCCATTAAATAGCCTCGCCATGTCAGAACATGTCTATTATAGTATTATAGGCTTCAGAAAATAAGTTGATCCCCAATATATCCAAATCTTTGTAACAAAAGGTATATTGTGGCAACCCTTTTTCAGATCCCCTCCTGCTGCCAGGAGCTTTCCTATCTTCTAATAAACTCCTACTTGCTCATTCAAAAAAAAAAAAAAGGTATATTATAGTGGGATGGTAATTATAGTAAGAATAAAATATCATATGTTTTATGTACCAAGACAGCAAAATATGCTGTATAGATTCTGGTCTCACAAATTGTTCTAGGGACTCTTTCATAGAAGGTGACATTTAAATATAACTTAGATTCACAGACACAACTACTCATGCATAATATCCCTCAATCATAATAAGTTTGCTCAATGCCCGAGAGCTGTCTCACCATAGTCGGTTATATCATAGAAGGTAGAATTTTTAAAAGGGAAAATGTTTGTCTCTGAGTAAGGAAATAAAGGAGAATTGCACTCACAGTAGAATTCAGTCCCTGGCTACCCAAGTCCATGGAAACCTTTCTTCTCCCACAGTGCTAGTGTTGGTGTCTGATTCTCCCACTGAAGGCACTCCTTGCCTGATCACAACTTGACCCTTGCAGTGACCCTCCTCTGGATGAAGCTGAAGAGGATCCAAGGACTCCACGGTTGTCGCAGAGATGGTCTCAGGGCTCTCAGGTCAATCTGTGACAAAGAACTCATGCTGTTCATTTGCTGCTGAGAAGATGGGGAGTGAGTGACTCACTGTAACCCACGGAAACAGAAACAGTGGAGCTAGTGAAGTTTCTATGCCTTCTGTGGTTCAAGGAAGTATTGTGGCACCTCATCATCATTTCTTCATTAACTGAAGCCTTTTTAAATTTTTTTTTCTTTTTTGAGTTGGAGTCTCACTCTGTCTCCCAGACTGGAGTGCAGTGGCCACTCCCAGCCACCGCAGCCTCGACTTGCTGGGCTCCGGCGATCCTGCTGCCTCAGCCTTCTGAGTAGCCAGAATTACAGGCGCGTGCTACCATGCCCGGATGATTTTTTGATTTATTGTAGAGATGAAGTTTCGTCAAGTTGCCCAGGCGGGTCTCGAACCCGCAGGTTCAGGCAATCCACTCACCTCGGCCTCCCAAAGTGCTGGGATTACAGGCTGAGCCACCGAGCCCGGCTTCTTTTTTAAATTTAATAAACATGTATGAGAGGGGATCCAAAATAACCCAGAATTTATTTATAAAAAATTGTGTATTTATTCTTACATGTTTAAACTCCGGTCACCTTTAAAGTACTTTTCCACTGCTCAAAACAGTTTTTGAACTAGTCAATTTTGATGCTTTTTAGTTCTTCTGCCGTTTTTTCACCTCTTCCACATCAGTAAAACGTTGCCTTTTGAGTACTTTTTTCATGAGGAGAAGTCACTCAGGGTGAGATTGGGTGAATAGGAATGGTAGAACACCGGGGTTGTGTCATTTTTGGTCAAAAACTGCTGAACACTCAGCATGAAGTTGGCAGGTGCACTCGTAAATTGCCCATCATGAAATGGCAAAGGCACTAAAAGAAATTAAAAAAAAATTCACTGAAGCCAAACACAACCTCTTGCAAGAACCCTAGCCAGCACACTGATACCAATGGATTACTACAACACCTACCTAGTGCGGGGAACCTGTACTACAAGGGACTCATCCTCCAAAAAATAATTCTGGTTCCCCTCATATAAGCACTTGAGATAGGCCAGGCAATAAGGATATCACTCCAAGAAGCTTCCTAGTCATCGTCATTTAGATCTTCAATGCACATTAATTGATTATGCACTGTGATAGATACTGGCAATATAAGACCTAATCCATGTTCTCAAGAAACATAAGGAAAGATGTTCTATTATACCAAGATCCCAATAAATGTACCACTGTAACACATATATGGATGATTTAAATGCTAAAAACACATATATTTCAAAGCAGCCCACAGCAGATTATCTAGGGAACTTTATTTAAAACCCTGATATCCCTACTTCAACCAATCGAATCAAAATCTCTGAAAACGAGGTTAGGGAATAGTACATATTTTTAAGATTTCAAGTGATTCTACTGTACAGCCAGGGTTGTGAACCACTACATTAGAAATTGTGCCTTAGAAAGAATCTAAAACAATACCAGACACATAGCAGGCTCTTCTATAATATATTTTAATCTATTTCACCCAAATTTGTTTCTTAGCAAGCCCCCAGCAGAGTGCTTGACACAAAACAGGGGCACAGTACCTGACTGCTTTTTTTTCATTCTTCCTCCTCATTGGAAAGTACTTGGAGAAAATGCAGACATGTTCATATTTAGGAATTAAAAAGTGCTTGTCAAAATGCACATGTTAAAGAAACTTTAAACTCAGATAAACGATGTTACTCACATGAATTTGTGTATTTATTTTCATTATTTATTTATTTATGTATTTTAAAGATGTGGGGTACAATTCAGGATTAGGTATACGAGTGGTCATCATACAGGTGAAGTACAATGGGTCCCTTTGGTCCCCATTTTGCCTGGTTTGAGATCAGGTACCCTTATTGATGTTGTGTTTCCCTGCCCCCCAACCCACTCCAGCAGTATCCTGCTACCACTAATACCTTTCTTATAGTATTATGGTAAATGTTCAGGGTCCACTTATAACTGAGAACATGAGGTACTCAATTCTTTGTTTCTGTGATAGATCACTGAGTATTATAGATTCAAAGTGCATCCAAGTTACTGCAAAGTCCATGTGTTTGTCCTTCTTTATGGATGCATAATATTCCATTGTGTATATGCATCACATTTTAAAATTATTTATTTATTTATTTATTTTTTATTTTATTTTAAAGAAGTGGAGTATAATTCAAGATTAGGTATACATGTGGACATCGTACCGGTAAGGTTTGGGCCTCCCTTTGGTCCCCATTTTCCCTGGTTTGAGATCAGGTACCCTGGTTGATGTGTCCTCCCCATCCCCACACCCTGGCAGTATCCCACTACTGCCAGTCCCTTTCTTATAGCATTATGGCAAAAGTTCAGGGTCTGCTTATGAATGAGAACGTGTGGTACTCTATTCTTTGTTTCTGTGATAGATCACTGAGTATTATAGACTCTAAATTCATCCAAGTTGCCATGAAGTCCATATGTTTGTCCTTCTTGTGGCTGCGTAATATTCCATTGTGTGTATGTATTTTTTTTTTATCCAGTCCAATTTTGATAGGCAGCACGGTTGGTTCCAGGTTTTTGCTATTGTGACAAGAGCTGCAGTAAGCATGTGTGTGCAGGTATCTTTTTTGTAGAATGATTTGAGTTCCTCCAGGTATATTCCCAGTAGGGGGATTGCTGGGTCACATGGAAGGTCAATTTCTAGTTCTTTTAGGAATTGCCACACTGTTTTCCATAGAGGTTGAACTAGTTTTCATTCCCACCAGCAATGTAGAAGCATTCCCTTTTCTCTGCATCCTCGCCAGTATCTGCTGTTGCTTGTTTTATTAACGATGGCCATTCTTATTGGGGTTAGGTGGTATCTCAATGTGGTTTTGATTTGCATTTCTCTGATGATGAGTGAGGCTGAGCACTTTTTCATGTGTCTGTTGGCTGCCTGTATATCTTTTTTTGAGAAGTGTCTATTCATGTCTTTTGCCATTTTTTAATGTGCCTGTTTGTTTTTTTCTTTCAGTACATTTGAGTACCTCGTAGATCCTGTATGTTAGGCCTTTGTCAGAATCACAGTTGGCAAGTATTTTTTCCCATTCTGTGGGCTATCTCCCCACTCTCTTGATGGTTTCTTTTGCTTTGCAGAAGCTTTTCAGTTTAATGAGGTCCCACTTGTCTATCTTATCTCTTATGGCATGGACATCTGGGGTTTTGATCAGGAATTGGCTGCCTACTCCAATTTCATGGATTTATCAAAGTACTTTATTATATATAACCACATGAAATAATGCTCTAACAATGACATTTCATCACCCTCCCCAACAGCAAATGTGAGAGGCTAGTTGGGAAATAATTTGAATATGCTACTAATGAAATATGACATAAAAATGAAATGGTGGCAACATTGGGGGCCTAGAATGTTTTGCATTCAGAATGGAAACCTGAGAACAAGGAATGAATAAACTAAAAATAAAACAATTTTCTTTTATATCAAAATGTTGGAATATGGCTCATGCTAAAAGAATCTCCACAGTTAGGAAATTCTGACTTTGCAGTCATTGGCTTTTAGTTTATTTGTTTTGTTTTCTAATTGGTTCATTTCATTTGGCCATCTTAATAACCAATTTCTGCTTAGTCATTGAAAATTTCAAAAATTGATTTTGATTTTATTCTCTTGTTAAGATGGCAGAAAATGTGATATTAGCCTCTGGCAAGAATCTAGACATTCCCCAGGGGCTAATAGAGAAGGGAGGCTTTTTGCGCTATTGCCTACAAAGGGAAGTGATTTTATTTGTTCATGTATTCAATAAATATGTGTTGAATATTGACTAAGTGAATGAAGAAAGGAAGGAACAGGGGTCCTGAGATCAATAAAGGAGTCCTCTGGGCAATGTTTTCTAGGGGAATGTTTCTTCATAGTAATGCCCATGTCTTCTCCATGTAGAAATGAGAATTTTCTTCTTTATGTGACTAAACTAACTCATACATCTTAGACTGTATTGGATCTTTGCACTTCAGGTGTTCATTTGAAGGCTTGCAATTTTACAACGTGGGACAGGTGTGTTTCCTCTGTGAGTGCAGAGGTATGAGACGGTAGAGATCTGATGGCTTGGAAAGGAAAATGCATACTATTTTTATCTTGGTCTCAGTCCCTGTCAGCAGAAGGTCCACAAGTTATGGTTTGGGGTTTTGATTTTAGTTTAAATTGATGTTTATTTTTTTCCCCCAAATAAAATAAACGTTCACTTCCTAAGTCTTCTGTGGAATGTGGTGTTACTCAAAGACAGTGGAGGTGAAACACATACCAATCAGATGTTTTTAACTCATCAGGGCCTGCTGGTCTCTTTGCTTACTTGGCCTGGGATATGTCTGTGAAGGACTAGTTTTAGATAAACTGTGGTTAAAGTAGGCTTGGGTGGCTTAGAGCTGTGCTTCTCAAACCTTAATACGTGAAAATCACTTGAAACCAGGAAAAATGCAGATTCCAATTCAATAGGGCTGTCATTAGGACCTAAGAGCCACATCTTGAACAAGTTCCAGGCCATGTCTATGTCCACTAACCATATGAGGTCTGACAATTAAGTTTGCAAACTCATCCTAGAAAAAAGTGCTACATTTCTCATTGCTGCATATCACTATAGTTACCTTCAAAGGACTTCCGTTGGAAAGCTATGCACTGATGCCAGAGTCTAGTGTACCTGTCAAAGCAATTTTGGAACTCTTTCTGGAATGGCCATCAGAGCTGTTGTCATATTATCCTTGATGTCCTGAATGTCATGGAAATGTCTTCCTTGCAGTGTTTCCTTTATCTTCAGATAAAGAAAAAAGTCATTCGGGGCCAGATCAGGTGAATAGGGAAGGTGTTCCAATACAGTTATGTATTTACTGGCTAAAAACTCCCTCACAGACAGTGCTGTGTGAGCTGGTACATTGTCATGATACAAGAGCACCTTCGGGACCATTTTTGCAAACACCTTTCTCATGCCAAGATTTTCATTAAGATTTTCCTGTTTCTCTATCAATGTTTATTTGATCTGCTGTGCTTCTCATAGTCAGTCAACGATTTTGATGCACAATTGGACAAATTTTTCCAAAGTTTTTGTCAGTTCTTCTCATTACTGGCCATCCTGACCTTTCTTCATCGGTGACACTTTCTCTCTCCTCAGAAAAATGTTTAATCCATTTGTACACTGCCATTTCCTTCATGGCATTATCCCCATAAACTTGGACTAACATGTCCCTGATTTCACTTCTACTCTTGCCAAGTTTAACAAGAAATGTAATGTTTGTTTGTTGTTCTAATTCAAGCTCCGACATTCTTATGAAGGCACACAAAAACATGCAACAACAATAATGATTGTCACTCGGCAAGACACTGCGATATGTCAACATGAACACAGCTGTAAGACACTGATATATCAAGGCCACAAAACCTTATCGAGTTGTTTGTACAGTGCTGCCAATGTAAGCGCATGGGTGACACAGTGTGTGAATGTAATTGTCAGACTTCATACTCTGAGTAGAAAGGGCTTAGAGGAGCTCTCTGATTGGTACTAATAAAAGAAAGAGGTTGTGCAGTTTTCAAAATCTTTTTTCTTCCAAGAGACTTTCCAAGACTATTCAGAATAAACATGTTTTCCTCATTTCCCAAAAATATTCCAAAAAAGAAAAATTTTGAAGCAAAGATCATATCTAAAATCCCTCACATGTGCTTCCAAGTATCAAAAGAGTTGAGAGTTGATGCTTTTTGCCAACATAAAGTAATTACACTTCAAGCTCCAGTAACTCCAACACAATTATCCTTACTTAAAAGCCATATAAGTAGTTAATAGGATCTTTTTCTGTGCTTAAAAAAATGTACTGTATATACTTCTATTTTTCCATGCCAGCCTTGACCCTTAGATTTTATACTTCAGGGGACAACTGTGTGTATCTGACTTAGAAGCACAGAAACACCAAACACAGGAACTAAGAAGATACCCAGGGATCAGCTAGTTCAGTAGTATCCAAGCATGGCACGACTACCACTGTGGGAAAACTACTGGTGATTTTAGGTGGAACACGAACAAACATTTTATAAGTTTTTACAGTTATATTTTTACCTCATAAAATGTGTTATGTGTTAGGGAAAGGGATAACTAGATTTTTAGGGAAAGCTAGCTTCTCTTGCCCAGGATTTCTTGGACATTATTATGAGGAAAAATTACATTAACTAACATTTTAAAAGTGAGTTGCCATAAAGAACAACAACTATATGAACATCATTATTCATATGCATTTAGCAAAGATTGTAAGACTTATTTACAAATAACTGAGGTTTGGGAAATAGTATTTGATTCACCACTAAAACTCTTAATTGAGGAAACTGAGGCTCAGAAGTATCACCCTGTTTAAAGAGAATTTAAACTGCCATGGATCATAGGACATGTCTTAGTTTCAGAAGTGCTAAAATGTGAGGAAATTTTAAGAACAGATAAATGTGAAAGTGTATTACTCAAAATCAGACATCTATGATTAAAGTGTTTAAAGGGTAGTTTCTTCGCTAAGAGTATTTCTACTTTAATAGGTGATAAAGTGTTGACCCAAAGGAATGACATTCTTATGGTGGAATTTCAGGGACTTGTGGTAGGCAAGGTGGGTGAAACAGCTTCAGGCAAGACCCTTCCAAGGTCCCTGAAATCATCCTTGTATAAGATGACCTATTCTCCTATCTATGTCCTCTAGCCAACTACCACTGGGAACTCATCTGTAGATGAGCAAGTTAGGTTTATTATGAATTGCAATGAGGAAGAACCGTAAGACCTCTCAGCAACAGACAGTAGAAAGGATGCTTGGTAGGATTTGGGCTTTATTATGTGATTTTGGGTTTCAGGAAGCTGGGCCTTCATCTGGATTAGATCCTGTCAGGAAGCCAAGGCAGTTCTATGATTTGGCATCTTAGTAAATCTTATCTAGAAGATGAGAGAAACGAAGACAAGCCAAATCTGGGATTGGTAAGGAAGCAGTATTCACTCCTATCAACCAGGAAAAAGGGATGTTTGGTCATTTTTGTGGTTTGGACAACGTTCATGTTTGTGTCTGTGTTCAGAGATAAAATAAAAGCATGGTCTTGTCTTCGTGTTGAGGCATGGGGATCACAGAGTGGCCTTATCTGCCGTCAGTGTTCTGTGAAATTGCTTATGGGCAACAGGAGAACAAGGCCTAGCTGTGACTGCCAGGTCAGCTCCTGGATGTCAGGGCTGTGCTTCCTTCTTACACTCCCTGGGGAACCTCTCTCCAGAACCATCTTGCTCCATTTCCAGACAAAATGTCAGATGAAAATTGTCAGCAGATTAAGAGTTTTGAATAATGCTAATGAATTTAAGACCCAGACTTGGACTCTGTGATGCAGATGCCTTTGTTTAACTCTGAAAGTAATTGCCCTGCTATTTTATTTCTTCGAGAGAATGTGATCTTCAGCCATCCATGACAATCAATATTCTACTTCAGCTAAGGCAACAATCCGTGTGCTCATCAGTTAATCTTTCCCCAGCCATCACACACATACACCCCTCTTTTTTTTTTTTAATATGACAAAGAGTAATTGCCCGGAATTTCTGCGTTTGGTCAATAGCATTTACTGATGATGGCAGAGACAGAAAAGCAGAAACACAACTCTCAAGGTCTGTGATGCTAATGGCCACCTCCCCAAGGCTAGAGTCACGATTAGGCAGAGAAAAGTAGAAGGAAATGATGTTAGATTCGTGGTTACCAGGAGTTAGAGGTAGAGGGTTTCTTTCGAGGGTGATGAAACGTTCTGGAATTAGATAGTGGTGATGGTTACACAACTTTGGGAATATAACTACCACTGAATTGTATACCTAAAAGGGTGAATTTTATAGTATGTGAATTATATACTATAAACAAAAAATTGCTTAAGGACGTGAATAACAAGAGAGGCCAAATAACACTTCAGAGCATCTTCTCTTATTGTCCATTGTTGCATTTCCTTTTGATTTTTGTCCCCTATATTATGGAGTTTGCAAGCTCATCAGTAATGCAGTGTTTGCCGTGGTTGATTCATTTAGTAGCAGAGCTGCTAATAGTAAACAAAGCTTTCTTCTCTGGACATAAGTAACTAGTAGAACTGTGACTGTGGTAAGTCAGTCTCTATGTCATAATAAAATCAGAAGTATAAACTTCCTCTTTGGAATAGTGTAGACTGGACCAGGGTAGGAGGTTATATTCTGTCTTTGCAATAGGAAGTTTTGTTTTTAAGAAGTTGTGTTTTCAGAGAGAATTTGTGCTCGTCTTTTAAAATACTTTGTCACCAATTCTAGTGGAAGTCTGTTAAAGGCACCTATAACAGTAGTTTCTTTTTTTTTTTTTGAGTTGGAGACTCACTCTGTCACCCAGACTGGAGTGCAGTGGCCACTCTTGGCCACCACAGCTTCGACCTGTTGGGCTCTGGCGATCCTTCCGCCTCAGCCTTCCAAGTGGCTGGAACTACAGGCACGCGCTACCACGCCCGGCTAATTTTTTTGATTTATTGTAGAGATGAGGTCTTGCCAAGTTGCCCAGGCGGGTCTCGAACCCGCGGGCTCAGGCAATTCACTCACCTCGGCCTCCCAAGGCACGGGATTACAGGTTGAGCCACCGTGCCTGGCCAACAGTAGTTTCTAAAAGGGTTTCTTTAAAAGCTAAAACTCAATTAAGAGTAAGAATTAGGAAAGTATGTTATCCTATACAGTCTTACAACACGTGCAAGAATGTACCAGGCATTCATTCTGCCAGGCACTGGGGGATACAAGGATGGATTGGATACGCAGCCTGCTGCCAAGCACAGTAGCACAACTGAGCATGCTTTTTATGTCATCTGGGTAAATGGGAGGGGCTGCATTTTGTTTGTTTGTTTGTTTGCTTGTTTAAGGTTTGTTCACTTATACTGACTCTACATATGTGGAAATTAAGAACTTGGAACAAAAAGGAGAAAAGATACCTGAAAGGACATAAGATGGAGTCAACATACCCAGTGAGCAACCATTGCTTAGCTTTGTCATGTTTTTCTAGCAGTTCGCTTTAATTTACCCTCTAATCACTAGCCACGGACAGAACCGGTTTCTCAGAGGTAACTATTGATAATTGCTTTACAACCCCATCCCCAGCTTGTTTTGTACTAATTAGCTTTTTTCTTTCAAGTGTTTGCCTCCACCCATGAGACCCAAGTTGACCTAATCGGCCCTTGTGACCTTCATGACACAGACAGACCCCATCACCATGACAGCAATCATGTATCTAACCCTTCCATCTGCCTGCTGTCCATCACCTGATGGCAGTACCTGGGCTCACCTGCCATCTGTGATGACGTGGAGCAGACCATCACCCAATCGCCTTAATGACCTTCCCCCATTAAAGAGAAAGTTTAAAAGGATTCCACCTGAAGCAGCCATTAGTCATTGTTTTGTTAAACTCTAGTGTGTACATGTGGCTCTTTGAGCTCTGGCCACCATGTCTCCTAGCTTTTGCCTCCTCTCCTACCTTGGGGAGGTGAATCTCCTCTTTTCTTTTCTCTTCTCTTCTCTCTCTCATTTTCTTTCTGGCCATTACCTTGCTAAGCACTGGCCAGGCCATGTTTCCCAGCTTTGGGCCCCTCCCCTACCTTGGGGAGGTGAATTTCCTCTCTCTCTAATTTACTTGCTAAATAAATTGTATTTTCCCATCTAACTTCTGTGAAATTCTTTGCATCTTTCTCACAGTGCCGGATCACACACCCAACACCCCCACAACTGGCCCTGACCTAACAATGCCTTTATTCCTTTTTTTTTTTTGAGTCAGGGTCTCACTCTGTTGACCAGGCTGGAGTGCAGTGGCACGATCAGTGACATGATCATGGCTTACCACACAGCCTTGACTTCCTAGGCTCCTGAGAACTTTCGGCCTCAGCCTTCTGAGTAGCTATGACTACAGGCACAGGCTACCAGGCCTGGCTAATTTTTGTAAAAATGAGGTCTCCCTATTTTCCCCAGGCTGGTCTCAAACTCTTGTCCTCAAGAGATCCTTCTGCCTCAGCCTCCCAAAGTGCTGAGATCACAGGTGTCAGCCACCACGCCCAGTCATCTTTTTTTCTTATTTAAGGAAAAAGTGCTCTGAGAGAGGAACTTAGTCTTTCCTTAGGACCTCTTTGAATCCTTGGGATCTCTTTGAATCCCTGGGATGGTATTCATGTCCTTACAGAGGAAAAGAGCAGCAACTGCTGGGGATGCCCTATTTTAGGCCTGTTCTGCTCTTTCCTCTGGTGGTATTACATTAGGTAGCATTCTCTTGCAGAAGAAAGCTCTCAAGCAACTGCAAAGCTTCCAAACATTTTTAAATATGAGCCTCCCTCTTTTGAAAGAAACAAAATCATGAACTTCTACATGATGGTGGTTTAAGAAGCTGTTGATTGAGAAAATGCATATTGAAAAATAGATCAAATGAATGCAAAATGATAGATCAAATGGATATAAAAATAGAAACAATAAAACTATCCAACATTGAAAAGAAGGCCTGTGACATATTATTAAGTAAAAATTCAAGTTACAGAAAAGCATGAATGAGATGGTACCATTGATATAAAATTTTAAAATATGTATATGTGTAGTCTAAAAGCCTACACAGGAACAAGAGATAATTTTTAGGCTTATACTAGGATTTTTGAACAATATATGGAGCCCATAAAGAGAAATCGTTATTTGGATATTCATTATTGGCTTATTTTTTTTTATTCTAAATTTTACTTAAGTAGGTACAATTATTAGAAATCAATGTACCCTTTGTGTTTTTAGCATTAATAGAAATATAAATTCAAAGACAACTTATAAGTAAAATGCCCTAAAAATCTATGTAATAAAAACTCAAATTGATGGATAATGTTGTAATAAAAGAAAATTTCTGATAAAGTAATAATTGTAGAAACCTCAGATACAGGTCTATACTAAATCTTTTTTTGCATTTGTCTTTGATAATACACTTTGTATTGTTATGCTAGAAAAAATATAAAAAACTTCAAGTCTGTGTTTGAAATTCAAGTTAATCAGAACACATTTAACCAAAACTATGGAACACTTTTAATGATAAGGTACTTGATAACCCTAAATTGGTTTCAGTTAAAAGTAAAGTTAATATTGTGATAGATTTTTTATAAGCATTAAATATTTGGGGAACAGGAAATAACATCTGAATCTGCTCTATTTTTTGCAGATGTAGAAAAAATGCACTTCCAACACAGAGTTCAGAGTCAAAGTTTAGAAAGAAAAAGGTAAAAACTGGAAATGAGTCATTCATATCACTTAGAAAACAACCACAATTCAAATTTTCTTATCATTGTTTCTATTTTGTCTGTAATTGAAATGTTTTAATTACTGTTAGCACTGTTTTCTGTGGCTTTCAGTTGGCCTAAATGCATCATCTTCATATTAAGTCTGCTTCTGGTCTTTTCTCATTATCCCTCATTAATTATAGTAGCACATTATTCATTTTAATTATGTTAATTTTCAGGACATCCATTTGAGTTCTCAATTTCATAAATAATTTTAAAAACTTAAGTCTTAGTATTTGAAAATGTCATTCAGTTGTAAATTATCACAGCCAAAAGAAAGTTATGTCTTAGTAATGTCTTAATGACTAGAAAAGAATTAAATGTAAGTGTGACTGTTAATGTTTCGACATTGGGACATGCAAACCTAATAGTAGTCAGACCTGCTTTCTGACATAAAAAATCAAAAACCAGAGAAGGATGGTCAAAGTGTTTATGAAATGAGTGATAGGATTTTGAGTGATTTTTTTACTTTTTTCTTTTCCTTTCATGCAGTTTTTGAAACTTTGTAATTTATCATAATCGTTTACATAAACAATGAAGCCAATTTCATTGTAAAAATAAATAAATAAATAAAAGCTATCACTTTAAGTTATCACTTGACTCCCAAAGATAAACACAAGGGAAAACAAGAGTGTTAAAAATTGAGGTCTATCCTTAAGTTGAATTCGGTTATCTTCTAGAACCTGGATAATGGAGTTTTTCATATTCGATTGCTGAGGTATTTATCCAAATAAACAGATAAAATGAAAAATAATTTTGTGTAAAGAACTTGTGTTAAGAACTCAAACAGTATGTTCGGAATTCCTAGGGATCCTTAGACCTGGTTGAAAACATACTTTATATCCTGATGTGTTGTTTAAAGTTTTTACAATGAGCAATAGGAAAATAAAGTGGTGCCATATTCCAGTCACTTACCTTTTCACCACCCCACGCCACCCCACATTTTATAGGATTTTCCCTTACCATGTGGGTTTACCTAGGTCCTCTGCTGGCTCCCTTGAGCTACTCTTGTCTCATAGAAAGGTGTTTTGACACACTGACAGGACTGGGGCAGAAACAGCCAGTTGTGGAGAATGACCAAAACAGAAAAAAATGAGAGCAAAGATTGGGTATAGGGAGCATAGTGTCCTAGCTGGGATTGGGGGCTGGGTTTTAAAGCCTAAAACTGCATGTATTGGTTCCTTATTGGAAGGCAAGATCTCTGAGTACTCCTGATTGGCTACAGTGTCAGGGCTTGAGGTTGGGGATCATTGGGTCCCCTCTGGAGGGTTTCTGCTACACTTCAGGTCCAGCACTCCTGCTGAGTAGGTGACACACCCAAATTTTGGAGCCCAACCAGGTTTGCATGCTAGATGGCCAGATCAGGTTTCGTTAGCATCTAGAAGATGGTTTAAAATACCCACTTCACAAGGAGACTTAGAAAGAGCAAAACTAAAAAACTAGCTAGTCTCTTTCAAACAGGAGGAAATGAGTTTCACAGATTATTACTTGCCCAGTGGATCACTTGGAATTAGAATCCAATTCTCCAGATTCATCCCTGAACCCTTTGAAATTACAATGCATTGCAAATTCATCTTAAATGAGATAACTATCTTTTCCCTTTCTAAAAAACAACGTGCAAATAGTATGTAGTCAGCAAGACATGGTAGGTGGCACCCACTAAGTCAGAGTTTTAACCAAAAGAGTTGCCTTTTATGAATCTCCCCATCTGCTGCTTCTCTCTTAGGCTGGGTTCCCCAGAAGAGGACTCTGAGTGAGACTAGGATTCAGGTGCTCTCACAAGGGTTAAGAAAGTGCTTAACACGTGGGAGTCCCAAAAGGGAATGGGGCAAGAAGGACAGTGAAGGGAGAGAAACCAAGCAACATTGTGATTCAGGCAAAAGTCTGAAGAGGGGAACTTCAGCCTGATCCAACAGGAGACTTCTGGAGTGGAACTTACACTTCAGAATTCTGTCCTCAGGACTTGAGGCGAAAGAATGGGCATTTCATACCCCAATGTCTGGCCGAGGGTCCTCCTGGGAGCCTCCAATTGCTGCACAGGCAGGCAAAGCTTCTCAAGGTGCCCAAGGGCAGGTGCCTGCAGAAAGCCACAGGTGTTGGCCACAGAAGACAGATATGCCAGGGGAGGGATGTACAAAACAGGACAGAGGACCACAGGATTGTCCATGACATCCCAAAATACCACGGTGCAGTATTCTCTCCGATCTATTACATCTACAAATTAAACAGATACACAGCCTTGAGAAAAATGCATCATAAACACGAGTCCTCTAGATCAGGGGTCAGTAAACTTTGTCCATAAAGAAAGTAAATGTTTTAGGTTTTGTAGGCCATAAAGTGTCTGTTGCAACTACTCAACTCTGCCAAAGGCAGCCATAGACGATACATAAACAAATGGATGTGGCTGCGTTCCAGCAATATTTTATGGACACTGAAATTTGAATTTCATGTAATTTTCACACATCATGAAATACTCTTAAAAAAAAATTTTCCAAACACTTAAAAATGTAAGAGCCATTCTTAGCTTGCAGGTCATACAGACAATAGATAGTGAGCTGGATTTGGTCGGCAAAATGTAGCTTGCCAGCCTCAGCTCTAGACCAATGACTTCTAGATTCTTCTGATCATTACTGTAAGCAAGGCATTTAATTTCCTATTAAAGTAGAACACGCACAAACTCACATACACTTATGTAATTAAAATGTAAATTTCACACACTCTTATGTTTCCATGAACTATAAACTCAGATTTTCTCATTTTCATTCTACTTCATATTTTATTTTTAAATGCTGTCGTGATCCACTGAATTGTTTTTCCAGCCCTCAATGGGTCATGTCACCTCCAAGTTGAAAAACTCTGCTCTGGATCAATTAAAGTCTGTGTTCAGAGTGGTGGAGATATCGCAGACACAGCAGCTGTTTTGTATTCATCAGCACTGACGTTACTTGGAATTTGTCAGTAAATAACATAAAGACCAAAAAAAGATGCTATCGCAAACCTGTCAAGGGCAGCATGACAGAATTGCCTGCCTCAACCTGCCTGGCACCAGGTGTTTCAGGAAATTTCAGATGGCTCCCTGTCGTTCTTGATGTGTGATGCATGAATTTCATTTGAACTGAGCAGAATTCAGAGCAAAGAGAATTTAAAGCAACTGCAAGTCCCAGCCTGAAACCTCGAGTTTGGCAGTTTGGAAGAGACTTTGGACCATTTGCATTATAGCCATGTTTGTCACCAGCTGAGGTATTTGAAAAGTGTGACAATTTCAAACAGCAACCTCCTGGTATAACTCAGCTAAATATTAAGATAGTCCAGATCATGGTTGGCTTTCTTAAAAAAAAAATTAAAAAGAAAACAGTTCACCGTAATTGAAGGACAAGAGATCAATGCCTGGTTCATTTTTCTAATTAAAAAAACTTATACTCTTCACCTGACTGTACAGGGGTTGGGGCTGGCCTCTGGAAAACAGGGACTGGATGAAACTTTCCTTTGTCATGCCCATTTTCCACTTCCCTCTTGTCACTTTCCGCTGGTTTCTCAGTCTTGCCTTCCTATCTAGATTTTAAAGGTGGATGTGGGAGGCAGGAAGGGAGCAATTTGAATTCCTATTAAAAGACTCTTCAGGCTTATCCCTATATTCAATATTCTCCTTCCATTTCTTATTCCCAGCCACACCCTCCCGCCACCCCGCTACCCAGTGCACAAGGATTTCTGTCCCTTTCTCTCTCCAACTTCAGTTCAGTTCAGTTTAGAAAACACCTATTGTTGGCCAGCCAGGCACAGTGGCTCACATCTGTAATCCCAGCACTTTGGGAGGCTGAGGCAGGAGGATTGCTTGAGCCCAGGGGTTCAAGACCAGTCTGAGTAACATAGTGAAACCCTGTCTCTACAAGAAATTAAAAAATTAGGTATGGTGGTGTGTGCCTGTAGTCCCAGCCACTCAGGAGTCCAGAAGTTTGAGACTGCAGTGAGCTATGATTGCACCACTGCACTCCAACCTGGGTACAGAGACTTCATCTCTTAAAAAAACTTACAAAAATAAAACAAATAGAAAACATCTATTGTGCACATTGCCTAAGCTAGATCCCGGGGATGCAGTGTTTCACAAAACAGGAACCTGCTCTTCAGGAACATGGAACAACATTAGTCCCAGTGGGATGATATGTGCAGAAGTTCTCTGTTAGGTATAGAGCTATCGATAATCATAGTGAGGCTAGTAATTGGTACTTCCTTGCAAGCACAGCCATCTTGTGTAGCACAGTTATGGTCCACCAGTAGAAGTTTCTGACTTCTAAAGTCCCAGCTCTTTAAAAAAGATATAAACTCTTAGTAACTACAAGACAGAAAATTTTTTAAGTTAACCCATGGTAAACACATATAAAGCAATACTTAAAAACAAGAAAAGATTCCAGGATAACCTAGATGGTGGAGTCCAAGAAGTTTTATTTTCTTCTCTAAAGTACCTTAAAATACACTATCAGGTACACTGTATGTTTTGTGCTTTCAAGATATTCATTAGTTTTTATTAATAGTGATTATTTTTTCTGACTATAGAAGATGCAAACATATTCATTTTAAAAACTATAAATAATAAAGATAAATAAGAAGCAAAAATTTCCCCAAATCTCATCCTCCCCCCATCCCCAACTACTATTATTAACATTTCAGTGTATGTTTCCTTAGTTTTCATTGTTATAAAATGATATGTATGTATACATACATTTTGGACAAAATGGGAACTATTTTCTATAGCGTGTGTGTATGTATGTATACATGTCAAAATAATATAACATTTAAAAAAGACTACTGCTATTAAATATACATGTAATTGTGATAACCTTTTTTTAACATTACTGTATATTGTAGGCCTCTTGCTACATAAACTTACCTCAGTGTGTTAGCCATAACTTAACATTCTGTTGTATGACTCTACAAATACTTCTTGACTTACATGGGATTAGGTCCTGATAAGCCCATCGTTAAGTTGAAAATATGATAAGTCAAACATGCATTTAAGCCTGGCACAGTGGAACAGTAGTCCCAGCTACTCAGTGGTACAGTAGTTCCAGACTGAGGTATGGCTCGAGCCCAAGAGTTCAAGGCCAAGTTGGGTGAGACCCCATCTCTAAATTTTTAAAAATTTTAAAGATAAATAAATAAATAGATTAGCAGAGTGTAGTGGCACATACCTGTAGTCCTAGCTACTAGGGAAGCTGAAGTGAGAGGATCACTTGAGCACAGGAAGTTTTGAGGCTGCAGTGAGCTATAATCACACCACTGTGTTCCAACTTAGGTGACAGAGCAAGATCCCATCTTTAAAAAAAGAACAAAACAAAAGCATTTAATAAACCTAGCCTATCTTAAATGTGCTCAGAACACTTACATTAGCCTACAATTGGGCAAATTTATCTAAAGTAATGCCTATTTTGTAAGAAAGTGTTGACTATCTCATGTAATTTATTGAATATTGTAGCAAAAGTAAAAAGCAAATGGTTACTCTTAAAGTATAGTTTCTACTGAATGCAAATCATTTGCAGACCATTGTAAGGTTGAAAAATTATTAGTTGGAACATTGTAAGCCAGAGACCATCTATACCAGCTATCCATAACTTTTTTGGCATCAGGGACCAGTTTCATGGAAGACAATTTTCCCGAGGATGGGGAGGGGGGAATGTGCAGTCAAACCTCACTACTAATATTAATCTGTATTTGCAGCTGCATCCCAGCACCAGCATCACCACCTCAGATCATCAGGTATTCGATTCTCATAAGGAGTGGGCAGCCTAGATCCCACACATGTACAGTTTACCATAGGGTTTGTGCTCCAATGAGACTCTAATGGCACTACTGATCTGACAGAAGATGGAGCTAGCTCATTCTCCATTCACATCCTGCTGGGCAGCTGGTTTCTAACAGGCCACTGACCAGTCTGCTGCCTGGAGGATAGGGACCCCTCAACTACAGGGGGTGCCAAAAATGTATACATATTTTAAGAGATGTTATCTATGTGTTACTTTTCAAATGAAAAGTTTTTGAATTAAGTTTTGGTAGCAGTGTGTAGTATGGCATTGGCTCAACTGTTTCTGTCATTTTCTTTGACTGTCCTGCCTGCAGCATGGTGACTCTAGCATTCATCTGATTAATGCCATCTTTTGAGGGAATGTCATACTTAAAATGTTTATACATTTTTGGGGGCACCCCTTGTATATAATTAAGTTGTTTCCAGTTTTACTCTTCATAACAATGCTACAGACAACAGCTTTAAACATTTGTTTTTATGTAAATGTACATAAGATAAATTCTTGAAAGTGAGATCGCTTATTCAAAGATTATTCTTACCCTGACAGGATAAAAGAATTTCTCTACAACCACGAAATGCTGTGTGTGTTATGAATTTTTAAATCTTTGCTAATCTGATGATAAAAAGATAAACTGATTTAATCTGAATGTTCAAGATTGCTAGTGAATCTAATAATCTATTCTCACATTTATTGGACAACTCTTTTTTCCTTTTTTTTTTTTTTTGAGTTGGAGTCTCACTCGGTCGCCCAGACTGGAGTGCAGTGGCACGTTCCCGGCCACTGCAGTCTCGCCTGCTGGGCTCTGGTGATCCTTCCGCCTCAGCCTTCCGAGTAGCCGGAATTACAGGTATGCGCTACCACGCCCGGCTGATTTTTTTTGATGTATTGTAGAGATGAGGTCTCGCTGCCCAGGCGGGTCTCGAACCCGCGGGCTCAGGCAATCCACTCACCTCAGCCTCCCAAAGGCGCAGGATTACAGGCTGAGCCACCGAGCCCGACTTTTTTCCTTTTTTAATGATAAAAAATTATAAGTTACATACCATAAAAGTCAACATTTTATTTTTATTTTTAATTTTTCTTTTGAGTTGGAGTCTCACTCTGTCGCCCAGACTGGAGTGCAGTGGCACACTTCCGACCACTGCAGCCTCGACCTGCTGGTCTCCGGCGATCCTTTCGCCTCAGCCTTCCAAGTAGCCGGAACTACAGGCGTGTGCTACTTTTTGATTTATTGTGGAGATGAGGTTTTCCCAAGTTGCCCAGGCAGGTCTCGAACCCGCGGGCTCAGGCAATTCACTCATCTCAGCTTCTCAAAGCGCGGGATTACAGGCTGAACCACCAAGCCTGGTTTAAGAATCATCATTTTAAAGTATACAATTTGGCTGGGCGTGGTGGCTCAAACCTGTAATCCCAGCACTTTGGGAGGCCAAGGTAAGGGGATTGCCAGAGCCCATGGGTTCGAGAACAGTCTGGGCAACTTGGCGAGACCTCGTCTCTACAATAAATCAAAAAATTAGCCAGGTGTGGTAGCTCATGCCTGTAGTTCCAGCTACATGGAGGGCTGAGGCAGAAGGATTGCCTGAGCCCAGCAGGTCGATGCTGGGGTGGCCATGAGCGTGTCACTGTACTCCAGCCTGGGTGATGAAGTGAGACTCCAACTCAAAAAAAGGATACAATTCAATGGTTTTAATGTAGTTGGAATGTTGTCCCACCATCACTACTATCTAATTCCAGAACATTTTCATTGTCCCAAGTGAAACTCTATTCCCATCAGTAGTCATTCCCTATCTTCTACTCCACTCCACTCCCAAGTCATTGACAACCATTAATCTACTTTCTGTCTCCATGACTGCTTATTCTGAACATTTCCTATGACTGGAAACAAATAATATGTGGCCTTCGGTGACTAGCTTCTTTCACACAGCATATTGTTTTTAAGGTTCACCCATGTTGCAGCACATATCAGTACTTCATCTCTTTTTATAGCTGAATAGTATTCCATTGTGGAAATATACCACATTTTGTTTATCCATTCATCAACTGATATATGTTTGGGTTGTTTCTGCTTTTTCCTTATTATAAATAATGTTGTTGTGACATTTGTGTACACATTTTTATATGAACATATTATATTGTGTTTAATTCTCAGAGTATATACCTAGGAATAAAATTGCTAGGTCAAATGGTAATTCTGTGTTTAACTTTTTGAGGAACTGCCAGTTGTTTTCTACAGTGGCTGCACCATCTGTATTCCCATCAACCGTGCCAGTTCTATACAGCTTACTGTAATTATTCTTCTTTTTATTATCATATTTTAAAATGATAATCATCCTAGGATATCAGTAGTGATATTTCACTGTAGTTTTGATTTTTATTTCCCTAAGAACTTACTAGTTTGAGTCGCTTTTCTTGCGTTTATTGGTCATTTGTGTATCTGTGAAGAAATATCTATTCAAATAGTTTGCCCATTTTAAAATTGGTTTGCCTTTTTATTTTTTATTTATATTTTTATATTTTATTTTAAATATGTGGGGTTCAATTCAGGATTAGGTATACAAGTGGACATTTTACAGATAAAGTGTGGGCCTCCCTTTGGTCCCCACTTTGCCTGGTTTGAAATCAGATATGGTTTGCCTTTTTATCAATGGGTTGCAAGTATATAGTCTAAATACTAGACCCTTATCAGATATATGATTTATAAATATTTTCTCCCATTTTGTGAGTTGTCTCTTCACTGTATTAATAGTGTCCTTTGATATACAAAAGTGTTTAATTTTGATAAATTCTTATTACTCTATTCTATGGTTGCTGTGCTTTTAGTGATATATCTAAAGAAACATTTGCCTATCCAAGATAATAATAATTTACATTCATGTTTTCTCTTAAGAGTTTTATATTTTTAGCTCTTACATTTAAATACTTGGTTTATTTTTATCTAACTTTTGTATATGCTGTGAGATAGGAATCTATATTTATTCTTTTCATGTCAGTATCCAGTTGTTTCAGCACCCAATTGTCTTTTTTTAAAAAAATCCTATAAATTTTCTGTTCATATATTTTTCCCAGTTTTTCTTTCTTTCTTTTTTTTTTTGAGTTGGAGTCTCACTCTGTCACCCAGACTGGAGTGCAGTGGCCGCTCCCAGCCACTGCAACCTCGACCTGCTGGGCTCCGACGATACTTCCACCTCAGCCTTCCAAGTAGCTGGAACTACAGGCATGCGCTACCATACCCAGCTAATTTTTGATTTATTGTAGAGATGAGGTTTCGCCAAGTTGCCCAGGCAGGTCTCAAACCTCCCAAAGCGCTGGGACTACAGGCTGAGCCACCGAGCCCAGCTCTCAGTTTTTCTTAATGGATTGTTTTAGTATATTTTTTTGGACTTGTAAGGGTCCTCTGTATAATAATTTCTAAAAAGTGAGTGCTTAGTCACATAAATTACAATTTTTAAATAAATTTATTAATGTATTAACTTTGCTTATGGCAGGTAGTTGGCTTCTTGTTTTTTTTTCTTTTTTTGACATTTCTTTGTTTATTTGATTTTTGTTTGCTTATTTGTTTCAATTTTAGGCATTGAAATGTATCAGTAACTACCTCTATGGCTTCTGATTTCCATGCCAAGGTTTTCTTTATGGCATCTCTTCTGTTTAAAGAAAAACCTTAGACAAATTCAATTTAACAGAATATAACTGAGCAAAGAATGATTTGCAAATCAAGTAGCTTCTCGAACCAGAGTATTCTCAAAGAGACTCCAGTGCAACCATGTGATAGAAGAAGACTTACAGCCAAAGAAAGAAAGAAAGAAGGAAAGAAAGAGAGAAAATGAGTACAAAAAACAGATGTGAACTACAGAATCAGCCAGATTGGTTACAGCTCAACATTTGCCTTATTTGAACCTGGTCTAAACAGTTGGATGCCTTTGATGGGCTGAAACTCAGTGACTGGCACAAGAGTAGGTCAAAGTCTGTTTACACATTCAGGTAGGTAACAGTTCACTATGTGAAAGGCTACAGAGAAAGTTCTAGGTTAAACTTAAGAAGAAGGTAGCTTTAGGTTAAACTTAATTTGACATTTTTTTTTTTTTTTGAGTTGCAGTCTCACTCTGTCGCCCAGACTGGAGTGCAGTGGCCGGGCGGCCACTGCAGCCTCAACAAGCTGGGCTCCGGCGATCCTTCCGCCTCAGCCTTCTGAGTAGCCGGAATTACGGGCATGCGCTACCACGCGGCTGATTTTTTGATTTATTGTAGAGATGAGGTCTCGCTGCCCAGGTGGGTCTCGAACCCGCGGGCTCAGGCAATCCACTCAACTCAGCCTCCCAAAGGCGCGGTATTACAGGCTGAGTCCACTGAGCCCGGCTAATTTGACACTTCTAAGAGGTGAAAAGTCACTGAATTAGCAGAGATCAATATCATGACATACCTGCAAGTGAAGCCATGAGAATGAATGAGTTCTCTGGAGGAAATTGCACAGAGAGAAAAGGGCGAGTATTGTGCCTTTAAGACTATCTAAACCGGAAATTAAAGAAGAAAAGAAAGCAAAGAAAACTTAGAAGATATAGATGAACATGGGCATGAGTGGGGGGAGATGATGATGTGGATCACTAGCCTCAATAATTTGGATATGGTTTGTTTGGCCCCACCAAGTCTCATGTTGAAAGGTGATTCCCAATGTTGGGGGGTGGGACGTGGTGGGAAGTGTTTGGGTCACAAGGATGGGTGGATCCCTCATGAATGTCTTGGTGCCGTTCTCATGGCAGTGAGTAAATTCTTGCTCTCTTAGTTTCAGCAAGAGTTGCTTATTAAAAAGAACCTGACACCACCCCTTTTCTTCTACTCTCACCAAGTGTTTTGTGCACACACTGGGTCCACTACTCCTTCCGCCATGAATGGAAGCTTCCTGAAGTCCTCACCAGAAGCAGATGATGGTGCCATGCTTCTTGAACAGTCTGAAGAACTGTAAGTAAAACAAACCTCTCTTCTTTATAAGTTACCCAACCTCAGACATTTCTTTATAGCAACACAAATGGACTAAGACACTAACCAACAGAGGCAAGAGTTCTAAGAAGGGAATTATCAAGAGTGCCAGCTACAGCAGAAGTTCTAGGAGAGCAACTTTCTGGGCTATAGGAAGTCAGATTGCTAGAAACATAGAACATGAGTGCAGACAGAAAATAGCGACAGCTCATTTAGGAATTGTGGCAGTGAAAAGACAGAGAACATAAGAGACAAGAAGATCTAACCAAGGCTTATTTTCTTTCCAAAAAGGGAAAGCTTGAGAAATGATTTAAGGTTCAGAAACAGGAGCGATGTTGCTGATAAAAGTAAACATTAGGATGCTTAGTTAATTCTCATGCTACTGTGATTTTAGATCCTAAGAAATTCTGAAAGTTCTATGAGTGGAAACTAGAGGGAGAAAAAAGCCAAGCATTTAAGTAAGTTAATGTATGTAAAGTACATATAGGCAGTACTTGTGTTAGTTTTGGTCTCTGGAAAGCAGACAATGAGATGGAATTAAGAGCACAAAAGATTATTGGGGTGTAATACTTGTGTAAAAAAAGATAGAGGAAGGGGAAGACCATGATGCATGACTTACAGAGTCTCTGCCAACCCAAATCTAGGGTAGGGCTGCCCATCAGAGTCCTGGGTTAGGTAGAAATGGCTCTGCTGGAAACAATGTGGCAGATGGTGATGAGTACTAAAGATGTAGAGAGTGGGGGTGAAGAGTGAGCAGTTGAAAATCTAAATAGAAGCAAGAAGGTAACTGAGGGGCAAGAAGGTATGGAGTGAGGGGACAACGGTTGTTAATGAGATCAGTAGGAGGAGGCTGTCATATAGCGCCATTGCAGGATTGGGCCCTTAAGTTAGTGAAATGAGGAAAAATTGTAGGGTTTGAACAGGAGAGAGACATGACCCAACTAATGTCTCTCAAGGTTTATGGATGCTCCTTTAAGAATAGACTGAGGTAGGGCAGGAGTGAAAACAGGGAGACCAGTAGGGAGGCTATCATCACAGTCCTCATAAAGAATAATGGGCCAAGATGGTGGCAGTGGAGACAGTGAGGGATGATTAGATTCTGGACATATTATCATGGAAAGCCAACAAAATTTTCTGATGGACTATACATGGAATATGAGGGAAAAAGGCATTAAGGGTAAAGCTATGTGTGTTAGTTCTCTATTGCTCCACAACAAATATTCCTGAAATTTAAGTACCTCAAAACATTAATAAATATTATTTCACACAGTTTCAGTGGGTCAAGAATTCAGAAGTGGCTTATCTAGATGGCTCAGCCAAGACATTACAGTCCAGATGTTGTTCAGGGCTATAGTCATCTGAAGGCTTGACTGGGACTAGAGGGCCTGCTTCCTAGAGGACACACTCATATGTATGGTTAGTTGGTGTTGTCAAGTACTTCAGTTCCTTGCCATATATGCTTCTCCATTGGGCTGTTTGAATGTCTCATGGCATGACAGTTGGCTTCCCCCTGAGCAAATGTTCTAAAAAAAGAATAAAGTGAGAGCAGCTAAGACTTTTAAGATCTAGTCTCAGAAGTCACACACAATCATTTCTGCAAATACCTTTAGTTACACAGGTAGCCATATTCAGTATGGGAGGAGACAAACAAGAACGGAGGTACCAGGGGATCGGAATCACTGGTAGCTATCTTGAAGGCTAGCTGCCATAATGTGTACCTTGATCCCCATGGACTCATGCCCTCCTCCCACTTGCAAAATATGCTTCCTCCCTCCTAGACCCTTCCAGTAGCCATATACCTTTACATCATTGGTTCAAAATCCGGGACCCTGTCATCTAAATAATCCAGCTATGAATGAATGGAGTATCATTTATCGAGATGAAGAAGACTGGAGTATAAAGGAGTTTAACAGAAAAGATCAAGTGATGGTTTAGATATGTTAAGTCTGAGATATCTATTGGCTATGAATATACATTTCAAGCATACAATTGAATATATAAAACTTGGGTTCAGAGAAACACCTGTACTAGATATATAAATTTGGGCGTTTTTGGCATTTAGGTGACAAAATTTAAATTGGGGTAAATTTACCAGGGCAGCGAGTACACATAAAAATAAAAAGAAGAGGCTCTCCAACATTTGGATATCAAGAAGATGAGGAGGCACCAGAAAAGAAATACATGGTATGACTGAAAAGGAATGAGAATAGTTGCATGATGTACACATACAAATCAGTCCTCTTATGTTGTACTCCACAAAGGCTTCCTGTAGCATCTAATGTCACACTGCCACTATGCCGGCATTAGGTGGAAAGTATATAGGTTCAGTCTAACTTCTAGAAGGACCCAGTCTTTCTCATGGTTGACCAGGTGTCAGAAGTCAGAGGATCATGCAATCTTCTCCTTGTGTTGCCTTTTTGTCAGTGTCAAATTCCTGCACAAACAACAGAGGTTCTCTCTCCCTTAGTCTCTCTCCTGCTCCCTTTTTCTACCCCTTTTTCCCCAGGGTCTCTGACTCATTTTCCCTCTACTCTTTTTATTTGCGCCAATCATTGCTGTTTGCTCTTCATACTTTTCTCAGTGGAGCATGCTGGGTTATTCTTCCTAGAATGACATGTTTTTTTTGTCTGTTTTTTGTTTTTGAGTTGGAGTCTCACTCTGTCGCCCAGACTGGAGTGCAGTGGCCGCTCCCAGCCACCATAGCCTCGACCTGCTAGGCTCTGGTGATCCTTCCGCCTCAGCCTTCCAAGTAGCCGGAATTACAGGCATGCGCTACCACGCCCGGCTGATTTTTTGATTTATTGTAGAGATGAGGTCTCGTTGCCCAGGCGGGTCTTGAACCCGCGGGCTCAGACAGTCCACTCACCTCAGCCTCCCAAAGGCGCGGGATTACAGGCTGAGCCACCGAGCCCGGCTGACATGTTTTTATTAAAGTCCCCACAGCTGCCACCATTATAGCAGGCTCCACCTTCAAGGACTTTCCTCCACAGAGAACCTCCTGACAAAGCATGCACTCCAAAATCCCTTTGAAACCAGTCACAGGAGTCTTCTAACTTTGGGGAAATCCCAGCACCAAAGAGCCAACAGGACAGATGAGAGACAGGCAGAGCAGGGCCTGGACTCTAGCTGCCAACCTTCATATCCAGAGCCATGTCTGGTTCACCACCCCCACCTGCTGTGTGCCTACTTCATTGATTTGCCTTTCAGCCTCTCTAGAAGGTGCCAGATCTAGCAAGGGGGGCTGCCTGGGTTTGGCTAGCCTGACAGCAGCACTGTGTTCCTCCTCTTTTCCTATCTTATCAAAGAGAAGATGATATGAACAAGGATGGGCATCTGGACTTCTGTGAGACTGTGTGATCAGCTTTTAACGCTTGTGGTTTGGGGCATATACTCAGAAACGTGTGTTGATCCACAGGGCTGCTCTGTCTAGCTCAGTGTTTCTCAGTGGGGACTCTATTGGCAGTTTGGGCAAGACAGTTCTTCATTGTGTAGGACTGTCCCAAACACCGCAGGAACCTAATATCCCTTTCTTACTGCCACCAATATACCAGTAGCATCTACCAGTCACTGTGGCAACAGAGAGCTGCCCTATACTTTCCTACACAGATTTGTCCCAGGTAAAACAGCTATAGGGCTGACCTCTGGCTGCTATTGATTCCCTTTCCTCAGCATTATTTTTATCTTTGAGAATGAGGAATTCATGCAGTAAGTAAAATTCTAAAGAATCCCACCCTGTGGTTATTAAATCAAACACTAATCTAGGTACTGCTTCAAAAGGACTTTGCAGATGCAATTAAGTTGACTAACCAGAAGAACTTTATTCTTTTTTTTTTGATTCAGGGTCTTACTCTGTCACCCAGGCTGGAGTGCAGTGGCAGCATGATCATGGTTAACCACAGCTTCAACTTCCTGGGCTCAGGCAGTCCTTCTGCTTCAGCTTCCTAAGTAGCTAAAACTATAGGTATGTGCCCGCATACCTGGCTAATGCTTCTTCTCCTCCTCCTCCTCCTCTTCCTCCTTTTTCTCCTTCTCATCCTCCTCTACCTCCTCCTCTTTCTCCCTCTTCTTCTTCTTCTTCTCTTTTCTTTTTTTTTTTGGTAGAGACTTGCTATGTTGCCAGGCTGGTCTCGAACTCGAGGGCTCAAGCATTTCTCCTGCCTCCGCCTCCCAAAATACTGAGATACAGACATGAGCCACTGTGTCCAGCCCCAATGAACTTAAAATAGGAAGGTCACCCCGGATTATCTGGTTGAGCCCAATTTAATCATATGAACCCTTAAAAGCAGAAGCAGAGGGAGAAGAGTCAGTCAGAAAGATGAGGCAGAAGAGGAAGTAGGGGATATTTGAAGCATGTGAAAAGGATTCAACCTGCCATTGCTAAAGGCAGAGGTGCACACAGAAAAAGCATGAGAAGGAATGTGACAGCCTGAGGAGAAAAGACCAGTCCCTGCTGTTGATCAGCAAGGAAGCAAGGACCTCAGTCCTACAGTCACAAGGAACTGAATCTGGCCAACAACCTGAATGAGCTGGAAGCAGGTTTATACCCAGAGCCTCCAGAATAAAATACAGCCCTGACACCTTGATTTCAGCCTCATGAGAGTCTAAACAGAAGACCTACCAGAACCACAGGCACCTGGATTTCTGACCTATAGAACTATGAGTTAATAAATGGCTGTGTTTTCAAGCTGCTAAATTTGAGGTAATTTGTTGTGGCAGCCATAGAAAACTAACATACCCTTCCAGGAAGCTTATTCCACCTTTAAATAACCTCATTGTAAGAAGTGTTTCTTTACTTATTACACTAAGATCTGTCACTGTTTCTTCCACTATCAGCCTAATTTTATTTCTTGTAGACACATAGCCAGTACTATATATTGAAGTTCATCTGAGCTTTTCCTTCTTTGAACCAAAGATTCCCTGTGCATTCTCCTTCCTGGTTACTTTTCTTTAAATGTATTGGGTTTCATTTAGGTCTCTGGATTTATATTTTACATAAAGAGAATTTTTTTTTTTTTGAGTCAGAGTCTCACTGTAGCTCAGACTAAAGTGCAGTGGCACGCTCCTGGCCACCACAACCTAGACCTACTGGGCTCCGGCGATCCTTCCACCTCAGCCTTCCAAGTAGCTGGAACTACAGGCGTGTGCCACCATGCCTAGCTAATTTTTTGATTTATTGTAGAGATGTCTTGCCAAGTTGTCCAGGCTGGTCTCGAACCATTGGGCTCAGGTAATCCTCTCTCCTCTGCCTCCTAAGTGCTGGGATTACAGGTGTGAGCCACTGCTCCTGGCCTGTGTAAATGGGAATTTAACAACAAAATACATTTTTGAAAGGCCCTTGCTGATCTGAGGTATCCTACTCTAGCATTATAAAGAAAAGATTTTCCATCTTTATCACCAAAGAGAAACATCATTTTCTGGATCATCGATCATTTTATTGTCCATAGTAGAAAAGCATTATTTAGAATGACCTAAAATAGAGGAAAATGAAGTAGAAAATTATCAGGAAGCTTTCAAAAATATGAATCTGTGTGAACATTATTATAGGTTGTGATAGTTAATGGGGATTAAATTCAATGCTTAGGTAGTTAACAGAAATTTTCCCAAGTGAAATAAGCTCAATGAAAAGCAGCAGCATCTGGGAATTAGGATGCTGTATTCCATCTGCCCAGCTGGGCTTCTGATTAGAATAAGTTTCCTTCGTTGGTTCTTGGAACATGGGGTAGTACCAAGGGCTTGCCAAGATATCAGGGAAGGCAGGTGGGGCTGATTATTGCCATGATTCTCAACCGAGAATCTTCCAGCAGCATGATTCATGGCTGACTAGAACAAAAATGGACAAAATTTAAAAAAAACCCTTATGATTGGAGAAAAATTAACAGGGTTAAGAACAGCTGAATGATCATTGATATTATTAAGTACTTTATAAACAGGTGACTTTATAGATACATAGACATAAGAAAATTGGAGCTATTGGGAATGTTTTGGAAAGTGACCAAGAAAAACTAGACTCAATAACTAGAGAGTGAGTGATTACCCTATTTGCTTTGTACTGCAATTGAACAGTTTCCAATTTCATACATATATGAGCGTTTTTCCTCAATTAAATTTTAGCACTTTTGGAAACTGCCTTATAACTTTTTTGAATAAGATAAATAGCAAGTACTCAGAAAATATTCAATTAATTGAACTGAATGAAATTGCCTGTTGACTGACTGAATAACAAATGAAAACATTGTTGTTCTGATTAGAATACAAGTCCCTTGGGAGAAAGCTAGATTGAGTCAGAAGAAACCATATGTTCCTGCTTTCTCTATCCCTCCTACTTAAATGACCTGCAGCTCTGGGATATTTTTCAAAGTGTGGTCAAAGGACTTCTGCATTAGAATTGTCTAGAGATGCTTGTTAAAAAGGAAGATTCCTACACCCCTCTGCCTTAGACCCACTGGATCAGAATCCAGAAGAGAGGCATAATTTACATACAATTAAACACACAGATTTTAAGTGCATCTTTCAATGGAATTTGAAAGATGGACATATATGCTCTATGTATATGCTCTAATATATATGCTCTATGTAACCACTACCCTAGCCATGATTTCTATCATTCCAGAAAGTTTCCTCAGGCTCCTTTCCAGCCAGTCACCCACCTTCCCAGAAGCAATCACTGTTCTGATTTCTATCACATGTGTATATACCCTTTTGAGCCAGGCTTTGTTAACCCAACATAATGCTCTTGAAGCCTGGGCATGGTAACTTATACCTGTAATCCTAGCACTTTGGAAGGCGGAGGCGAGAGGATTGCTTGAGTCCAGGGGTTCAAGACCAGCCCGGGCAACTTGGCAAGACCTCATCTCGACAATAAATTTTTTAAAAAATTGACTGGGCTCGGTGGCTCAGCCTGTAATCTCAGCATTTTAGGAGGCCAACGTGTATGGATTGCCTGAGCCCGTGGATTTGAGACCAGCCCAGGCAACTCAGCGAGACCTCATCTCTACAATAAATCAAAAATTAACTGGGTGTGGTAGCACGCTAGTTCCGGCTACTTGGAAGACTGAGTCAGAAGGATCGCGGGAGCCCAGCATGTTGACACAGGGGTGGCCGTGAGCCGGCCACTGCACTCCAGCCTGGGCAATGGAGTGAGACTCCGACTCAAAAAAAAAAAAAAAAATTAGCCAGGCATGGTGACACGTGTCTATAGTTCCAGCTACTTGGAAGACAGGCAGAAGGATCATCTGAGCTCAGCAGGTCAAGGCTGTGATCATACCATTGCACTCCAGCCTGGGCAACAGAGTGAAACTCCAACTCAAAAAAACCTCCAAAAAACAAACGAACAAAAATAATGCTTTTGAGATTCATCCATGTTGTTATAGGTATCAATTCTTAATTCCTTTTTATTACTAAGAAATATTCTATTGTAGGAATATGCCACAATTGGTCTATACATTTGCTTTTTTTTTTTTTGAGTCGGAGTCTCACTCTGTCGCCCAGACTGGAGTGCAGTGGCCGCTCCTGGCCACCGCAGCCTCCACCTGCTGGGCTCCGGCAATCCTTCCGCCTCAGCCTTCCAAGTAGCCGGAATTACAGGCATGCGCTACCACGCCTGGCTGATTTTTCGATTTATTGTAGAGATGAGGTCTCGCTGCCCAGGCGGGTCTCGAACCCGCGGGCTCAGGCAATCCACTTACCTCAGCCTCCCAAAGGTGTGGGATTATAGGCTGAGCCACCGAGCCCGGCTCAATTGGTTTTCTATGCTGTATAATAACTTACCACAGACTTAGCAGCATAGAACAGCACACTTTTATTGTTTGAGTGTTCCTCATCTGAAATGCTTGGGACCAGAATTATTTTGGATTTTGGATTTTTTTCAGATTTTGGAATATTTGCATTATATTTACCAGTTAAACATCCCAAATCCCAAATGCTCCAATGGGCATTTCTGTTGAGCATCATGTTTTGAGTAAACATTTCAGATTTTGGAACATTTTTGATTTTTGGGATGCTCACAACTTCCATGAGTTGGAGTCCAGGCATGGCTTAGTTTGGTCTTCTACCAGGGTCTCACAAAGCTGCAACCATGGCGTCAGCAGGCTGCATGACTCTCTGGAGCCCTGGGTCCTCTTCCAAGTTCCCATGGTTGTTGATAGAATTCAGATCTTTGCAGTTGTAGGACTATGGACCTTGGTTGTCAGCTAGAGGCTACCCTCTGCAGTTCCCTGTCATATGGTCCTTTTTACAGGCAGTTAGCAACTGGCTGTTAGCTTCAAGACCAGCAAGAAAGTTTCTGTCTTCAGTCTGCAAAAATGGAACCTTGTATAATGTAATAGAATCATGGGGCTGATATCCCATCACCTTTGCTATATTGCTTATAAGCTAGTCACAAGTTCTGCCCACACTGAGGGGATTATATAAGACTGTGGATGATTGGGGGTCACTTTAGGGTGTGTCCACCAGAAGTTGTTTCTAGTTTTCAGCTATTATGACTATTAGCACACAAGTCTTTGTGTGAACATTCACTTTCATGTCGTTTGGGTAAATACCTAGGAGTGGAATTACTTGATCACAGAGTAGATATATTTTTAACTTTATAAGAAAATGCCAACAGTTTTTCAAAGAGGCGGTACAGTTTATGCTCCCAGCAGCATGTACTAAGAGTTCTAGCTGCTCCACATCTTTACCAATATTTGCTGTTGTTTTTCTTTGTCATTTTAGCCATTTTTCACTGGGCATGAAATCTGCATTTTAATAATCTCTGTGACTGATTTTTACACATATGCAACCACTGCTTTATAGAAGTGAGTCATAGAGAAACTGTCAGCTCTTGTTATGGGTCCCTCAGAAGTAAGTCCCTAAACCTAACTGATCAACTAACTCACAGGGAGTATTTGTTAAAAACACAGATTCTGGGCCCTACTCCAGACTTCCTGAAATGGCATCTTCAGGAATATGATTTGGGAATCTGTATTTTTCCAAAGCCCTCTAGGTGATTCTTTGAACTGCTGGGGTTTAAAACCACTGTCTTCACTGTTTCAAGACCCCCAAGTTTTTTTACTATGCTTTTCATACAGAGAAAATGTTCATATAGTGGGCTAGGAGCCTGAGATGGTCCCCATAGCATCCTTGCTTCATTAATAATATTCGTTGCCGGGCTCGGTGGCTCAGCCTGTAATCCCAGCGCTTTGGGAGGCTGAGGTGAGTGGATTGCCTGAGCCCGAGGGTTCGAGACCTGTCTGGGCAACTTAGCGAGACCTCATCTATACAATAAATCAAAAAATTAGCCGGGTGTGGTAGCACGCGCCTGTAGTTCCAGCTACTCGGAAGGCTGAGGCAGAAGGATTGCCGGAGCCCAGCAGGTCGAGGCTGCAGTGGCCGGGAGTGGCCACTGCACTCCAGTCTGGGCGACAGAGTGAGACTCCACTCAAAAAAAAATAATAATAATAATAATATTTGTTAGCACATTAGTGTTTGTCTGCTTACTTGTATCTTCTTATGTTAATGATACAATTTCATGGGAGAAAAGAAGCAGGAGAATTATGGCTCAGATATTTTTGGCTTTGCTAATAAAACTTAGTTCTTGTTCAAGAACCTTTGATCTCCAAATGTAACTCAATCATCTCAAGTTGCAATCTCTTTCAACTTTCAGGAAGACATTAAGTTTCTTTAAGAAGCAATTTTTTGACTGGACATAGTGGCTCATGCCTGTAATCCCAGCACTTTGGGAGGCCCAGGCAGGAGGATCCCTTGAGCTCAGAAGTTTGAGATCATCCTGGGCAACATAGCAAGACCTTGTCTCTGCAAAAATAGTTGGATGTGGTGTCATGTTCCTATAGTCCCAACTACTAGGGAGGTTGAGGAGGAAAGATTGCTTGAGCCCAGAAGTTTGAGCCTGCAGTGAGCGGTGATCATGCCACTGCCCTCCAGTCTAGGTGACGGAGTGAGAACCAAACTCAAAAAAGAAAAAGAAAAAAGAAATAATTCTTTGAAATACACTTGTTGAGTACATGCTGTATGTCAGGGCCCATGATAAGATGGGAGCATTAGGTGGGAGCCAGGAAGGCAGACAGACCATAAACAAAGTGGTTATAATTCAGGGTACTTGGTGCAGAGCCCTATGGGGGAATGATTAAGATTTCTTCAGGATTTTTATTCTCTAACCATCATTTTTAAAAATTGTTTATTTTTTAAGGTGAGAAAGCAAGATTTATTGAGAGCACAGAAAAGCTTCCACAGTGGGAGGGGACCCGAAGGGGTTGCCTATCATCATTTTTTTAAAAAGCACATTCATATGAATAGATGTGACTGAATTGCCCTCTGACCAACAGTCTTTTCCCCTCAAACCAAACCCAGATGTCCCATCTGCCTAGGATGAGACATACAGGAAGACTAGATCCCTCACCACCACTGGAGCTGAGAGAGACAGAGGGATGGAAGAAAATGACAGGGGCATGTGGCCAGCTGTACACTCAAATGCTGGTGGTGAATAGTTGACAAAATATAGAGCAAGATTTAGGAGAGCCTTAATGTGCTCTTTGGGATCTACATACCTCTGCTTCTTCCACAAGAAAAAGTAAATACTGGTGTCTCAACAACCTGTAGTTAGAGGGTGTCCAAAAGGTCTAGGACCATAGGATAAACCTGTTTTTAAATGGTATGCTCAATTTCTTTCTTTAACCTCCAGGTGACTTTTCAAACAAAAATCTTCTAAATTTCAGTATACTACAGAGGATTCAAAAAAGTCTAGAGAGAAAACAAGCACTTACTGTATTTTGCAGATGGACAATTTGACTCATTGCTTTATTTTTTTATTTTTTATTTTTTGAGTTGGAGTCTCACTCTGTCGCCCAGACTGGAGTGCAGTGGCCGCTCCCGGCCACCGCAGCTTTGACCTGCTGGGCGCCGGCGATCCTTCCACCTCAGCCTTCCAAGTAGCCGGAATTACAGGCATGTGCTACCACGCCCGCTGATTTTTTGATTTATTGTAGAGATGAGGTCTCACCCGCCCAGGCGGGTCTCGAACCCGTGGGCTCAGGCAATCCACTCACCTCAGCCTCCCAAAGGCGCGGGATTACAGGCTGAGCCACTGAGCCCGGCTGACTCATTGCTTTAAATTGAGAAGTTCTTCAACTAAAAAGGTGTCTGGAGATTGAAGGAAAGTATATTGAGAACAGTATTGGAAAATATAATTAAATATACTATTTAAAAAATGTTTTTTCTAGGTTGCCCAACTTTTCAAATAACCTTTCCATTATCTATTTAACACTCAAAGCAAATAAGGCTGCTGAGGTCAATGAGGTTCCACAACTTGCTCAAGGTCTCCCAACAACTCAGTGACAGAGTAAGGATTTATTCTTTTCTTTCTTTTTTTTTTTAGAGTCAGAGTCTCACTCTGTTGGCCAGGCTGGAGTGCAGTGGCATGCTCACCACCACTGCAGCCTCGACCTGCTGGGTTCAGGTGATCCTTCCACCTCAGCCTTCCAAGTAGCTGGAACTACAGGCGCATACCACCATGCCCAGCTAATTTTTTGATTTATTGTAGAGACAAGGTCTCGCCAAGTTGCCCAGGCTGGTCTTGAACCTGTGGGATCAGGCAATCCTCCACCTCCCAAAGTGCTGGGATTACAGGCGTAAGCCACCATGCCCTGCACCACAGCCAGGATTTAAACTGCACCTACTGAGACCCAAGCTTACCTGCTTTTTCCTTCAGGGCATCACCTCTGACCCCTGACCACCCCATAGGGTTGTTGCAAAAAACCATAGTACCTTCCTGACACCTTGGTTGCAGCTTGATTCTATTAAGTAGTGGGCCCCTCTCTTAACGTGGTAAGCTTTTGGAACCTTTTTGAAATGCCAATATGTTATAGCCCTTCTCCCCAGACAACTGAAATATTGCATTCAATGTTGAGGCATGCACAAGACCCCTGAAATCCACCCCTATATCCCCTTGGGGAATCGAGAACCCAGGTAAAGAACCATTTGTTTTGACTGCAAAGTTCTTAAAGAGAAAGTCTAGACCTTACGTATGAGTGCTTTAGAAACTGTGGGAGGGAGCATAAGGAGTCAGTGAAGAAGAGAAGAAGGAAGAGAAAACTCTTCCAATAATAATGATGCTATGGAGTAATATAAAGCTCAGGAAATGGTAGTTCCCTTCCTTTTCAACAGAGGTCATGTAATTACAAGGGCACACTCAGACAGTAGCTGTTGGAGCTCCACCTCCTAGCTGAGTTGCTACTCTAGCCAGTGAGCATGTGAACGCATATCCATTCAGGCATTCCAACACCAACCATTCCTTGAAGTTAGAGGCACAGGGAAGACAGGAACATGTGCATTTGGGGCTCCCCCATGAGGTGCCAGGAAGCTTAAAAGCTCTTTCTAACTCCTATGCAAGTAGAAACAGACCCCTTTTCGAGGTGCTGGTAATTTTATTTTTAATTTTTAATTTTTTAATTTTTATTTTTAGTAGGAGTCTCATTTTGTCACCCAAGCTGGAATACAGTGGCAAGCTCACAGCTAGCTACCACAGCCTTGACCTGTTGGGCTCAAGTGATCCTTCCGTCTCAGCCTTCCAAGTAGCTGGAACCACAGGTGCACACCACCACACCCAGCTAATTTTTTAATTTATTGTAGAGATGAGGGCTTGCCAAGTTGTCCAGGCTGGTCTCAGACCCCTGGATTCAGGCAGTCTTCTTGCCTCTGTCTCCCAAGTGCTGGGATTACAGGTGTGAGCCACCGTACTGAGCTAATTTGTACTTTTTTAAGGATAGGGTCTCACTCTGTTGCCCAGGCTAGAGAGCAGTGGTGAGGCCATAGCTCACTGCAGTCTGGAATTCCTGGGCTCAAGTGATCCACCTGGCTCAACCTCCAGAGTACCTGGGATTATAGACATGTACCACCACACCCAGCTAACAGATGCTGGTCATTTTTTTTTTGAGTTGGAGTCTCACTCTGTCACCCAGACTGGAGTACAGTGGCATGCTTCTAGTGACTGCAGCCTCAACCTGCTGGGCTCCGGCAATCCTTCCGCCTCAGCCTTCCAAGTAGCTGGAACTACAGGCGCGTGCTACCACGCCCGGCTAATTTTTTGATTTATTGTAGAAATGAGGTCTCGCCACGTCACCCAGGCGGGCCTCGAACCCGCGGGCTCAGGCAATCCACTCACCTTGGCCTCCCAAAGGGTGGGATTACAGGCTGAGCCACCAAGCCCGGCCGATTTTTGATATTTTAAAAAATATTACTAAGCATCAGAATGATCTGTAATTTCCCAGGAAAAAGTACAATATTTTACCTAGCTTCAAAGCACTTTTGCGCATAGAATGTTTACTCCCTTCAAGCTCAGGAAATATGTTGGGCATGAATTAGTGTCTTTTGGATTTTCCTCTTGAGTGCTCCTTGTGCCCATCTCCCTCCCACCATCGCCTCAGCATCCACCGCCATGCCACACACCCCATCTTGATGGCTTTATTGCCCCTCTGGGGAGAATTTCTCACAAACAAAAATAAGCAATGCGCTCAGCTGGCACAACATCTTCCGTCCTCACGTGAGGTTCTTATTCACTAATGAATGCCTCCCCGAGGCTTCACAGGTAGTGAAGGAAATGCAGGACTGGGAACCAAAAAGTGAATTACTGGTCACTTGGGCAGAAGCATCTTAATGAAGTGAGAACGAGCAACTAGCCCAACCCTTGGCAAGTCATTTTCAAGCTGCATTGTTTACATCTTTAGTAAACTTGATCTGTCTCATACCAGATGAAGTAGATAGCTGCTCACATGAAGAGATTTCATAAGACAAAAAAGTACATTCATTCATTTAATAAGCATGAGTACTTACTGTGTACTAGGTAATGCACATAATGTGGTAGATGCCATGAGCTTGCCATCTACCGGGAGACACCCATGAGTTTCTGTACTAGAGGGAGAGGCAGAGGTCTTTGAAGCAGGAGGAGCAGCACTACTCCCAGGCAAGATGCCAACAGCTGGGCCAGGGCTTGAAGACCTGTAGAAATTAGCCTGGCATGTTTTGGGGGAAGTGGAGGGCTTAAGGTAGTCATTCGAGGCAGAAAGAACAGAATGGATGGAGACCTCAGAGGCAGTGGTGTGTTGGAACTCACTTGTACTGATTAGAAGAATTGATTGTGGCCCCTCTTCCCAATTCCACATTCACTGATATCACATTAATAGCTGGAAGTCAGTCATGGTAAGACACCAGCAAATATTCTTAAAAAAAAAAAGAGTTTTGTCTTTTTTTTTTTTTTTTTTTGCGCCTGAAGAGTCGGTTGATAAACATTTATGAACTCACCACTGCCCATGGGTGACAAAGAGCATGGCAGTCTGGGAGAAACTGCCAGAAGGTCATCTTGTCTGCTGTTAAAAACGGAGACTGGTAAATAGTGACAGGTGTAGCTGGGTGGGTCAGCAGAAAACAGGTCATGAAACACCTCATAGGCCAGGCAAAGGAATTTGGATGTGAGGTTATCTTGCCAAGATATTTGTAGTGGACATCTGTTGTCTATGCTTGCCCAGAATCCATTCCTCTTTCTTCTGGTACAAGTAGTCCAGTTTTCCTTTAGGAAACCTTTCCCTCCTACTCTCAGTTCACATGGTTTTAAGGGTAGGTTCATAGCCCAACCTTGGCTAATCAAATGGTTCTATTCTCCATAGCCACAGGTGTACAATGAGAGCCAGCTTTGGCACTTGGGCTAGGGCTAGAAGCTTCTTCCAGTGGGATGGCTAAGTCTGGAGCTCTTGGTGACCATCTTGCCACCCTGAGCTGAGAACCAATCTGAGATTGAAGACAATGGCAAGGAAAGAACACTTGAGAAACTAAAAGAGACACACTCCTGATGGCATTATTTGAAGACCTCGATTCAGTTGCACTGTGACTGGACTTCATTAACTAAGACTAATTAATACATTTTCCTTCTTTTTCTGCCAATTTGAGTTGGAGTGCAGTCTTCTGAAACTAAAAGAGTCCTAATGTAGTATCTAAAATTCTAATCTTACTCTTCTCAATTCTTATATTTTCTTTTTAAACATGATCTCTTTAGGAGGTGCCTCTTAAAATGAAATTACATTAAAAGACTAAAATAGTAACAGTATTACTTCAGTATGCATGGATTAGTTAATCAGCAGAGAAAATGTGATAAATACACACACACACACACATACACACACACGCACACACACACATACATGCATTCAAATTGGAATGATCAGACTCTAGCATGAACAACAGATTAAATGAGAATGAGAAGGAAATCCTTTACTAAGAATCTTGGTGTAGTGTCTATGAACACCTAAGATAATTACTTAGCTTCAGCATTAAGTGAAGTACCTACAATTTCCTAATAGAGACTCAAGGATGACAAAACGGGAGTTTCTGCAACGGTGACTTTAAGGACTGAAGAAGAGAGAGACTGAAAAGAAACTGCTGGCAGGACCAAGAAGCCACCCCTGCTGCTCTCCAAAGAGATGCTGCCTATCTGCATTAGAAACAGATGTCTCAGCTTTGGATCCCACATGGGCGTGGACACTATGGCACATATTCCTTACAGAAAAAAATAATGAGGCTCTGTTGATGCCCCAACAGTCAAGAATCTTGGGAACTAAAAAGTATACACAAGAACACAAAGTGAATTAACTTGTAAAATGTATCTGTAAGATAAATCCACAATCACAAAGCTTAGGTAAGAGAAAACTGTGGACAGGGTCTGTGTTCTATTTTGGGTCCTGATGAGCTGTGGGGCATTAGATAAGTCACTGCACTAGTTAGGACCACAATTTTCTACCTATAAAATTCTATTTGATTTTTACTCAATTAAGCCTTCAGTTTTCCCACCTGTTAACTAAAGGGGTGGGTCTCACTCTAGAATTTCTGAGGTTCTTTTCAGTCCTAATTATAGATGATGCTGTCTTGTGATATTTCTCAGCATGTCAGTCGGGGTCCCATATGAAAAGAAGGCATGCTCAGCAGGGGATCTGAAGAAATGTGGGTAGTTACAGGAAATACCAAGGAATGTTGAGAGTATCAGTTACCTAGAGCTACCTAACCAACTACACCAAAACAGTCATTTTCTTATTATTTCTTTCAGTTTCAGAGGTTGAATGGGCACAGCAAGGTGGTTCTCATCAGGGTGTCTCATGCAGTTGTAGTTAGACATTGGCAAAAACAAGAATCATCTGAAGGTCACCCACTCACATGCCTGCACCTACATTGGGGAGGCTCCAACAGCTGAAGACCCAAACAACAAGGGCTCTTCAGTAGAACCTCTGTCTATGTATTCCCTCCATATGATGATAGCTTTCTTACATGCTAGCTGAAGGCTCCGAATGTGCAAGTTCCAAGAGAGCCAGGAAGAAGGTTTGTCTCCTTTTATGACCCATCCTCGGAGGGTGCATTGTGTCCCTGCTGTTGACTGTATTTGTCAAGGCTGACACCAAAGACAACCCAGGTTCAATAGGAGGGGACAAAGTTTCCACCTCTTGATGCAGGTCACATTCTTTAAGGGCATGTAGGATGGGAAATTTGGGGGTGATCATTTTGGAGAATACAACCTACCACATGGAGGCATCCAGGACTTTGCTAGAGATGGAAGCTGTTATCAGACCTAACTTGGCCTGAAAGTCAAGGAGAGGAAACAGCGAGAGCTGAACCAATGAAAGAAAGAAAAATAGGAGCTGTAATCCTGAAGGGTAAAGCCACTGGCAGACCATAGCATCAAGGGCAGGGAGAATGAGGGGTAAGAAACACCCTGACTTCTCTATTCTCTAACTCTCTGGTCTCCTGTTGATGCCTTTGTCAAGAAAATATAGGACGAATGGGCTTCATGATGCAGTATATAAGGGTACCTTCTCCCATCCAGGGTGCAGAGCAGGGCAGCAAAGAGCAGAGACTAGATGGGGGTGGGCTGGAGAGTATCCAGCACATTTGCTGATGCCCTAAAAGGACCATAAATGATCACCTGAGAATTTTTAATTATAGCTAAACTATAAAAGGAGCAACTCTGACTCTGTGGCTAATAGTTCAAGTACAATGTACAAAGTGCTATAAGTTTCAGTCTAAGACCTGCTCCAGACCATAAAATAGATTGCTTCTCTAGGGCATCCTCAAGTAAGAAATAAACCATACCCAAAAGGAAAATCAGGTGGAAGTCACAAATTTGATGGTCATGTGGAAGGAAAGGGTTGGAACTGAGGAGGGACTCAAAGGTAAGAGGAATATATTGATTTACCTAATATAGGTACAAAGTGCCAACTAATGCTAAATGGCCTGCCCATCTTTATTAGACATCAATATGGAGGTTGGGCACAATGGCTCACGCCTGTAGTCCCAGCTGTTTGGGAGGCCAAGGAGGGAGAATTGTTCGAACCCAGGAGTTTGAGACCAGCCTGGGCAACACAGCAGACTTAATATATACAAAAAATTTAAAAATTAGCTGGGCGTGGTTGGCGTGGGCCTGTGGTCCCAGCTATTTGGAGGCTGAGGTGGAAGGATTGCCTGAGCCCAGGAGGTCGAGGGTGTGGTGAACTGTGATTATGCCACTGCACTCCACCTTGGGTGATGGAGTGACACTTGTCTCAAATAAATAAATAATAGAATAAAATAAAATAAAACAAAATGTCAACATGGCACAGAAATAACACTTCAAAGCAAAAAAAGGTATCTGGATCTACAAATTTTTATAAAGAGTTTTTGAAATAGTATTAGTATTCTTTACTGCCAAGGGCAGAAAACAACCCTCTGACTTAAACAAAAGGAATATAGTTGGCCTATGAATCTGGAAAGTTCTGGTTAGGGCTGACTTTAAGTTTTGCTCAAAAGACATCACCAATACCCAGATCTCTCTTTTGCACTTGAGGGATCAATGTGCAGCCTCTAGTATCTGAATATGTAAGATCATGGCCTAGCTCCATCACTTGTATCTGTATCACTTTGGGTAGCTCAATTTTCTGTGCCTTCAGTTTCTCTGTCCATTAAGAAAGAACGAAAAGAATACTCTTCTCATGCATTGTTGTGAGGATTATCTGCTACAAGGACTTTTTTTCACTTTTCAATAAGTCATATTATTTTATAAAATGGCTCAAAAGAATTACATGAAGACATCCTAGGTAAAAAAAAAAAAAAAATTCAATTATGGCGGAAGAAAAAAATATATCCCAACATAAAGTCTTAACTTGAATTGTGTCTGCTGGTGAATATTGCAAGTTCAGAAACTCTGCCAATTGCTCTGAGAGAGGGTTCTAAGCAATGTTGCTGGGACTTAAAGAGGATTTGATACCTTTTATTTGATCCCTACTTTCCAGTCCAATTCGGGGCAACAGACGAGTTGAAGGCACATAGGTCATGACAGTCCTTGGTGACAAACAGAGTAAGTTCTAACCTTCCAAATGTTGCCCACCCCCCTGTAATCTCATGTCTGTCCTTGAATTGATTGGGTGGGGAACGTCAAATTGAAGATCTTGCAAGTTCAACTGCAGCAGTTTTTATCAAAATATTGTCCTTGGACCATTCACATCAAAATCACTCAGAGTAGTTGTTTATAATGATGAATCCTGGGTACTATCTCAGAAATGCCCAATCAGAATATTTGCAAGAAATCTGCAATAACAAGTACCAGGTGGTTCTTATGTACACTAAAGCTGAAGATCTAAAGACTACATAGTATTTTTTTCTCTTATGCATCCATCATCAACGCCATTTATTTATTAACTCATTTATTTAACATATATTTATTTGTGTCAGTCACAGTCTGAGGTGCTGAGGAATAAAGTGAGAAGTAAGATCAGCCCAGTCCCTGCCCTCAAGGGTCATACAGTCTGGGGAGAGAGGCAATAAATTATAAACAATGTAGTTTCTGATCATAAGAAATGTGGAGAAAATAAAATAATGGAGAATCAGGTTGAGGGAATCAAGTGACTCAGTGGTTTCTTCAGAGTGGATGGTCAGAAAAGGCTCAAAGCAAAGGTAACATTTTAATTGAGATGATGTTCTATGGTATTTTTTCCCCTGCGAATTCATGTTCAGGATAAAACACACACATATACATACACATGAATTTTAGTCCTGTTAGACAAGTCTAATGACAACAAATTCTTAGTTTACAATACTAGTTTAATTAAAAGGATATTTTAACTACATACGCACACATTAACCAAGGTGCCAGCCAATGTGAATAGGAACTGCTGCATCCATTGTCCCTAAGCAAGAGACTATCCAAGGCCATCATGCTTTGAACCACATGACCTTATTCTTGGGTTACAGCTGGCTGTATCCAAGGGCAATCAATCCTCAGGATGGCCAGTATATGGAAAAATATAAACAGGGCTATCTGATTCTCTCCTAGAAAAAAGAATGAGAAAATACTTGGTTCTATTGTTTGGGTACGGTTTGTTTGGCCCCGCCAAGTCTCATGTTGAAATATGACCCCTAGTGTTAGAGGTGGGGCTTGGTGGGAAGTGTTTGGTTCATGGAAATGGATCCCCTGTGAGTGGCTTGATGCTGTCCTCATAGTAATGAGTTCTCGCTCTATTTCCCATAAGTAATGACTGTTAAAAAGAGCCTGGCACCTCCTTCCCCTCCTTCCCCTCTCTCTTGCTCCCTCTCCTACCACATGACACATTGGCTCCCTTTCACCTGGAGTGGAAACTTCCTGAGGCCTCACCAGAAGCGGATGCTAGCACCATGCTTCTTGTGCAGCCAGCAGAACCGTGAACCCAAATAAACCTCCTTTCTTTATAAAGACCTAGTTTCAGGTATTCCTTTATAGCAACACAAATAGACTAATATATTTGGTGAATGAGGCAGGGAGATGCACGCTCTGGCACTGAAAGGGTACATTGAGAGAAAGTGAGGTACAGTTGGATCCACATGTGGCCAGAGAGGTTAAAGAGAAACAGAAACTCTGAAAAAGAGGAGGAAGCGAAACCTATGAGAAAGCAGAGATAATGAGTTGTAGGCACAGAGTAGCTGGCTACCACATGAACGGTGGGCTACCTGAGTGGAGCTGGACAATTTCCTCCTCTCCCTTTCACCTGATTTGACTTCTGTTTCTATTCTTCCTGTGGCTAGGCTATGAGGCATTTTCTGGGTTCCCAAATTTTTGAAATTACTAGCAGGAGGAGCAGGAGAAGCACTGCTCCCAGCACACATTTTTTGAGATAACTTGAATGTGTCTCTGTCACTGAAACTATTTATAGTCTTATTTTGAATGATGCAATTGTAGCATGAGTATAGCTTAAACACACACCACTGTTTTGGTGCCTGCTTCCTGCACGTGAGGGAAATGTGGTATTATACTTAATCGTTTACACAGCACTTCTAGAATTCCAGTCATACCCCCCAAATAAAGTCCATGACTCTAAAGTGCCCCTGGCACATTCTTGCATACTTCTCTACCTGGCAAGTGAACAGGCAGGCAGGCTTCTTTTGTGGGTCTGCAACAGCTTTGAGATATTTGGAGTTCATTGATCTCAAATAACAAGAATGCTTTGCAGTAACTCCCTTCTTTCCTGAAGTTGATTTTATTTTTATAAACCCTTATCAGTGAACGGTTGTTCCCTAAAATAGTTTTTGAAAGGGCTTAAGCATTGGCTACCTCCCTAAAGAGAGAAACAGGATGTATAAAGGGAAAATGCATCTAACGTCAGACTCCATCCTCAGTCCCTTTGAGTAATATGAAAAAGCAATGTTTTGGAGCAGTTGGGATGTTTAGCTCTAAAAATTAGCCAGTATGGAGTTACTTGGATAATGTTGAGTATTTTTTTTTTTACAAACCCCTCTTTGAAATAAACTAGACAGAGGTTCCTTTCACTTCCATGGGAGTTTTCAGCAAGAGGAGAAAGGAGGACTTTATAAGCTTCACACAGCCTCGGAAGTCATTCATAGACTTCCTAGCATTCTCTGCCATTTCCCAGTGTTGAGGGCACTGAATGTGGCTTCTCACTATCGTCATTGTCCCTCTTGGGCACTAGCCTGGCAGCTGAGCTCTCTGAAGCTTATAGCCTCTGGGGTATGGGAAGGAGTTACCATCAGACATGATCACAGGCTGCACAGAGAAGAGATGAGTCAGAGAGGAGATGTGACCGTGGAGAGATGAAGAACATAGGGCTATTTTCACACCCTCCTGAATCCCATTTCCTGTTTCCTGTGCCCAGTGCTCCTATGGCAGGTCTGCAAAAACCCCTGCTGTGGGGGTGCCCAGAGAAACCATTCAGATGGGCACAGATTTCTCTGCTTTTGCCTCCAGAAACAAGACCTACATTGCCTGCTTCTTCTTCAAAATGTCCTCTTCATGCTCTGTCATTGCTGGCATTCCACTTACTTGGCTTCAAGAATCTCCTTCATTTTTGGAGGGGGGTGGGGTGTCATAAACAGATTTTGACACCTGGTCAGTACCCTATGTTCTAGTTTACTATTTTCTCTGCTAGAAAATTATCATCCTCTTCAGGTTCTTATTTTCTCACATGAATGATGGCATGGACTTTCAAATTTTGTTTCTGTCTTTGAAAGCATCATAGGTATATCTTTTAGAGTGCCCCATTGGCATCTCCATTATACCTTTAAAATCTCTTTCATTGTTTTGTCAGCTGTGAGTGAATTTCTAGATATATTTTTTGGTAAGCATTCCAAGTAACTCAGGACAAAATAATTCTAAGAATAATCCTTTAAAAAATCCTCATTATATTATACCTGAAGAAATACCCTAATGGTTGTTGGAAGCCAAAAAGGTCTACCATAGATGCTAAGCTAGCTGATACCTGGAATCTAATCCCACATATTTTTTTCAATGATGCTCTAACCCAAAAGAGGCTCTGCCCTAGTGAAAGAAAATTCATTATATTTTAAGACCCTTATATCTAATAAATATTTAGTTCATTATAATTCTTAGAATAATATCAAACAGGAAATTGAAGCCCAAGATCAAAATGTATATTTATTTTAAACAGTAGTGGTATGCTTGTACTTGTAAATCTCTAACCAATAGTTGGGGAGTCTTTTGCTAGTTGTTATAGATGACAATCCAGTTCTTCTGATTCTAGGAACAAACAGGAGGCTCATGGCAGCTCAAGGCTGAGAGAACCCCTGATGCTGGCAATTTTACCTGAGTACCAAACAAATATGTTATTACTATTATCATGTGTACTGTCAACTCTTAATGCCCTTGGGATAATAAAGAATAAGGCAAACTGAAAGTCACCAGAAGCTTTTATTCTTGTTTTGAAGAAAAGAAAAAAGAAAAGAAAAATGTAAAGATCTCATCAGAAACCTCCAAAACAGAATACCTTCTGTTCACATTGTGAATGTTTTTCATTCGAAAGAAAGGTTAGGTCCTACTTGTTTTCTGTCACAGACATCAAAAAGAAAATTTTCTAAAAGCACTCATATTGGCTTTCATTCCTACCTTTAGGTAGGAACAGTGTTGTGGTTCAAATGTATGAGCAGCTTTTCCAACTTGTGTATTTCCTTATTTAAAAAATATTTCCCAGAATATCTGCAAGTTGTGAGGCTCACTTTCCCCTTGACCTACCTCATTTGGTTGTAGTGAGGTACAACTGTGCTAATGTGAAATGTGAACATGCTCCCCAAAGTTAAAGGGCATTTTAAAATGTAAAGCACCATTGTTTTTGTTATAATGAATAGCGTTGACCCAGGTAGAGCTTTCTTCAATAAACCTTTCCTTATGAGAAGAAAAACATTCTGCATTCTGGCTCCCTCTCTCTTTCTCCTGGTTTCATAATCTTTTCCTTCCTGACCATGAACACAGCAGGTTAGGAATATTCTCTTGATTCCAACTCACCAATCAGGGTTTCCAGCAGCATCCTTGTCACCTACCATCAGACAGGAACATAAGGCAGATGCTGCCTCATTTCTGAAATTTTACCACAGTGTCCATTCCAACACCCTACTTCACAGTTTCAAGGTAAGTCCCAGTAACCAGAAACATCTTTCAGTGTTGTAGACTCACTGGTCTGGTGCTACTATGAAATTTTGTAGATTCTGCCCAGAAGAACACTGCCTGCACTGTTCAGAGGCAGATAAGATGCCCAAAAACCCCAGAAATGTTTTTCCTGACAACAGTCAAGCTGCTATGATGTGATGAACATGGGCTGCTTTCTTCCTCTCTCTCCCACTACCTCCAGACTTTACCTACAGGACTCCTTCAACAAGCCCCTAACAAGCCAGCAGTGCAAACACAGCATCCATCCAGGTTGCTCAACGTTACATGTTAAAAGATGGGCTTACTGCCCTATTCACTGCTGCTTGACTCAACACAATCCATTTTCTCCACTCAGAGAACAATGCTGTGGCAGTCCACATTCTTTAAAGGAAGGAGTTTGTTCTTCATTTAAACATAAGGCCCCACCCCAAATAAATAATCACCTTACTAACAAAGTTATGCTCTTCCAGATGTCATGAGACATCTACTAACAGTCAACAACACTACTATCAGCACCCTGAAGATGCAGTGAGATTGGCCAGAAGTGAAACCTCAAGTCAGACTGTTGGGAAGCAACCAAATTTCTGCCAAAAAGAAAATTCTGGTAAGAAAGTAAGACAATTCCTCCCTGATTTCCTGTTGTCTTTCCTCCCTCAAAAACAAGCTCATATTCCTGTGTACCCCAAGAAGTAGGAATTAGTGAAAGCCAGCAAGATACAGTGACCACTGAGATAATTGCTGAAGCACATTGTAGGCAAAGAAAGGCAGAGTTTAGAAAAAGCACCACTCTAATGTGTTTCTATCTAAACACATTGCAACACAAATTTCTTATCTTGTCTATAACTGAGTCTCTCCTCTCCACATTTTTTTCCTTTTTGTGGTTCAAGAACCATTTTCCAGTTTCAGGCTTACACAGTTTTTCAGGTGCATTGTCTGGTCACATGACACTAGAAGATGTGCATAACTCAGTGAACAGTATTTTCTAAGTGACCAAATACATGACATTACAAAATCATACCTGGGTTCATTCAAAGCACAAGAGAGATAAATGTAATAGTACACAAATTTCATTGATATGGTTTCATATTTCACATTGAACTAAACTTTAAGAAAGGATAGCTGAGTTTTGATATAGTATTAAAGAATAATCACAATTATCTGAAAGAACTATTAAAATACATCTCTCTTTCCAACTCCATGTACTAAAACTGTATGTATATGCTATATGTGTATGTATATATATATGTAGATATACACACAATATGCTTGCTATTGTTTCAACCAAAACAACTTATTAAAGAGAGGTTATTTTTTAGTTGATCTAATACTTGTTTTTAAATTTCTCATTTTTAACTGTCAGTATGGTAAAATATCAACAGATACAATCCTTATTACGAAAGATCTATGAGGGTTTGCAATAATTTTTAAGAATATAAAGGGGTCCTAAGTTCAAAAAGATTGAGGACTCTGGACTAAACAGGCATATTGAAAATCTAATTAGAAAACAATACAGCGATCTTGAACAGATGTGCTAGAACTTATGCAGTCAATAAATTTGTTCCCTGTAGATTTTGCACTCCTTAGGACTGTGACACTGGGCAATTGTTTACACCCTTCTACAGTTTCTGTAGGACACACATACACAATCTTACTACTTTATCATGATAAGGCATTTTGAACTGAAATTGGGTTATTTAACTGTAACATACTTGCTCAATTGCAAATTGGACCTCAAAAGGCTTTCATCTATAAATAAATAAAATCACCCTCAAAGGAAAAAAGATTTGCTTTTTCAGCAGTAAGCAAGCAGTAGAGAGCATTTGCCACAGATTCAACACTTTAGGCAGTGGGTGGAACTCTGGAAGTTTCTAAGATGAGCAGAAGCCAGAAAAGAGTCTTCTTCCTGCATTGGAAAGATGTTGACTGAGTGCCTACTATGAACCAGTTGCTGAACTGAGTGTCAGGCCTGTGGTGTTGAACAAAGCAGACTCTGCCTCAGCTCTTACAGAGCAAGACATTAGACATGTAAACAAGGAATATTTATTAGAATAAATGCAACTAAGAAGAACAGGGTGCATGAAAGAATACAAACAGGAGAGACAGTCTCTAGACTATTGAACAGGGAGGTCCCTTTGAGGAGAAAACATGGAAATTAAGACTTGAAGGTGAGAGAAGGAGCCCACCATATACAGAATGAAGAAGGGTGTTCCAGACTGAAAGGCACGACTTATGGGAAGGTCCTGGGTCATCTCCTTTCTGGAGGGTTAGAAGTAGTCTGGGTACATGTAGCATAGTGGTTAAAGCACAGGCTTGCGTTCCAATCCCAGCTCTACCACCAACTGGCTGCCTGACCTTGTGAAAGTTACCCAACCCTTCTAGCGCTTGGTATGCTCATCTATTAAATAGAAAGGTAGTATTCTCTTACATATATGCAGTTTCTGCGGATTACATGAGATAATTCATGCAGTGCTGGGCTTATAGGAAAAAAGCAATAAATATCAGTGATATAATATTGCTTTGCAGGAACCTGAGATATTTGGCTTTGGCCAGGCTGACATGTTCAGTATCAGACCCCAGCTGGTCCTGTTTATGATACAGGGATAGTATATATCAAGAGCCAAGATAATGTCAAGAATCCCAAACAAGATTGGAAGAAATATATTGTCAAGAAAAGCAGTTATCAAAACTTGTAATTCACAGGCAAGCTAGGGCTAGAGTTTGCAAAAGGGGCTCATCAAAGGCAGACAGGTGGAGGCTGAGGTTATGGACAGGAAAGAGTGCCAAGCAGTGAGCAGGACAGATGGGAGCATGGGCAAAAAGCCCAGATCAGGACTTGAGAGATGCTGGGACAGGCAGAAGCCAAGACTTGGTCTCAGACAGCAACTAGAATCATCCCTAGTAGGTGCCATTATCTCAAAAGGGGGTCTGTTTATAAGTGTGGCCACCAATCCATGTATTAGATATTTGTGTCTGTTAATTATGTTGAGCTGGGCTATACTTCTTCACTCATAAACCCTCCACATTGCTCTTGATGAAAGTATTCTCTCCTTCTGGAAAATGGGAATGAGGGTAACAGACTTCCCCTAAGCGCGATGTTAAGGCTGGCATCATGTTTTTTGCACTTTTTTTCTCCTAGAAAAGGGGTCCCGTCAAGATAGACACCTGTTCTTTGCTTTTGTAGCTTACATAAAGCCTGAGATGAGTTGGGGTTTCCATCCTTACCCATGCTTACCGCTTCATATTCAAAAATTTGGGATACAATTTAAATCTTTTCTTAGGTGTTTCAAAAAATGCCAAAGGGGAGAGATGAAATATTGCATGACAACAGGCAAACAACCTAACATTCCTTTTTACCCATCTATTGCCCCAAGGTCCCTCTCATCCCAAGAGAAGCTGCTTCTCTTCATTCCCTCCTCTCCCCCCACCCCCCAAAAATTTGCTCAAACTTTCACTTATATCTCAGGCTATGATAGTGTTTCTCACTTTTGCCTCTTCTACTTCAAAGTGGGATTGTGTGATACTACCACACCCCTGAAGGAGAGAGGCGGTGGTATAGTTACGTTTTATTTGCTCTATCTCTTTTATGCAGCCATGCTCAGGAGCGTAACTGGAGCTTGGAAGCTGGTGCTAGCCTAGATTTTAGTCTGAGCTGCTACAGTGACTATGAAAATTATCAAGTCTCTTAGAGCTGCAGGATTTCTCTATGTTGTGTCTACTTTCAAAGTATATACCATCTCCCAGTTTAAAAAAAAAGTTGCAAAATCAATGCTGTATTACAAATTGTTGGCGTTAAGTCTGAAATGGTTATATAGTCCACCCTCTAGAAGTGGTGCATAACAAGACATGTGCTGAATATTTTCTGCCACCTCTTCCTTTTTTATTTGTACCCTTTTCCTCCCTGCCTTGGGCTCCGTGAGGCTTACCTTTGCAGACTGAAGCAGCAGGTGCTGTTGCTTGCTTCAGAACTTGAAATTTGCTACCAATGAGGAACAGCAGCATATGTAGAAGTGTGGGAGAGTGAGGAAATAGGGTATTGATTTGTTTTCTCTGCTTCCTCACCACCTGGTCACTACATCCCTCTTCTGAAGGCCACAGCCTCCCTTCCTCTCTCTCTCTCTCTCTGTCTCTCCAGGCACAGAGGTGACAAGAGTGGCTTTTCTGTTACTAGACCCTAGAAATGGTACTATCCTTGAAGTTTTCCCAACACACTCTGTAAACAATCCTGTATCAAGTCCATCTTTTCCCTGTCTAGTCCCTGACTCGAGCACCCTTCAAATAAACAAATAATGAACCAAAATAAAAAACTGTTTAGAGCAAGAAAAAAGAAAAATTTAAAACCTCTTACTTTGGTGGTCTTGACAGCAGATGAATAAGTGGAAAAAGTTTAGTTCCTATTTTATTTACATCTTCATGGAGGGGAATTATGTTTTTCTTTCCCTAAAGGAAAGAAAAAAATGTTTACTTTGTTTCAAATTTAATCATGGATACTGAATGTATCAGAAACTAGGAGCAGATTCTCTACATGCTCCCCTAGCTTGTCCTGGGTTCCCTTAAGGGCCACAGCTGCTGCCTCTTTTCATTCAGGTGGAGACCTGTCATCTAAACAAGGTACTGGAAGTCTAAACATCTAAACAAAGTCATCTAAACAAAGTCCTTCCTGTAGCCTAGCTACATGAAACCTCAGGTCCCTCTTGGTGTTAGCTTCCATGGCACAATTCTTGCAGATACAAACATCTATCTGTGTCCATCCTTTCATCCCATCATAGTGTCTCATCAGAGATTTTCCTATCACATTAGTGTCATAGCTGCTCTTTACTATATTCCAATTACCCAGAAAGAATATTATTAAAAGTGTCCATCCATCTCAAACTACATTGCTCCTTAGATACCTCTGGCCAGTAGTTTCTCTGAATTTCACACCTATGTTTTCTCTGAGTTTTAAAAAAAACGTTGCTATTGAGGGCAGAAATTATACCATTTGTTTATGGGGAAGCTAATATGAGCCAGATATTGTGCTAAGGGCAAGGCATACAACAGTGAGCAAAACAGACCCTGCTTCTACTTTCATGGATCTTACGGCCTAGGAAAAAAAACAAGTATGCTAATAAATGTATAATTTCAAACCTTGGCACATGCTATGAGGAATTGTATGCAAAGTTATAAGAACATGTAACGGCCACTTGATTTACTATGAGGGGTCAAGGAAGTTTTCCAAGATGTGATGACATATTAGCTAAAATATGATGGATGAGCAGGAATCAGTTAGGTCAGTGATGCTCAACCTAGTGATTTTGCCCCTCCAGGGGATATTTAGCAACGTCTGGAAACATTTTTGGATGTTACAACTTGGAGATGGTATGGGCATCTAGTGAGTAGAGGCAAAGGATGCTGCTAAACACCCTAAGATGCACTGGAACGCCTCTCATGACAAAGAATTATCTGGCCTCAAATACCAATTGTACCAAGGTTGAAAAATCTGAAATAGGTAAATAATCTAGCCAGAGAGAAGAACATGTGCAAGGACCTAGCCTCACTAAGCCTGATCCAGAAAGTTCATCTGATATTGAACTGAATTTCTAGTTTAAATTAGTTGGGATATCACTTCTATTTTTCTTTTCTGTAATTATTTCTGGTAGGTAAAATTCTGCTTTACAAGCAGGATAGGAATGAATATGACAAAACTATTTCTTTCTAAAATATATGTGTAACTGGAAGCTTGACTCAAGCTAGAGAGTGAAATATAGTTGATGTATGTGAGGCTTTTTCTTTCATTCTACCAGAGGTCCTCAAACTTTTAAAACAGGGGGCCAGTTCACTGTTCTTCAGACCGTTGGAGGGGCGGACTATAGTTAAAAAAAAAAAAACTATGAACAAATTCCTTTTTTCTTTTTTAAACTATAGTCCGCCCCTCCAACGGTCTGAGGGACAGTGAACTGGCCTCCTGTTTTAAAAGTTTGAGGACCCCTGCGAGCTAGACAAATGTTGCTTGAAAACAAAAAATGGCCTCTTCATCTCAGCTGGGTAATATGACTCCTTAGAAGTAGATATTGTGGTTGGGTGTCCTCATATGATGGCCTGGGTTGAACTGAAATGGAAAATATGGTTTTTTAGGAATGAGATAGAATAGAGGATAGGAGAAAGGGTGAAAGGGAACTGAGATTTGTGGAGTACTTTCTAAAGTCAAGAACTCTAGCTACATTATTCCTTCATTTAACAAATACTGAGTTCAACTGTCCTAGATGCCAGAGTTTGAAAACATAAAAAACTGAGGACCCAGTGAGGAGACAGAAGAGCAAACAAACAATGAAAACACAATATGAATAATGCTCTAGTAGAGTAAATTTTGCATGAAGTACTGACATAGGCCTGAATCAATGATGACCAAAGTCAGGGGAGGATGGGAAGGCATCACTGTCAGGGTGTCTTCATGGAAAAGTGGCTGATAAATATGAGATTTGAAGGTAGAACATGAGGATACTGAGCAGGAATTCCAGGGCACAGTATTTTAAAAGGGAAGGAAATTGTGAGACAGCATGGCCTGCTTGGAGGGTAGTAGGTATTTGCTATGACATAAAGTATGTAGATGCTGGGGTTTGGTTAGTGAGGGTGGAGAGAAGTGGCAAAGGGTGGAGCTTGTGGAGGACCATAAGCCAAGCTAAAAAAGTAAAGACAAAGCACAAACATATTTGCATGTTCAGAATGACCACTCTGGCATCACTGTGGAGAATGGATGGGAGGAAGGCAAGACAGGGCAAGAGTGTCTAGTTAGGACACTCCAGTAGGAGTCCAGGCAAAAATATCTGAATGTGGCGAAATGGTGCCACAATATACAGAAATGAGTAGGTGAGTCACAGGAATGAAGAGTTCACCGCATCACAAGAAATTCATTTTGTCTTTATTTTGAATGTTTTTTGTTTTACAAATAGTCGTTTATAATGACAGCCCAAAAGTGAAGAATAACATAAAAAACAACAAAGATTTGGAGCTTGCAACAGTTAAACTTCTGTTGAAGATTCTTTAAGACATTATCTCATATAATTATACTTACCTTGAAGTATTTTAAATTGTGTTTTCACCTTTATGAAGAAGAAGTTACTTTCAATCTGAAGTGAGCAGTGGGTTTTGGGTCCTAGACCAGTATTGAATTTAATTCTTTAGGAATCAGTGGAGCCGGGTGGAATGACCTAGTATGGGCCTGAGAGTGGTAGTTGTGAGAATAAGAAATGGTGGTCCCAATATCTAGACACCCATACCTGTCAGCCTACAGAAGAGAAAAACAGAAAACCTGAAGGCTGTGCATAAAACCTGATTTAATAAAATGAGTTAAGTGTGTGTAATTTACCAAATGTGTATACAGCTGGTGTACCAGATTATATACTATGACATTGTGTAAAACAAGTAACTGGACTTTCCCTAGGAAGCAATGGGAAGTCTTGGTGAAGGACCTTGCTTGGTCTGATATAGATGACTTGCAAACTCCTTAGTCTGATGTTTAAGGTCTTCCATTATTGGGCCCCAATCTACCAATAAAAACTTCTTATATTTGTGTCTTAGTCAATTTGTGCTGTTAAAACAAAATACTTGAAATTGTGTAGTTTATAAACAGCAGATTTTTTTTTTCCTCACAGTTCTGGAGGTTGAGAAATCCAAGGTCAAGATGCCAGCAGGTTTGGTGTTTGGTGAGGGCTGCTGTCTGCTTCCAAAATAGTGCCTTGTTGCTGTATACTCTGGAGGGGATAAATGCTGTGTCCTCACATGACAGAAGAGACAGAAGGGAATGAAGCCACCATATTATTACTCTTTTAAAAGGGTCCTAATTCTGTCCATGAGAGCTCCACTCTCCTGTCCTAATCACCTCTTAAAGGCCCCACCTCTTAATACTATCACATTACCAATTAAGATTTAATACATGTGACATTCAGACCATAGCAACTTGTATAGCTTTTAGTGGTTTATACAGCATTTTCACAGATTTTCCTATATTTTGTGTGCACAATAACCCTGTGAGCAGGTAGTTATCATACCATCTGCAATAATAAAAACTGACAATGAGAGACACTAAGTACTTTAACCGAATAGTCATGAATGGGCAGTACCAGGACTGGAAGCTTTTTTGACTTGTTTCCAAGATCTTTGCACTCACCATACTCCATCCTTTGGGTTCTTGACCTGGAATGCATCCTATTCTTCCTTCCTTCATGTGTTTGCTCACACATTTATTTCTGCAAGAATTAGCTTCTTGCCCTATTTCCACCTGTTCACATCTTTTTCAGGGCTCAGATAGTATATCCTCCCTAGAGCTTTCTCTGACACACTCCTGAGCCTATCAGCCAAAAGTAATCTCTCCATAGTTTCTCTCCCTGTAGCATTTTGTTGTTGTTGTTGTTGTGGGTTTCTCTTAAGATAACTACCCCTTTCTGTGTTGCATCATAGACAACTGTGTACATGTTTTCCCTCCTCTACTAGGAAGTACACAATGAGGGAAGATAATTTCTCATCTTTGATTTTTCACAGCATTTAGTAGAATGACTTACTTCATAGAAAGTTGAAAATGTAGAAGACATTATTGAATGTTTTAATGAATACGGTGAGAAAGGTAAAAGGACCAGGGCATGGGTTTTGGAAAAGAATTGTTTGTAAGAATTTCCTCTTTCCCCAGTATCTCCTCTTTATTTCAGGTCTGAGAGCAGAAAAACACTCTAGAAAAGTTCAAAGATACTTAGCCAGTATAGAGAAATCATATGATTTCTTAATAAAAGTCAACCAGCCATAGAGCACCAAACTTGGTTCAAGATACCTGATAAACTAGTGTTCTGTTTAGGAGTCTTGGATCTTTAACTTTTATCACTCTGACTATGAACAGTAGCCCTAGGACCATGAGGGTGAAAGTCTTTGGCTGCATTTCCTAGGGTTCCTTCCCACTACTTTCTAGTTTCACCTTTCTCAGCATGCAGGTGGAATTTTCACTGAGAAAGTCTGTCTTGAAGTTTGGAAAAGAAAGATCTCATTGACAATAGCCCTCTGGCTCTTACATATGGAAAAATAAAATGTGTGTCATACAGTGGGAAATGAAAATTGGGACTGACTTCACAAGATACCAGGAAATTTATCTCCAATTTACACTTTGAATTTATTCTCTATGATTTTTAATGGGTGGCCTCTAAACTAATTTCTTGCTCTTTCAATTGGTTACATTAAATGTATAAACAAAAACAATACAGAATTCAACTCAACAACACAAAATTCAAATAATGGGCAAAAGACTTGAATAGATATTTCTCTTAAAAAGGTATACAAATGGACAACAAGCATATGAAAAGATGCTCAACATCACTAATTATCAGGGAAATCCAAAACAAATTCACAAAGAAATATCACCTCACATCTGTTAGGATAGTCACTATCAAAAAGAAGAAAAATACCCCACAAAAGTATATATGTTGGAGAAGAGAGAGAGAAACTAACCCTGTACATTGTTGATGTGAATGTAAGGTTGTACAGTTACTATTAAAAACAGAATTGTGGTACCTCAAAAAACTATAAATAGTATTACCATATGACCCAGCAATTTAACTGCTAGATACACACACACACACACACACACACACACACACACACACACACACACACACATTATCAAAAGAATTGGAAGTAGGATCTCAGAGGAATATTTGTATACTCATGTTCATATCAGCATTCTACACAATAGTCAAAATGTGGAAGCAACTCAAGTATCCACTGACAGATGAATAAACAAAATGTGGCAAATGCATATAATGGAATACTATTCAGCCTTAAAAAGGAAGGAAATTTTGACACAGTCTACCACATGGATGAACCTGTAGGATATTATGTGAAGTGAAATAAGCCAGGCACAAAAGACAAACACTATACAATTCCACTTATATAAAGTACTCAGAGTAGTCAAATTCATAGGAAGTAAAATGGTGTTTGCTAGGACTTGAGGGGAGGGGTACATAGTCAGTTGTTGTTTGATAAGTATAGAGTTTTAGTTTTTGCAAGATGAAAAAGTTCTGAAGGTTGGTTTCACAACAATGTGAATATACCTAACGACATTGAACTATACACTTAAAAATGCTTAAGGTGGTAAATTTTATGTCTTTTATCAAGTAAAACAAAACAATAAAACCCAATATAGAATTCTATGAAATCCAAGGAAATTCCAAGCTATTGTGAGTTTTTCTAATTGGCTTCTCCGTCTGGGAAGATGGTAGAAGTGGGAGGCTAATATTCTTATTAATTTAGTTTATTGAGGACAAGGAAATAATACATACTTTTTAGATCCTGAATAGCTCTTTTACTCAGTAGCACTTAGTTCAGCACCAATACCAGGTGTAGGATAGAAAAATAATGTTTATGTCTTGGGAAAGGTGAAAGGAAACATTTTAAACTTCGTGAATTGCAATAAAATGCAAGGTGACCAGTGCAAAGAACATGGGTCAATAATATGGATTTTTAAAGACTGTCACTGGATTAAATGAGGGAAAATTCATGTCTTTCTTGCTCATCATTCCATGCTCAGCTTCTAGGTTAGGCATAGAAGATATTCAGTAATTATTTATTAAATAATTTAAACCTGCCTAGTAGGGTGTCCAGTAATGAGCCTGTCCCCTAAGTGTCAGTTCTCTTTCTACCCCTTCCCTGTCTGCAGCTCCTCCCTCTTTTCTTCCTTCTGTCTGTGGAATATTACCATAAAGGCTTTGTGCACAAAGGACTTTCTGTCCTAGAGCCCTGTATGCCTTAATTCTATATCGTATTTTCATCTTTTTTATAAGCACTAAGAAAAAAATTTTTAAACATTTTCTTCACGTTATTCAAGAGGTATCCAAATATGGGTTGTAATAATAAATCAATGTTTTAACTCATTCAAAGTTTTAAATTTCTAATAAGTGTTCTGGTAGTTTCTTTAAAATATAATTATTAAGCCAGGCTCGGTAGCTCAGCCTGTAATCCCGCGTCTTTGGGAGGCTGAGGTGAGTGGATTGCCTGAGCCTGCGGGTTCGAGACCCGCCTGGGCAGCGAGACCTCATCTCTACAATAAATAAATTAAAAAATCAGCCGGATGTGGTAGCGCATGCCTGTAATTCCGGCTACTTGGAAGGCTGAGGTGGAAGGATCGCCGGAGCCCAGCAGGTCGAGGCTGTGGTGGCCGGGAGCGGCCACTGCACTCCAGTCTGGGCAACAGAGTGAGACTCCAACTCAAATATATATATAATTATTATAAAAGATATATTCTTAATAATAAGAAAATTTAAGCAAACAGTTTTTGGGTTTTTTTGAGTTGGAGTCTCACTCTGTTGCCTAGGCTGGAGTGCAGTAGCACACTCATGGCCACTGTAGCCTCAACCTACTGGGCTCAGGTGATCCTTCTGCTTCAGCCTTCCTAGTAGCTGGAACTGCAGGTATGAGCTACCATGCCTGGCTAATTTTTTTATTATTATTTTTAATTGTAGAGATGAGGTCTTGCTATGTTACCCAGGCTGTTCTCAAACCTATGGGCTCAGGCAATCCTCTCGCCATCACTTCCCAAAGTGCTGAGATTGTAGGTGTGAGCCACCGTACCCAGCAAGAAATGAGTAGTTTAATTTAAAACATAACCTCTTTTGAAGTTTATATTTTACCAGGCAGACAATCTTTGATTATGGTCCTACAAAAACAGTAAGAAACTTGGTAGCTGTACGATTCTGACTCTAGATAAGATACTCCTGGTTTTAACTTTTTAAGGACAAGAATAACTTATTCCAGATGCTAACAACTTTGTTGTCATTCATGCCTGGCCCTGTTTATCTTGAAGCATTATAGAAGGGTAATATGACTTGTGATTCTGCATAATTTTAGAACTAAAATGAGCATTGCAATAACTCCCTCGCTATAACAGTTAAAAACAATGAGACTGTAGAGGTTGCATGACCTGTCCAAGATCACAAGGTTAGCTAACGCTAGGGCCAGAAGAGAACAGAGGTCTCCTGTCTCCTGAACTAGGGTTCTTCAAACCATACCACTGCACCTTTGTTCAAAAGATAGTTCATGGCAGAAATGAACAGAAGCAAATGGCCATTAAATAGACGGAGATTGGGGTAGAGCACAGAGGGAAGAGGTGAAAGCTAATACTGAAGCTTCATTATTTACAAAGACCATTGGTGGGAAATTAAGACAATAGTTGCTCCAATCCTAGGTGTGCTATAAGTATTGTAAGTACAGCACGTTTTAGTTGGTGGAACCAAGTTTGAACAATTGCAGGCTCAATCCAAGATCTCTGTCCATGTTCTCTTGGGTTCAGTGACATCCATCTACCCACCCACCTATCTATCTACCTACCTATCTATCTATCTATGGTCTATTTTTCAGAGACAGTCTTGCTCTATCTATCTATCTATCTATCTATCTACATATCTATCTATCTATCTATCGTCTATTTTTCAGAGACAGTGTTGCTCTATCTATCTGTCTGTCTGTCTGTCTATCTATCTATGGTCTATTTTTCAGAGACAGTCTTGCTCTGTTCCCCAGGCTGAAATGCAGTAGCACAATCATAGCTATGCAGCCATAAACTTCTGGGTGCAAGTGTTACTCCCACCTCAGCCTTCCAAGTAACTAGGACTCTAGACATGCACCATCACACCTGGCTAATTAAGTTGCTGTTGTTGTTGTAGAGACAGGATCTCACAAGTTGTCCAGGCTGGTCTTGAATTCCTGGCCTCAAGTGATCCTCCCACCTCAGCTTCCCAAAGTGCTGGGATTAAAGGTGTGAGTCACCGTGCCTGGTCTTTCTACTATGATTAGAAAATTGGGTAGCATGATCTATGTGCAATTAAAGGGGCACACAGAATGCAGTGAAATCTTGTATTGTTTTAGAACATGGCTCAAGGCTGATGATGTTTCTTCCCTTTTCCTCATGACATTTTAACCGACCTCCCCATCCCTTTCAGCACTCTTCCCTCCAGCATCTTCCTGTTTATACCTAGAGAAAAAAATAAAATTAGGAGAAGCATAGAGCCAGAGAAAGGAGGCAGACAAGAGACATAGGGAGAACAAGAGGAAGATGAAAATTAAGAGATGATGAGGAAGAAAAAAGGAACCAAGGGAATGAATCTGTGTAAAATATTCTGATGCAGAATCACCTGGTATATTTGTTAAATGTATATTTCCGGGCCACCTTCCAGATCAGCCAAATTGGAATCTATGGCAGTAGCGTCATTTAAAAGTAACTGAAAAGCTTTTTGATAGAATAACTACTCCCCTTTTTGCTAATTTGATTTCAAATTTTGTTATTTTGATTTCAAATTGCCTATCCATTTGCTTCTTTAAAGCTGGCAAAAAAGAAATATTCCATTTATTTGCCTAAAAGTCTCTTCTTTTTCATTGTACACAACGGTAGATGTTACTTAACAAAAAAGAAGTTGGTATATTTTCACACACGTCAAAGCAGCTCTGAGACACAGCACCTTCCATCAAAAGGATCTGCTCTAATGAGAGTAGCAGGAGAATGTCAAACATATTCTCTTCTACAGGTATTGGTGGTGTGGATGCAGGAAAGTCCACCTCTGCATAAGATAGTGTGCTCTTTGTCTTTTCCTTCAGGTCCATTTGTTAGGGTGTTTCCAAAATTACAAGTCTTTTGTCCATCATTAGCCTTTTCCTTATTGGCACTGGGCTAAAGTTAGAATATTGCCTGCCAAGTAGGCAGTCTCACTAGGAGGTCCTATCACATCTTGTCTGCAGGATCAAATCTGTTTCCACTGTGTCTGTGGTCAAATTTCTTTACAGCAGAACCTGCTGTGCTCAACGACCTTGTGCAGGGTGTCTAGACCTGAGTGCACAGGTGGAATTAGGTATGGTATGACACGTCCCTATCAATCTGTTCTTGCAGGGGTGGTGATTGAGTTCAGATGGATGCAAGTTGTCTGCTGTGTTAGTCAGTGCCATGTTAGGAATCCATATTGAAAAGAGCCTGCTGTGTTGTGATCATGTCATCTAACCATATTGAACGGTACCTACTGGGTAAGTGATCATGTTGTATATCCCCATCTAGCTGGGCCTGCTGTGAGAGTGATCACATTGTGTGTAATTGCACGGCCACCCTGGGAATTTATTGCTATAGATCAGGCTAAAGGGCAGATGAGAACCCAATAATTGCACTTGCTATGGGCTATTAGCTGTACTATCAAGAGCAAGTATCAACTTCTTGGGTGGGAAACAAGTCTGATTTAGGGATGAAAATGAAGTTGACATTCTCAGTTCTAAGCATTTTGGAGGGCAATTCCATCTCTCCTATTTCATGTAATGGGAAATTATTTGTAATTAGAATAAGGTGACTCTAAAAGTAATAAAATCTGTACAGACTTACAGGCTATATTAAAATTAACATATGAAATCCAGCTGATTTAAGCTGATTCAAGTAGAATGGCTTCAGAACTATTCATAAATTTATACAAATGATAAAGAATAAAATACCTTGTCAGGGAGCACTGCCAAGCAGGATATTTATTGTTCTTTTTTGGCTAAACTCTTGTTTGGAGAATTTTCCCATCTCTCAGGAATCAGGAAAAGTTGGTAAAATTAAAACTACCAGCCTTATGTTCCAATATTTGTCCTCTTAATTAACTTATATAAATGGATAATAAAAAGGAAAGAAGGTCAGTAAGTGATGGGACTGGCCTAATATATACACATCCAAATTATTGTGATCCTTCGAAGTGGAGACTCAAGCAAGCTTACTGTATTTTGGAAAATTTTCTTTTGGAAAAGCCTTCAGAGTCAGTTTAAATCATGCAAGTGAATCAGTGTCATTACGTCGTTTAGGACCCCCCCACAAAGAAAAAAAAAGATAGCATCTACTCAAATGGCTCACTCATTTTAGTCACCAGACTTGACTCTGAGGGAAGTCTGACTCTTTACAAAACCAAGGTGGATGTATAGACAGGCACACATTAGAATGGTTATACGGACAGATTTGTTGAAAACAATCAGACAAACATTTTCAAACATCATTTTAAAGTTGTTTTGGAAGTCTTCCCAGTATGTTAATAGATATTATATTATGGTTCCTGCTAATACCCTTTATGATATATCACTTGTGAACATGGAAGCCTTATTTTACAGGTAAACATACACCCAGACACAGACAGCCTATGGATTATGATGGAATTTTTCATGGGTAAGTTGCTCTTTCTGATTCTGAATAGGCACTAACCATGTTGCTGTTCAGACAAAAACTTGCACTTTTCCTGTTATTTTAGAATTTCCTAAAATAAAAAGAGAATGGAAAGAAGAAAGAAAAGGAAGGAAGGAGGGAGGTTGAGATGGAAGAAGGAAGGAAAGGCAGGATCCTTCCCTCAAATCTGATCTTAAGGTAGGGTGATTTATTTCATCATGGTTATTAAAAAGATCTTTAGGAAAATGAGAAATCTAACTTTTCAGAGAGTCAGATGAAGTATTTAGATATAAATGTGTCTCTCCTTAATAAAAGATAGGATCTTTCCATTTTGAAGGATCTAATGATTTGAATAACAGTTCCATTCCATGCCTAGGTAGTTGAAGAGACCCAAACAGAGCCAGAAAATAAAGTGTTAACTGGTGGAAGGGGGAGTTGGAGATGAGGTAGGGGCATATTCAGTTTAGTTTAGTTTTCAAGAACTTAAAATGAACCATAAACTTGCGTAGAAACTCAAGTTTTCATCTTATAGTGGTACAGTTTGAATTTTATCTAATTTTAACCAACTCAAGTCATGTAAATAAAAAGCCAGAAGGAAGAGAAAAGAAACAGCAGTTTTAATGTTGATTGAGTCGCTTCTATGTGCCAGGCACTGTATTAGCCAATTTGCATAATGTTATTTCACTTACTAATCTCTATTTCACAAAGGCACAGAGATTCACAGAGGTTAAGCAATTTAACAAGGATCAGAGAGTACATGGAGATCACTTTGTTTCTCTCCAAAATCCAAGTATGTTCTATTACTGGATTTTTAAATTTAATGACATTTAAATCTATAAAATGAGTTTTTAAAACCATCCATCTATAGTAGTATTATTATCATTGTAACTATTATTTAACCAATACCAAGAGTTTTATAAAGTGAAAAATATTTTTCTTTACCACTGTCCCTTCCCTGCAATCTCATTTCCCTCACTAAGGGGAATATTTTGGTAAAATATTCCAGACTTATCTCCATGCCTAAAATAGGTTTTAAATGTTGTTTACTTTGTTAGTCACTCAGGCACATTTTAAATGACTATGTATAAAATAACTTCAACTACCTAGGCATGGAATGGAACCATTATTCAAATCATCATCAATAGGGCCCTTGTCAAAGAGATAACATTATACCCTTCAAAATGGAAGATCCTATCCTGTCTTTATTAAGGAGAGACACATTTATATCTAAATACTTCATCTGACTCTCTGGAGCTATTTTATACATAGGCTGAAACATACTCCCGAGCCCATTTCATCCTCATTGAGTAGAGAAGTCACAGGAGAAAGGACAGTGAAAGTCAGTAGGACCTTCCAGCAGCAAACTTCAGATCAAGCTATAACTGCCCACAAACCTAGCAGAGTGTTGGTAAAAATTGGTCCTCAAACTGACATCCATTTCGGGAGTCCCTTTGTCCATGTAGATCTTATTAGGTTTTCCTAAAATGGCAGGACTGGGTCATTGGTAGGTATCAGCCCTCAAGGGAAATGCCAAGTGTTAAAAGGACTACAGGACGAGGTAACAAGGGATGATGGGGACTTGGTACATTAGTATCCCCTCTGTGGCTCTGAGTAGGGGGAGCTGATGTTCTCCTTTAACAGAGGAAACTGAAACTCACTTTCCTTCAAAACCAGTCTTGACATAGGCTGCTATGCTACAAAAGCTGCCAATGGCAAATAGCAGTTAGAGATGAAGTTGCTTTCTTTTTTTCAAGTAAAGACACAGCATAGGCACTGGAAGCAGAGTCATAGCTGGAAAACAAAGCTGGCAAACCACAGCTATTGCCATCAATGGAGGACAACCTTCGTGTGGATACAATGTACAAGAACACTCTTTCTCTACCTCCCCACCCTGCCATGCCATCTAACCTGAGACAGCAATGCCCATCTTGTTTATGCAAAGGTCAAATTACCTCTTGGCCTTATCAGGGGATACACCCTTAGCTCACTGCAAGAGCAAGAGGAGCAGATTTCTATTCAGACACTGGTTCTTGTTATGCTTCTTTCTTTCCAGAAAATAAAGTAAATTCTATCCTCCACAGCATGGTCATTTAAGGCATATGGGCCTGCCCTTAATTTGACATTTAGAAGAGCTACACTTCAGGCAACTGTAATAGAGCACAATTTTGAGCTCTTCGCAGCACAGTTTCTCAGGAGGTTGTTGAGAGAAAACACTATTCAGGGAGGATTGCCTGGAGGCTGTGGTGTCCATTCACATTCCCAGGTCTGTGTGGTGTGGGGCTCATGGCCTCAGACATCCAGGTCTATTCTGATCTCTGCAGAATTGTGCTGGATTACGTGTGTTGCCATCACTTTATATAGAGGGCCACTCTAAGAAAACAGCCCTTTTGTACCTATTGTAAGGATACTGTTGAAATATGTTATATTACTTAGTTGTTCTATTTATGAAGACTCTTGGACACTGTGATTAGGACCAGGAAGAACTGTAAATCTCCTGAGCAATCATTTTATCTAATAGATTTTGTGGACTGTGAAACTAACGAGGCTTTCAAATTTAATGTTACTAGGAGATTTAGAGCCCAAATACTACCCTAGCGTATTTTAGCAACTCTCAAAAGCCACCTGAAATCGCTTCTGAAACAGGGTGAGGAGTGTGGGTGAGCCAGTAAATTTCTAAGAAATTAGTGTATTTTATTTATTTATTTTTTAGTTAGGGTCTCACTGTGTTACCCAGACTGGAGTGCAGTGGCATGATCATGGCTCAGTGCAGCCTTGACATCCTAGGGTCAAGAGATCCCTCCACCTCTGTCTTCTGAGTAGCTGGGACTACACGTGCATACCACTACACCTGGCTAATTTTTTTTTTTTTTTTGTAGAGATGAGGTCTCACTATGTCCTAGGACGGTCTTGAACTCCTAGGCTCAAGCAATCCTCCCGCCTTGGCCTCCCAAAGTGCTGGGATTACAGGCATGAGCTACCACATCTGCCAAGTGTATGTTATTTTAGTGGTTTCTGATCTTCCCTGCCGAAGTCACCTTTAACAGCCAAGAAAAGACAAATAAATCTGTCCTCTAATTTGGAAAAACAAAGTTGCTTTCCTTTCTGCTTCCTAACAAGTCACTCTGGAATTTAGAGGGCTCTCATTATGTTAATACCATTATTTTTTGTAGAAAATAAGCTATTTTGTTCTACAGGACAACAAAGATAAGATCAATAAGGCAAGGCTGTTACTAAATCAATTCACTAATTTTCTTTAATTCAGGATTCTGTTGCATACTCCATTCACAAATTGGTGCTTATAAACATTAGTCCTTTTATGGTAGTAGAGATAAACAAAACATTAGGTGAGAGGAACCATATTTAAAATAGCAACTCAGGTTTCCTAACAATAGACTCCTCTTAGCTAGCATTTGGACCCGTGAGCTCTGCTCTAAGCCTGCTTGTCTGAGATGGGTCAGCAAGTTAGTGAGATGAAACTGTCCTCATGAGGATAGGAACAACCTTCCAAGCTACCTTTCAGAGATGCTTGAGGAGAAAATGATAAGTCCATGGAGGAGGCAGCTGAGAAGAATAAACATTCCAGGTGGCCTATACCAACAGTGGGTGTGCACCTGTAGTCTCCAAAGCCCAGGAGCTCCACTCCAACCCCCTACTGAAAATAATATGCAAGGTCCTTCTAGTTCCATGAATGTAAGTAGTGGCTTCAGATTGAATGACAACTGTGCTGAATTTAGAGCAGGTTTCCTTTAAGTGTGGAATTTCTCAAGGGCAAGGTAGCCGGATTGGAAAGAGTCCTATTCTACTTCCCAGGGCCTTACTCCAACAATTTTATTTCCCTGTTTCAAACTCAGCCACTTTTTAAAACCCTACTATCATGCACTTTACTAAAATAAGTAGGATTCATATTCATTAGCTAATGGAACCTATTGCCTCTCGGAAATCCGAAGTTCTGAAATTAAATCTACATAGCTCACTTGCTATTTGGACACAGATAACTGTCCAAGACAGATTCATTAGCTTCGTCACCAGAGCTACTATTTCTGGTATCCCCATTCAAAAGTCTTAGTGAGCTGCGTCAATCCGTTCCAAGTGTGGGGCATAGGCTGTGTTTTTCGGTCAGGGGTGGGCAACAAATGAGACTGGCTGTCTGTGTGATTAAAAATTGAGTGTTGTGGTCTCTCTGGAGCTGTGTGTTCTCCAATCTGTTTCCTTCAGTTACATCTGTTTCATTTTTTCTTAGTCAACAAAATGCAGATCTTTTAGGCTGATTCTTTTTAGTCCTTCTGGATCCTTTGTGGAACTGGGAAGTAAATCGTCAGCTTCTACACAAGGTGGCACCCTGTGATTCCAACCAGGTCTGAGAGAGCGATGCTGCTAAGAGACTGAGCCACAGCCACAAATTTTTATTTACCATCGGTGGTAAACTGCACATTTCCACTGTGGCAAATGTAGAGGTAGAAGTTTGCATGTCATCTCTCAGTGCTGTCTCTGTCCCTACATCTCAAAGATTCAGAGCTGCCTCAGGAAAGGGCACTAGGACCACGGGACTGATCCCAGTTCATAGTAATGAATGCAGACCCCACATTCAGATTACATATGGAAAACAACGAAGCTTTATTGGTATGAGGCTCATTCCTGGGAACATAAGGGGGAGGGGTAGAGATGCAGTTCACATACCAACCCAATTAACTTTCAATTGGGTTTGCTGAAATCGGGAGCCAATTAGAAAGAACATGACATTTACAAAACTCTGAAATAGTTGAAAAGCAAATGTGTTTACTAGTTTTAAGATTCCTTTCAAAAAGTAATTTGTCCATTATTTGGAAGCTGCTTGCCCTGATTATAGTACTAGGAAATAGAAACTGGAATAAGATCCCAATTCTTGCAGTTACTTGACATTTACTCTAATTTAGACTACATTTAGGCAGTGGCTTTGGTTTTGATATGGCTTTAAAACTGGTCCTATTTCTTGGGTGCTTAAATATTACACTTGCTGGGCTAAATGCATGTAATTTGGAATTGGTCCAGAGCATATCTGAAGTAGCCTGATTTTAGAATGACTGTTCTCAATGTATTGTATGTAGAAATTAAAATAGGCTATTAAGCTGCCCAACCATCTGAGGTAAGTCTTGATAAAGACATCTTATAGGAGAATTGACTTCAAAGTTAAAAAGATATTTTCTGTCTTTAGTACTAATAATTGTATTGGTATTCATCAATTAGAAATAAACTTTACTTTATGAAAGATAACATTTATATACAAATAAAAGTTACTTTCCAAATGTAAAACAGAGGCATTCTGGTTTGGGCACTGAATTGGAAGCCAAGAAAACACAGTCTGTGTCGCAGTTGAAAAGCGTATTGTGTTATTTGCTTCAAACTGTTTTATTCCCAGCTCTATAATCATTGCCTACAGAGCAAGAAGAAAATGGAGATTTGGGGAGGAAATCTTTTACATGGTCAAAGTAAAAGAACAACAATAACTACTACAGCCAAAAATTCATTCCTATAGTTGAATTTCGGACTTCAAAAATGTTACTTTGAATTGTTTTAATTGGTTCTAAAATTCCTATGTCCAAAGGTAGGAAGTTGGAGAAAAGGTTAGCCATAATAAAAGCAAATATTAGCAGCAATGCCCAGGCCAGGAGACAGGCCAGTAAGGTATGTGAACTACAAGTTAGAGTGGAATGGGGTCAGTATCACCAAATTTCTTCATAGTCAACATATTTTATATGCCAGCTATACATGAGGCATGGAACCAAGAATATAGTGATTAACAGAGCAGATGTTTTTCCTGCCCTCCTTGGATCTGCTGCAATTCAGGCTTTGGGGAATGTACTCTATTAGCCATTGGTTGGAAGGTCTTAGTCACTAACTCTGGATCAGCACGTTTAGAATGCTCAATGGTCAATAAGCTGAAGAGCCTGGATAGCAGGGAAGCACCATTGAGAAAACAAGAGTTTTGAAGTTAGGTTAGACCTAAATTTGAACCCAGTTCTGAAAGTTATTAGAGTTGAAACTTGGCAAATTATCTGAGGCTTGGTTTCCTTATTAACAAAATTATAATTTTTTCATAGTTACAGTAAGAATTAAGTGAAATGCAACTAATTGAGACAGTACATATAAAATACCACTATAATGGCTGTTATATTATAGATACTCAATATTCCCTTTCCTGAGAGAGAGCAACAATAAATATAGGCCTAAAAGAATGTACCTTTCTGAACTGGAGAAGTACTGGGCATTCAGATTGAAACCCTGGATGACTCATTTCTTCAGCCATTGCTTTTTTCTCCCTTTCAGATGTGAACACAGGGCTGACCCCCTCCGAAGAACTTCTTGTTCTTCCTTGCAGAGGATTGGAACTGTTCCAGAGGTGGCACTCAGAGTAGGACATGCCCATAAGCTTGAGGAAGGTATTACTTACAAGAAGTGAGTCACACATCTCCATTGTTTCCAACAACAAAGTGGACAAAAAACACTCAAGTCCCACTAAACAATGCTCCAAGTTTTGCTGGGACAAACTGGCTAGACCATTTAGACATTAGTATCTACCCTTCTGCCTTCAAAGGAGGAGAAGGTGAAGAGAAAAGGAGAGGAGGAGATGAGGGAGGGAAGGAAGTGGAGGAGGTAATAGAGGATATTAAGCATATATATTTGATGTCATATAGAGATCATGTAGAGACAAAATTAGGAATCTATTTTTTTCATTGTTGGACTTTAGCAAACAATCTACCTTTCTCTGAGCTAGGCAGAATATTTGTCAATGATTAGATAATGGTAAAATGTGTTACACTCTTGGTAGGGATTTTGTGAGAACCCTGGAATGCTTAAAGACTAATCAAGAAACTCTTGGCTAAACAAGGCTGATGTTAACAATAGCTGCTACTTATTTGAGTCATCCTGATTTTCCCTCTCCTCTTTAGAACTTTCTCTCAGGCTAATGTAATGTCTCCTTTCCCTGAACTCTCACAGCAATTATTGCCCACAGATCTCACTTGGTAATTAATCATGTACTACTTACTGCCTGTGTCATCTCCTATATTTTCTTTAAGTATTTACACTTGGGGGGGGAAGGGTTGTCACTTATCTTTCCAGCTGCCCTTTCTTCAACCATTTACGCCTCTTACTGTTATTAATCTTTCCAAGCATCCTGACATCCCATTAAAGGTGAAAGTTCCACGAGGGCAAGAACTTTCTCTCAGACTTCTTTGCGTCTTGCATTGCACCCAACATGTTACACACATCTGCTGCTTCGGAAATGTGTGCTGGCTTGGTTAAATCTTGTAAGCTGAACTTTTAAGAACTCGAATGTTTTTGAAATCAGAGACGTGCCTACCTATCACCCACTAGACAACTCTACCGAAGTTTGGGTGACAGGTTCAAGTTCACTTGTTGCACCTGGCAGCCTCAAACCATTAACCCTCACCGCTGCCCTGAGCATCCTCCCCGTGATGGCGCGGACCAGCGAAGATGCCTCACCTTGGAGAGCTCTTTCGGACAGGTGCCGGAGAGAGGATGCGGGGGAGAGGGCTGGGACTCCCTGAGCGTTTCGGGGCAGGCTGCGCCCCTCTGCGTGGGCAGACGGCAGGGACCCTCCGCACCTCTCGGGGAGGCGCGAATCAGCCCGCGCTCGGGGCGCACTGGAGACGAGCGCTTTAGAAGTACGGGCTTGGGTGGTGGCTGTTGGGGCCCTGGTCGACATCTTCTTGCACGCTCGCAGACTTCTGCACACACGCGCTGCCCGGCGCCCTCCTCCGGGACGCCCTGCGAGCGGGCAGACGGGACAGCGGAGGCAGAGGCGCACGCTCCGGGGCGCGGGGGAACTCGCGCACCTGGCACCTGCCACACGGCGAGGGCACGAGCCGGCCCGCCGAGGGGCGCCGCGGCCGCCCCTACCCGGAGCGGCTCGAGGCTGAGCACGCTCCAGCGGGCCGGCAGCGCCGCGGAGAGAGTGGGTGGGCAGGCGAGGGAGGGGAAGGGAGAGGAAGGAGGGAGGGAGGGAGAGGGCGAGGCGCGTCCCCGCGGCGGGGGCGCGCTCTCGCGCGGGCTGCCGGGATCGCTCGCCGCCGCTGTGGTAATGTCCGCCATGTTGGCCATGGCGCAGGGAGCGGATCGGGCGGGCGAGCGGCGGATCTAGTGTGTGGAAGCGGCCGCGGGCGGCGGGGGGCTGTTTTCGGGCGGGGTGGGCGCCCATGCTGTGGCCGGGGGCAGTGAGGAGGAGGAGGAGCGGGCCGGCCGCGCTGCACTGAGGAAGGAGGTGGAGGAGGCGGCGGGAGTCCTCCCCCCCTCCCCGCCCGCCCCGCCGCCGCCGCCCGGGCTGTTCCTGTAAGGCGGGGAGACAATGAGTAAACTCTCCTTCCGAGCGCGGGCGCTGGACGCCGCCAAACCGCTGCCTATCTACCGCGGCAAGGACATGCCTGATCTCAACGACTGCGTCTCCATCAACCGGGCCGTGCCCCAGATGCCCACCGGGATGGAGAAGGAGGAGGAATCGGTAGGGACTCGAGTGTTTATTACCCCCCCTTCCCTCCTCCCCCCTCCCCTTTGTCAGTCGGGCCTCGCCATTCACAGAGCGCTTTACGCTCGCTGGAGGGCGCCGCTGCCGCTCCAATGCATGGGACTCTACGCCGGCGGAGTAGCGTAAATCCTCTTGGCCGGCGTAGCGCCCGCCCGCGGCCGCCATGTTGTTGCGTCCCAGTGTTGTGATTAGCTCGCAGCGCTGCTTACGCTGCCGTAAGGGGGCCTTGCCGTAAGCGGCGGCCGGGAATGGCGCAGAGAATGCGCTGGCCGCATTTGGCGTACGGCCTCTGTTTACCTTTTTCTCCTCCACCTCCCGGCGCAGTGTTAATGGCGGGGGATTCTTTGGCTAGGAAGGATTTTTTCTCTCACTTTCAAATTTGATTTTGTATTGGGTTCTTTTTGAAATGACTGTGGAAAGTGAAGCGCTTTCAAAACAAACATCTTCCTCCTAGTAAGGTAATCATTCTTGGTCTCTCTCACCCCGCCCGAGATGGTGCAGCGGGATCACTCGGTGCAGCACTGCGGTGGGGGAGGGCGCGGGCCGCCACAACCGGGCCGGACGGAGGGTTAAGTGAACCGTCTGCTGGCCGGCTCAGCGATCCCAGGGCAGGCGCGGGGGACAGCTCAGCCGGCCTCGCCGGGACGGCCCTCGCTCCGTGCGCAACGTTAGAGAGGAACCCGGAATGCTCGGGACCGAGCCGCCGGCGCTGCGCTGTCCCCAGGCTGTCCTCGAGAACTGTCATTGGAGAGTGGTCCCTTAGAAGTTGAGGACCCGGTGCATATAAATTTATGATGGTTATATTTTTGATAATATAGCACCTTTTGGTAAAAATGCTGCTTTCCTCCCCATGGGTTAAATTTTGCATTTGGCTGAATTTCATCTGGCTTGACAGTGTTTATGACTTGAGAGGTGGTACTTGCGTGAGAAGTTCATAGTAACTGCACCCTCAAGAATTTCTTCAATGAACCTATGGTCCCGCCTTATTGTCAACCTCGGGTGTGTGTGGATTGGTTCTCTTGCCTCTGTAACTGTCAAAAGAAAGCTCAAGGTTTCCGTGATTGGTTTTCTCTTTTGACTATTAATATTGCAGGAAATGCTTTTATGCCTTTGATTGGCTGGTCGAATTCTGACCTCATTATGTTACCCTGTTATTACTACTTTCTGCTGTGACTTAATCACCTTTCTCTTTGGTATTTGACTACTTGAAAGTCTTCCGTTTTCAATAGAAAGTGAATATGGCGGTAGCATCAGGATGAACAGTTAAAAAAATACATAAGATCAAAACCCAACATTTATTCCTAAGGTTTAGAACTGAGAAATATATGATAATTATTCTTTTTTCCCTTTTAATGAAAATTGTTCCTAACTCAGTTTTTAAGGGGAAGGATAATGAAAATAAAGCCATACTATGTATAATAACTGATTGTATTGAACTTTAAAAAACAACTTTGGAAGTCTTAGTTTTTTTTTTATGGGTCTTGATCACAAAAGAAAGGTGACTTTTGAGTCTTAAAAGTACAGTATCTGTATTGTATGTAATTACTTGGATTGTTTTTGAACTTGAGTGAAGAAACCTGTTCTAGAATGAACAGTTAGCCCCTGGCAGATGTATTATTTTGCAATCAGCAGTATATAGTTTGCCACATATGTTTTGGTATTTTATCTTAATTTAGGAAGAAAACTTGCAGATTATTTTTTCACTTTGTATTATAAATCAAAGTGCTTACCCTAGTTACAATTTTGTACTATAAACTTTTTTGGCAAAACTTGTAATTTTCAATCTAGCGGATGCGTGCGAAGCTTGGATTCTTTTTAGTAGTCTGCTTCGGTTGCCCAATTTTAAGGACGAACATATCCAGATTCTGATAGAACTACAGTTGAAACCCAGAACTTCTGATTCTTTGTCTTATAATTTCTGCCTCTAATGTCACAAGTGGAGGTTCTTGAAATCAAAATTAAACCCTAACAGTTAAGATTTGTAGTCTAAACTCTTTTGCTTCCCAGAATGTCCAATCGGGGTGATAGCTTTTTATTTTTTTTTAAGTTAAATTAACATGTATGTCAGAAAATTTGTGCTTTCATGAGTGACAGCCAATTTGATTCTGTCTTTTTTTACAGGATTTGTTATTAAGCAGAATTAAGTATTTTAAAAAGGGTTCTACCATGATAAACAGTTCTAAGCATCAGTGAAATATAAATTTCACAAATGTTTTGTGTTTCACTTGAATTGTACTTTAACTTCCAATACCTAGATGCATTTAATTAGTTATCTTTATACTTTTTGTAAAAAAATCACATAGACTTGTAAGAAAGAGACCTTGGCTTATGGATTTGTAGTTGCTGCTTGGTGTTTCTAAACCATTCTTTATTTCTTGGTTGGGAATATCCTTTGACTTACTTTGAAGCCTTGGTGGATGGCTGTCCCCCACTCCCTATCCATTTCCATCCTTCCTTAAAATTAAGGCCTATCACTTCTGTATAGCTATTGGATTATCATTAGACTTTGTTTATATAGTCATTAACTCAATTTTGAGTTACGTCCTGTCAAGTGCCTGGATGACGTGATCTAGGTGTTCTTTGGTATTGGCATTGTTGATAGCCATATCATTCTCTTAGCCTTTTCTTTTCTTTTGGACATGTAAGCATCTTCTCCCACTTCCTTATTTTCATGGTTTTTAAACTAAGGTCTGTCAGTTGGCACCCTCATTTAACTCGGTCCCTCTAGTGATCCTTATGGCACTTGGTCTAGGTCAGATACTGTAAACTTAAGTTTGTTTAGAGTCTAAACCAAAAAAGTCAGGTGATCAATAATTTTGCCAACTCCCAAAGAGTGTTGTATAGTGGTAGTTGATGTTTTTAGTGATATCTACCGTTTATGGACTACCTCTTATGTTCCCATGCTGAGGACTTTACATATATTAACTTCATTTAACCCTTTTTAAAATCAGAATTTTGAGGTATAATTTACATGCAATCAAATGTACCCTTTTATAGCATTGACAAGCGTATACACCTGTGGAGGCAAGATATAGAACATTACCAAAATTGAAAAAATTCCCTTGTGCTCCTTTGCAGTCAGTCTCTCTCTGCCTCTGATTTCAAGCAGCCGCTTATCTGTTTTCTTTTAATAAAGCTTAGTTCTGCCTTTTTTAGTATTTCATATATATGGAGTCATACTTTTTTTGTGTCTAGCTTCCATTGCTCAGCATGATGCATTTAAGATTCATCCTTGTTGTATAAGTCTATTCCTTTTTAGTGCTGAGTAGTATTCTGGTGAATTTAGTAAATTATATCCATCTATCTGTTGTTGGATATTTGAGTTGTTTCCTGGTTTTGGTTATCATTTAATCTTGGGAACTGCCTTTTGAGGTATTACTGTTTCTGTTTTATAGATGAAAATTGGAAAGGTCTTACTGCTAATAATGGACACAGCTAGAACTCAAGCCCTTGCCTTTAATGTCACAAAAGCCTATTCTTGTAATCACCATGTTGCATATTCAGGGTTCTTACAGAACCCAGAATTATCACCTGAACTGTTATTAAGTTCATTATGGTTTTTGTAAATAATATTGTACTTTTTATACTTTTGGAAAATTTAAAAGATGATGTCAGTTTGGTCAGACTATTAAATTTTTAAGAAGTATATGTAGTTTTTTCATCACTTAATTTGGTCTTTTTGCCCTTAATTTGACTTTTCAGATTTTTAGTTTTTTCTTGGCAATTTGTTAACTTTGCTTTTCCCTCTGTTGCCACCATTATGTTTATCTGACTGTTTATGTTATCTTAAGCATGTAAGAAATGTGTGAGAAACTATTTTATTATTTAGGTTTCTGTTTTGCTAGAATATAAATTCTGTAAAGGCAAAGATTTTTGCTTGTTTTGTTCACTAATATATTCCAAGTGCCTGGAACTGTGCCTGGACCGTAACATATGCCTTAAACAAGTTTGTTGAGTGTTGAATGAGCTTCTGTTTTTTTTTTCCTATACCAAAAGCCATGTTTTTGTGTTTTCATCCTCTTTCTGTGTCTCTCTCAAATGCATACACACACACACGTGCACACACAAATTCATTAGCAGAATTTAATTATTATTAGTTTTTGAGTTGGAGTCTCACTCTGTTACCCAGGCTGGAGTGCAGTGGCACGCTTACGGCCACTGCAACCTCGACCTGCTGGGCTCAGGCAGTCCTTCCACCTCAGCCTTCCAAGTAGCCGGAACTACAGGTGCACACTACCACACCTGGGTAGTTTTTGATTTATTGTAGAGATGAGGTCTTGCCAAGTTGCCTGTGGTGGTTTTGAACCTGTGGTCGCAGGCAATTCTCTCGTCTTGGCCCCCCAAAGTGCTGGGTTTATAGGCTTGAACCACTGTGCCCAGCCTGGAATTTAATTTTTTTCCAGGAATTTTTGGTTGTGTACTTTGGTATTATATATATCTAAATATTAGATCTTTTCCCCTTGAGTCAGAGGCCTCTTTAAATATAGACTTTTTTTGACACAGGTATGATTGCAATATTAGTCTTTATCTTATGTTAATTAACTCTCCCATGGGCGTATGTAGATTTGTGTGAGACATTTCTTCATACCAGAGTGAACCAAAGTCTACATGAATCATGTGATTCACCTGATTTTTAAAGAATATCATGACTGATTAGAATTGCCATTTCCCCTTCATATGTTGTCTAATTTTTGTCATTAACTTAATATTTTAAGTGATATTTTGAATGATAGAGTAGGCATATAATCAGTCTTAATAGCTTTTCAAAATTACTTTGCACGAATATGTTTCATGTTTCATAATAAAGAGGTTCTAGAGAGGCTATAAAATGCAGTTTTGTTAATTTATACTGTAAAACCATGGAGCATTTCTTCTTTCAACAAAAGCAAATGACATGCCAAGTGTTACCTAAAATGCCAGTTGTTTTCTAAATAAATATTTGGAAACTAAAGTGGTCTATTAAAAGTATGTGTAAAGTGGTATATTAAAAGTATGTGTAAGGCTGTGTGCTGAAGTGTTGTTAGGATTGAAAGAAGATACAGACCTTGATTTCATGGAACTTACATGAGTAATTGGGTCAAAAACATGTATCTGTAAATTTAGTGAAAACTATGAAGTTAAGTCAACACTGACAGACATTGAAAGAGCATTAGAAAAAGTGAAATGTCAGTGAAGTTAGAGGAGTGAGAGAAAACTTACTGTAGTGTTATAGAAAAGACTTCTTGGAGAGAGGCATAACAATTTGGGCTATCAGCTTTGGTTGTGTGGTATATTTTGAAGAAAGTACTTGAACATGGGAATATTTAAAGCAAGTCCTGTGGATGTCAAGTAGACTAAAGGTTCTTCCATGTAGATATTTTCTGTCTTTTTTGCCTATGCTACTTCCCATGATGATAGAAACTCCAAGAGGGCAACACTCTGATGTTGCTGACCATATATATAATTTTCCTAACTCTTTTCTTTTAGAACTGCAAACATCTTTTACTTCTTTCTTCCCCTTCCTTTTTTCCTTGCTATACCTTTAGCACTAGAAACTGTTTAAAACACAGAAGCATTCAGTAAGTATTTAGTGAATAAATGAATAAAAATTGGGGTGGAGATGAGGTTGGGAAAAAGGTAGAATTACACCAGATTATAGATATTTTTTGTCTAAGGAGATTGTATTATGAAAGAAACTATGGTGAATCCTTATGTAAACCTACTCCTTTAACAAGAATTTAAAGAAATGATTTATATGTATTGTGTGTAAGTCTAGACTTTATTTGTTATCAGTTCTCTAACAATGAGGCCTTATAAATATTTGACAGGTGGGATGATTAGGCTGGTTTCAAGTAACAGAAACCAAATCTGGTTACTTTAAGGATCCAGAGGATTTTCTCACTGACTTCAAGGAAGGATTGAATAGTCAAATCTTGGGAAGGTCAAGAACCAGGGCAACCATAAAGCCTTTCAGCAGCAAGTGACCTTAATATCACTTCTTTAACAATTCCCAATCTTTTGAGAAGTGATATAGGGTAGTGGTTAAGTGCATGTGTTCTGGTGCCAAACTGTATAGGTTTGAGTCTTTGGGCAGGTTAATGTTATCTATAAAATCTTATGGGGTTGTTGGAAGGATGAATTATAGTATGCTTGGAACAATTCATGGCATGCAGTAAGCATTCAGTAAATATTAGCTATTATTATTATTATCATCATTGCTAAGTTTCTCCAAAATTCTAGATTCTTGAGATAGAGTGTTGTTGGTCTGGATTATATCAGGTATCTACTTCCCATCAAGGAGCAGGGGAAGTTAGTATACATGTGTTGGTAAGCGTTGCCCTCCCAGTCTGGGAGCTGCCCTGAGGGATCTACTACTGATGGGAATATAACGTGATCAAAAGTTAAGCTAAATTGTTTTAATCCATGGTTTGTCCCAAGGTATATTTGTATACAGTACTCACTGTGTTTTTCCAAACCATGCATTTGTAATATGTTGTAATGAGAACATAATATTTTGTATGTATTACGTTTGAAAATGAAATTTGAATTAAGAACTGTAAAAGAAGTCTCGAAACTCCTTTTAAAGAAAGCAAACCCTTCATGCTTCTTAATTTTCAAAGTAATAAGGGATTAATTATGTGTGACTTCATAGAAATTATTTAACCTTCTAGCCCTTAGTTTTCTAATTTGTGAAATAGAATTGGACTAAGTGACCTTTCAGGTACCTTTGGCTCTAAAAATTTCTTGTATCTCCTGGGCATATTGTCCAGAATGTTAATTAGATTAAAAGCACTAACAAATGTGATACTAAATATTAGGAAACTGTTGATGCATAAGTTTTAACTCTTTCATCCTACTGAGGTGCTGTCAGTTTGGCTTATAGTTCTTTCTTTCATGAGGATCAGTTATACTTGTTCACTGTCTGATGCTATTTTTTCCTAGTACTCAGAAGAGCAGTTACCACTCAGTGAAGTTTTGGATATGACCATGACCATTTCTTTGCTTTCATGAAATTCTCTTTCACTATCTTTATTTATTGCTGTAAGTATTCTGAAGTTGTGGTTCTTTTAGTCCTTACCACTGGAGTTTATTTTAATTTTCTAATATCTCATGTTTCTTACTTTAGTGTGTGTATAAGGGGTTGTGTGAATGTTACATATGTATGAGTGAGTGAGAGTGCATGCACAAGAGAGTAGACACATATTTTCACAACTAGACTAAATGCTTTAAGGAAGATGTCGTGTCTTTGTTTTATTCAGTATCTGAGACAGGCAGGATAGCAACCCAGGCAAATAAGTGATAGAAAGGTTGCAATACAGGTAATAACCATGATCTTGATTATTTGGATTAAGTTTGGTTATGTCACAAAACATACAACTCTGCATCTTCATTTAGTTTTAAGTAGAACTGAAGTAGAAAAACAGTAATGGGCACATAAGGACAGCTTGAGGACGAAAGGCTGACAGGGATCAGCCACTAAGGAGACCAGTGTAGATAGTAGGAGGTCCTTCATGATTATTTGATTTTGACTTAAAGTTGATCCTTGATTATTTTTATCTTGTCTGTACTATTTACATGGAACATACTTCAAATTTGCCTACTCCATCATGCAGGACTGTTTCTTAAGGGATTATTTAAGAAGATGGCAGTCATTTCCAGATTCTCCTCAGCACACTTTCATTGTGTGTATTTGCTTTTAGCTTTCTTTTTTCCTGTCAGCTAGTATTGCTGTGAAGTCAGAAGAATGCAGAGTGAAAGAGTCAGCTTCTCTAACTCCCACTTTTGCTTCCCAGATTACTTTCTTCCTTTTTTTTTGTTTTGATGGGCAAAGGACATGAGGCTATTGGTTGGGGAGTCAACAAGCAGCACTCAGTTGTACTGCTAGTTTGATGAAGTTGTTGGAACTTTGAAATTGTGATTTACGTTCCAACACCTTTCCCTATGGGCAAGGTAAATTACTTAACTTTCTTAAGCTCTATTTCTTCATCTGTTTAATGAGAAGTATCAAAGCGTAGTTTTAAAGATTAAACTTTTTGTAAAGACTTAAGTTGGTGCCTTATACAGGCAACTGCTGTTTTTTAAATTAAGTTTTCAGGCTGGGTGTGGTGGCTCATGCCTATAATCCCAGCACTTTGGGACGTCGAGGTGAGAGGATTGCCTGAGCCCATGGGTTGAAGACCAGCTGAGACAACTTGGCAAGACCCCAATAAATAAAAAATAAATAAAATAATTACAATAAATAAAAAAATTAGTTGGGTGTGGTGGCGCATGCCTATAGTTCCAAATACTTGGAAGACTGAAGCAGAAGGATTGCCTGAGTCTAACAGGTTGAAGCTACGGTAGCCGTGAGTGTGCCCCTGCACTCCAGCCTGGATGATAGAGTGAGACTCTGACTCAAAAAATAAATAAATAAATTGTAGTAAATTAACAGTTTTCATTTATAGAGGATAGCAAATATAAAGGGTTGTGGAAAAGTGAAATATACCAAGTATTTCCATACATTATTCTGTAATATAGTTTCAAATTTTTTATACTGCTAATTAAAAATATTCTTACAATTTGAGGCTAGGAGTTTGAAATTAACCTGGCAACATAGACCTCATCTCTATAAAAGATTAGAAAATTAGCTGGGTGTGTGATACTTGACTGTGGTACTATCTGCTCAGGAGGCTGAGGTGGGAGCTATGATCACACTGCTGCACTCCGGGATGGATGGTAAAGTGAGAATGAAACCCTGTCTTTAAAAAAAGCATATATATTTTTACAGTTGTCAAACATTAGCAAGGTAACGTGTATTTTCCTCTGTTTTCTGGCAGAGCAGTTAACAAATTGGTTTAAAAAATTTAAGACCTTGAAAATTTGCTACCAAGAGAATGAAATCTTTAGCCAATTCTTAGAATAATAATTGGACCCTGAATAATTAATGGGTAAATAATTAATGGGTATTTGTTTTTCAGAGTTGATTTTTTTTTAAAGATTAGTCATGGGGAAAAATAGATTTTAGTGATGAGATTTTGTTCAGTGGGTAGTATACACTAGAAAAGTGAATGAAAAGAGACATTCTGATATAATAGTGAACTCTGGGATGAGCACCTATATTTGGAAATTTTGGAAAGTTTGGCATTGATGAGGATAGTCATGCCATTTATTTGATCCTTGAGATATTTCTCAACTCTGGGACACTGTTAGCAATCAGTTTGTAGTTGGTTGTATGGGACAGTTGCAAGTAAAACAGGAAGTTTGTTTCATCTGTCTCCTGCCCCTTAATATTTGGGACATTCCAGTTGGGATAACACAAAAATGCTTCCTCTCTCAATTTTCAAATGAGGGCCATTGTGTTATTATCCAGGGCTTCTTAACCTTTTTTTGGTGCTGTGGACTCTTTTGGTAGTCTGCTGAAACTCTTCAGAATGATGTCTTAAATGCAAAAAATAAAATCAAATAAACCATTTATACTGAAATAAAGTTAGCAGAATATTATAACAGCTTTTAGTATATGTACTTGATTAACACTTAAGAACAGAATCTAGAGTTGGATCTAGTTATCTTTATTCCAAGTAGTGATGAGTGTAAACAGTATTTTGACAAATTCAACCACTGTAATATGACGTGAAAAGATATGTGATTTCTGTTGGTATAGCTAGTCACAGGTATACTAGTACTGTCCTGCTGTGGTCTGTTGCTTAAATTAGTAATTGAAGGAAATGTTAATGTTTGTTAGAAGTTAGTGAAATTAAAGAAATGATTATTTGCTCATCAGAGTTCATGGACTCTTTAGTTCTCTTTCTGTGGATGTTTTGGGGACTTATGGCCTGAAGTTCAGAGCCCTTCAGGAGAATTTCCCATGGTAGTCCCATTCCTGTGTCATCCTTGTCCCAAACTTGTTCTCTCTCAAACTTTCACCATAGTTGTTTGTGATATTTATTCGGTCAGTAACTAGCCCCATGAACACAGGAACCTTGTTTGTGTTACCTTTGTAGTCCCCATCACCTGGTCTAGGTAATGGCATATGGTAGTTACTGACTAAATATTTGATGACTGAATGAACAGCACCTGCTATGTTGCTTTAGCCACAGAAAGGAATAAGGTGTGGTAACTGTTTGCAAGCAGCTTATAGTCCAGTAGGAGATAAAAGAGTTATACACAGATTACTCCATATGAGGTTTAATAGGTTAACATGGAAGATAAAAATGATGTTGTGGAAATTTATGTTATGGAGACATGATCTGAACCAGAGTTTATATTAATTCATGTAATAGCTAATTTGCTATAATATGCTATTAAATTAATTTTTACAAATTTGTCTTGAAGTGATTTCTGTATGCCAGGATGCCATGAGTTTTTTAGATGTATATTGTGACTTTCATGGAGAGAAGTATGTGATACTCAGTAGAGTTGTTAGAGAGTTGAAACAATTTTTGTGGTCTAGTGTAGATTAACCTTTTAGGACAGGCAGAATTGTATTTTATTGAAACAGTTTTTTTTTTAAGTTTTAAAGATGTGGGGTACAGTTCGAGGTTAGGTATTCAAATGTTCATCATGCAGGTACCCTTGTTGATGAGGTGTGCCCCTCCCTCTCCTGGCAGTTTCCCACTACTGCCAATCCCTTTCTTATAGTATTATGATAACTCTTCAAGGTCCACTTCTGAGTTAGAACATATAAGTACTCTGTTCTTTGTTTCTGTGATAGATCACTGAATATGATAGACTCTAAATCCATCCAAATTCCTGCAAAGTCCATATGTTTGTCCTTCGTTGTGGCTGCATAATATTCCATTGTGTATATGTACCACATTTTTTTTTTTTATCCAGTCCTGCTTCGATGGGCAGCGTGGTTGGTTCCATGTTTTTGCTGTTGTGAATAGAGCTGCAGCAAACATGAGTGTGCAGGTATCCTTTTGTTAGAATGACTTGAGTTTCTCTGGGTATATTCCCAGTAAGGGGATTGCTGGGTCATATGGAAGGGCAATTTGTAGTTTTTTCAGAAATCGCCACACTGTCTTCCAAAGAGGTTGTACTAGCTTGCATTCCCACCAGCAATGTAGAAGTGTTCCTTTTTCTCCACATCCTCCGCCAGCGTCTGTTGTTGTTTGTTTTATTAATGATGGCCATTCTTACTGGTGTTAGATGGTATCTCAATGTGGTTTTGATTTTTATTCTCTGTTGATGAGTGAGGCTGAGCACTTTTTCATGTGTCTGTTGACTGCCCATATATCTTCTTTTGAGAAGTGTCTATTCATGTCTTTTGCCCATTTTTTAATGGGGCTGCTTGTTTTTTTTTCCTTTTTGCATCTTTGAGTTCCTTGTAGATCTCGCAAAATTGTATTGTTAACAGTGCCTATTAAAAGAGTTCTAAGGAAAATAAACTCTTATGGCGGATGGCCTAAAGAAACAGTGCTGCTTAATTATTATATACAAGTAATGCATAGACTTTACTTATTTTGGTTTAAAGGGTAGGGGCAGACTGGGTGCAGTGGCTCATGCCTGTTATCCCATCACTTTGGGAGGCTGAGGTCAGAGGATTGCTTGAGTCTAGGTGTTCACGACTGGCCTGGGCAACGTAGACCTAGTCTCTACAAAAAGTCAGCCAGTTTTGGTGGCGTAGTCTGTAGCCCCACCTACTCAGGAAGCTGAGGTAGAAGGATTGCCCAAGCCTAGGAGGCAAAGGCTGTGGTGAGCCGTGATCATGCCATTGCACTCCAGCCTGTGTGACAGAGACCCCCCACTCAAAAAAAAAAAACCAAACACCAGGGCCACTTTCCATAAAGAAGGTACTTGGAAGAAGATTATCTATACATTATGGATATAGATATAGTTGGAGTTACCCTACTCCAAGGCTTTCAAAATGCCCCAAAGGAATTATAAAAATATTTAGGTCAATGATTCTCAAAATTTAATGTGCATCGAAATCACCGGGCTCGGTGGCTTAGCCCGTAATCCCGTGCTTTGGGAGGCTGAGGTGAGTGGATTGCCTGAGCCCGCGGGTTTGAGACCCACCTGGGCAACTTGGCGAGACCTCATCTCTACAATAAATCAAAAAATTATTAGCTGGGTGTGGTAGTGCACGCCTGTAGTTCCAGCTACTTGGAAGGCTGAGGCAGAAGGATCGCCGGAGCCCAGCAGGTTGAGGCTGGGGTGGCCGGGAGCAGCCACGCACTCCAGTCTGGGCAACTGAGTGAGACTCCAACTCAAAAAAAAAAAAAAAAAAAAAAATCACGTAGAAGCCTTGTTAAAACACATCACTGGGTCTCACCCCCATTGTGTTTAATTTAATAGATCTGGTGTTAGCCCTGGGAATTTGCATTTTTAAGAAGTTTGCAGGTGATCCTGATGCTGCTTGTCTAGCGACTCAACTTTGAAAACTGCCAGCTTAAGTGATAGAATAATGGTTCTTATCTTGGCCACACACCATAATATCTGGAATGTTTTAATAAAATATATATATGTAGTAGATTTTATGCTAGATCTACCAACCAATTCACAATTTATGGGTGATTCTGGATTCAGGAGGTTCGATTTGTCTAGGTAGAAAAAGGGATTAGCTTGTGGACCTATGATCCATGCCTTTCTGCCTTACCATTTTGCCACTCCTTTCAGGATTTCTTGTTATCTAATTCATTGACTTTCAAACTTTTTTGATGGTTAACTTGTGTGCATGTGTAACCGAAATAAAATGCACTCTGACAGACAACATATATACACACACAAATACAGTTGATTTTCATTATTTGGGGTAGTTGTGTTCTATTGAGTGGCCATGGGCACAGAATTAATGATGAACTATCACTTTAGGGAAAATACAGGTTTGGGTTCCTGTGAGCCTCTGGTCAACAGTTTATCAACTGATCAATACCTAACTTTGTTTTAAGTATGTTTCTGTTTTAAAATACTGTATTTAATATATGTTGATTCATTGACATTGAACTCACAGCCAACAGCACTGTGTCTGAATGAAGCTTATGTAACATGTATTTTCTCTGAAAGGCACACCACAGCCTTCTGTGCTTAGAAACACTAGACTGCATTTCAGTACTACCCTTGGGGATTGATTTCATGATTCACTAGTGGTTCAACTCACAGTTTGAAAAACACTGCTTTAATTAATTCAGCATCATGTGTTATATATTATTTACTACTAATGCAGTGACATGTGGTAAATCATATTAAACTATATATATATGTTCAGTTCATTTTGTAAATATAGGTTTAATCTTGATGTGGAGCTAGGGTTTTGCAGGGTACATCTTCAAGTTTGTGTTTGTAATAGATCACCGTTATTGGATGGATTATAGAGTCAGTGCATGGGTGGTGGTAGTGGTGGTAGCAGAAGATTAGAGACAAAACTAGTTATGGGAATACTGGAAATGTGATTTCTGGCTGTGCTTTTTCAGCAAATTTATGACAGTAAAAATAATTTGAACACTTTGTGGATTAAGGAGCTTCACTTAAGTCTTCATTTGATGTCAGGGTTTCTTAACTGAGGTCTTTGTTTTTTGATAGACTCAGTGGGGTCTGTGAACTTTCTGGATTTTTTTGTTTGTTTTGTAACCACAGTTTTATATGTATGTTTCTTTGCTCCCTCCCATAGAATCATCAGACCTAGAATAAATGATCATGAGAGCTTAGTGAGTAAATGACCAAGAGGAGATTAAAATCACATTTTAGTTGATAATGCAGATTGCTTTAAAAAATGTTTACATATATTGCAAAATTCTAAGTTTTCTGGGTAATCTAAGGAGGTGTTTTAAAGCTTTAGATTGAGTTTACACTGATGTAAAATGCAGAATTTTACTTACTGATTCTTTAACTTACTGATTCTTTGTTTTTATGTGGAAACATGTCACTGAAGAGTACCAACATATTGAAGATAAGAAATGTTGTTCCTTCTAAGCACTAAAATAAATAAATCTACGTATTGTTTGCCTATATTGTCATGGAATTGTGTTTAGAAACAGTGACATAATTGAAAGTTTCCTGATTTGTTGTTCTCTGTATTTACTGTTAGGGCATTAAATACAGGAAGGTGCTCATTTTGTAGGTTGGTAAAGCAGTACAAAGTGATCATTGAAAAAGTATTCAGCCAACTGAGCATATCTTGACATAGTTAATTTCTTTGTAAATTAGAAAAGTGAAATCTTTAAATAGCCAATTTGTTGTGTTCTGTTTTTGGAAATACTTACTGCATCATAACAGTATCAAAATATGCTCATTTGTAAAAATTTTGGAATATGCAGGAAAAGTATGAAGAAGAAACATAGATATCTTGTAGTTCTACCACTCTGAGATGTCCATGGTTGACATCCTCCTGTGGTTCTTTCTTTTTCCTTTGTATATATGAATAGGTATATGGGTGAGAAAGAGAGGAAAAAAAAGAAGTTTGTTTTTTAACCTATTACTTTCAGATTGAAAAATCTGAGGAAAGAATCTCTTTGGTTCATCTTGAGTCATCTTGTCAGTTATTGAATTAGTCCTATTCACTGTAGCTTGGGATGTTGGGTAAAAGAATGGCAACATGTATTTGGGTCATTGGTCTAAAGGGAGCTTGAGAGGAAGAAATACTGATTTCCCTGAACAAGGGAATTTAAAGCACAGATATGGACACTAAAGAAATTCCTGGATGTGAGGGTGATCTGGCGACATCTGTCACCCCGTTGATCGTCAGGGTTGAACTGATCTAGATGGCTAGGTGGGTGTTCTCTCCTCCCTCACCCATTCATGTGCATCCTTCATCCCTTCCAAAGCTGTGCACTCAGTAGAAGGGGACAACAGTCCCTGCTAGAGGAGGACTGTTCTTCGGGAAAGCATGTTCAAGTAGCTGGAACCTCCAAACGAGCTCTCAAGAGATTCCTGTGGGCTGGGCATTAATTCTGATTTGTTATTACTATAAAAATGTAGTGGTCTAGTGTCTGTATTTACGTAAATCAATTCAGTTCCATATTGATGGATATTAATATGTAGTCAGAGTTTTCGGTTCCTAGTAAAAAATGCTTCAGGTGTTTGAATTAAATTTAAGATTCCTCCCTCCTCCTCAGGTTAATTACCTCTTTTTTTCCTTCTGGAACTTGTATGGTTTGTTCCAATATACACTACTCTGTAGATCAGTGTATCTATTTCACTTAGATGGATATAAAGTTGTCCAAACATCTTTTTTTTTTTTTTAATATTTTTTTTCTCTCTGGTATGAGTTGCCACCATTAACACATTTGGGTTTTCTTGTTAATTTTCTATTTTGCTTCCCTTTAAATTTTCCCTCAGGATTTTTGTATGTGTGAAACTTTTACTTTGTAATCATTAGGGGTTTTTTTTTTGTTGTTTGTTTGTTTGTTTTTTGAGTTGGAGTCTCACTCTGTCACCCAGACTGGAGTGCAGTGGCCGCTCCCGGCCACCGCAGCCTCGACCTGCCGGGCTCCGGCGATCCTTCCGCCTCAGCCTTCCAAGTAGCCGGAATTACAGGCATGTGCTACCACGCCCGGCTGATTTTTTGATTTATTGTAGAGATGAGGTCTCGCTGCCCAGGCGGGTCTCGAACCCGCGGGCTCAGGCAATCCACTCACCTCAGCCTCCCAAAGGTGCGGGATTACAGGCTGAGCCACCGAGCCTGGCTTCCATTATACCTTTTAACTTGTTTTTTTGTGTGTGTGTTTAGCAATCAAAGCTATTGATTTCTATATGTTAATTTATATCCTACAGCTTTACTGTGTTATCTAATTGTGCTGATTTTGCATTGATTTTCTTGGGTTATTGAGTTAGTTACCATACTACCTGTTCATAGAAATAGTTTATCTCTGCTTTTTCAAATAGCATGCCCTAATTACCTTTTCCTATTTAATTCTGTTGATAAATGCTCCCAATTTACCAATTGTTGGTAAATACTTCCAATTTTGTGTTAAATAGTAGTGGAGATGAGCATCTTTATTTTGTTTCTGAGTTAAATGTGAATGCCACTAGTGTTTCTTCATTCAATAAGTTGTAGATTATTTTGTACTGATGTAGAGATGTAGAAAACAAGTAATATACATAATTATAGTAGAATGTAATACGTATATGATCATACTTGTAATACACTGAAGTACATACACATATTAAAAAGCCTTGAGTGTATCTGTCATGAATGAGTGTTGAATGTTTTCAAATACTTTTCTGGTGTCTTTAGAGACTACTATCTGATTTTCCCCGTAGGTCTGTTTATTATTGATGAATATTGTAATATTGAACTATGCTAGCTTTCTTGGAATGAACTTTATTTGGTAATAAGGTATTACTCAAAGAAAAAAAGTTTTTAGTTTTATTATTTGCTTTCCTGCTAAAGGACTTACAAAACTTTGACATCTTCTTGGTCATGGTGGCCACCCCATGGCTTCTAATTTATCTTTTTATTTAAGCAGCCACCTGTGACTGAGAGTAGTGATTAAGTCTCATTTTAAAATTTCTAGGAGATGGAATATGATTGGTCTAGTTTAGGTGAGATAGGTAGGGTGAGGTGATTTACCAGCTTGGCTGATGGCAAACATACTTCTGTGAGAGAGAATAGTAGTTTAGGGAGTTGGTATATGGAACAGATGGATACCTCAAAAGGTGTCTACTGCAATACAAAATTTTTAGCTAGCAAAATTCCAGTTTTACTGTATGAATTAAGTGTTTTTTAAATTTTATTTTATTTTGAAGATGTAGGGTACAATTCAGGGTTGGTATATAGGTTTTTTTTGTATGTGGTATTCTAAATCACCACTGGCTTTCTTACTCACTTTATGTTACGTTTCCAGTGGTTGCTTAGAACTGAGATACTTGAGTACTCTTTGAGTCACTCACCACCCAACTCCCTCAAAGAGGAGTCTCTTATTCTTAGTATAGGCATACTGTTGTGTATTACGTGGAATTTTCAAAGAATTATGTCATATATAGTGACATTTTAGCCAGACTTTTATATTTGAAGGTATTGTTAAAAATAAATTCTTTGGGCTGGGTGCAGTGGCTTGTGCCTGTAATCTTAGCACTTTGGGAGACCGAAGCTGGGGATTGCTTGAGCCCAGGAGTTCGAGACCAACCTGAGCAACATAGCGAGATCTCCTTTGTACACAAAAAAGAAAAAAAATTGACTGAGCATGGTGGTGTGCACCAGTAGTCCCATCTACTCGGGAGGCTGAGGCAGAAGGATCACTTGAGCCCAGGAGATCAAGGCTGCAGTGAGCCATGATCATGCCACTGCACGCCAGCCTGAGTAGCCAAGTAAGAACCTGTCTCCAAATAAATAAATATATTGAGATATAATTGACATGCAGACTGCACATATTTGAAGTGTCAAACTTGGTGTGTTTATATTTGCGTACACCTGTGAAAGCATTTCCACGGTCAAGATGATGAGCATATCTCATCCCCCAACCCCTTCATCTCCTTGGTCTTTTAGGCACACATTGATCTGCTTTCTGTCACTGTAGATTAGTGGTTTGCATTTTTAGAATTTTGTATAAATGGGATCACAGTATATATTGTTCTTTGCTCTGGCTTCTTTCACTCAGCATATTTTTGGAGATTCATACATATTGTACTATGTATCAATAGTCCATTCTTTTTATTGCTGAATAGCACTTTTATAGCTGTCTACATACAGTTTATCCATTTACCTGTTGAGTGAGTTTTGACTGTGGCAAATAAAGCTGCTATGAACATTTGTGTGGGGGCATCTGCTTTCATTTTTTGGGGGGTAAATAAATACCCCAAGGGTGAAATGGCTTGATCATATGGTAGTATATTTAATAGATTTAGCTTTTAAAAAAAAGCAAAAAAAAAAAAAAAAAAAATGGTCCAACTGTTTTCCAGAGTGGTTCTACTATAAAGATACTTTGAAACATTTATGTCCTTCAGACCCTTGCTTCTTGAGTTTGGTCTGCAGATTTGGCATTAACTGGGAACCCCTTAAAATGCTGAGCCTGTAAGGACCTGTCTCAGAATAAATAAGTATATTGAGATATAATTGACACACAGACTGCACATATTTAAAGTGTCAAAATGTGCTTTTTAAAATGATCCCAGCTGGTTCAAATGCATGTTGCAATTTGAGAAACTCTGGTTGAGAGTAATAATACAGCACTCAATTTTTTGTTTTTGTTTTACCACACCTGAGGACTTCGACACATTTAAAAAAAAATTCTCAAATGGAATTTGGGAGATGCATGTTGGTTTTTAAAAGTCTAATTGATCATATTGATAAGTGCAGAGTATTCTGCCCCCTTTGATGATTGCCTCAAAAGTAACTAATTTATGACAATACAAGTGTTTTGGCTATTGCCTATTTCAGATTTGGTAGTTCAGGAAGAATTGCTTCTTGAGCATTTTTGGGTGTAGCGTTCTCTAGACTGGCACTGATAATTTTTTGTACGTAAGAGATACCCGTTTTCTTTTGTGTTGTTCCCTGGAGAATGAGTTTATTTGCTAGCCATAACTTTTTTTTTTTTTTTTAAGTTCTTTTTCACAATCAGTGATTTAATTCTGTTATTTTCATATATAGGTATCTTGGAATTATCTGTATGGGTGATCTGTCTACTCTTAGTATTCAAGGAATACAAAATAATTTTTAGATAAGACTTTGTAAATCAATAGGTAAATTAACTGAATAGCAAATAATGCCTTTTAAAGTCAAAGATCAATAATCTATTTGCCCGCCATTTTGGATTTTCTTTATTACTGTCATTTTCATCCTTGAGTGAATGTTTAAGAGTAAGCTACATTGATGTTGTTAGTATCACCTTTCTAAATTAGTGTTGAAGATCATGGTTTTAATCAGTATTAGGATAATCTATATTTGAAACAAGTTTTCAAAACCCCAGCAATTAGATATGGAAACACGAGTAAACATTTGAATGGAACAAGTTAGTATTATACAACTTATTATAGAGTTTTCCAAAAATTGATATATAAATAAAATATTCTAGAATTAAAATGTTACAAAATTTTTCTACATAGCAACATTGCTTCTACTTTTACATTTCTGTTTAAAGTACCAGTTACTTGGCATTAAAGTCCCTTACCCCATCCTATTTTTCATACCCATCACAGGCAGTTAAAATAAACTGTGAGTGATTCAGTTCTTATTCATTTAAAGTTTAACAAACTGTTTTTCAGGAGAGAAAAATCTTTACCCTATTATTAAATTCTAAAAGGAATTTATTGCAAATAGATACTTATCTGTTTAGGTGATAAATTTATTTAAATATAGTTTTACAGAAAAAACAGAAACCTTAATGATATGACTTTATTTTATTGATTTTTTTAGCTAAAGCTGATATGTTTCTTTGGGAGCCAGAGTTGATGAAACTTATATAATATTACCTACAAGGCAGTATTTAGAATACTAGAAAAATGAATGGATAGCATGTTCTATTTTTTTTTTTTTTTGAGTTGGAGTCTCACTCTTGTCGCCTAGACTGGAGTGCAGTGGCCATTCCCGGCCACCGCAGCCTCGACCTGCTGGGCTCCGACGATCCTTCTGCCTCAGCCTTCCAAGTAGCCGGAATTACAGGCATGCACTACCATGCCCGGCTGATTTTTTGATTTATTGTAGAGATGAGGTCTCGCTTCCCAGGCGGGTCTCGAACCCGCAGGCTCAGGCAATCCACTCACCTCAGCCTCCCAAAGGTGCCGATTTACAGGATGAGCCACCGAGCCCGGCTGATAGCATGTTCTTTAGGCCAGTGGTTTTCAAATTGTTGTGAAAAGGCCAGTTTATAAACAATCTTAATTCACTAAGTAAGCATACTAATACTTTTGTCAAGTACCATAAAAATACATTACAGAAAAATAATGTCCTAGATGTAGAAGATACAAGTCCACAATTTTAAAAACTATTAGTTTTGATGGATCAAATTGCTCTGTCAAAACAGCAAACAATTGCTTAAAAACTTTCTAAATGCTCACTTGATGTACGACTAGAGGACTACAGTCTGGGTAGCACTGGGTAGCCACTAGTTTATAGTGGCTCTCCAAGTGTAGTCCCCAACTCACAACATCATCACTTGGGTCCTTGTTAGAAATACAAGTTGACCACTTCCATTCAGATCTATTGAGTCAGAAATTTTGGTGGTTCAACTCAGCAATGTGTTGAAATAAACCTACAGGTGATTCTGAAGCACATGAAAGTTTGAGAGGCATTTTAGACTTTCTTTCTAAAATGCTGATTATCTGGGCTTTTTTTTTTTAAGTAGGAACTTGATAGTACTTAAAAGTCAAAAAACTCTGAGGGACAACTGTGTAAGTGAAAGACTGAAAGATATGGTCTATTATAAAGTTAAGTCTGTCACAGATTCTTAGGTAGGAAAAAATATGCGTAACTAAGGATGATGTGGTTGAAAATATATGTGGTAAGTGAAAAGGAAGATTCTGGTGTTTTAGATACCAGGAATGTGGGTCACATAATTAAAAAATTCTTTAACTAGAATTGAAAAGCCTGACTTTGCTCTCACCTAGATGAAGATTTTGCTGGTCAAAACTCTTCATCGTTGTAAGACCTTAGGGGTGCGTAGCAACTGAATCAGACAGCTCTGAGTTGGATGTGTGGCAGGTCTTTTCAGCACATATTACAAGAATAGCATATTGTTATGTTTCAAATCACTGGAGATGGAAATGGGATCTGAGATTATCTCAATCCTGTTTTTTTTTTTACTTCAGTGTACTGTTTGTGACTAGTATAGAGAACTACTAGATTTTAAAAAAATACTGATTTTGTATCCTGTAGTATTGCTATACTCACTCTAGGTTTTTTGTTTTTGTTTTTTTTTGTAGATTACATCAGATTTTTAACATAGAGAATCATGTGGTCTATGAATAAAGGCAGTTTTACTTCTTTCTCTCCCAATCTGGATGTTTGCTCACTCTTTTTTGCTTGCACCCCTTCCTCTCATCCTTTGTCTGATGATCACACTGATTAGAAACTCCAGTACAAAGTTGAATAGAAGTGTTGAGATTGGATATCCCTGTGTTGTTCTTATTTTAGGAGAAGAATATTTAATATTTCACTTAAGTGTGATGTTAGTTGTAGTTTTTTGTTTGTTTGTTTTTCTTGTAGATGCCCTTTATCAGATTGCAGAAATTCCTCTTTAATTCTGGTTTTGTGGAAAGTTTTTGAATGGATGTTGGTTTTTGTCAAATGCTTTTCTGGATCTATAGAGATGATTATATAGTTAAAAGAAAATGTGTTAGTATAGTGAGTTACATTGATTTTTGAATGTAAGTCAATCCTGCATTTCTGGAATAAGCCCCATTAGGTCATGTATTTTTCTTTTCATATGCTGTTGGATTCTGTTTGCTAAATTTTTGTTTAGAGTGATTACACCTGTGTTCATAAAGGGATAATATGTCTTTACTTTTGTTTTCTCCAATGTCTTTCTGATTTTGAAAAAAAGAGTACTACTGGCTTCATAAAATAGTTGAGAAATATTCCTTTCTCTTCAGTATTTTGGAAAAATTGTGTACAGTTGGTATTGTTTTCCTCCTCAAATATTTGGTAAAATTCACCAGTGAAGCCATCTGTCCCTGGAGTTTTCTTTTGTGAAGTTTTAAACTGCAGTTCAATTTCTTTAATAGGCACAGGGTTATTCAAGTTATCTATTTTTTTAGTAGTTAGTTTTTTTCAAGGAATTTGTCCTTTTCAACTGGTTGTTATATCTATTCACATGAAGTTGTTCAAATATTCTCTGGAGTGATGTTGCCTGCCTTATTTCTGATATTGGTAATTGTGTCTTCTTATTTTTTTTCCCCTGATCGGTTTGGCTAGAGGTTTATCATTTTTTGAGTTTTGTTAACGAATTAACTTTTGGTTTCATTGATTTTTTTTTTTTTTTTTTGTATAGATTTTCTGTTATCTATTTTATTGTTTTTCACTTTAATTTTATTTTCTTTCTTCTGCTTATTTTGAGTTTAATTTGCTCTTTTTTTAGTTTCATAAGACCTTTATTCTGTTTTACTTATTTATTTATTTATTTTGAGTCTGCATATGACTCTGTTGCCCAGGGGAGAGTGCAGTGGCACAATAACAGCTCATTGTAGCCTTGACCTTCTGGGCTCAGGTGATCTTTCTGCCTCAGTGTCTTGAATAGCTAGGACTCACAGGTGTGTGCCACCACACCCAACTAATTTTGGTTTTAATTTTTTTGTGGAGATGTGATCTTGCTAGGTTGTCTAGGCTAGTCTCAAGCTCCTGTGCTCAAGCAATCCTCCTGCCACAGCCTCCCAAAATGCTAGGGTTACAGGTATGAGCCACCACCACACCTGGACCTTTCTTCTATTTTAATGTAGGTGTTTAGTGCTTTGTTGGCATTTAAAAACAGGTTGTGTTTTTATTTCCATTTAGTTCCAGATACTTTGTAATTTCTCTTTTGATTTTATCTTTGATTCATGGGTTATTCATAAGTGTTATTTGGGGTCTGCCCCCTCAGGTCCCCTCCCACTGTGGGAGCTTTTCTGTCCTCAATAAATCCTCTCAATTAAAAACAAAAAAGGGGTGTTATTTGGTTTCCAAATACTTAGAGTCCACAAAGATCTGTTATCATTTCTAGTTTATTCCATTGTGTTTGAGAATGTACTTTGTGTGACTTGAGTCCTTGTAAATCCTTATTTAAACTTGTAAAATGACTCAGAATATGTTGTCTTGATAAGTGCTCTATGTGCACATGAAAAGAAGGTGTATACTGCCTTGATGAATGGAGCATTTTATGAAATTAGTAGGTAGTGTTGTTAAAGTCTACAATATCCTTGTTTATATTTTGTCTACTTTTTCTGTTGAGAGTGTGATATTAAAATCTCTGACTGTATTTGTAGATTTGACTTTCTGCTTTGAAGTTATATTAATTTTTCCTTCATATATTTTGAAGCTCTGTTATTAGGTGCATAAACATGTAGTGTCGTTGTGTACTCTTGACTAATTGACCCCATTAAACCTTATGAAATTAACTTTGTTGATATTCTTTTCCTGGAAAATATATGTTTGACATTAATATGGTCACTAAACTGTTTTTTGACTTGTGTTGGCATGGTATATCTTCTGTTTCTTCTCTCTTTTTGTATTTTGAAACCTTTAACCTATTTATATCTTTATACCTTTACATTTAAAGTGCATTTTTCCTAGGCATCTTATAATCGGGTCTTTTTAAAAAAAAATCCAGTTTGACAATTTCTGCCTCTAAATTGTAGTGTTTCAACCATTTACATTTGATTTTTGATAAGGTTGGATTTGACTCTGTCATCTTACTAGTTTTTTCCTCTTCTCCTTTTCCCTTTCTCTCTTTTTCTGCCTTCTTTTGGATTGAATTATTTTTTTTTAGATTCTCTAAGTTATCATTGAATGTTACTTTGTTGGTTGCTGGATTTTTTTTTTATTTCTATAAATGTCCTTTTGCTTTGCTCTAGGATGCAGTTAAATTACATGTAAATAGTTTGATATCTTTGGGTTTTGCTTTTTAAATTTGTTAGGGATTCTGAAACAGTGGTCATTCTTGGGTTAATTAATCTCACCACTGAATCAAGATTTTTCCTGAGTACTGTATTCTGTGTTCTTTGGATTTTGAATTTTCAGTCTTGTTGGGAACAGACTCTGTTGCCTCTCTTTTGAATGTTTTTTTCCCCTCCAACCTCAGGTGGTTTCTTCATACTCATGTGCTGGTCGGTATACTGCAGAATACTCCAGGGAATCTTTTTTAGATCTCGTGGGCTGTCTCTCTGTACAGTTCTTTCCTTTTTGGTACTCTGACTTAGGAACCTTACTTGACTTGGTCTTCCTGTACTCTCATTTCTGTCTCAGCTCATGAAATACACTGAGCTTCCTGAAGACTGCCTCAGTTTACTTTCTTGCTCTGTTGTCTGAAAACTCCTGCAGTTAGGTGAAGCAGTTGTAGGACTCACCTCATTTTGTTTTCCTTCTCTTTAAAGATCACTGATCATCATTCCCTGATGTTCAGTGTCTTCTAACCCATGGTTTCATGAATTCTGCCAGATTATTATTATTATTACTATTATTATTTTTGTTTGCTTCAGAGAAGAGGGTGAATTTGGTTTGTCACTTTTTATTTTTTTTATTGAGATAAAATTTACTCAACATAAAATTCCGTATTTTAAAGTATAGACGTTAGTGTTTTTTAGTATATTCACAATATTATACAACCATCACCTCCATTTTGTTTTGGAACATTTCCATCACCCCCCAGAAAAACCCCTATACCCATTAATATGGGTTTATTTCTGATATTTATTTCTGGTAAGATAGGATTTATTTGTTGTTTCTTTTTGTATTACATGTTAAATTCTCCCACATCCCTCTTGATTTTAATTATTTTTTAAAACATTATACATTAATATGGGTCTAAAATTTGGAATACTACAAAGCGTATGGCTAGAGAATTTTTGCTTCTTTCTTCTTCTTTCTACTCCATTCCCAGTACCCTGTTTTTTCTAATTCTTAACTAATGCACGAACAATTTTTATGAATGTTTCATGAGTACTTAGGAAGACGTGGCAATGGGCATAAAGTTTAATATATAGCTATAAGATAAACTTTATTGATTAAAGTTGCTTAGGTCCTTGTTTTTTTGTCCACTTGATTTGTTTTATGCTGGCAGTAGTATATTAAAGTTTGCTATTATTATTATGTTTTTATCTGTTGGTCCTTGCATATCCTGTAGCTTTTGCTTCATAAAATGGTTGCTATGTTATTTGCTGTATAGTTATAAATGCCAAATCTTTGTTACAAATTATGGTTTTTGGCTTTTTAAAAAATGGTCTTTTTAATGGTCATGTTTAATGCTCGTCTTGAGTTCTCTTTGTCTTGTATTAGGATCTGCTTGTATTATTGTCTTCATTTACCTGGTAAACTTTTGTTCATTCCTTTTTTTTTACCCTTTTCTGAACCATTTTTTACTAAGCTGACAACAATGAGCTTATTCTATTTTTCTTTCTTCCTCCTTTTATTTTTAGTTGCATTATTTTTGCTTTGAGGGGCATATTTCTTGTATACAACATTTAGTTGAGCCTTAGGTTTCTAAGCCAAATTGAAAAATTTTTGTTCATTCACATTTATTGATATGACTGAATTTGTTTGGTTTCAAGAATCTTTCAAACACTGTACAATTTATTATGTTATATTTGCTATGTTTCTTTCATTTTAAGAAAGAAACACTCTCTTTAAAGTCGTTGCTCTCTAAAAAGATTATTTTTGTTATTTGGGAAGGCTTATGCTTTTGTTGCAGTGGTTACCTTTGTACTTACACTTCCTTTTAATGCCTTCAGTTTTCTCTTTTGCTACCTAATCTCATATTAACCTGGTTTTGTTAGTTTTTAATGTCGTATTTTAACTTCCTATACAACAGCTACTGTTTTTATACAACTTCCATACAACCACAATGGGCTTATTGTTTTCCTTTTTCCCTCTTCCTCCTCTCATTTTCAGTGGCATTATTTGTACTTCACTGTGCAGATATTTGTACATTAGCCTTCCAGTCTTTTCCTTATTTTTGAGACATAGTATATAATTATATTGATGTTTTTATCATCTCTTGGTTAGATGAAACCAAGATGAAGATGGACTGTACTATCCAATATATAGTCACCAGTTACTTGTGACTGTTGAGCACTTGAAATGAGAATAGTTTGAATTGAGATGTTCTGTATGTGTCAAACATTGGAAACTAGTAAGGTTTCCAATTAAGCTGTTCATTCTTTATTTTCAAATGTTCTGTTGAATCTTTTAAAAGATAATTTCTAGCTCTTTGTTCATTCTCATTTTGTATATGCATCATTTTCCTGATTTCTATTTACATGTATATCAGTGTTCTCTTGTAGTGCATTGATCTTATTTTGAATTCTTTATTTGGCAATTCATATATCTTTGTTTCTTTCAGGCTGTTCTCTGGAGATTTATTTTCTTTCTTTATTGGGCCATGTTTCCCTGCTTCTTTGTGTGCCTTGTTACTTTTTGCAGTGATTTGTCCATTTGAAAGAACAGTCACCTCTCCCAGTCTTTACAAACTGGTTTTGTATGAGGGAAAATCTTCACTAATTAGCTCAGCTAGTGATTGTGAAGAGCATCTTTTCTGCATCTGTGTATAATTTCCCAATTTCAGAGGTTTGCTAGTTTCTTTTTCAGGTGCTTACAGTTCCTTGCTCACTCTGATCTCTGTTTGTGGTACTGCAAATTCTGGTGCTGCAACAAACTTCTGCACTTTTTTACTCTCTAGTTACCAGGTATCCAAAGTATGTTGATTAAGTCGTGATCTAAATCAAGTGAGGCAGAATTGGTTCCTTGAGAACTCCACCACATGGCCAGAATATTGGTTGCATGTTCCACTCTTATTTCTTTCCAAAGAGAAAAGCCATGAACTAGGCACTTTGTCCTGACTGCACCAAGTGAATAGTTCAATCTTATCTTCTGACTTTTAAATAATTGAATAAATTTATTAAATTTTCTTCTGTTCATTTTTGTAGATTTGGGGTGGTTCACAGCATTCCTAGTTCAATGGCGCCCTCTTCTGTCTGTAGAACGATGGGCTTTTGAGGAGTTAATGAGAAGGGTGGGCTTTTCTCATTCTAGCTCTTGCTAGCTAGTGTTTCTAAATTCCAATCAGCTCTGATTATCGGTGGAACAGATAAACTCAGTTTTTATCAAACCAGTACTCTTCCTTTAGATTTTTGTTTTCCAAAACTTTGCTCAGTTCTTGTGCTGATGGATAGTCTACTCTTTGACATTATGGTTTTACACAATTTTTAGTCCTTTACTAATAAACTTACATTATAAGGAGGTAGAGTAAATAAGTGTAGTCATTCAGTCAGCTATCTTTAGTTGGGAGTTTGCATGTGAATTTTAAAAATACCAGAGAGTATAATCGTTGGCTATGGGAGTTTGCATGTGAATTTTAAAAATACCAGAGAGTATAAATCGTTGACTGTTTGTAGCCTATCAGTGGATAAATTCTGAAAGCTGATTAGTTGGGACAGGAGCTTGGTAAGATGGAAAAAAAGCCAGACAAGTAAAGTTTCAAATTTCAGCTTGTTGATTTCTACCACTGTGGCCATAGAACCTTAGTTTATTCATCTCCAAAAGTAAAAAAAAAAAAAAAAAATTCTTCTCTGCATCTTGATACTTATAGTACTTGACTAAAAGTTATGAATTATTTAGATTTTTTTAAAAAGTCTGCTTTAATTGTTTATCATGTCATTTCATGTTTTGGGGGGAAATAGAGTGTATAATAGCTTTATGAAAACTCACAAAAATGTTTAGGTGTAATTATAATAGGTTTCAAAAGGATATTTCTGAAAGTCCAAGTAGCCAAAAGAAGTGATTTTGCATATCTTGGTGGAGACTTCCTTCATTTAAAATGCATTATTTTTATAACATTTAAAAAATTTATAATAGTAACATAGTTGTACTACAAAAGATTTATAAAATACAAAGGGCATATAGAAGAAAACAAGAATCACCTAAATAATTAGCATTTTGTGGTATATTCTATTTACCAGGCTCTTTGCGTGTGTGTGTGTGTGTGTGTGTGTGTGTGTGTGTGTGTATTTATATTTATTCATATTATTTTATAAGCTGCTTTTTAACTTAATATCCTAACATTTTTTCAGATAAGTGCTCTACAATATGTGGTTTTTTATTTCTGCCTAATTAAGAGTTCAATCTTATGTATATAGCATGATTTATATAAGTAATTTGTTTATTGACATTTTTGTTCTCTCTTCCCCCCTTCCCCTTCCTCCCTCCCCTTCTCCCTCCCCCCTCTTCCCCTCTCTCCCTCTCTCCCTTTCTCTACCCTTTGTCTTATAAATAGTGCCCTGGTGAGCATTTTCCTATAGCCATTGTTGTCCATTTGTTTTCTTTGGGTGAATTCTGTAAGTTGAGTATGTGGGCTAAAAGAATGCCTTTTTAATGGACAGAAAAGCAACTAGTGCTTACTTTTTAGTTATTTTTAAAAACTAAGTGACCCATCAAAGTCTAACGTAGTATGTCACATCTGTAATGTCTGTAACAACCCATTTCCCCAAAAAAGACAAACCAAATTTGTTTTGGGGTACCTGCTTCCAGGATTCTATATGTTTGCAACTGGTTGTGTTTATTATATGAAACACAATCCACTGGAAATCATATTATTGTATTTTCTTCTTTTGGGGGGGATTGAAAGACTGTATTAGTCTGGTGAAGGAAATGATAGTTGGGATTTATTTTTAGAGCTAACTTTCATCTATAAATTAAAATGGGGGAGGCAGTTATGGTCTGACTCCTTAAGCTCTGTCATCTGACAGCTCTGTTAACAAGACACATCTATGATCTGTTTTTAATTTTTCTCATTTATAAAATTAATATTAAATCCTTATCTATTGAGGATGTGTTTTTGCAATTGGTTGATATCTAAGTATGTTTTGTACTTAAGGGAAGGTGAAATATATATCAAAAGATTCTCTTTACATCAGAAATATGCTGCTAATTATTAGCTCATTTTCTTCTTATTACCCATGTTTGTAGATCAGCAGTATTACTAGAGTGTGGTTTTCATCTTTAACAAATATTCATCTCTGGTAAGGAAGGAATAGTCAAAGAATGCTGAAATAAAAATCTGATTCTCTTATGAAATTATATTGTAACTAAGAGTAAATCACTGGTTTTTGAACCTCATTTACAAAATAGGATAAATGTCTACCCTTGCATCCCAAGATTGTGTGGCTCTAATACACATGATCGTGGATGCACTCTGAGAACTGCAAAACATTGCATAACTGCAAGGTGACAGACATTGCATATTTTGTCACTTTCTGTGACCAGCAAGGTAAGATGTCAGAAAGGTAACAGGAAAGTATGGACTTAAATGATGCTAGAAATTACTTAAGGCTTGGTTTTCTAGTTTCTTGATGCTGTTTGTGTGCTCTTTGTGTGTGAGCCTCAAAATTTCTTAGTTAGCTCAAAAGTTTTTGATACTAATAGATTCTAACAAAGTTTATAGTAATAATTGTATGGGAAAATGTATTTGTTGCTCCAACTTGGGATTCTACTCTACAAAGAAGATTCTACACATATTTTTGTCTGGTACTGAAATTGAGGAAACTCTTAAATCTAAGCTGTTTCCTCAACTCTTTTTTTTTAATGTCACTGGTCTTTGTTCATAATGTTTTTTTCTGCTTAGATTATTTCTTATTTTACTTTGCTAAATCTGTTGATTCTAAAAGTCTTAGTTTAGATTTTATTTCTTTGGACATCTTTCCCTAACCTCTCAAGACAAGTAGTTTGATCAGTTGAGAATGGACATACTTGTCAGGTTCAAACATGATTCTGTACTTTGATGTCTTTCTTCTACTAGGTAAGTTCCTTAATGGCAGAGATTGTCTCTTATTCAACAGTTCTCAATGACAGGATAAGGTCTAATGTCAATAGATGTTCCAAAGCGTGTTGAAAGAATGACTGTTGATAAATAATTTTTAATTCCTGTACTGTAGCGTATTCAGCCGTTTGTAGTTTGTTTTATTGCACTGTACTTCTGTATTTTGAGGCTAAATATTTCTTTTGAAGATTGATAAATGTCCACTTAGAAAGCCTCTGTGATGTTCAAGGACCTCAAATAATTGTTGAGCCAAATTGATTGCTCTAAGTATAGAGTGAAATTGACAGAAATTGAGGTCATTGGAGATATGATGAGTCATATCAACCATATATTTCAGACCTGGATAAAGAAATGAGGACACTGAGAAGGAATCTGATAAAGACTATGGAAAGGTTGAGAAGCTGGAAGTTTTCATGAAGTTGAAGAATAGACTTAGTGAGTGGGAAGATATGTGCGAACTCAGGAATAGGAAAAAGAAGTTGTATTCAAAAGAGGACCAGTATTTTAAGAGACAAAAGCATAGAAAAGCATGCTGTTATTGTGGAATAGCAACAAGTTTGTTGGAACTCTAGAGAAGGAGGCTAGAAAAGGAGAGATATTATACTAGATTGATAGTTTGGATGAGGTCAGAGGAGACATGCTTGTCTAGCTCAAAAAATGAGACTTTATCATACTTTTGGTGGGTATTCTTCCTTTCTTTAGAAGTATGTCGTAGAAACTCTGTGAGCCTCTTGTGTGCTAGGCATTGGGGATAGAGTGGTAGATGTAAAACAGACACAGTTCTTGCCCAGTGGAGGAAGAAGGCAGCAATCACTTGATTACAAAAACAGATATAAACGTACAAGTTTGAGAAACCTTAAAATGGAAAGGTATATGATTCTGAGAACTGATGAAATGGATTTTTAAACTTAGGATAGTCAGGTTTCACTGTGGAAGTGCCATTTTAAATGTGGTCCTGTAGGCGTTATTATCTAGGAGAAGTAGAGGATTGTTTAAGGAAGGGTGTGGAAAGTGGCAGGTAAGAGGAATAGCAATTTGTGTTATTTCAGAGTTTACATATCTCCTGAAGGCTAACATTTGTTTAATTTTGTGATAGGCAGGAGACATTATCAAAACACATGAAATGAGTAATTTAGATATATTAACACTTTTAAAAAGTTTAAAAAAATTTTTTTTATCTTTTATTTTTTTGAGTCAGAGTCTCACTCTGTTGCTCACACTGGAGTGCAGTGGCACAGTTATGTGCAGTGGCTCACCACAGCCTTGACCTGCTGGATTTAGGCAATATTTCTGCCACAGCCTCCCAAGTAGCTGGGACTGCAGGTGTGTGCCACCACACCCAGCTAGTTTTTTGGTTTATTGTAGAGACAAAGACTCGCCATATTGCCCAGGCTGCTCTCAAACTTTTAAAAGTTTTGACTGTGACTGACAATAAAAAATACTTTACACACATATATGACTGAAACAAATATTTATGAAACAACATTTATTCTCACTGTATTCAGTAGTTTCTGATGTTCTTTCTTTCATTCAAAAAAAGTGCTGACTGTGACTTATTAGTGGATGGTGACCTGCAGTTTAAAAAACATGGGATTACAATGACCTGTTAGGTTGCTTTCCACCTTGTTATTTGTTTATAAAATTATTACCGGTATTCACAACCAAACTCCACTGACAAGTGAGTTGTGTTTTTGATCTGTGGTTATTGGGGTGCATTGAGTGCATGAACAGTCCTCGTTCCGTTTTAAAACTGAATATGTTTTGAAAGCTCTATAATACACAATATTCTAGAGATGTTTTTATTTTTTTAGTGAGGTAATTCAGTTGCAGGAGGTTGAGTTATTCAGCTGCCTCAGTTTTACTGCACATCACTATCATTGATCTTTACAAACAAGGGTCTCCTCTCCTCTCCTCTCCTCTCCACTCCTTTCCTTGTCTTGCTTTCATTTTTTTTTTATGGTTTATCAATCAAAAGTAGAAAAAATACTATAATGAATCTTCATATATTCATATTCTACAGTCAATAACATATGGCCAATCTTGTCTCATCTCTGACACTATAATCTCACACAGCCTGAATTATAAAGGGAATTTCAAGACCCTTCTCTGGTTTCCTTTGTTTATTCTATTCTGTCCCTCTTTCTCTTTCTTATTCTCCTCTGGACCTGCTCAGGCAACCAACGAATATGTTTAATGTGTTTCTTCTGGCAAAATGTGTACTGTCTTATGTGCATTTATTTTTAATTTGTATAAACCACATGTTATGTCTAATTCTATTTCTTACGAGTTTTCTGAATTCACTTAACATTGCTTTTAAGATCTATCATATTGCATGTACTTCTGGACTGTTGATACCAGCTGCTGATGGTATTCATGGTGAGTGTCTGCCACATTTTACTTCTCTGCTCTCCTAGTCATAGATACTCACGTTTCCTCAAACTTCTCTCCATAACTGATACTATTTCTGTAAATATGTCTACTTATATACCTGTGTGAGATTTTCTTATAATTATGCATTCAAAACAGGAATTGCCAGGTCATACAATATGTAGATTGAATTTGAGTAAGTATTGTCACATTGTTCTGTAGAACAGTAACAACAGTCTGTGCTTCCACAGACACGTATGCAGGAATTTGTGTCCTTACGTCCTTGCCAACACTTGGCATTATTTTAATTTTTGATTTTTGCATAAATCACAAAATGATTTATCTCATTTTAATTTGCATTTATCTGATTACTAATAAACTTTAGCATCTCTTAACATGCTTGTTAACCTTTTGTGTTTTCTCTTCTGTAATTTGCCTGTTTATATCTTTTACCCATTTTTCTTTTGGGATTACTTTTCTTGTTGATTGGCAGGAGTTTCTTATATATTCTTGATAGTAATCACTTAGCTTTTAGACATTAAGAATAATTGCCATTTTGTCATAAATTAACTTTGCCCATGGTGTCCTTAATTGAACAAAAAACTTAATGTAATACATTTTATCAGGTTTTTTCCCTTTTTGTTTGTTAAGAAGTTATTTTCTACTCCTATAGCAGAAAGATGTTTGTTGTTGTTTTCTTCTGTTAACTTTATAGTTTTAGCTCACATGTTTAGATATATACCAGTGTACCTTGGAGACATTGTAGGTTTGGTTCCAGGCCACCACAATAAAGCTAGTCACATGAATTTTTTTATTTCACAGTGCTTATGCTTATACTATCCTATTGTCTGTTAAGTGTGTGATAGCACTATGTTTAAAAAAAAAGTACGTACCTTCATTAAAAACACTATATTGCCGTGCTCGGTGGCTCAGCCTGTAATCCCGCGCCTTTGGGAGGCTGAGGTGAGTGGATTGCCTGAGCCCGCGGGCCCAACACCCCGCCTGGGCAGCGAGACCTCATCTCTACAGTAAATCAAGAAATCAGCCAGGCGTGGTAGCGCATGCCTGTAATTCTGGCTACTTGGAAGGCTGAGGCGGAAGGATTGCCGGAGCACAGCAGGTCGAGGCTGCAGTGGCCCAGTCTAGGCGATCGAGTGAGACTCCAACTCAAAACAAAACAAAACAAAACACTATATTGCTAAAAAATGCTAACAATCCTATGATCTTTCGGCAAGTCATAATCTTTCTACTGGTGGAGGGTCTTGACACAATGTTGATGGCTGCTTAACTGACCAGGGTGGTGGTTGCTTGAAGGTTAGGGTAGACGTGGCAGTTTGTTAAAGTAAGTTTGCTATACCAATTGACTCTTTCTTTCATGAGAGGTTTTCTTGTAGCATGCAATGCTGTTTGATAGCATTTTATCCACAGTGGTACTTCTTTCAAATTTGGAGTCAGCCTTCTCAAACCCTGCCACTGCTTTATCAAATAAGTCTGTGGAATCCTTCATTGTCTAAGTCCTTCATTGTCATTTTAACAGTGTTCCCAACATCTTCACTAGCAGTAGATGGAATCTACAAGAAAACATTTTTTTTACTTGCCCATAAGAAATAGTGCCTCAATGGGCTCAGTGGCTTAGCCTGTAATCCCAGCACTTGGGAGGCCGAGGCGAGTGGATTGCCTGAGCCTGCGGTTCCAGCCCGACAACTTGGCGAGACCTTATCTCTACAATAAATCAAAAATTAGCTGGGCATAGTAGCGCGCACCTGTAGTTCCAGCTACTTGGAAGGCTGAGGCAGAAGGATTGCCGGAGCCCAGCAGGTCAAGGTTGTGGTGGCCAGGAGCATGCCACTGCAGTCCAGTGTGGGCGACAGTTAGACTCCAACTCAAAAAAAAAAAAAAAAAAAAAGCCAGGTTTGGTGGCTCAGCCTGTAATCCCGCGCCTTTGGGAGGCTGAGGTGAGTGAATTGCCTGAGCCCGTGGGTTCGAGACCCGCCTGGGCAGGCGAGACCTCATCTCTACAATAAATCAAAAAATCAGCCAGGCGTGGTAGTTCGTGCCTGTAATTCCGGCTACTCGGAAGGCTGAGGCAGAAGGATCGCCGGAGCCCAGCAGGTCGAGGCTGCGGTGGCCAGGAGCGGCTACTGCACTCCAATCTGGGTGACAGAGTGAGACTCCAACTCAAAAAAAAAGAAAAGAAAAGAAAAGAAAAGAAATAGCGCCTCATCTGTTCACATTTTATGAAATTGCAGTAAGTCAGTCACATGTTCTGAATGGGCTCTACTTATGATTCTAGGTCTCTTGCTGTTTCCACCATATCTGCAGTTACATCCTCTACTGAAGTTTTGAACATCTCAAAGTTGTCCATGAGGATTATATCCAACATCTTCTGAACTCCTGTTTAAGTTTATATTTTGACCTCCTCCTTTGAATCCTGAATGTTCTTAGTGCATCTAGAATAGAGAATCCTTTCCAGAAAGTTTTCGTTTTATTTTGCTTATGTCCATCAGAGGAATCACTATCTATGGTAACTATAGCCTTACAAAATGTGTTTCTTAAATAAGAACTTAAAAGTCTAAATTACTCCTTGATTCGTGGGCTGCAGAATGGATGTTGTGTTAGCAGGCATGGAAACAACGTTAATCTCTTTGTACATCTCAGAGCTCTTGGGTAACCAGGTGCATTGTCAGTGAGCAGTAATATTTTCAAAGGAGGTGTTTTTTGTTGTAGTTGTTTTTCTGAGCAGTAGCTCTTAATAGTTGGCTTAGAATATTTAGTAAACCATGCTGTGAACAGATGTGCTGTCATCAGGCTTTATTGTTTCATTTATAGAGCACAGGCAGAGTAGATTCAGCATAATTCTTAAGGGGCTTAGGATTTTGGAATGGTAAGTACATTGGCTTCAATTAAAATCATCAGCTGCATAATCTCCTAACAAGAGAGTCAGTCTGTCCTTTGAAACTTTGAAGCCAGGCATTGACTTTTCTTCCCTTGCTGTAAATGTTCTAGATGCCATCTTCTACCAATATAACACTGTTTCATCTACATTGAGAATCTGTTGTTTAGTTGTAGCCACCTTCATCACTGATCTCAGCTAGATCTTCTGGATAACTTGCTGTAGTTTCTCCATCAGCACTTGATGGCTCACCTTGTACTTTTATGTTATGGAGGCAGCTTCTTTCCTTAAACCTCATGAACAAATCTCTGCTAACTTTTGACATTTTTCTGCAGTTTCCTTACCTTTCTCACCTTTCATAGAATTGAAGAGAGTTAGGGCCTTGCCCTGGATTGGGCTTTTGCTTTAGGGAATATTGTGGCTGGCTTGATCTTCTGTCTGAAACACTCAAACTTTATCCATATCAGCAATAGGCTGTTTTGCTTTGTCATTGTTCATGTCTTCACTAGATAAGCACCTTGAGTTTCCTTTAAGAATTATTCTTTGCATTCCAAGTTGGCTAACTATTTGGTTGCAAGAGACCTAGCTTTTGACCAGTTTTGGCTTTTTACATGCCTTCCTCACTAAGCTTAACCATTTCTAGCATTTGATTGGAAGTGATACACATGAGACTCTTACTTTCACTTGAACACTAAGAAGCCAATGTAGGGTTATTAATTGGCATAATTTCAATATTGTTGTGTCTCAGGGAATAGGGAGGTCCGAGGAGAAGAGAGTCAGGGAATGGCTGGTCAGTGGAACAGTCCCAACACAGCATTGATGGATTAAGTTTGTCATCTTATATGTGTGATGTTGTGGTGCTCCAAAACAATAACAAAAATAACCTCAAAAATCACTGATCACCATAACAAATTGATGATAATACTGAAGAAGTTTGAAATATTGCAAGAACCAAAACGTGACACAGACACGAAGTGAGCTTATGCTGCTGGAAGAATGGCACCAATAGACTTCCTCAGTGAAGAGTTGCCACTACCTTCAGTAAAAAATACTGTATCTGCAAAATGCAGTAAAGTGAAGCTCTGTAAAGTGTGGAATCCATCTGGAATACCTCTTTGTATGTGGGCATAGGCATTTCTTTCCTTTTTTCTTCTTCTTCTTTTCTGTTTTTGTTTAAGAAATAAGGTCTTGCTCTGTCACTCAGGCTGGATCCAGTAGTATGGCCACAGTTCATTATAACCTTGAACTTTTTGGACTCAAGAGATTGCCTCTCCTCAGCCTCCCGAGTAGCTGGGGTTACAGCTGCATGCCACCATGCCCTGCTAATTTTTTTTTAAAACTTTTTGTAGAAATGAAGTCTTGCTATGTTGCCCAAGCTGGTCTCAAATGCTTGGTCTCAAGCAGTCCTCCTACCTTGGCTAGGGTTCCAGGTGTCATTGCGCCCAACCAAATGATTTTTCTTTATGTCTTGAGCAATTCAGCCTTTCCTCATTATGTAGCACTCTCTTTATTCTATCTTAAGTTCCTGTTTATACATGGATCTGTTTCAGAACTCCCTTGTTACATTGATTTATATGCGAGGCAGCACAGTAAAGTGGTTAAAATCTTCAACTCTAGCTCTGCTGTTTGTTAACCATTCAATCTTGGGTAAATCACTTAACCTCTTTGTTACCTCAGTTTCCTTATCTAAATAATGGAAGTAATGCAATCTACCTCACAAGGCTGTTTAAATAATAAATAATAAGGATTATTAAATAAATTAAGGATTGTATAAATTAAAGATTATTTATTAAAGAGGATTAATTAAGGATTATTTATTAGGGAGGATTAAAGAAATAAAGATTTTTTTAAAGTGACTGTTCACAATAGAAATTGTTATATAGTGTTTTTTAGGTACATATATAAATGTAAGCTGTTCATTCTTTTGATGTACTTTTTTGTTACTATGGCTTTATAAATACTTGGCGATTTCTTCTCATACTACGTTTTCTGTTACTTTTTAAAAATTTGCTTTGCTACACCTGGACTTCTGTTCATCTGAATTTCAGGGCATTTTTCTCGACTATACTTACACTTTCTTGATTTAAATTAGTCTGACAAAATGCCAAGGAGATGCTGACTATGATGCAGTATAAGTGATTATTTGTAGGGAAGCAGGTATGACTTGATTGGATCTGATGAAACTTTATAATGCTTGTGAGAGTCTCAGTAGCTGTCCTGGCTTACTGTTCACTTGTCTGTAGCATAAGAAGCGTGTTTCTCCACGTCCTCATATTGTGTTTCTTTTCCTTCTCTTTTGCTTTTATATTCTCTGCCTTTCTTCTTGGTTTACTAATAATAAATGGCAAAAGATCATGAAATTTATGTAATTCCTTTGCGATCATTATTTGATATTTATTCTCTATTATCCTACCTTTTTTTTTTTTTTTTGAGTTGGAGTTTCCCTCTGTTGCCCTCTGCACTCTGTCTGGAGTGCAGTGGCATGCTCACAGCCATGGCAGCCTCAACCTGCTGGGCTCAGTTAATCCTTCTGCTTCAGCCTTTCAAGTAGCTGGAACTACAGGTGTGCGCTACCATGCCCGGCTTATTTTGGTCTTGAACCCCTGAGCTCAGGCAATACTCTTGCCTTAGCCTCCCAAAGTGCCAGCAGAGGGGGGGGGAGAGAGAAGAGGAGAGGAGAGAGAGAGAGAGAGAGGAGAGAGAGAGAGAGAGAGAGAGAGAGAGAGAGAGAGAGAGAGAAGAGAGAGAGAGAGAAACAGACTGACTCATGTCATCCTGTCTTAGGCTGGAGTGCAGCAGCATGATCATGATCACAGCTCACTGCAGCTGCAGCCTTGAGTCCCTGGGTTCGGGTGATCAATCCTTTCACCTCAGCCTCCCAAGCAGCTCGGACTTTAGGTATATGCCATCACACCTGGCTAATTTTTTGATTTTTTTTTTTTATGGAGACATGGTCTTGCTGTGTTACCCAGGCTGGTTTCAAGCTCCTGGGCTCAAATAGTCCTCCTGCCTTAACCTCCCAAAGCACTGGGATTAGAGGCATGAGTGACTGCACCTGGCCTAAAGTACTGGTTTTAATCAAACTAATCTGTGTATTTTGCAAATACTGGACCTTCACTTTAATTTTTATTTATATCATGCATGAAACTTTCCTTTTTGTAGCATTGTACTAGTTCTTTTTGTATAATAACTTTTCATATTACTATACAGGCATGAATGAAGTTGAGATCTTCTGATTTCTTTTTCTTTTTTTTTTTTTTGAGTCAGAGTCTCACTTTGTCACCCAGGCTGGCATGCAGTAGGATGGTTCAATGCAGCCTCAAATTCCTGGGCTCAAGTAATCCTCCTCCTCAGCCTCCCAAGTAGCTGAGACTGTAGACACGCACTGCTAATAATTTAATTTTTTGTAGAGATAGAGTCTCACAAAGTTCCTTAAGCTGATCTTAAACTCCTGGGCTCAAGTAGCCCTCCTGCCTCTGCCTTCCAGAATTGCTGGGATTACAGGAGAGAGCCACTGCACTTAGTCTAAATCTTCTAATTTCTTAAATTCTGTAGCACCTTTTAAAAAAAAAGGGCAATATGATAGGATTAAGAATTTTGGCTTTGCATGCATATGTCTTGGATTCATATCTCTGTTTTGTTACTTTGGGCTGTTGCATGGTGAACAATTTACCCAGCATGTTTATGCCTCACTTTCTTTATGTGTAAGGTATTTTGCATAGTGTGACATATAGTAGGAATTGAGTAAAGATTTTATTTATGTTTTCATTTAATATGTATATAGGAGCTTCTGTGTTTTGGCCATTATACTAGGCTCTAGGGATAAAAAGTTAATCAAACAAGCAAAAATCATTACCTTCTTGAAGGTTACTTTATGCTTGGGGGGTGCACAGTAAACTAATGAGATCTTTAGCATGTCAGATGTTACTAAGTGGTGTGGAGTAAAATAAGGTAGATAAGTAGTGCTGGAGGAGGAATACTCTTTGAGATTAAAAAGTCATGGAAGGCCTCTCTGCCAAGATGTGACTTTAGGGAATTTTGAAAGCAGGCCATATGGATGTTTAACTGGAGAAGCAGTGTGGCTAGAGTACACTGTTGGAGAGGAGAGGGTCTTATAGATCACTGAGTGGTTTTTAACCTTTACTCTGAATATGATGGAATCTTTTGAGTGGGGTGACATGACCTGATTCACCTTCCGAGAGGTAAACCTGCTGTGTTGGGGATAGTCTATTATGGGTCAAGGGAAGATGTCAGGAAAGCATTTAGGAGGCTGTTGCAATCAGTTATGGAATTAATGAAAAGTGATTAGAACCTAGATATATTTTATAGGAACTTTTTGTTTAAGCTTTATTTTAAAATATTTTCTGTCCTGACAGTAATACAGTTTGTTGCAGATAGTTTTGAGTTAGTCAGAATTTTGTACTGTTAATGTTTGACTACATAAATGAAGATACTTAAAATCTGTGATATGATACAAATTTATTTCCTATAACTTGTGTATATTTCTTTAATTTGATAATGGTGACAAATACCTCAATTAATTTAGCAAACAAGGGATCAATTTTCTTGTAATTGAAATTTTAAATTCTAGTTTGTATGTATGTATTTAATTTTTAAAACAATTCTAATTACTAAAATTGTTATCTAAGGTGATATCAGTATGAACCACAAGTATTAAGGTATAATGATGGTAATGTTTCTATAGGTCTTTGGTGAAGGAAATATTTATAATAGATTCTTAAAGCACCTTGCAATTATTAAACAAAGTAACTTTTGAAAAGAATGATGCATTGATTAATATTAATATTATTAAAACAACTTATGTTGCCTACTTTACATTTTCCAGGAACATCATTTACAGCGAGCTATTTCAGCACAGCAAGTATTTAGAGAAAAAAAAGAGAGCATGGTCATTCCTGTTCCTGAGGCAGAGAGCAACGTCAACTATTACAATCGCTTGTACAAAGGAGAGTTTAAACAGCCAAAACAGTTCATTCATATTCAGCGTAAGTTTGTTAATTCATTGTTTTCTGTTTGTAATTTAAATTTATCAATCAGTAGAAATCTTTTCTCTTTTTTTTCCCAAAGAGATTTTAATTTTTCAACTTATACATACTGATTAATAGAAATATAATAAAATCCCTTTATGCTTTCATCTGAAGTTGGAGATCATTTTGAGTTTGATAGCTTTGCAACATTTGATATTTATGTAGTATAGGATTTTATATAGCACTTATGCTTAAGTAGACAGCTAAAAGGTGGTGAATTGTCATGCCCAAATGGATTTACTAAAGGCCCCAATACCCGGAAATAGGGGATGAGTCTTCTGAAATTTTTCAAAATTAGATTCAATACCTCTGCCATCATCTACTTTTTATAAAATTCTATCTAATTCTGTCTCCTTAATACTCTATTTTTCTCCCACTGTTACTGTTTAAATGATCACCATTTCTTGCTTAAAACTATTCCAGTAATCTATTGTTGTATTTACTGTTCTCTATCTCTTGTCCCTGTGCTCTTCTATCTTCTCCGTGAAGTCTATCTGCACCACAGTGGTCTTCCTAAATTGTCAGTCTGATCAATTACACTCTTAATTAAAATCCTACTGTCCTTTATTGCCTCTGGTAGTTTTCAGCTGATTTTGCAGACATATGCTAGTGTCTTGGTATCTTGTCTGGTGTGTTAAATAAAAAAATGTTGGGTAGCTTGTTATAATAGAGATTCCAGAGTAGTACTTACCTGTCTTAGAATCTCTGGGGATGCAGCCTGCTGATGTGCGTGTTTTAAAAGTTCCCCAAGTAATTCTGAAACATCACCAGATTTAAGAAAGACTATAAAATCAACTGTTTTTTATTGATTCTGAGATGCACAGTTTTCATCTTTGACATGAGATTGCATCTTAAGTTGCCATTATTCAGGATTGAAATCTTGTCCTTCTAAAGATAATTTGCATTTGTTTCTGCCAGGCATTTGGGGATATTGCCAACCTGATACCACTTTAAAGTCTTTGTTTGGTTTATTTTATTTATTTGTTTTTGAGTTGGAGTCTCACTCTGTCGCTCAGACTGGAGTGCAATGGCCGCTCCTGGCCACCGCAGCCTCGACCTGCTGGGCTCCAGCGATCCTTCCGCCTCAGCCTTCCGAGTAGCTGGAATTACAGGCATGCACTACCACGCCTGGCTGATTTTTTGATTTATTGTAGAGATGAGGTCTCGCTGCCCAGGTGGGTCTCGAACCCGCGGGCTCAGGCAATCCACTCACCTCAGCCTCCCAAAGGTATTTTATTTATTTTTAGACCATAGTATTAGCTTTAATTCAGTCTGCAGACCTGCTCAGAGTTCAATTCTCAGGGGAAGATTTTTTTCTCCGACTCCTTTCCACCTAAAGGCAAGTTGAGAAGTACAAAGTTCTTTGCTTTCCCTTTCTGCATGGCTGGTTTCTTTCTTTAATCTTACACCAAGACTGTATGTAGCCCTTTGGTAATGTAGCTTTATGCAGGAATATTCTGTTCTATTAGACTTATTAATATTAAGACCCAAACATAAAGCTTTATTTTAAAAATTAATGGATCATATAGTAATGGTGCATCTTGTCGTTCATGACAGTTTAGATTTGATAGAATTCAATAATAGTCAAATGCTTCAGTATGAATATATGATCCTTTGTAATTTGTTCTGTCTTCTTCTTTAACTCATCCTGTTGCTCTTCCCATTCACTCTCTGTGCCATAGAGACTACTAAAAATTACCCACATTTACCTTTTTCACATTTCATACTTACTTGCATGTGCTGTGGAAATCTTTTTCCCCTTTCTGTAGCTCATTTAAGACTTAACTCCCTATGAAGGTCACCCTGACTTTTCTTATTCTACCTCTGTTCTTTGCTTATCATGGTATCTTAAACATACTTCTGTTAGAGAATTTGCCATACTTTATTGAAATTATTTGTAACCATTCTTTCTCTCCTTTTTAGACTGTGAGCTCCCTGAGGGCAGGACCTATATGTTATTTTCTCTTTATCTTCTGAGTAAAGTGTGTGACTTATAGATGCTTAATAAATGGTGTGTTTATTGACTGAATTATTATTATTATTATTATTTTATTTTTGAGTTGGAGTCTCACTCCATCACCCAGGCTGGAGTGCAGTGGCTTCTGGCCATCGCAACCTTGACCTGCTGGGCTCTGGCGATCTTCTGCCTCAACCTTCCAAGTAGCCAGAACTACAGGTGCGAGCTGCCACGCCTGGCTAATTTTTGATTTATTGTAGAGATGAGGTCTCGAAGTTGCCCGGGCCGGTCTCGAACCTGCGGGCTCAGGTAATCCACTTGCCACGGCTTCCCAAAATGCTGGGATTGCAGGCTGAGCCACCAATCCCGGACGACTGAATTATTTTTTAATGACTCTTAAAAAGTCCTTGGTGATAGAACCGTTTTCTCTGAAGCGGTCTAGAGAAGCACACATATAGAAATTACTTATGTGATTTGTTTCCTCAGTGTTCTTTGACTTCATGTCTCTTGAGCTTGTTGAATTTGCCTTTACTTTATTGTCAGTAAGGAAGAAGAGAGCTGTTCAGAATAGGAATTTTAAAGATCCCTCTTAAGCCAGAGTATCAGTTACTTTGTATTTTAATAATACTAGAGCTCTAGGCAACAAGACCATTTGTAAATACCATTCTAGAAAACCAAGAACCAAAAATCAGGTGTAATTCATCTGGGTCAGGTCCACTGAATATTACAATAAACATTATTCTTCTGTTGGCTTTGAAATTTCATTTTATTCTACCATTGTAAAGTAATAGAAAATAAAAAAATAATAGAAAATTATTCTTTCATTTTTTTTTTAGTTTGTCAACATACTACATATCGTGCAGTATCATACTGTATATACATTTATTTATTCTGTCTTCTCTAGTCATAGTTAAGTTTCTCAGGTTTTTGTATATAGTCTCTGTCATTTAAAACATATATATAATTTTCTATCAAATTGATATTCCATAAGTTACTTATTCATATCCCTATTATTATTTGTTAATCATACTTAAGATTATTTGTTCTAAATTTTAAACTCATGTTATTAATGATACTTTTTTTTAAGGAAAGCCTAAACATTTTTTTTAATATAACTTCTTACTAAGCCCTTAAATATAAGTAATTTCAGAAAATATCACTCTGAATTTTTTTATTCATTTAATGATAGATTTAAAAGAATCCCTATGTGCTTGGCTAGGAAAAAAAAAGTTGTAAAATGCCACAGTGGGGTGACCTCGTTCACGCTTATCACATTGCTTGCCTGGGCTTTGGCTAGAACCTGTTTACTACTCTAGTCTTCCAATCCATCATCCACTGCCACTATTGTGATTACCACCATTTCAGAATTTTTCAGTGATTGTTTGGGATAAAATTTTGTTTGTATAAGGCCCTCCTCTGTGCCTGTCCAACCACATTTCCCTATGTGTTCTTCCTCTATGACCAGAAACTACTGAAATGAACTGTTTGAGGGTCTTTTTCCTCCTCTAAACTGTAAGTTTCTCAGGAGCAGAGGCTCCATCTTTACGTACTTTAGTATTTTTATTACCCATTGAAGTTCCAGACTATGGTCTTAATACACTTTTCTCCCCCTGATTTCTCTCACCCTTCTTGCTTTAAGTTACAATAATAACTCCTTGCAGCTCTTTGACATAAGTCAAAGCCTTACTTTTACTTTTCCACTTGTTAAAATGCAACTTGCTTCCAGGATTACTTTTAGGGACCTTTTCCTGACTTTTCTCAGCACTGTTTGCCTCAAGCCCAGCTTGTGACATGTGCACACCTTCATTGTGGCACCAATCACCTTTGGTTGTGATCATTTGCCCTCTGTTGCCTCTCTATGCTATAAAGTTCACTGAGAACAGGAACTTTTTTCTTTGAATTTCACTGCCTATTATGGTGCCTATAGTATGTGATTAGGTATGCAAGTAAATATTTGCTGAATAAATAAATAAATAAATGATTAAATGAAAAGCATACACACCGTGGCATTTTTGAGACATCAATATTGTAGGACTCAAAATTGTACACAGAGTCAAATATAAGGCTAAAATTATTAGTGCATGCAGTGAAATTGAGAGATCTGCTGTGTGACATTCAAGTTAGAAATTAAAAGATGAATTTTGTTATTCACCAACTATGTTATTTTAGGGGGGAAAAGAAATGCCAGGAAGGAGTTGGGAGTGGAATGCCTCCAATCTGGTATAGATGTGAGATAAACATTCTTGTTTCTTCCTGTCGCTTTTAGTACTAGTTCTCCATAATCACTCATAGTGATATTCTGAGGAACTTACTTAGTCACAACACTTTGAGGTGTTCTTACCAGGTGGGAAGCATTTTAAAAATATCTTTGATGAGTTAAGATATTCAGACTTTCATTTAGGCTGATTTTACACACTAGTTAATTGTGTACCACATGCAAGAAAAAAAAAAGACTACCTCTGGTTTTTTTACTGTTACTAAAACACATTTACTTTGGGTGCTTCAATCCAAATGTTATAATTCTTTTGGAGCTCAGTAACTTTATTAAGTTCCGTACCCAACCTTTTCTCTTTAAGGAAACAACTTGGTTTATATTTCTGTAAGTTCTCTATTTGATCTCCCATTATCTCTTTTATTTAATATGATAATATTTTACAATTGACATTAAGTATCTCAGAATTTTAGAACATGAAGGAACTGGAGGTATTGGGTTTTTTTTGTCTGTTTGTTTGTTTTAGTTGGAATCTCACTCTATTGCCCAGGCTGGAGTGCAGTGGCACGCTCACAGTCACACCTCAATCTGCTGGGCTCAGGTGATCCTTCTTCCTCAACCTTCCAAGGAGCTGGAACCATAGGCATGCACCACCACACCTGACTAATTTTTTGATGTATTGTAGAGATAAGGTCTTGCTGAGTTGCCCAGGCTGGTCTCGAACCCTTGGACTCAGGCAATCCTCTCGTCTCAACCTCCCAAAGTGCTGGGATTACAGGTGTGAGCCACCACACCCAGATGAGCTGTTGTTTCATAAGTATTCTAAAGTTAATTTGTGTCCAGTTTTGAACTCAGTTAAATGATTCTTGGTAGCAGGACTCATATCTTATATTGAAATGAGGATTTGCTTTCCCCTCGCACTGAGAAACAGAGCAGTAGACTGGTTAGGTGAGATAGCTTCTTGTTATCTGTCAGGCAGGAAGAACTCTCTCAAAGGGAAATAAAGTCTACTGGTTGTGTCTGTTCCTAAGATTTTAAGCCCTGGCGAAGTGCTTGTGGGTGGACACCTCTGTACACTTTCATACCCTTAAAGCTGACTCCTTCTTAGTCTGATAAAACTGACCTTATCAAGTCTACATTGGAAAAGAGAAAAAAATTACACTTACTAATGTAAAATGAACTTGTATTCCACTAGGTTTTCAGCATGGGTGAAAGAGATGCTGACTTAACATCTAACTTCAGTCTCATTTTCCTTGGAATGTCTTTCGATATGCTTTTCATTGAACAAAAATGATAGTTTGCCCTTTCTTCTTTTGAGGCAAACATATTTTGATTGGAAAGAGTTGGAAAAGATTCTTCACAACATGATGAGCATTGGTTTGTTTATACAGTAAAACTTCTCTTGGTGAAAAAGATGCATTCCAGGGACACAATTTTCTTGTAAAAATGCCACTGCATATATATTAAGAAATCAAACTAAGCACAGATCCCGTGAAATGACATCACACATTCAAATAAGTAAGTACTGGAAAAACAGTACCATGAGTAGTAGATTGTGTTGGATTTGTGGAGAAAACATTCCAGGTGAAGCCAGATCCCAGGTTGAGGTGATTAGACGATAATTACTGGGACAGAGAGCATTGTGCAGAAGCTGTAACTGCCTCCTATCTTTGGGCAGAGCTGTGACTTTGGGTACCGAGGTTGAAATGGTTGGGTTATATTTGGGTAGCTACTAATCCAGGAAGGAGGTGTCCCCAAACCCAGAAGATATTAGATACTAAAGTAATGCCAGGCATTTTGTGAAGAAGTGAACACCATTTGGTAGTCTGGGGTAGAAAGATGAAAGAGAAGTCTGAGTTTAAAGGAGAGTGCCCTTTCAGCCTATGTGCCTTTATTTATGTCCATTATTTTTTAAAAAAAGAATTTACAGTGACTTAGAGTAAAATACAGCACAGTACATGAAAGACCATGGTTAAATAAATCAGGGAGAAAATAAAGACTATAATAAGATGAATTGATGCATAGTGGCACATGTTTTAGGCATGGTGTAATTAACAGACAAAGCACAAAAGCAGATTAGTCATAAGGTGCATGTTCCTCGGCATTCAAGCATTTAGAACCCTTCTGTGGGACCTCTCAAAGAAAATATTGTGAGGTAACCCAGCATACCTGGTTGTGCTAGCAGGTGTTACAGGTCTTTAGCATGTTTACCTAGCAACTGACATCTCCATGAATGATTCTCCAGTGATGCCACACTGTTCAGTATCTTGTCTGTATCCCTACCATGATTAAAGGATATTTGCCTTCCCATCTTACCTAAGTAACAATTCCTTGGGCTGCCTACCTATAAAACGGTTTTCTGATATGCTTATTTCCTGAAAATCTCAATAGAAGACTCAACTTTTCCTTCCACAGTTATGGGTGAAAGACATAGTAAAATAATATTAACCAACCTTTGTGTCTAGGTTCTACTCGTTTTTGCATATGTTTTATGTATACTAGGACAGTTATTGCTCAAAGGAACCTTATGAGGCAGCTAATATTTTCCTCCCATTTAAAACTTAAGATTACATAGAGAGCCCAAAGTGATTTAGCTAGCAAGTGGAAGAGTCAGAATTTTAATCCAGGCCATCTGGCTCCAGAGTGTGCCTGTTTATGTTTCACTGCTTCTCAGTCATGACTGATCATTAAAAGTTGCAAATATTGATAAACATTAAACATAGACGTTCATTACAATTCCAAAGGGGTTGTTTATAGAATCAATAAAGGATTCCTCTTCTTTTTTTAATGGTTAAGTTGCAGGGCAGAGGGCAGGTTGCCTGCTGATAGAAAAGGCTGATCCCCCTAACTGTTATGACACTCTTCACGGAGGGGATTAATGAATAAAACAGCACTGTGAATGGGTGTGAGGGAGGTGCCAAGCAAAAGGAAAAACTTGAAGAAAAGGAACCGTAAGAGCAACAAAAACAAGCACTTCACATTTTACTGTCTTGCTGAGGGTAGTGAGGTATTCCATTGAAAGGGGTGAATTTTAGTTTTGGGAAAAGCCCAAGATCCAGTTTTTAAAAGAGCCTTTTAAGTTTTTAAAATCAAAGACATTGAAAGGAAAGCCACTGGGGCAACAATATGGACTGGCCTTTAAAAGAAAAGCACTTAAGCCAGGCTCGGTGGCTCAGCCTGTAATCCCATGCCTTTGGGAGGCTGAGGTGAGTGGATTGCCTGAGCCCGCGGGTTCGAGACCCGCCTGGGCAGCGAGACCTCATCTCTACAATAAATCAAAAAATCAGCCGGGCGTGGTAGCGCATGTCTGTAATTCCGGCTACTTGGAAGGTTGAGGTGGAAGGATCGCTGGAGTCCAGCAGGTTGAGGCACGGTGACCGGAAGCGGCCACTGCACTCCAGTTTGGGTGACCGAGTGAGACTCCAACTCAAAAAAAAAAAAAAAAAAAAAAGAAAAGCACTTCCATTTAAACACAGGCATGTGTGCACGTATTCACTATAAGAACGCAAAATAAGAGGATCAGCCAGGACCACTGGGTTCTAGGACCTGACTGAGAACCCCTTTTAGTGCCTTTGGCTGTCCTGGTTTGCTGCAAGTCCAACCCATCTTTAAAGATAATCTCACAGTTCTGATAGAGGAAGGCCCAAATTGGGAAAGGACTGTGTGGCAGTTATTGATTTCAAAGCCCCCAACTAAGCACTATTCCTGACAAAAAATAAGAGTTGCCTTGAATGAAATTTGTTGGACTGCGTAGGACCTTGATCAAGTATGCTTTATTGTCTCTATATTTTTAAAAATTGTAGTTACTGTCCTGCTTATGGTTTCAGAGGAGACTAAATGGATATTAGAAGTGATGTAAAGGATGAAAGAATAAAAGTATTTCAGTGATTAAAAGAATTGTTTTCTCACTGACAGTTTTCTTGTCAATAAAGTAATCAATATTGTAACAATACACAATTCTCTCTCTGTGGAGTTGAGTAAAGCCACTTTTTTCCGTCTCCTAAACTGGCTTTTGTTCAAAAATAGTTTTCTCATAACTAGCTTAAAGTCTTTGTTTCTCTGACAGAAACTAAAAAAATAAAGGGTTTTTTTTTTGAGAAGCTGATTTTTGTGCTCTGATTGTAATAAGTAAAATATTAATTGCAGAAAAAAATTAATCTCATTTCCCAAAGATAACTAACACAGATAAAGGTTGTATCTTCTTTCCTTTTTTACAAATATGCCTCATAATGTATATATGCATGTATATGTGTGTGTGCATATTTGTGGCATTTGCTTTTTTTTTTTTTTTTTTACTGTTACAGAGAAGCATTTTCCCATATAATTAAATACTTGTAATAACTTCTGGAAGCTGTAAATTGTTACAAAGTAGTTTTTATCTTTCAATGGTCAGCAGGAATCTGTTTTAAGGCTAGTACTGAAGGTTTTTATTTGTTTCTACATTAATTGACAAGGAGTTTTAGACTCAATTTATTAGTAAGCTAATAATTTGCATTAGTAAAATATGAATTTGCAGTCAAGGAAAAGTAAGATTTTAGCCTTTTAAAAATTGATCAACTTTATTTTAAAAATTCATTTTAGATTTTCAAAAAAAAATGAGCAGATAGCATAGAGTTCCCATATGTTACCCCCCAAACACACACAATTTTTCATATTATTAATATCTTTATTAGTTCATTTGCTACAGATAATGATGTTGGTACTGTGTTATTAACTAAAATCCATAGTTTACAGTTTGCTCATTGTGTTGTTCAGTTGTGGGGCTTTTAAGAATTATGTAACCCTGTGGATCCACCATTACAGTATCCTGCAGAATAGTTTCACCACCCTAAAAACTCCCTGAACTTCAGTGATACATCCCTCCAAATCCCTGGCAACAACTGATTTTTTTTTTTCTATCTCTTTAATTTTTCCTTTCCCAGAATATCATATCATTGGAATCATATAGTACCTAGCCTTTTCACATCGGCTTCTTTGACTTATTAATATGCATTTACTTTTTATGCCTTTTTGTTGCTTGATAGCTCATTTCCTTTTGTCATTGATTAATATTTAATTGGATGTACCCCAGTGTTTATTCATTCACTTATTGGAAGATATCTTAGTTGCTTCCAGTTTCATATGATCATAAATAAAACTGCTCTAAACATTCATGTGCAAGTTTTTGTGTGAATGTGATTTTTGACTCAATTGGGTATGGCACAATTGCTATATCATATAGTAAAAGTATGTTTAGTTTTGTAAGAAACTGCCAAACTGGCTTCCCAAGTGGCTGCATTATTTTGCATTGTCATTGACAGTGAGAGTTACCTGTTGCCCTTCTGCATTCTTACCGACATTTGGTTTTGTCAGTTTTTGGATTTTAACCATTCTAATAGGTGTAAGGTGGTATGTCATTGTTGTCATTTGCCATTCCCTAATGACACAGGATGTTGAGCACCTTTTTATTTGATAAATAGTCACTTATGTGTCTTCTCTGTTCAGATCTTCTGTCCATTTAAAAATTGGATTATTTATGTTATTATTGAGTTTTAAGTGTTCTTCATATATTTTGGATACAAGCCCTTTATAGATATGTATTTTATATATTTTCTTCCTCTTTGTGCCCTGTCTTTTCATTCCATAACACTGTCTTTCACAGAGCAAAAGTTTTTAATTTTCGTGACATCTAGCTTATCAGTTTTCTTTCATGGTATGTTTTTGGTATTATTTCTAAAAGCTCATCATCAAGCCAAAGATTACTGAGATTTTCTATGTTATTTTCTAAAAGTTTTATGGAGTGCATTTTATATTTAGGTCTGTGATTCAATTTTGAGTTAGTTTTTGTGAAGGATTCAAGGTCTGTGTCTAGATTTGTTTTCCATATGGGTGTCATTCCAGCACCCGTTGTTGAAAGGACTATTTTTTTTTTTAACCATTGAGTTTCCTTTGCCCCTTTGTCAAAGATCCTTCATCAAAGACTGTATTTGTATGGATCCATTCCTGGACATTCTTTCTATACTGTTCCATTAATCTAGTTGTGTGTTTTTATTTTGTCAATATCATGTTGTCCCGATTGCTATAGCCTCATAATAAATCTCAAAGTCAGGTAGTGTCCTCTGACTGTTCTTTTAACTATTGTATGACTCTCCTGGGTATCTTGCCTTTCCATATTAACTAGAATCAGGTCATCAGTGTCCACAAAAAAACTTGCTGGGATTTTTATTAGGATTGTTTTGAATCTATTGATCACATTGGGAAGACCCAACATCTTAACAGTAGTAAGTCTTTCTATTCCATGAACATGTAATATCTCTGCATTCTTTGATTTCTTTCATCCGAGTTTTTGTAATTTTCCTCATATGGGTTCTGTACATATTTTGTTAGATTTATACCTAAGTGTCTTTGTGTGTGTGTGTGTGTGTGTGTGTGTGTGTGTGTGTGTGTGTGGTTCTAATGTAAATGGCATTGTGTTTTTAATTTCACATTCCAAGTGTTCATTGTTGGTCCGTAAGAAAGCAGTTGACTTTTGTCAATTAACTTGGTATATTAACTTTATTTGTTTTAACTTTTACACTGCAACCTGTCCGTACTCCCTAATTAGTTCCAGGATTTTGGTTTTTGGCCAATTCTTTGGAATTTTCTACATACATTAGTCATTTGCAAACAAAGACAGTTTCACTTATTCCTAATCTGTACACTTTTTCTTGTGTTATCGCATTACTGAGTACGTCCAGGATGATGCTGAATAGAAGTGATGAGAGGGGACTTTCTTGCCTTGTTCCTGATCTTAGTGGGAAAGCCTCTAGTTTTTTACAATTATGATATTAGCTGTAGGTTTTCTGTAGAGGTTCTTTATCAAGTTAAAGAAATTCTTCTCTATTCCTAGTTTGCTGAGAGTTTCTGTCATGAAAGACTATTAGATTTTATGAAATACTTTTTCTGCATCTATTGATATGATCATACAGAGAGAAATTGGGTGATTTTATCATTATGCATCAGCGTGTAATTTACATAACCCAGATGGTACAGCCTACTGTACACCTTGAGTACCATCTAGGTTATGTAAGCTACATTGTGATGCACAACAGTGAAATCACCCAGTCTCTCAGAACATTTCACCATTGTTAAGCAACGCATGGCTATATGTATATGTGTATGTTTATATGCAAATAAAATACATACATACATATATATATATATAAGCATTTGTAATAGAATACATGGCTATTACTATTTTGAAGAAACTGTTATCTATTAGGTAATTAAAAGTTTTTATTTTACCTTCACTTGTTGACCCTTTCTTTCTTTATGTAGATCTGAGTTTCTAAACTATATCATTTTCCTGTTCTCTAAAGAACTACTTTTAAAATTTCTTGTAGGTCTTTAGTTTCTCTTTCACTTTTGAAAGGTAATTTCAGAGTACAGAATTTTAGGTTTGCAAGGTTTTATTCTCTCAACATTTTAAATATTTCACTGTACGCTGCTTGTTTGCAAGATTTCTGAGAAGAATCTGATGTAATTCCTCATTTTTGCTCCTCAATAGGTAAGGTAGTTTTTTTCTGGCTACTTTCTTTTTTATTTTAGTTGGAGTCTCACTTTGTCGCCCAGACTGGAGTGCAGTGGCTGCTCCCGGCCACCACAGCCTCGACCTGCTGGGCTCCGGCGATCCTTCCGCTTCAGCCTTCTGAGTAGCCGGAATTACAGGCATGCGCTACTACGTCCAACTGATTTTTTGATTTATTGTAGAGATGAGGTCTCGCTGCCCAGGTGGGTCTCAAACCTGCAGGCTCAGGCAATCCACTCATCTCAGCCTCCCAAAGGCGCAGTATTACAGGCTGAGCCACCGAGCCGGGCTTTTCTGGCTACTTTCAAAGCTTTGTCTTTGATGTTCTGATGTTTGAATATGATTTACCTAGTGTAGTTTTTTTTTTGGTGGGGGGACTTTATCCTGCTTGGTATTCTTTGAGCTTACTGAATCTAATTAATTTGGAGAAATTCTCAGTTATTGTTGCTTCAGATATTGCTTCTCTTCCTTTCTCTCTTTTTTCTCTTTCTGGTATTCCCATTACATGTATTTACACCTTTTATTATTTTATTTTTTGAGTTGGAGTCTCACTCTGTCTCCCAGGCTTGTGTCCAGTGGCATGCTCACGGCCACCCCAGTGTCGACCTGCTCGACTCCAGCGATCCTTCTGCCTTTGCCTTCCAAGTAACCAGAAATACAGGCACATACTGCTGCGGCTGGCTAATTTTTGATTTATTGTAGAGACAAGGTCTTGCCAAATTGCCCAGGCAGTCTCGAACTTGTGGGCTTAGGCAATCCACTCGCCTCAGCCTCCCAAAGTGCTGGGATTACAGGCTGATCCACTGAGCCTGGCCTACACCTTTTATAGATGTCTCACAGTTCTTGAATATTCTGGGTTTTTTTCTGTATGTTTTTTCCTTTGCTTTTCAGATTTGGAAGTTTATATTGTCATATCCTCAAACTGAGAGATTTCTTTTCTCAGCTGTATGCAATCTACTAATGAACCCCTCAAAGGCATTTATATTACAGTAGTTTTGGTCTGTTGTTTTTTTTTAAGTTTCTTTTTTTAGAATTCTGATCTCTTTGCTTATTACATTATTCATCTGTGTTTGAATGTTGTCTACTTTTTTCCACTATAGCCTTAAGTATATTCATTATAGTTTTTTAAAATTTCTGACCAGAAAAATACAAAATTCCTGTCATATCTGACTCTGATTCTGATGCTTGTTTAGCCTCTTATGCCTTATAGTTTTTCTAGAAAGGTGAGTGTGATGTACTGGGTAAAAGGAACTGCCCAAATAGAGTTTAATGATGTAGCAGTATGGTGTAGTGGTGGTGTTTTATAGTCCTATGATTAGGTCTGTCTTTGGTGAACTTAGGTCTCTGGACTGTGAATTTCACCAGTGCTTTTCAGTTTTCCCATTTTAGATGAGATAGGCTACCTAGAGGGGGTTGGAGTTGGGTATTTCCTCCCATACGCGAGGCTAGAGGCAACTAGAGTTGCACTTTTTCCTGGTAAGCTCTGATAAAACCCCAGCAGGTTAGGCTTTAGTGAAACAGTTTCTCTAAGTGCAGGTTTTGTTATGGACAGAATGCTCTGGCACAATTCAAAAATGCTTACTTTTCTGAAAGCACAAGGGTATTTTTTTCCAATATTCACTATGAAGATCTGGTTGAACTCCTAAAAGGTGTAACTCACTAGAGTGTTAGAGCCTCCCAATGACTGGAATGCCTGGAGTTTTTTTTTTTGTTTGTTTGTTTATCTATCACTTATCCATATTGGGTCAATCAGTTATAGTTTTGGTTTTCCAACTCTCCTCCCTTTACCCATTGGTTCTTTGGGAGGTTTCTGCTAGTGGGTTTCTGCTCCAGTAAGTTGTGATTCTCTGTATTCACCTGTCTGTCTCTCCTGTTTTCCTTTGCTTTTCAGATTTGGAAGTTTATGTTGTCATATTCTCAAACTGAGAGATTTCTTTTCTCAGCTGTTTTTAAAATGAGGTTTTTTTTATTCTTGAGATTTAGGAGTTATTTATTTAAGGATATTAATTCCTTATCCATACATGGTTTCTGAATATTTTTCTTATTTTGCAGGCTGCCTTTTCAGTATGTTGATTGTTTCCTTTGCTCTGCAGAAGTTTTTAAGTTTGCAGTGACATTTGTCTGTTTTCTTTTTGTTACCTGTGCTTTAGTGTCATATCCAATTAGTCACTGTCAAATCCAGTGTTATAAAACTTTCTTCCTGTATTTTCTTCTAGGAGTTTTATAACTTCATGTCTTTTAAGTCTTAAATCCATTTGGGGCTTTTTTTTTTTAACGCATCACCTGTTGAAGAGACTATTCTTTCCCCATTGTATAATCTTGGCACTCTTGTCAATCATTTGACTATATATATATATATGAGGGTTTATTTCTGGGCTCTCTATTCTGTTTTTGGGTCTTTCTGTCTGTCTGTATGCCAGTACCATAGTTTTTTGATCACTGTGACTTTGTAATTGTTTTAGAATGAGATATTTTATATCTTCAGCAGTGCTGGTTTTTGAAAAGAACTTTTGGTAAAATCTTTACCAGGATCTCTTTAATAAAGAAAATTATTAATTGTCCTCTAACTTCTGTTTTATAAGCTTGGATTTTTCAGATCAAGCAAAACTACTGTTTCAAAACTTCTGATATCCTCTGTATACTGAGTTTATATCCTTGTTTATTTAGTACCTTGCAAACATTGAAACAGTGAATCTGTGGAAAGATAAATATTGCTATGGAACTTTTCTGGTTATTTACCCTCTAGTTCTTTACCTATAGAACTATGTTTCCTTCCTATGATATATTTATTATTTTTATACTATTAAATAATCTTAGTATATATTTTTTCTTGTGCATATAATAATGTTATTTTAAAATTAGTTTGTACTGGTTAAGCGAGTGTCTGAGTAAGACTTTTTGTCCTAATTCTATGCTTGTTGAGAGTGAACAAGAAAGATTCTAGGTTTTAAAGAAAATGTGGGAGAATCTCAGGTTGCACATAGGGATCACTGCCCCAGAATGTATATTTAAAATACAAAGTTGTTTTTAGATTCACAAAATAACATGATTTTATTTAAATATAGATAAGGTATTCAAATGAGTATATAAAAGCAAACTCATCTTTGTCCACTCTCCACTTCAACCACCCTTCACTTATAAATAACCACTTTTATTAGTTGGTGTGTTCTTTTAGGGTTTCAATCACATAGGAATTTGTATTTTTATAATTTCTCTTGCACAAAAGTTGCATATTATATGTACTTTGTGGCACCTTGCCTTTTTTTGTGCTTAAGGATATAGTCTGGAAATTATCCCATATTAGCATGTACATTGTATTCTTATTTTTTTTTTAACCATTGCATTGTTTGGGTGTGCCAATTTGTTATCACATTTCCTGTAAAAGGCAGATTTGAACTGTTTTCATTCTTTTATTATTAAAAATAGTTCATGGTGAATGACCATAAGCAAACAATTTCAGAGATGTGATTATGTCTGTTCTAGAAGTTGCCAAGTAGCACTCTGTAGGAGTTATACCATTTTGTACTGCTACTAGCCATGTGTGAGTGCTTATTTCTCTACACCCTGATCAAAAGACTGCTTTTAGTTTTTTGAAATTTTGCTTGTCTGATAAGTGAGAGATGATATACCTACAAGTACTATTTTTTAAAACTAGACCTCGGACTTTACTCAGATTTCTCTCAATATCATTTTAATGTGAATCTCTTCTTAAGAATAAGGTTGAGCTAAGTGCAATGGCTCAAGCCTGTAATCCTAGCACTTTGGGAGGCTGAGGTGAGAGGATTGCCTGCGTCCAGGGGTTTAAGACCAACCTGGGTAACTTGGTGAGATCTTGTCTCTACAATGCATCAAAAAATTAGCTGGGCGTGGTGGTACGCACCTGTGGTTCCAGCTACTTGGAAGGCTGAGGTGGAAGGATCACCTGAGCCCAGCAGTTTAAGGTTGCCAGTGACCGTTAGCATGCCCTTGCACTCCAGCCTGGGCAAACAGAATGAGACCCTTAAAAAAAAAAAAAAAGAATAAGGTTGAGTATTTGTCTTATGTTCAGGGGCTGTTTGCATTTTTGTCTTCTGAACTGTTATGGTCTTTCATCTAATTTTCTATTGGGTTGTTAGTATACAACAAAGGAGGGAAAACTCTGAAGGAGGAGAAAAGAGACTCAGAAAAAGAATAATTCAAGGTAGAATAAAGGATCATTATCTTCACACTCCTGACCTTTTAAAAATTATTTTAAAAATCGTTAATATAGCCGGGCTCGGTGGCTCAGCCTGTAATCCCGCGCCTTTGGGAGGCTGAGGTGAATGGATTGCCTGAGCCCGCAGGTTCGAGACCTGCCTAGGCAGGCGAGACCTCATCTCTACAATAAATCAAAAAATTAGCCGGGCGTGGTAGCACGCACCTGTAATTCCGGCTACTCAGAAGGCTGAGGCGGAAGGATCGCCGGAGCCCAGCAGGTCGAGGCTGCAGTGGCCGGGAGCGGCCACTGCACTCCAGTCTGGGCGACAGAGTGAGACTCCAACTCAAAAAAAAAAAAAAAAAAAAATCGTTAATATATTCCCTAGGTTCTACCTAATGTCATTAGGTTCTGTCTCCTCTGTAATGATGAAAATCCCTACCTGAAAGATTGAGTATCCACTTGCCCATTCTCATGGCCTGTGGTTGTCATTATTGCCACTAATTTTGACCAGTAATATTTTTTATTTATATAAAATTTTTTCAAAGTGGAAGAGAAGTGTAGGTGGTTAGTTAGCAAAAACATCATGGCATAAACCTGTAGCTTTTTCAAGATTAAGTTAGGAGAGGTGTGCAGTGGTTTGTCTGTAATCCCAGCATTTGGAAGGTTAAAACGGGAGGATCCCTTGAACCCATGAGTTTGAGACTGACTTCCGTAACCTGGTGAGACCCTCATCTCTACAAGCAAACAAATAAATAAACAACAAAGCAAAATAAAATAGGAAGAAATAAGCCCATCAATAGAGGAACTTGGATTATTAAATTATCTTGTAGAAAGCAACTTTGAGCTTTCTTGCCTTTCACTTTCTTTATTTGTAAATTGGTGGATGTGGAGGTTGTGAATACTATCTCTGACCATTTTTTATAATTCTAGGAAATCTGGGTGAATCAAAGTCAGTCCCAGGTACCAGCATTCAGGATCTCAATATACATGTTTAAGCTAAGCTTGGAATATAAGTCAGAACCTTGGAGAGCTCCAGGCAGAGGCGGTAATGGTGCTTAGGTTGCTTTTGAGCTGTAAGATAAACTTGCTTTTCCTGTCTTTAAAGTTATTGAAGCCTTAAAAAAAAAGTTATTGAAGCCTGAGAGCCTTAGAGATTTACAAATTTTTTAAGTTTAGTGCATTTCATATTAGGCACAAGTAAAGTTTATAATGTTTTAGAGCAAAGACTTTGTGTGTGGGTTTAGAGCAGGAGATCTCTTAAACGTGTTCCAGCATTACTTGGGAACTTGTTAGAAATACAAATTTATAAGCCTAACCCCAAATCTGCTGGATCAGAAACTAACTATCAGGCCCAGTAGTCTGTGTTACGAGCACTTTAGATGTTTATGGGGAACGTTAAAGTTTGAGAAACACTGGTTTAAATTCTTTAATGATAGTCATGTCAGGGAGGGACTTCTGATTCTGCCAAATCTCTTGATCTCTTTAGGATTGAGAACTATATGGACTCTTAGGAAACTGTTGTTTTATTCAGTATGCTTATTATTTTTAGGTATACCTGCTCAGAACCCATTTTAGTGTACACTAAGTTTCATTTAACTGAGTTAGATATGCAATAGTATTATTGATGCTAGATTCTGTTTCCTTTAGATATATATTTTATGTATGTACATACAACTTCATTGAACACATGGTTCTGAATATTTGTCCTGTTTGAAAGTGGATTTGGATCATATAACTTTCTAGCCAATCTCATTTTTGATAAGTTTTTGTTTTGTTTTGTTTTGAGTAAGAGTCTCACTCTGTCACCCAGACTGGAGCACAGTGGCATGGTCAAAGCTCACTGCAGCCTTGACCTCTTGGTCTCAGGTGATACTTCCACCTCAGTCTCCCGAGTAGCTTGTAATATAGGAACACCACCATGCCTGGCTAATTTTTTTATTTTTTGTAGAGACGAGGCCTCACTATGTTGCCCAGGTTGGCCCCAAACTCCTGGTCTCAAGCAGTCCTCCTGCCTCTACCTTTCAAAGTGCTGGAATTACAATTATGAGCCACCATACCCAGCCTTATTTTTGATAATTTTTATCTTTTGTAAGTTAAGGATATCCCCTCTGCTTCCTGTCTTTGTTCCTGCTGCTTTGTCTAGAATGCCCTTGCATCCACTTTCTCTGTGCCTTATGGTATTGGTTTCTAGCCTAATTTAGAAGAGACTATTATACATGTTATATTTGAGGTACAAACGTTGGTTGTTACTGGATTCATTGGAGTAGTAAAAATAGTTTTGAAACATTATATAAGAAAGGAAATACAGAGTTGGAAGCAGAGATAGACCAGTGAGCTTTGAAGTGAATGACACTTGTAGAAAATGCTGTTGTTAATGCTTAAAGAATAGCCTTTAGAAGTAAGGTGTACTTGTCCTTTTGTTTTACCTAGTTGCCTACAATCAAAATGATTAGTTACTGGCCGTTAATTTCCAGAAGTATATATTTAGGAAATGTAAAGGCACATGATAGAAAATTAAGACCCAAAAAGTGGATGGGTCCAAGTACTGGTAGACTAGGTTGAACAAAGAAGTATGAGTTATTTTAACAAGATCTGTCTGTATTGATTTTTCTTGTCCTTGAGTCCTCATCTCTGGTAATAAGAATGTTTCCTTCCTTCTAGTAGTGGGAATGCACCTTTCACATGAGGGTTTTATCTCCTGCTTTCAGGAGGAAGAAGAAAGGTCAGAGTGGCCATCTTGCACCTGCTGTTTTTAAGATGTCTTTAGCTCAAAAATAATCTTTATGCTAGTGTAGCATATTTTAGGGTAACATATTCTGTTACCCTTCAGTGTACTAGAAAGTGAAAAAAGTGGGAGGAGAGAGGGAGATTTGAAAGAGGGAGAAAATTCAAAATGGAATCCAGTTATAAGAGAAAAAATTCTAAAAATGAGAACTATCCAAAATTTATGAGATCAAAATTTGTACCTTATTAAGTATTGCATGAGTAATCATATTTAGTTATATGATTTACCCCCACACCTGGTGTTTTTCCATCAGCATGAGGGAAGGGAATTCTGTGATTAATTAAACATCTAGATTCTGGTCTCATAGAAACTACTAATTTTTAAGATTTTTACCCCATGTTTATTAGAGAAGAGTCACCACCATGTAATTTAGGCAAAGCTAATTGGAGTCTAGATCTTCCAAGATATCTTTGTTCATTCTCGTTTTCCTCTTAACAAGTTGCACATAGATGAAAAAAAAAAAAAAAAGACTCTGAAGCACTTATTCTGGGCATCCCTTTTTTTTTTTTCTACTACTAGTGTTTAGTATATTACAGACCCTCAACAATTTTCTTCAGAGAAAAATCAGCTTATAAAGGAACTAGTCAGAAAGTATAGTAGTAAATACTGTTCGTTCTTCCTGCCTTTATTGTCCACGGTCTCTTTATTTTCTTTGATTCCTGTCCAGAAGACAAGCAACTTTGGGTGATTTTTTAAAAGTTGAAATCGGGAATTGCAATTATCTATTTTTATCCAGGCATTAAGAGATGTGAGAGAAGAAAGTATATAAGTATATACAGCAGATTTTGACTCAGTGTAAGAAACAGCTATCAAGGAATACATTTGTCTTCCCTCCTTCAGTGGTAGTATTCAAGCTAGATTTGCCAACCTTTGACCTTCCCATTTTTAATAATTTTATTATAATTTTAAACAGTTGTTATCATGTTGCGTGTTGGTTGAATTTTTATGTTTTTAAAGGTTTATTACACGGCTGGGGACAAGTGGTTAATGCCTGTAATTCTAGCACTGTGGAAGGCCAAGGCGAGAGAATGGCTTGAACCTGGGAATTCAAGACCAGCCTGGCAATTTAGCAAGACCTTGTCTCTACCAAAAAAATCAAAAAATTAGCCTAGCATGGTGGCACACACTTGTAGTCCAGCTATTCGGGAGACTGAGGTGAAAGGGTGACCTGATGTCAAGGCTGCAGTAAGCCATGATTGTGCCACTGTACCCCAGCCTGGATGACAGAGTGAGACTCAGACTCAAAGGAAAAAAAAAAAAGCTTATTGCATGAACTAAGATTGGAGGGAGAAAGGGAGGGTCTGCCTCTGGACCTTAATCTTCCTTAGCTAGAACTCCAGTTTTTTGCTGTGTAGCGTATCTGCTTGGCCACTTAGTCACACTGGCCAGAACCTGAAGCAATGTTCTCAAAAGGTTTGCTTTAGTCAGGGTAAGGAACTCTTCCTCCAGAAATTTTTATTCTTATATTTCCTTTGAATTTTTTTTCTTTTATCTCAGAAGTCAGCTTTGCCCTTTGTGACTCAGGAGCAGCACATAGTGGGACTTGTACCATTGCTGAGTATTGTGTGCTATTTACAATGCAATTTCTCTTTAGGGTCTTGGTGCAGATTAACAAATTACTAGATATGTTGTAGACCACACTGATGATCCTAGTTTTCACTGTTGTTTTGATGCCCTGGGTAAAAAAAAGAAATGCAAAGCTCTGTTCTTGGTCTTCAGATTTGTAAACTGCCATTCTGTCCATCTGCAAGTTTTCAAAAGTGAGGATATGTATTTACATAGATGTAGAGTTTCTTTGGCAGATTTTAATTTTTATTTTTTAAATTTTTATTATAAAGATGTGGGGTACATTTCAGGTTTAGGTATACAAACATTGATCATGCAGATACCCTTGTTGGTGAGGTATGCCCCTCCCTCCCCTGATGGTTTCCCACTACTGCCAGTTGCTTTCTTACAGCATTATAATTGTTCAAGGTCCACTTATGAGTGAGAACATATGGAACTCTCTTCTTTGTTTCTGTGATAAATCACTGAGTATGATCGACTCCACATCCATCCAACTTGTTACAAAGTCCATATATTTGTCCTTCTTTGTGGTTACATAATATTCCATTGTGTATATGTACCACATTTTTTTTACCCAGTTGAACTTCGATGGGCAACACAGTTGGTTCCATGTTTTTGCTATTGTGAATAGAGCTGCAACAAACATACGTGTGCAGGTATCTTTTTTGTAGAATGGTTTGAGTTCCTCTGGGTCTATTCCCAATAGGGCAATTGCTGGATCATATGGAAGGTCAATTTCTTGTTCTTTCAGGTATCGCCACACTGTCTTACAAAGGGGCTGCACCAGTTTGTATTCCCATCAGCAGTGTAGAAGCGTTCCTTTTTCTCCAGCATCTGTTGTTGTTTATTTTATTAATGGTGGCCATTCTTACAGGGGTTAGATGGTATCTCAGTGTGGCTTTGATTTGCAATTCTCTGATGATAAGTGAAGCCGAGCACTTTCTCCTGTGTCTGTTGGCTGTCTGTGTACCTTCTTTTGAGAAGTGTCTATTCATGTCTTTTGCCCACTTTCTAAGGAGGCTGCTTGTTTTTTTCCTTTCAGCACTTAAGAGTTCCTTGTAGATCCTAGATGTTAGACCTTTGTCAGATAAACAGTTGGCAAATATATTTTCCTATTCTGTGGGCTATCTCCTTCCTTGCTCTCTTGATGGTTTCTTTTGCTTTGCAGAATCTCGTTAGTTGATGAGGTCCCACTTGTCTATTTTATCTCTTAATGCATTGACTTTTAGGGTTCTGAATAGGAATTGGTTCCCAGTTCCAATTTTCATAAGGGTGTCTCCTGCACTTTCTAAGATTCTTATAGTTTGAGGTTTTACATTCAGGTCTTTGATCCATTTAGAGTTAATTTTTGTGTATGGTGATAGGTAAGGGTCCTGTTTCAATCTTCTGCATGTGGTCAGCCAGTTTTCCCAGCATCATTTATTGAATAGATTCTCCTCTCCCCAGTGGTTGTTGTTAGAGGCTTTGTCAAAGATAAGTTGGTTGAGGAATTGAGGCTTTGCTTCCGGAATCTCTATCCTGTTCCATTGGTCTGTGTGCCTGTTCTTATACCAGTACCAGGCTGTTTTGATAACTGTAGCTTTATAGTAAAGTTTGAAGTTTGGAAGTGTGATACCTCCTTCTTTGGCAGATCTTTATGTTAATTAGACCCAGTATCTACAAAAAATTAGCTGGGCATCGTGGCAAGTACCTGTATTCCTAGCTACTCAGGAGCCTGAGGCAGAAGAATTTCTTGAGCCTAGGTTCAAGGTTACAGTGACTATGATCATGTTACCTCACTCTAACCTAGAGGGTAGAGCAAAACCCTTGACTGACTCTTTTTTTTTTTGAGTTGGAGTCTCACTCAGTTGCCCAGACTGGAGTGCAGTGGCCACTCCCGGCCACCACAGCCTCGACCTGCTGGGCTCTGGCGATCCTTCCGCCTCAGCCTTCCAAGTAGCCGGAATTACAGGCAATCACTACCACGCCCGGCTGATTTTTTGATTTATTGTAGAGATGAGGTCTCACTGCCTAGGCGGGTCTTGAACCCGTGGGCTCAGGCAATCAGTCCACTCACCTCAGCCTCCCAAAGGCGTGGGATTACAGGCTGAGCCACCGAGCCCGGCTTGACTGACTCTTAAAAAAGAAAAGACTACCTGTATCTAGGGTTCTTTACTCAGAGAAATGTACCCTCAGTGTTGCATGGCATTTCTTCTGGAATCCCAGCACAGTGCTCCATTACCTGTTTTGTGTGAGCATCCACAAACCAGTGATTCCATCCTGTTATTTCTGTCCAATTTTAATATTCCTTGAGGTAATAGCCAGCCACACTGAGTGGCTTATATGGCCATCTAATATGGTTTGTTTGAACTCTGATGACAGACATAGCTGTACTTTTCCATAATGTTAATGTAAATCAGATTATAGTGCTCAATTCTAAATATTGGTGAATAGCTCTTGGTTTTTGACAGTTCATGAAAACAAAAAGGTGACTTCAGAGACCCAGAAATAAATTTTTGGCCAAATTCAGACCTGAACTTTTTAGAGCTAAACAAACCTTGATCATTTCATATTTTTAAACAATAACAGGTTTCTTGCTGTTAGCCCACATTTCTAAGCATATTGTCTCTTGATAACCTGCTATAAGATTTTATTTGTTAATAGATGATGAAGCTGGAGAGATAGCCAAGAGAAGAAACCATACTATAAATTGTAAAACTTTAAATATTGCACTTCCTTAGCTCCTGGTTTTTCAGAACACTTCAGTTTTCCTTACTAACCTAAACCAGGGATTAGCATACTTTTTGTGTAAAGATCCAGACAGTAAATGTTTTGGGCTCAGTGGAGTGGGGTGGGGGACACACAGTTGATCTCTTGTTCTTTTTCCTTTCTCCTCTTCCTATTTATTATTATTTTTTAAATGATTCTTTAGAAATTTAAAAACGATTTTTTGCATTTTCACATCATTACCCAAAACAAGCTGCAGGCTGGATTTGGCCCACAAGCCTTAGTTTGCCATTCCCTGAGCTCAACTATTTTAACTACAGAAGTCATTAGAATCCACGTGACTTCCTTAGAATTACTTTTCTCAGAAAAGGTAAGACATGTAAGAAAATAAATCATTTGTGACACCACTTAACAAGTCCCATCCCTGCATTTATTACTTCTTTTTGTTTTAAATTAGATTCATATACGTATGAATTCACAGAATAATAGAAAAAATTATTCCTGTGTATAACCATGACTGGTTAAATATTTATTGTCCCCTTCACCCCTCTCTCTCTCATTTTTTTCTACTGTGAATTAATTTGAAATGTTTTCCCCAGTGAAGCCTTTGTGACTTTAAGTTTTATAAATCAAAAGCACTTTGGGTACAAATTAGTCTTAAAAATAAGTTAGAGAAGTAGATATAACAGCTCATATACAGGTGGTGTTAGCCTTCAGAGAGGCAGAAAGAAGTACTTTTTTTTGCAGTATACTGTTATAGTTTTCAGGTATTAATAGTTGAGACTTCATTAAAGTAAAACTCTGATTTCTAGCCCAGCACGAGGGCTCACACCTGCTATCCCAGCACTTTGAGAGGTGGAGGCAAGAGGATTGCCTGAGTTCAGGGGTTCAAGACTAGCCTGAGCAACTTGGCGAGACTTCGTTTCTACAATAAATAAAAAATTAGCTAGGCGTGGTGGCACGTACTTGTAGTTCCAGCTATTTGGAAAGCAGAGATGAAAGGATCATCTGAGTGCAGCAGGTCGAGGCTGTGGTGGCCGTAAGCGTGCCATTGCACTCCAGCCTGGGCGACAGAGTAAGAGTCCAACTCAAAACAACAACAACAACCTCTGATTTCTGTATACCCCCGGATTATTAAGGGCGTTAATATTTAAAAGACCTATACAGTTACATGGTACTTTACTTTCACTTCTGCTAAATTAGTCTTGATCTACTAATGGGGTAGAATAATGTTGTTCAGTACTAATAGCAGCTTTCCTTTATTGAACACATACTCTGTGTAGGGCCCTATGATAGGCACAAATTATATCATTTAATTCCTACAAGACTCATATGAGATAGGTGCATTTATTGGCTTTATTTTACAGCCACTGAACTGTTATCCATCCCTATAATTTTGTCATTTCATGAAAGGTTACGTAAATGGAATCTGCAGTATGTAACCTTTAGGATTGTCCCCATCCCAAACTCCACTGAGATTATCCAAATTGTTGCATGTGTCAATAGTTTGGTTTTATTTATTCTGAGTATAATTCCATATACTACGGTTTAATGCTTCACCATTGAAGGATATTTAGATTGTTTACAATTTTTTGGCTATTAGGAATAAAGTTACTATAAACATTTGTGTGCATGCTTTTGTGTGAACATAGTTTTCATTTCATAGATATGATTTTTATACGTATGTCTCAGTTTAAGGACATCTGGTTTTTCTCTAATGTTCTGCTTCTGTGACTATGAAGTAATGAGTGACCTTATATATATGTCACCTTGTCCACATCTACGTGAGCTTTTCTAATTAGGATATAGGCCTAAAAGTACAATTCCTGGATCTTACTGAAAGTGCACGTTTAACTTTAGATATTGAAGAATTGGTTTCCAAACTGGTTATATCGGTTTATGTTTTTACCAGTAGTGTGTAAGAGTTCTTGTTCTCTCATTTTTATCAGCACTTGTTATTGTCAGACTTTACAATTTTTGTCAATTTGATGGGTATGAATTGGTATTTGCTGATTTAAATTTGCCTTTCACCAATTGTAAGTGAGGTTAAACATCTTTTTGTGTAGATTACCTCTTCATATTTTTGGGTTTATTTTTATCTGGGTCATTTTCTTGTGGAATTTTTAAAGGAATTCTTTATATATTCTATATGTTTATCTTTTTTTTTTGAGTTGGAGTCTCACTCTGTCGCCCAGACTGGAGTGCAGTGGCCACTCCCGGCCACCGCAGCCTTGACCTGCTGGGCTCTGGCGATCCTTCTGCTTCAGCCTTCTGAGTAGCCGGAATTACAGGCGCACGGTACCACGCCCGGCTGATGTTTTGATTTATTGTAGAGATGAGGTCTTGCTGCCCAGGCGGGTCTTGCTGCCCAGGCGGGTCTCGAGCCCGCGGGCTCAGGCAATCCACCCACCTCAGCCTCCCAAAGGCGTGGGATTACAGGCTGAGCCACTGAGCCCGGCTATATTTATCTTTTAAAAATCTTTTATTCTGGAAAATTTTCGGTGTATCCAAAAGTAGAAAGAATAATAATAATAATAACGAACTGCCATGTATTTGTCACTCAACATAGTCAATATTATTATTTTACGTTTATCCCTTTTCTTCCACCCTCTGATTTTAGGGCTATCCTAACATTTTATCTGGGAATATTTAAACATAATTACAATATTACTATCTAACATTGTTATAGTAATAAATATACTATTACAATAATATTACAATACCACCCCTTAAAAAAATCCAGCATTTTCTTAATATCATTTAGTAATTAATTAGTGTACACGTTTCTTGACTGTCCTACAATCTCTCTCACACATACACATCTCTTTTTTTTTTTTAACACAGTTGATACTTTTGAATTGGAATTCAGAAAATAGGGCAATTGACTGTACAAAAGAATTTAGAATTCTTTTGAATTAGAATCCAGGAAATTTCCATATATTATAGTTAGTTGATCAGTCTCTTAAATCCTAAGACTTTATCAGGAATCAAGCACTTATCCTACACCTTTTCTATGAACTGTATCTCAACATCTCTGAATTGTTGAGAAAGGGGAAGTTTTCTCTTTATTAAAGTATTCTAGCTAAGATAAATCAAGAAAGAATGATAGAATATTACTATTTTGCAACCCCTAATGATTTAATGAATCAAGGCATTTATCATTAATGACTGCTGACATCACAAAAAGAGAGACAACCAAAAATGCATACTTCCTAATGAAGGTTGATTCTTAGTACCCTCCAGAAGTGACTGAGGGTGTGTATTTTGTTTTAAAATCATAATAGATCACGCATTTACGCATTGTTACCACGTTTCAGTCCATTGAGTTTATTCTTATTATTGATACTGATATTCACCTCTTTTTGGCCAGTAGGAACCTATTCAGGTTAGCTCTTGAGTTTTTTGAAATAACTCTACCACACGAGAAAGGAAGAAAGCTAAGTAAGATGTGCTAGAGTCACCTTATATGTTTTCTGGCCCAGACCCGAAATCAGTCATTTCTACAGGGTGCTTTTGTTACTTCTAGTGGGAAATCATATTTGGGGACTACAAGCTGGAAATTAGGGGGTGTTCATTGCTACTGAATTGGCTGCTGTTTCTCAGATTTTTTGGTGGACCTAGTCAGGATAATGTGTACTTAAACATTTTTAAAGATAAAATATATCAAGAATTTATAATAATAATTCTTACTCTAATTCAAGACTAAAGGTTTTAACCTACACTGAAACTTTCTTCTATATATCAGTTCTCAAAGGCATCCACATAATCTCCATGTTTTATCCCACACTACACCACAGTAGTCTCAGAATAATTGTGTCAACTCTCTCACCAATGATATATTTACCAAAAACAGTTTCAGGTTTTCCCATTTGTTGATTGTTTGGGTTTTGCTTTTAGTCCTTACGGTATTCCCACTAGTAATGTGTAGTCACTTTACTGTACTTGCCGTAGAACCGAAGTGACAGTTGGGTTTACATTTCCATTTAATTTTTAATCTTAGGGTTTTTGTTTTCAAGGTCTTTGTTGTACATGGTTCTAAAAGTTATATCTATAAAGCAGTCTAGTTGCTAACTCTATCCACCCCCCCCATTCTATTCCTCCTTTCCTCTTATAATTAACCCTTTCTTAAGTTTGGGATATTGAAATCTTTTTAGTGATTGATAAATTAATCAACGGAAAGAAAAAAAGAGGTTAGAAACATACCAGCATGTTCTAGATATGGAAATCTGATGAATGACTAAAGAGGCATTATAAATCAGTGGGGAAAGAATGGGAATATTTAATACATAGTACTGGTACAATTGATTTTCCATGTGGAAGAAAATGAAGAATAAATATGAAAAGCAAAGCTTTGGGGTACCTGCATGATCAATGTTTGTATACCTAACCCTGAATTGTACCCCACATCTTTATAATAAAAATTTTTTAGAAAAAGAACAACTATTAAAAAAGAGAAAAAAGCTTTAATATTTTTAGAAGAAAATATGCAAAGCTACCTTTATTACTGAAAAAGAAGACAAAGAGCAGAAACCTTAAAGGCAACAACTGATAAGCTGCAGTATATTAAAATTTCTATACAACAAAAGACATCATAAAAACCACAGACTGGGAGAAGATATTAAGTGTACTCCTTTTAGTCAAGGTGGAATAGAGGGAAAGCAACATGGGCTTCAGAATTCAACAGACTTGGGTTCAAATTCTGTGTGACTTGGTGCAAACTAATGAAAACACCTATCCAGTGTATGCAAAACAAAGATACAAATACCTTTCAGGGTTTTGTGAGGATTAGAGAAAATGTATGTAAAAGTGTATATTTAGAAATAAAAAATTGCCTCAGTGGTAATATTAGGAATAATTGTAATTTACAGTATTTATAGGCAACAACTGAATTAGGCTTTTGTTAAGCTACTTAAAACTGACTGGAAATATTTAGGGCTACAAGCAAATCAAAGAAAAAATAAAGTACTTAGAACTTAGAATCTTGAAATAAACTCTGAAACTTGAAATAAACTCATGGGAAGTTATTTTTTGCAAAGAAGGAAGTATTTAAATAGCTGCTTTTGAATGCAAGTATCAGGGGAATTATTGTAAGAATTATTTTTTTAATTTAATTTAATTTTTTTACTTTAAAGATATGCGGTACAATTCAAAGACAAAGAGCGGTATACAAATATTCACTATGCGTATACCTGTAAGAATTCTTTTTTTTTTGAGTTGGAGTCTCACTCGGTCACCCAAACTGGAGTGCAGTGGCCGCTTCTGGCCACCGCGCCTTGACCTGCTGGGCTCCGGCGATCCTTCCGCCTCAGCCTTCCAAGTAGCCGGAATTACAGGCATGCGCTACCACGCCCGGCTGATTTTTTGATTTATTGTAGAGATGAGGTCTTGCTGCCCAGGCGGGTCTCGAACTCGGGCTCAGGCAATCCACTCACCTCAGCCTCCCAAAGGCGCGGGATTACAGGCTGAGCCACCGAGCCCGGCACCTGTAAGAATTCTTAATGCCTATAAACTGAAACTAGAATTTTTAACATTTTACTTTTTTTCTCCTACTTTCTGCTGCTTCCCAACTACGTCTTCCATGGCATGGACCATATTATAATAAGTAGCATTCTTTTCACTTAGCTCCCAACATTAACTGTCTTACTGTCTCTGTGTTTTGTTTTTATAGTTTTTATCTTTAGATTTACATTTTAATTGTTTCATATGTATCTTTTTAAACTTAATTAAAATCGTGGTTTTTCATAAAAGGTGATTCTCATCACTCTGAGGAAACTTCCTTCAAATCATTTATTTCTTTTCGTATTTATCTTCAAAATTCTAAATTTTGCTCTTAAGTTACTACCCTTTTGAACTTATTTTTGGTATTATCACTTTCTTTTTATGATGAGAATTTAATTCTCTCGCTTCTCTTTCTTGTCTACTTAGCACACTTTCCATAGAAAAGTGGGAAGACTTTACCACAAAAGTCTTCTACAGACAGAGACATACCCTTATTACCCTTGTTCATATCTTAATTCTTTTAGGGAATTACTTCAAGAAATTTTCAACCCTCCTGCCTGCCTTCTCCCCCACTTTATTTTGAAAACTGTTTTCTGTGATTGACTGACCTATGAAATTAACCCACTATTTGTAAGATTTGTTTTCTAGCCGGAGAAAGCTGTCTGGGTTTCAAAAAATGAGGTATTACTAAACTTACAAAAATATTCTGCTTGTAGTTTAAAGGAATCTCGTATATTTACATATTTAAATGCCATTTTTATTCAACAGCTTTTAATGCTCACTTTTTTTTCCTAAGTGGAGGTATACAGGTATGACTAATCACTGCTTTTAAAGAATTTATCTTTTTGTCTGGTAGTAGATATAATCAATATAATTTGAGGTGAAGAGAAGCAACAGAATACTTAAATCTGTAATGATTCTTGCATAGTTTTTGAATGAAAGGAGAAATGGTAGTATAGAATACTTAGAGTGCTACAACAAGTCATTGCCCTGGTTCTTACTTTAACACATTGTTAGATCTCCTATCAATTCTCACTATTAATTTTTCTAAACTATTTCCCAGCTTTTCTTGTCCCTTTCCTTGCCTCACGGGCTGGGGCCTTGGCTTTTGTAAGAATAGAATAAGAAGATAGAGCAGATAGGAGGTGGAGGAACAAGAGGTGAGTAAGATTAGGTAGGTGTGTAAAAGATAGTTATACAGAATTTGTATATAGCCTTGCACTTAAACTTTTGAAATTATCTGTTTAACTTAGAAATTCAGTGCATTGTGTTAACTCTGCTCAGCAGTTTCTAAAATCTTTCCCTGAAATGTCTTCTCGTTGTATCAATTACCTGATTTTATTGACATTTGTTGTTAGTCTGTGGATTAAAGGCATATCATTGGGCTGTCATGTGCATTTACAAAAACAGCATCCCTTTGTGGAAGGAAGAGTAATTTTTAGTAATCTGTATAGTTTATGGCATCCACCTCATCTGTCATTGAGTTGGAAGTGGATTAGATTGACTTTTTGAAAACATACTTTTGAATTATAGATAATCATGTAATAAAGACAAAAGTTTTATATAGAAGATAAACACATTTCCAGGAATGTTTTAAATGAATCATATTTACAAAATAATCTATGTAATTAGTTCACTAATGGTTACTACTCTGATTTATGTTATTGTGTAGTATATGATATAAGCTACGTACAATAACATTTAAAAATTTTAGAATGTAAGACTCACTGGGAGATAAAAACTACTACCACATAAGGTGGTTGTGTCAATTTCATTTGTATAAAGCACTTTGAATATTGCCTGGCCAATAGTAAGTGCTATGTAAGTTTATAAATGTTAGCTAACATTTGTTTTTGTTGTTATCTACTAGTAAGATTTTTTAAAACAATGAGCTATTAGAATTCAGATTTTTGAGATGTGGTGAACTGATTATGAAGCAAATGTCTTTAAGATAAAGTTCATCAGTACTATCTGTAGTAAAAGGCTGATTGTACCAAAATTATATAAATATACACATCTGTTCCTATTTTTATGCTATGAACTATTTTTAAGAATGTCATGCCAAATCTGGGAATGTCAGGACATTGCACATGGTATGAATGTAAGATATACATATACATATTGATATGCAGACAGCCTTTAAATAGCCAACCCCTTGGTGATTGGTATCTCTTTTATTGCCTTGTTCTGAGTCTTGTCTTGTAATTTCAACATAGAATTTGTAGTGCTTTACTTTTGTCCCTCTTTATATTTTAACAACTAATATACAAAAGGGAACAAAGGAAATTTTAAATCCCCTAGCCTTCCTTGAATCCCTACTTCCACAGTTCTCTTAGTCAGAAATGCAGAACTATTACCCATTTCTTACGTATACTTTCAGAACTATTTTTTGCACTTACAAACACATGCACATAGTTTCATCCTTGCCCTTTTTAAAGCACATCTTAATGTACTATATACATTATTCTGCACCTTAGCTTTTTTTGCTAAGTGTTCATGAATATCAGTTTCATTTCATACTGGTGTACATAGGTCAGTGTCATTCTTTCTTAGAGCTTCAGTCTATAGTCCATGTCTGTATTAATCATTATTTATTTATCTAACCCTACATATGTTGCTTGTTTTGTATTTTTTACTTCTTACAACATCACAACTAATAACTTGTGTATATATCGTTTCTGTTTAAGTTTATATATAGGATAAATTCTTAAAAATAGAATTATCAAGACCAAGAGGGTGTGTTTTTAATTGGACTAAAGCCAATTTAAACTTTCTTCTTTACAATATTTGAGAAGGCTTTCTTCCCCCTTTCATTCCATAATAGCTATTACCAAGTTTTAGGTCTTAGTGTGATGAGTGAAACCTATTAAATTGTTATTTTAATTTTTTTTTTTTTTTTTTTGAGTTGGAGTCTCACTCAGTCGTCCAGACTGGAGTGCAGTGGCTGCTCCTGGCCACCGCAGCCTCCACCTGCTGGGCTCTGGTGATCCTTCCGCCTCAGCCTTCTGAGTAGCTGTAATTACAGGCACGTGCTACCACACCCGACTGATTTATTTATTTATTTATTTATTTATTGTAGAGATGAGGTCTTGCCAAGTTGCCCAGGCGGGTCTCAAACCCGCGGGCTCAGGCAATCCACTCACCCCAGCCTCCTAAAGCAGGGATTACAGCCTGAGCCACCGAGCCCGGCTTATCTTGTTATTGTATTTGCATTTATTTAATTATGAAAAAGTTAAGCTTTTCAGTGTTTAAAAACCATTGATATTTAGTCTCTACAAGAATGCTAATCCATATCCTTTGCCAGTTTTTATTGAAGTAGTAGTTTTTTCTTACTAATTTGTTAGAATTTTTTAAGGAAATCAGCCTTTTATAATATAAAATAAAGTATTGTATTTTTTTCTGTTTGTTCTTTGTCTTTTGACTTACTTTATTAAATTTTCATGTAGAAATTTAAAAATCTTATACAGTCAAATTAATTTTTTTTAAATCAGTTTTAAGCCTTCTGAGTTTGCTGCCCATACATTTCCCCCCTGCATTTTCTTCTAGGATTTTTATGTGTTTTATTTTTTACTATTAAGTTTTGTTGAATATGTTATTTAGTGGTGTTAGGAGTGGGCAGGAATTCAGCTTTTTTTTTTAGAAAGTTTGTTATGCCAACATCTTTACAAAATTTTTTTTGTTGTTTTATCCTTAATAATTCAAAGCCTCTTTTCCATTATATTCTTGTACATGAGTTTATTTCTAGATTCCTAGTTTTGTTCCATAGTTTCTCATTAGGCTACCAAACTACCATGTGGATATATATATCATCTTTTTTATAGTTGCTATTTTATAGTTTATATTTTGGCATATATCTGTTATGTTTTGTTTTCAAAATAAAAATTAATTTTTTAGGTAATGTTTTTACTTTATGTGTTCTGTTCAAATCATATGTAAACTAAATTTTATTTTTTCTTGCACAATGTAGTCTGCTTCTGAAGCTAATTTTTAGATATCTGCTTGTGAGCTTCTCTTTGGTCAAGGCATTGTCATTTACAAGTAGTCTGTGATGAATACTATGTAACTTCATAATTTCTCCTCAGTTTGAAGAATTTTTCTTTTCTTTTCTAGCTTTTAATCTAGACAACGAGCAACCAGATTATGATATGGATTCAGAAGATGAGACCTTATTAAATAGACTTAACAGAAAGATGGAAATTAAGCCTTTGCAATTTGAAATTATGATTGACAGACTTGAAAAAGCCAGTTCTAATCAGGTACTGTATCATATAAAAATGTCTTTTATCTTACAGTTAGCCCAATTAGCACCTTCATTTTGCATTTTCTTTAGATCTGAGTGTGTTGCATTTTACTGTATCTTGAAGTTCTTTTCCTGGCATCTTGGAATTTCTATTTACAGTATTTCTTGAATTGAATTCCTAAGCATAATTTCCTTGAATAGGAGGAGTATGAACAGTATTGTTCTAACTTTTTTTCTTCTTTGGATAAAAATAATACTAGTTACAATGTTATAGTATCTTCTTGATCCTTTTCATATCACTGTATTTTTGGTACTTTAGTAACTAAATTTGCTTGGTTGAGTCTCTAAGGCAGTCATCTTATATCAAATCTTGCTCAGTTGCTTGGATTTATATTAAAATATTCATCATTTTAGATAGATTTTAGTTTTGATGTTGTTTTGTTTGAGTTGTAGTCTTGCTCTGTAGCCCAGGCTGGAGTGCAGTGACAGGCACTATTATAGCTATTGCAGCCTCTACCCGCTGGGCTCAGACAATCCTTCTGCCTCAGCCTTCCAAGCAGCTGGGACTACAGGCATGCACCACCATGCCTAGCTAATTGTTTTATTGTGGAAATGAGGTCTTGCCATGTTTCCCAGACTATCTTGAACTCCTGGGCTCAGGCCGTCCTCTAGCCTCAGCCTCAAAATGCTAGGATTATAGGTGTGAGCCACCGTGCCTGACTGGATTTTAGTTTTAATTACTTATATGTTATTTAACTTTTTAAGTGAGGGAGAAATTGTTTACAAAATACTAAAGAATTTTCTTTAGTGAGATGTTTTATAAATGGCACTGGGAATTTAAAATGGTATTGTCTTTCTAGAAGGCAATTAAGCAATGTATGTCCAGGAGCCTTAAAACGTATGATAATCTTGTCTTTAGGAATTGTTGTCAGGAAAAATAATTAGAAAAATGTCAATGATTTCTGAATAGAAATGTTCAGAATAAATAAGTTGTCTGTAGGATAGACCGAAGTACAGCTGTTAACAAGCATGATTTTGAAGGATGTCTAATGCCATAGGAAATTGTTCATTATATAATATTAGATTTCAGAAATAGGATACAGAATTGTTATGTGGAAAATTCTGAGACTTGTTTAAAGCATTTATATTTATACATGTGCATAGGAAAGAAAGAACAAGAAAGTACAATAAAATGCCTACTTATATTTGAGTGCTGGAATTATTGGCAATTTTTAAAGTTTTCTGTTTTTCTATTTTCCAAATTTACTATGATGAGCACATGTTGATATTGTAATTAGATTTTAAAATTTATTTTTAGAAATAATTTTTGTTGTACCTGTGTGGTATATTAATATGTTAATTGTTATTACTGTTTTAAAGTTACAGATATAATAGAATTGCAAAAAACCTTTTTTACAATAGATTATTAAAACTTTTCACTAGTTTACCCGTACAGATTCATGATTTTCTCTTATGCTACAACTTATGGCCTATAAATCTCTAAGGCATTTTCAGCTCTTCAGAACATTTCCCAAACTTTTCTATTGGAAAATGTCTTTGCTGCATATTTAGCATTTCTGTTCATCTTTTCTCCTCATTCTGATGGAAAATAATACCCAGTGTATTATTCAAAGAAGCACATTTTGAAAACTGAATTTAGTAAGATTCAATTTACCAGAGACTATCTTACTTGTTTTCTTATTGGGAATTTTAAAAAATTATCACACTGATGTTAATTGTCATTTAGTATATACATAATTTAGTGCTTACAGTTTTCCTGGATTTTGGTCACCGGTATCAGAGTTTCAGTTTTTGTGTAGATGTAAATTTTTCTAGCAATCCTAGGCTGGATCTGGCTTTTGATATTTCGACTGTTTTCCATGGTTGCTCTGAAATTACTCATGACGGCTGAGATTATATCATCAAAAGCCATCAGCTCTCCATTATGTAATTTGGTTTCTTTCAGTCAGTAATATTTATTTAGTGATCAGGTGAACGAGGCAGGTGCTAACAGTAAGACAGGTGGGAAAAGTTCTGCCCTTGTGGAGTTTTAGATCTAAGTGGGGACAGAATTTTAAAAAGCATGTGAACAATATACTTAATTGTGCACATATAATCAGCCCCATCCTATTTTAGTTCTCTTTGCTCAGGGACAAGCTTCTAGGCTCTGAAACAAACTGGCTAGGTACAGAACGTGGTCGCATCTGTTTTCGGCAATGGAGATAAACTATGATCCTGTTATTAGAGCCAAGGTTTAAAGATACCAAACGGCTATCTTCATTTCATTCCCTGATCTATGAATTAATAGATCTACTTATTTTTTCCTTATGGGGACTAGCATAGTAACAGACCCCAGGACAAAGATTCAGGTTTGTAGTTAAACTGTTATTTATTAGGTTGGTAGAAAAAGACACTAAGGCAAACCTGCTTCAATCATTCTGGGAGACTACTTCAATGAAGTCAATTATTAAAACTCCTGTTGCTAAATTCTGTAATCATTTTCAGTCCCCATCTGTTTATTTGATTTGTGCTCTCATTAAATCTTGAAACTGTCTTCACCTTTTTTAAATAAGATACAGTTTATTCCCTTATAGTTTTATTATTTCTCATGATCATTCCTTCAACTTTCTTCTGCTCATTCCTTTTCATTCAACTCCTATAAACTCAGAGTTTCTTGAAATTCTGTTCTTGGTGTTCTTATCCTATGTATTTTGGGGTAATGCCACTTCAGTGAGCATTTTTGTGGGTATAATAATTCATATAATAATTCATTAAATATTCATATAATTAGCTATATCTTTGACCTTGGCCTATCTTTTAAGCTTCAGGATTTTTTTTTTGTTCTCTTTTGGTTCTGCCTGTTGACATCTCCTCCTAGAATGTCCGCAGTTCTTTCAAGTTTAACCTAGATGATTCCTTATCCCTCCTGTGACTTCCAAAATTCAGAATCATCTCTTTTATCCCTTATCCCTAAATTTAATTAGTATCAGATTCATTGATTGATACTTAATAGTATCTTCTTTCAGATTATGACAACTAATTGCAATATCTGACCTGAGACTGAATTTTGTACTGGGAGTGAGGGAGCGGAGGAATGCTACAAAGATAATTTTTGAGTCAACTGACAGTATTGGAATATGAATGGTAGATTGCATAATATTACCAGTGTTCAATTTACTTAAGTTGGTTATCATAATTATGAAAAAAGGATAATCCTTATTCTTAAGAAACATACACTTAAATATTTATGAAAAGAGCCATGATATATGTAACTTATCCTCAAGTGGAACAGAAAAAAAATACCGTGTGTGTGTGCATACATAGAGTGTGTGTGTGCACAAGTGGTATAGTGAATGGATATAAAAGCTAACAACAGGTGAGTCTTGGTTTAGACGGCATAATCTTCAAAATGTTTTATTCTTGCAAGTTTTCTATATATTTGAGACTATTTCTAAATAAAAAGTGCATTTTTTCTTTATTCACAAGCCACTTTAAATGACATTTTCTTTCATGGGATTTTCTCTAAAATAATAACCTTAATAAAACACTTTCTAAGTTTAGAAGTTTTCATTCTAAAACCCTTAATGTTTTAATTTATAAACACTTAATCTCTAAAAAAATGTGGTACATATACACGATGGAATACTACGCAGCCATAAAAAAGAACAAAATCATGAATTTTGCAGCAACCTGGATGGAACTAGAGTCTATAATAGTGAGTGATCTCTCACAGAAACAAAGATCTGAGTATCACATGTTCTCACTCATATAGTGGACCTTGAACATCCAACATAATACTATAAGAAAATGACAGTGGTGGGAAACTATGGGTGTAGGAGGGGAAGGGAGATGGGATCAATGGTAGTAAATATCTGTCTGGGGATGGGGAGACACCTCTTATCAACAAGGGTGCCTGAACGGAGCATATTCGTATACCTAACCCTTAACTTAACCCCACAATATCATTTTTAAAAATTGATCAAAATAAAATACTTAATCTCCTTTCTAAACTATCCAATACACTGTTCTTTGTTGTTTATTAGCCTTCTATACTGTTGACCACTCGCTGTTCTCCGCTTAGCACACATTCCCATAACAAGACCACTTCTGCCCCAAATAGAATGCTATTTCTCACACCATGAAGAAAATGCAGACCACCAGCCATGCATTCCATCATTTTCTTTCCCTTCTGCCTCCATACAGCCTTTAATTCTCTTGTAGAGGCACAATCCCAAACCCTTCCTTGTTCACCCATATATTCCTTGAGTGCATTGTTTTCAATGATCTTTTCTCTCATTTCTTCTTTCCCTTTACTCAAAAAAGGTACCCACGGGTCCTTTTTCCAAGAGAACCTTTTCATTTGACCCAATTTTTCTCTGTAATGTACCACTCTGTGTCTTTTTTTGTCATAGTAAAATTTTCAGAAGATTAACTGTACTTGGTGCTTCCTGTTTACCTTTTTACTCACATAACAATTCATTTCTGAAATGTCACCCAGGAGCCTCTTTTCAATCTGTGTCCTACTTAGTATCTCTGTAGTACTGGATAATGTGGACCACCACATTTTCCTGGTTCTTCTTTCTTCATCTCCTTTTTCATTGCTTCTTTGTAGCTTATGTGTTAATATTTTCTTTGGTATCTGTCCTCTGCATTTATTCTTTTATCTTAAGCTGCTAACAGTTTGTTGCTGGTTCCCAAATCCATACCTCTACCTACTAATCTTCAGAGCTGTGTTTTGGTGGAATCACTCCACCTGAGCAAATATTTCAAATTCAACATTTCCAGATCTTTTCCTCCCCCATGTGCTTTCTCTTTCTCAGTTAATGGCATCATTGTCTTCCACTCAATTGACCAGTGTTGCTTGTTAGTTCTGACTTCTTTACAATCATCCCCTACATCACTAAATCAGACCAGCTTTTTCTCCTAAATAACATGCAGATTGAGTATGCCTTATCTAAAATGCTTAGGACCAGAAGTGTTTTGGGGTTTCGATTCCATTGAGATAGAGTATTTGCAGATATATAATGAGAGCGTTTGGTGATGGGACCCAACTCCAAACATGAAATTCACTTATGTTTTGTATACATCTTTACACATAACCTGAAGGTAGTTTTATGCACTATTTTTAATAAGTTTGTATGTGAAACAAAGTTTTGACTAATTTTTTAATTGTGATCCGTCATATGTCGGGTGTAGAATTTTTCTCATGTGGCATCATGTCTGTGCTCAAAAAGTTTTGGGGTTGTTTGGTTTTTTTACTTTTTCTTTTTTTCTTTTCTTTTTCTTTTTGAGTTGAAGTCTCACTGTCACCCAGACTGGAGCGCAGTGCCACACTCCTGGTCACCGCAACCTCAGCTGGGCTCCGGCGATCCTTCTGCCTCAGCCTTACAAGTTGCCAGAACTACAGGTGCACGCTACCATGCCCGGATAATTTTTGATTTATTGTAGAGACGTGATCTCGCCAAGTTGCCCGGGCAGGTCTCAAACCCGTGGGCTCAGGCAATCCAAAAGTTTTAGATTTTGGAGCATTTTGGATTTTCAGATTAGGGATGCTCAACCTGAATTTGTTGCCTTTATTCACTTCCCTCATTTTAATTATCTTTTGCCTTTACTGCTGCTATTCTGCCACCAGCTATTTTATTATCATTTAATTTCCAGTTTTTCTTTTTTAAACCCTTCAATGGCTTTCACTGTCTATAAAGTAAAACCCACATTCCACCAGACACCAGCCACACTGAACTTCTTTCTGACCCCCTAATGTACCACGCCTTGTTATAGCTCAGCATTGTTTCTTCTGCCTGGAATGCCAGGTCCTACATTTCTAATATTGTGGTCTTAGTAAACATATAGTCTACATCCCAAGGTGATAATTTCACTAAATATTTCACAAGCTTCATCATCTTCCCAGCCAGAAAGGGGAGTTTCTCACTACCTTTTACTCTGCTTCTTCTGCTTAGCCAAGTTTGATATTTTAGGATTTGTGACTTGCAGCACCTCTGTTTCCTGGTGCTAGATTCCTGCCAGCATCTTGGTGACTGGAAGCAGAAGAGAAACTGGAGCTATGGATTTTTTTCTATGAAAGTTTCTAAAGCATGCTGAGCAGTTAAGTAGTCCTTTGAAAAGAAAGATATACTATGTTCTGATAATTGAATAGCTTCAAAAAATGAATATCTAATACCCTTAGGGGCTATTCTTTGCAGCCTAAGACTCCATTCTATATTTGGAGAATTCTCCACTTGATTAGTCTTGGTCCAAGGCAGAACCTGCCTCCCAGTCTACATAAGAACTGAACATGCTAACTGTCCTTTTTCCAAGCCCACTTTGCATCTAAGCATTATTGTCCTGTTTTGAATTAGGGTACTCTCATATGACCGAGGCTCTGCCAATTAAAGTCCCTGAATTTGAAATGAGAGCCAGTAATGAAGAGAAGCAGGTACCATGGAGAAATCTCTGGCAGTAGTGGAGATGGCAGCCACAGCAATAGTGGTAACTGTCCCAGCTTCAGTCTCCATGCCAGTGGTATTCATAGTGCAAGCATCAGTGGTTTTTGCCCTGGATCAGCTCTGTGGCCCAATTGTAGGCATTGTAGATTCCAAGCCTGATTCTCTAACACTTCTGAAGATGTGGAACTATCCAATACATTCTTAATAAGTTCATTTTGTTGCTAAAAATGGAGACTCTGCCTGATTTTTGCTCCCTCCCTTCATTGTACTTGTAAGTCATATTAAAAGTGACCAAGCTGACTGAGTTCAGTGGCTGAGCCTGAATCCCAGCACTTTGTTGGGAGACAGAGGTGAGTGGACTGCCTGAGCCTGCGGGTTCGAGACCAGCCCAGGCAACTTGGCGAGACCTCATCTCTACAATAAAAATCAAAATTAACCGGGCATGGTAGCGTGTGCCTATAGTTCAAGCTATTTGGAAGGCTGAGGCGGAAGGGTTGCCGAACCCAGCCAATTGACACTGGAGTGGCCATGAGTGTGCCACTGCACTCCAGCCTGGGCAATGGAGTGAGACTCCAACTCAAAAAAAAAAAAAAAAAAAAAAAAATGCCCAAGCTGATCAGTTCATCAGTTTTTTCATCATGCAGCACCTTAAGTGTTTTAAGTATTACTTGAAATTATATTATTGATTGTGTTTTGGCTGGAACACGCCCAAGCAGATGTACCAAATCAGTGTGGCAGATAGGAAAATGTGATTCTCATGTACTCTAAGAACAAGTACAGTTTTACATGGGAGAAAATGTCATGTGTGTGTGTGTTTTAATGTAGTATGTTGAATGGATATGTTCTTTACTATAATTTTAAAATATTTGTATATTAAAAGTGAAATTTGATCCAGATCTTTTAAAGCAGTTCCAGTGAAACCCATCACATAATATCAGTTTTAGCCACTATACCATACCATGTATGTGTATACACGTATTGTATAATGATGCAATGTAAAGTTAATGAAAGAACAGTCAGATTATAAAAATAATTTGAATTTCGTATTTATAGCTTTCTTTTCAGCTTATTTAAAGTGGTGTTGTTTTATCCAGATTTGTGTTATTTAAAGATCAGAAGATCATTCCTTTGGCAGCTGAGAAGATTGGTTTCAGCATCAGTGATCTATCAATATGTAGTTAGAAAAACATTTTCTCCTAAGTGGCGTATTAATAGAACTCTTGACAATTTCTAAGACCTTAGAAGATTATTCATGGACTGGGAAGACTTTTTTCCTAATCATTTTGTCATTATGATTTCAATATTTCCTGATACTTATGGTTCAGCCATGCTTTGGCAGTGTTAAGAATCAGAAAACTATCGTGGAAGCTTTGAAAGAAGCAATGAGGTGCAGATCCTTCTGAAATAGTCATGTCAAGCATGGTGATAAGTGATATAGTATGAATTTTAATGTATTAGTGTCATCTTTCTATGAGAGATAAAAGTTTTTTTTAGCAGTATAACCTTAGCAGTCTTAGAATTTACAGATTTTTCTTTTTTCCTTTTTGATTTGGGTGTATATCTCTTGAAAACTAGTGTGTGATTTATGTTTGGGTACTTGATGAAAGACAGGGAGACTATAATTCTACCAGTCTTTGTTGCCGTTGAAGACCTTTTCCATTTCTGGATCTTTGGTGAAGATAATGCGTTCGTTCTCCTTATTTTAATTTATATAGAATACTCAAGATGTATAACAATGTATACTTTTATTTCATTGTACGTTGATGTTTTCTTCTCATTGGTTTTCCGTAATTTTGTGGCATTGCATAAATAATTTAAATAAGTAAGAATGTTTCTGGTGTTATCTATTTAGAATCATATCAGTTTCACTGTGGTGATTTTAAACTATGGTCCTTCATTCTTGGTGAGCATTAAGTCAAAAGTGATCACTTAATCCTTTCTGGATTTAATGTGCGCTTGTTGTCATTTGGAAACTTGCCTTTGGTAGTATTTGGGCTATTATACAAATGATAAATCATCAGATTTGAAAGAAGTAGAGTGAAAAAAGATGTATAGCAGAGAGGTATTCACTTATCAACACTGAAAAGAAATGCATGTACTCCCAGATGGAGATTTTTTTCTACTCTGACCTGTATCTTTTTTTTTTAATTGTAGTCTCACTCTGTTTCCCAGGCTGGAGTGCAGTAGCATGCTTCTGTCCTGTATCCTATTGATACTCAGGTCCAGAGTTCTTATGTTGTTCTCTTGTTGATTGACTGGTATTTGTCTTTATTTCTATATTTGTGAGTTTCTTCAAGTAATGAATTCATCTTACATTTTTTTCTTCTATCTTCTCCACTTTCTGTAACCCATTGATGGACTGATAGTAGTTGATTATTATCACTTATTGCTTAATTGACTTTTATAAATTAAAAGACATTAACTTTTTATGTAATGTATTCTTTTGTGAGTTTTTTTGCTCAGATTCTTTTTTTTTAGTTTATTTATTTGTATACTCAAAATGTATTTCTTGAAATTGCTAGACCATGACTTTTGTCAATTAACAATGGTCCAATGTCCTTATAGAGCTAGAAGCAGTTTAGAAGAAAAACCCATATGCCATATGGTAGGATAATTTTTTTATTTTTATCTCGAAGCCCCCAAAATAAGTAAATAATGCAAATCAAGCAATTCAGAGCTGTCTTGGAAATAATAGATTTACCATAGACCCTTGCCAGTTAAGTCCTGGTCTCAACCGTTTTTTAATGGATGAAGTACTTGCTAAATGACAGAACTTTTTTTTTTTAAGAGTTAGAGGTTTCACTATATTGCCCAGGCTAGATTTGAACTTCTGGACTCAATCCTCCTACCTCAGTCTCCTGAATAGGTAGGACTGCAGATGTGTGCCACTGTGCCTGGCTCCTAAATGACAGAACTTGTTTTCAGTGTACACAAATAGTAGGGTTCTGATTTTGTGGATTCTTAATCGTATGACATAATAATTTGTGACTGCTTTATCTGCAGATAGTTCTTGCCCACTCAGATTTATGCTATCACTGTAATAGAGGTGCAGTGATGCTAGTTACTTTAGACTAGCTACAGATAATTTTTACAGAATGATTTAAACCAAGATTACTCATAAAATAGAAAGTTGCTGTATAAAAACATAAAAATAGTGGTTAACTTAGAAAATACAGTTAACCCTTGAAAGAAATGTAAGGATATTTAGCTAAAAAATTGTATATCGAATTCTTATTACTGTGATATAAAGACGGTACTTAACAGCAAGGCAAAAACAGCACATTGCAAGCTAGAACAAGAACCTCCAGAGAAGGAAATCTTAGTGGGTGCTTTGATCCTGACACATCATGTGGGAGCATGGGAAACAGTGTTAACATGATAGTGTTGTTATATAAAAAATATACTGCTGTTCTGCTGATTGGTAGAAAGAACCTTTACCCTCATGCCCACTCTAAGGTTAAATTAAGTTACTGATTTAATTAGTGAAGATTATAAAATTTTACCAGCAGCATAATGACCAAACAGCTGAAGCACATGTAGCATATCACAGCATTTTCTTTCCTTGACTTCCAGAACACATAAAAGCTGTCAGCATAAGGTAGAATTTTATTAGATATAGAAAGCTTAACTCTTATTCTGCCACTGTCCTTGCAGACTTTGAGACTACCACTTGCAGACTACCAGTGTCCTTGTAGACTCATCACCATTCCAGGAAACTTCATGTAACAATAGGAAGGTACCCACTTCAGCCTCTCAGAATCGGTTAAACTTCCTCTACTGAGAGACTGGATAACCAAAGAACAGCCACTTATAATTTTGCTGCACTAAATGCAGTTGTCACGTGGACTAATATACTGGAGTTAACGTTGTCAGTGTATTCTTTTCCTAGGATGTGGGCAGTGGGATTATAATAAAGAACCAACTAACTAACTCTGGAAATCATCGTCATAGGACTTGGCCATGCACAATGGGTCACACCTGTAATCCCAGCACTCTGGGGGGCCAAGGAGGGAGGATCACTTGAAGCCAGGAGTTTGAGACCAGCCTGGGCAACAAATTTAGACACCATTTCCACATAAAACGTTTAAAAAGCATCTATTGTCCCAGCTACTCTGGAAGCTGAGACGGAAAGATCACTTGAACCCCGTAGTTCAAGGCTGGAGTGAAGTATGATTGTATGATGTATTCCAGCCTGGGCATCTGAGGAAGATTCTGTCTTTTTAAAAAAAACTGAAAAGATAAGTTTCCTAATTAATGAGTCCTTTATTAGGTTGAATTGACTTGTGTCTTCATCTGCCATCATAATGTTGGATCATAATTATTAGAACTATTCACATTTTTTTCCTATAGCTATGGTCTAACATAGATTTCTCTTTTTCAGACATTATAGTTGATGACATTTTGTATTTTTCATTTAGCTTGTAACACTTCAAGAAGCAAAACTGCTGCTAAACGAAGATGATTACCTTATTAAAGCTGTATATGACTACTGGGTGAGAAAACGCAAAAACTGCAGGGGGCCATCCCTCATTCCTCAGATAAAACAAGAGAAAAGAGATGGTTCTACCAACAATGACCCTTATGTTGCCTTTCGGAGGAGAACAGAAAAAATGCAAACTCGAAAGGTAATGTGCGAATTAAATTTAATTGAAGGTAGCTTAATAGTATTTAAAACCAATTGGTTTTTTTAACGACTTGAAAAATGTAAACATAATGGGAGCTAGAGACATTAATGAACTTTATGCTAGAAATCCCACTTTTCAGTAGCTTCTTTTGACCAGTTATTTAGTGTTTAATTTCTACTCATGCCCTTTATAAATCTACTTGACAGTACCATTTTATGCTTGCAGTTAAAGTGGTATGAGGAATTTCGTGTCGTTATGCACTTCAGAAGTTTTGAATTTTTCAGTAAACTATACATTCTATCATGAATCTCTTGTGTTTGGAAAGCTGAGAATTTGATACTCCTACTTTTTCTTTTTGGTCACTTAAGAGCTTACAGTTCCTTGGAAATTGTATTCTACTTCTTGCAAGTAAAAATGGATGTTGCTGCCTCTGCTATAGGGCCATGGGAAGTAGGGAATGGTTCACTTTCAAGCCGTTCTGCAAACAGTCAAAAGTAACAGTGGAATCTTTTTCTCCTTTCCTGAGTTGTCAGTTGTATCAGATTTCAGATTGATGAACTTGTTCCCATCTGGCTTTCAGTAGCAGTGTGGTATGGAGGAAAATGCCATTTCAGAGGGGTATGCACTACCTTCCATTTCTCATGATTAACAGTGAATACCACACACAGTAACACGTTCTCTAACATTGCAGAGTATCAGGAACATAAAAACATAAAGCTATAAGGAATTATAATTGAGGCAAAGTATTTTCTGTGGATTCTTGTTTCTCCTAACATTGAAACCTTGTCCTTGCCAGCTGTTAATATACCAGTTGTGAAGCATAACAGCTGCCAAGGATAGTATATTTTAGGAGAAACTCTCCTACTGGTTAATAACCAGAATTTCTGTAACTCTTTGGATGTGATTTTCTTAAATATCAAAGGATAGATTTCCTAAGTGTAAATAATATTCTCTAACCCAGGCTGAGTTTTCGATTTGGCATTCTAGTTCTTAGCTAAGGGAATCTACAATGTTTTATGAAGATTTAGCACCCTGTTTAGATTATAATACTAAATTTGATAAGTTAATACGTGCACAGTAAAACTTTATAAATGTGAGCTATTGGACATGATGAAGGAGAGGTTTATCTGAACCATTGAAAAACCTGAACTACCAGTTGCTTTTTAAAAGCAACTTACAGCCTTGCATCGCATACTAACATTTTAGTGACAGACAGCATTTATGATGGTAATCTCTTGTGGTTACCATGCTGTATTTATACTGTACCTCTTCTGTGCTTAGATATGTTTAAATCCACAAATATTTGCCAACAGTATTTACTGTTGCTTCCATTATTCAGTACATTTACATGCTATCAGGATTATAGCTCAGAAGCGATAGACTATGCCATCTAGGTTTGTGTAAGTACAGTCTGACATTTGTCCAGTGAGGAAATCACCAAACACTACAATCTCAGATCTTATCCCTGTGTTGGTGATGCGTGACTATAATTAATTCAGGTATATTGCAAAACATGGACTCTTAACAATGTCTTCTAAAGGAAAAGTACTATTTACACTGGACTAGGGTGAATATAAATATAAACCTAGAGCGAATATTTTGTTGTACCCAAAAATAAGAATGTGATTGAAAAATATTGGAACTTGTCAGAAGGACACAGGAGGTACCTTGAAGAGGGACTCTACTGATCAGAGTTGGGAAAGTTTCTTTTAATGAACGGGTCTGAAATACTTAAAATTAGCAGTATTTGTTGGCATATAGATGATATTTTCTGAATATCAAAACATGTTTTATTCTTTTTTCCTAACCATTAGAGAATTGCTAGTAACTGGTTCTTGTGTTTAGGCACTTCATCATTGTGTGATCACTAATACAGGTTTTTCCTGGCACTCTGATTCCTACCCTTCCTCTTGTTTTTGTTTTTGTCTTCCTCTGCAGAGAGGTACATTTTCTTTTCTAATGCTCTTTACTTTTTATTCCTCTCAGTTGTAGGACTAAAGACTATTACATGTCTTGCGCACTGGTGCTAGTTAGAAATGCTTGTGTTTTGAAATGAGAAAAATGGAAAAACACTCAACAAAGAATGAATACCCTCTAGGTGTTCAGGAGGTGCACACGCATTGGGGTATGCAAAGATGAATGTAGCTATCAAAGGCTATTTCTTTTCTATTTCCACCAAGTTAGAAACACTTGCGTAGCTGATGCAAAGACTAAAAGACTTCTGAAATATTTGTTTGGTAGTCTAGAATTTAATTTTAATTTACTAACCTAATATTAAATGAGCGTGTGTAAATACTTCAGGACGTTCTTACATGAGATAGTCTTAAGGAACCAACTTGTTTGAATGCACTGATTGGAAAGTCATGAGTCAATGTATACGCTTAATATGTTTAACATTGATGCAACTCTTAGTGTTTGTACCTTCTCTCCTCCCTCTGTGTGACCCAGAAGAAAGATCGTTAAGAGAGAAAATTCCCAGGGCAGTGGTTCTCTATTCTGACTGTACATAATAATCACCTGCAACTCATCCTTGGTTATAAAAAGATCTGCACTTTATTCTGAAGTACAGCAGTCTGAGAACCACTTCCCTAGAGATTTGGCATTAAGTAGAGAACTATATGTAACTGTAATAGGAAGAAAGAAGTTGGCCTCAAGCACAAATAGTTGTGAGAAGGGGAAAAGGGGGCAAGTAGATTTGAATATAGGAAATAGGACCATCTTAGAAAAATAGAAAGGATGCCAGTATGAACTTGTGCTATTTGATATTGCCATAACTATGAATATGGATTTGTATATACATATATATACTCCAAATATATTTCCTAGCTCTATTCACTAAGAGGCTCTAGAAGCAATGACATCCAGTAGCATTGGGTATGGCCTAGCATTAGATCTTGATTTTAACAATGGACTACATTTTCTGATATACCAGGTTTGTTTCAGGCAGACATTTTAAAAATTTGTTTACATTGGAATTATCTCTTTGCCATTCCATCTTTTCAACAGCTGACATCATTTTTTTCTATTTACTGAGAGATGTTTATATATTTTTAGAGTTAAATAAGTTATCTTGTATAGTTGCTATTTAGATGATTTTTTAAAAACATTTTTACATTTAAAACTTCTTAACATTTTACTTTTATGGGATAAATTTGGATCTAATGAGATTGTTGAATGGAACTAGAAATGTGGATAATTGAGTTGTTTGCTTTTCTAAAAATTGTTATTATTTTTAATAGAATCGTAAGAACGATGAAGCTTCTTATGAAAAGATGTTGAAACTGAGACGAGAATTTAGTAGAGCCATAACAATTCTGGAAATGATTAAGAGAAGAGAGAAAACAAAACGAGAATTATTGCACTTAACTTTAGAAGTTGTGGAAAAAAGGTAATATTGCCTGTGACATACTATGGCAGCTTTAGCCAAATGATGGGCACGATGTAAACAGAATATTTGGGGGAGGATAAGAGGCTAATATTCATGACAGTTGATATTGATTTGCAGAATTTACATTTTTAAAAAAAGATTTGTGGTTACTAGTTGTAGTTTTCTATTTATCAGATTAATTTGGGTTCCAAATTTTAGGAGAGTTTTGTGTATAATGTAGAACCTCTGATACACAGTTTTTTTTTGACAGAATCTTGGATGTTATTTTGAAAAGAACCTAGAGATCATTTTGTCCAGTTTTCTGTATTAATGTTTCTATTAAATAAAATTGGAAGGAAATGAATGTTTAATTGGTTTTATTTTCTGACTAGGTAGACAAAATTTTTTGTTCCAACTCTTTTTGGAAATGTGTGTTCTAATGTAACAGTATTTTCCTACATAATTAAGTAGACTAGACTAAAACAGAATTTTGTATAACTTCATTTTAACTAACATTTTCCAGTGCTTGATAATATAAAATTTGTTTTCCGTGTACCTTAGCATTTTTCTTACATTTTTGGCTTGTTTTGATTTCTTTCTGAATTCAAAATATGAGTTTGTTTATTCCTGTAAATTTTTCCTGTTAAAAATAGAAATGTTAGCTCTGTTTGATTGAGGTATCATTTGTTTTCCCTTTATACTGTTAAACTATGCAACATTTTCTTCTATTTGGTTACCTTTTCAAGATACCATTTGGGAGACTATGGTGGTGAAATCCTTAATGAAGTGAAAATCAGTAGATCAGAAAAAGAGTTATATGCCACTCCAACAACTCTTCATAATGGAAATCATCACAAAGTCCAAGAATGTAAAACTAAGGTGAATATTCTCTGGGGAGAAGCATATATGATAATATCGATGAGACAATTATTAATTTCTGCAGTTACCTTAATGTAATTTGATTAAGAAAAAAGTAATTAACATGAATTTAGTTCTTACTATTTGTCAAGCACTTTGCTAGGAGTTTGGGGTTTTTTTTTGTTTGTTTGTTGTTTTTGTTTTTTTGAGTTGGAGTTTCACTCTGTCACCCAGGCTAGAGTATAGTGGCACTCTCTTGGCCACCACAGCCTCGACCTGCTGGACTCAGGAGATCCTCTCTTCTCAGCCTTTCAAGTAGCTGGAACTATAGGCACACACCACCATGCCTGGCTACTTTTTTTTTGACTTATTGTAGAAACAAGGTTTTGCCAAGTTGCCCAGACTAGTCTCAAACCAAGATTGCCTGGGCTCGGGCAATCCTCTTGCCTCTGTCTCCCAAAGTGCTAGGATTATAGGCTTGAGCCACTGTACCTGGCTACTAGGAGACTTTACATGCATATTGGCCCATTAATCCTTACAACAACTCCTAGAGGTAGGTTTTGTTTACTTCTATATGACTTTTAGATCATAACTGGTAAATGACAGATTAAAGGTTTGAGTCCAGGTCTAACAGTCCATCACTTTCCAATATGCTGTCTGCTTCCTTAGAAAATAATGATGAAGTCTAGTTATTATCACTAGCCTTAGCAAACCCTGCATTGCATCTAAAATTAAAGGTTTCTTCATTGAGACTATTAAAAGTTATTTTTGTTGCCATCATCATTGCCAGAGCCAGCATTTATCAATTGTTATCTACCTTGAGAGACTTTAAGAAAATCCTCTAATGTCTGGGTCATAATTTCTTCCTAGTGATAGAGCCGGACTCAGTGATTATTTTAATCTCTTGTACTAAGCAATAATATTTATGCAGTACTCACCAGGTACATTAATTAAAGTATTTAACTGGAAAATATAAAAGCTAATATAAAATCTTTAATTTTAAGGAGCATAGATTTTAATGAGAAACATATTGACTGAAACATCCAGGCAATAGAGCCTTACTCTGTAACAAGATTTTAAAAGTGACTTAGGGTGTTTGTGGAAAATTCATCTTTAAAAAAATGTACACAGTTCTTATCTTTCATGGGTTCATTCTTAAAGGTCAAGGAAGAATGTGGAGCCGGAACACTTTTATTCAGCTCATGTCAATTCAAACATCAGAGTTCTTTCTTATTAATCACAGGCATCTAGCCCACCTTGTCTTTAAATCACACTTGCCTCTACAGCCCAAAATGTTGTCAATGCAAATGTCATTTTGTAAGCTATTTTTAAAAAATCCATTTTATATCAGTCAATGATTTTCCTAGGCATGTGATTGTTAAGCATTAGAAGATGAAAATCTTAGCTGATAATTATTGACAGAATCAGCTTTTATTATATATCAATTCTAATTTTAGATCTCCTTTAAGGATAAACACTCAGCCTATTTAAATGCTAATTTTAGAGATATGGTTGCATTCATTGTTGTCCTACTCCATTACAAATAGTTAACTATATTTACTCTGTCATACATCTCACCTTAAGATATGGGGAGTTTCTAAGAAGTTGGGATTTTCTTTTTGACGTGATAGTTATATCCATTGTAGGAAACAGTTTATCTCTCACTAAATGTAATTTGCCTTTCAAGCAACATTCTCATTGTGTATACTGTTTTTGATCCTAAAGTAGTTTAACATCTGGACTGCATATGGAAATGTATACATTCTTGAGTATTTTTGCACTTTCATGGTTTGTACGTTGGTGCTTGGAACAGTCATTTCCAATTTTTTTAAAGTGGTAATTTTTTTTTGCCTCCTGAGTAGCTGGGACTACAAGTGTGTGCCACCACACTCAGCTAATTTTTTGTGTTTTTTTGTAGAGACAGGTCTCTTGTCCATGCTGACTTTGAATTCTTGGGCTGAAGTGATTCTTCCACCTCGGACTTCAAAGTGTTGAGATTTCAGGCATTAGCTGTTCCACCTGCCTCCCCCGCTTTTAAAGGAATGCCAGTATGTTAACAGAAGCAGAGCTGTTCCGTTAAGGGGAATTGGGAGGTAAAAACCTACCCCTTCAACTAGTCCCTTTGCCAGATGGCTTCTCAGTTACCTCTACAGAACCCTGGGGTACATGAGAGCAATTTGATTATTGTTTAATTGAGGTAGTAATTGTAAATCCTAAAAAGTGAAGTTTTTTTCTAGCTAAAAAGCTTCTCAAAAAATTACCACCCACATAACAGACTTTTTAAAAAATAGAAAATAAGTGTACAAATGACTTAATGAATGTGATCCAGTTGAAGTTATTTTAAAAATAAAAGTAGTTATTTTTATCATTAATACAACGGATTTAAGTAAGAATTGAATTTAAATACATTTTAAATGCTGAATTGCATAATAGAGCAATCTCAAAAGTCACTAACATTTTAGTTTTAAGTTGTAATAACACTATAAGAAGGAAATTTAAATACCATAATTTTTCATTATAACGTGCAGAAAATAAAACGTTTTAATATATGATCACAGAATAATTTTTGCATATTAAAAACAATAAATAAAATCATCTGGGTAAAAAATGTATGTTTTTCAAAGAGCAGTATAGTTTTTCGTGGTTTCTAAAATGATTTTTATTTCTTCCTTTTGGGGGAAAAACCATCATGTAAACAGCACCCTCATCATTTGTCTTTGAAAGAAGAGGCTTCTGATGTGGTTCGTCAAAAGAAGAAGTACCCAAAGAAGCCTAAAGCAGAGGCTTTGATAACATCTCAACAACCCACTCCTGAGACATTGCCTGTGATCAATAAGAGTGACATTAAGCAATATGACTTTCACAGCTCAGATGAAGATGAATTTCCACAGGTGCTTGTTTTAAAACTATTTTGAAGACATTTCCTTCTAGTCTTTTATATTGCTATATTTTAAAAACATAATTGACATCTTTGAGTTTTTATTCTTACTTTGTTCCCCTAATGTTATAACATAAACATTTTCCACATTATCTGTGTAGCCACCTAAATGGTATTTACTTTCTGTTACTTTTCAACAGTTGGATAGAATTTATTATACTGTGGAACATTTAGATAGCTTTAAGTTTTTCCCTTTTATAAAAATGAACATAGATCTTTTCACTCTGTATTTAAAACATATTTTTAGAAATAGAATTACTAACCAAAGATTATCAGTATTTTAAAACAGTTAATAAATAATTGCAAATATCATCAACATTCATTTCTTTTTTACCACACTCCACCAGCATTATATTTTATAATTTTTAACGTCAATTTTGCTAATTTGTTAGATAATGGCTATTTGAATCTAAAGAAGATATAGAAGAACTAATTCCATTTTCAATTTGTGAAAGTATTCTTTAGTGAATACTGCAACAGTTTTATAGCAAAATATTTGCAACTTTACATTTTAATTTTATTTTCATAAGTGCTATTTTAAAAATAAGACTGTATATTAAAGGATCTGTTTTTTCAAAAAACAGTATTGTTTAGCACCTGCTCTAGCAATACCCTCTTTTTTTCTATGTGGTATAAGAAAAGAGAATATTGTAACAAAGACCTTGAACCTGCTACCAGCCTTATCATATTTTAACTTGTTTATTGATCATATTTCAACTCATTTTGACTTATTTGCTTCAAAGAAAATTTTTTATTAAAAACCAATATTGCAGATATGTTTAGAAGCAAGACTGTTTGTACAACTCTTTATTGCTATTACCATTTAAAATCTAGAGATTGCATAAAAGATGTCCCCTTTGGCTAGGTTATACTATTATTGCTCTGTTTTCATTGATTTAGTGTTTGTGCCCCAGATAAATTTTTGGCATTCATATGCATAATATCAAATGTGCAAAGGTATGTCTAGTTTCATATTCTCTTGAGAAACATATAATGAAGCCGTATATTACCTTTGTCAGTGGATCATCCTGTTAGACTCTCAAGCAAGGCTTTGAATAGCCATGGAACATTCATTCATCAGATGGCCATTTTGAAGGAATGTGAGATATTGTGCCCTAAAAATTAGTAGTTTGCCATGTAGAAAGTGGAGGGAAGGGCTCTGGGCACAGTGTATTTAGAGGGAATTGCTAGCAGTTTGGCATTGCTGGAGCATAAAACACAGAAGGGGGTTGGGGTAAAAGGAATGATGCCAGATGACAAATGGCCTCTACCACATTATATACTGGGAAATTATTTAAAATGTTAAGTAAGAAAATGACCTGGTTAGAGACATGGCGTGTGGAATAGCCTTACATTGGTATTACTGATGAGAGTCTAGAAAGTTTTGCTGTACTTTCCCCACTCCTTTAAGAGTGATGGCATAGGATACTATGATGTATAGAAAACTAACTCTTATTGCTGGAATCAGTCCATCCAACTGAAAAGTAGAGCTCACTCAGCATAACTAGTCACTTGTTCCTGTGCATTAAGTGATCTTCGTTTCTGCTCTGAATTCTTATGTCTGTAGTTCACAGCCCCAATGAATATTGCATTTTGAAACTTGTAGGTTCCTCTGAATTTTTCTGCTGGTCTTAGACAACTTCATTGATTTTTTTTTTGTATCCCCAAGTTGCTAAAGAGTAAGTATTTACCTATAGTTGGGCATCATTCAGTGAGGCAGCTATTAGGCTACAGCTCTTATAAAAATCAGGATTTTATTGCTAACAAAATCATTAAACCAATCATATGCTTTTTCTTTGTCCAATAAACAAGAAACTAGGAACAATAGGAGCCTTAAAGGAACAAACATTTCAACCAGTTTTACCCAGCTGAATTGCAGCAGAGCAGAACTAAAAATCCTACCTCTTCTTAATCATGCTTCTGATTCTCCTAACATCAGCTCTATCTTCCTATGTCTCAAAACATCCTTTGTCCCTGAAATGCACCTTGGGAATGGTAGTAAGAGGAAGGGTTGATATATACTCTATGCAAAGAATTTTTGAGACTTTGTAACACTTCCAGAGTATATTTTAGAAGAGGATTTGCAAAGGAACCAAGAGGTGTAAAATGTACATTTGGGATATCCTTTCACATTTCAGGTTTGAGGCTTGGGTTCCCTAAAGAATCAGCCCCAGCTCACTGTTTCTGTGTCTCCCCCATAGGGCTGGTGGAGGTATACTGGAACCTCAAACAAATGCCTTTCTCCCCTGGATGACCCTTCTCAGTGGTATTACCACAGTTTGGAAATAAACATTTTTCCTCTCAAAATAGGAAGAGAGGGATTTGTGAGGTTCAAAATTTGCAAGTAAATATGGTTGAGCCAGCATTTGTCAGAGAAAGAGATGTACTGCAGAGTGAAAGTGCGAGACAACTGAAACTTAAGTACCAATTTTTTTTTAATTTAACCATTTTGGGTGGAAATTTATCTAAAACATTATTTAATTGCCGTGTCAGAGTATATTTGTATGCCACTTAATCTGTTTTCATGATGTTTGTAAAGTGCTATAGTGGATCAGTGCTACTTAGGGATCCACTCAAACTTCATAGGGGTATTTGGCCTAATATCACCTGGCCTTGGCAGAATCCTTTTTAATATGTGACAGCTTTCTGAAAGTCTTTTTTTTTTGCTATAGGGTTGTGGGCTTATCACTTCTTTCTGCAACCAGTCTGCTTACCTTTAGCAAGTCTTCTTTTTTCTTCTAGTTTTCTGCTTCTGATCTGCTAACTTTAAAAAGTGATTTTTAAAAAAATTAGTAAGGAGATAAAAGCTTCCCTTTTGAATAAAGTCTGTGGCCTTTATGGCTTTTGGGGTGTGGGGGCTATTTGTAATCATTTTTAATTTCCTAGTTTTTGGCTTTATTACGTAGAGTTAAAATTGTTGGATAAAAATACACCTACATATGGTCAAGATAACTCATCGTTAAATATTTATATTCACATTATTTACAGTTTATAGTAGGATATATAAATCTTGAATTAATTATTTTTAAATCTGTAGTACTTCATGTTAAAAAACAATTAAGCAATACCATGTATACTTATCTGTAACAGCTCCATTAAAAATAAGGATTTTTAACTATAGAAAATGTTTACTAGTTATTAAATGTTGTGGGGAATTAACTGCCTACTGTATGTAACATAGGAGTGATTTACTGTTTGTGATAAGATTTGAATTTTAGATCAGTATAAATGTTATATATATTGACTTTTGATAACTCTGAAATGGAATGTCTTTTTTATCTAGGTACCATCCCCAGTATCAGAACCTGAAGAAGAAAATGATCCTGATGGTCCCTGTGCTTTCAGAAGGCGGGCAGGATGCCAGTATTATGCTGTAAGAACTTTATCTTTTGTAGCATTTTTGAGATCTAAAATTAACAGGTAACTCATGTCAAGGTGACTTAAACTTCATCTAAAAGTGAGAAGTGCGTCAGCACTTTTTATTTAACATCTCTTATGTGGATACCGGTAAAAGATGCTAAAAGGTATTAGTCCATTCAGAGTGTATCAGAATCCCTCTTGGGAATAGATAATTCTTCATATTTTAGAAATCTAGTTTTACTTTGATCTTTAATTATAACTTCAGCAGTCATGAAAATTACTTAGTGTGTCATTGCCAGAATTAGGTAAACCCAGAATCTCAAGTTGGCTCTAGAATCTTTGATGGCTACTGGGTGTTTAGTGAAATGTATTATGCAAGCCCATCTTGTGCATGTAGACTCAGTATATATCAAAGAAAGTAATAATTTTTAAACTTCCCTCTTGGCAATATTTTGTCTAATAGTTATAACTTGACACACTTAGAAATTTCTTTGTCTATTAGATCAAGTTTTGATGCAGCGTTATATTATTCCCTATTGCTCAATTTTTCAGAAAAGAAATAACTTTAATGTTACAAGGATAGCTTTGACTTTCTTATGTGGCTTGTGGAGACCGTTTTTCTTGTTGCGTAATGGTAGACATATACACAGACAACTTTTTCAGGATGAGTGTGTTTAGTATAGTAGAGGTGGGGATTTGTTTACCAGTTATGCTAATGAGAGAAGGGGAAATTCTGATGAAAGAGGACAGAAGTGGTAAGACATAGAATGATGAAGGGAATGAGAAGGCAAGAACAGGTTGTATGTTTCTTACAAGTAAAGAGAGAGCTTCAATTTGACCCATGTGTACTTGGTGTGCAATTTTTAGTCCAAAACAAAAAAAATTCCTTCTGATTTATCTTAATAGGATGCCTGTAAGTTACTATGTAATTTCATAATCTGTACTTTTTACATAAATGTTAAAAGATATATTATTTTTAAAGACATTTATTTTTAAATATGATATATTCTAAGTGAATTTATATTTATAAGTTGAATTCAGTTGGAGTTATTTTGGGGAGTCAACTTTTGATGCAATTTTGTAAAATTTAACCTGGATAGTATTCATTTAAGCCCCAGTTTTCCATCTAGATTTTAATTGTTCTGCTAATGTTGCAGTTACTTTATTTTCTATCATGATTTAACTTTTCACTTCAGACTTACTCTGTGAGTTTTTATTTTTTTTCTTTCTTTGCAGCCTCGTTTGGACCAAGCTAACCATTTGTGTGAAAATTCAGAATTGGTTGATTTGGATAAGTTGAGATATAGGCATTGCCTTACAACACTTACAGTCCCAAGAAGATGTATAGGATTTGCAAGGAGGCGAATTGGCAGAGGTGGAAGGTAAATTATTGGTTTTGACCTGGTTTTTGTTTACAAGCTGGAAGGGATGGTATAGAGAAAATGTTAAGCTCTTCCAGTTAATATTTGGTTTTATGTTGCTTTTCAGGGTCATAATGGACCGAATATCCACAGAACATGACCCAATCCTGAAACAGATAGACCCCGAAATGCTGAATAGTTTTTCAAGCTCTTCCCAAACTATAGACTTTTCTTCTAATTTCTCTCGGACCAATGCTTCCAGTAAACATTGTGAAAATAGACTGTCCCTTTCTGAAATATTAAGCAATATCAGATCATGTCGACTACAGTGTTTTCAGCCAAGGCTACTAAATTTACAGGACAGTGATAGTGAAGAATGTACCTCAAGAAAACCAGGGCAGACTGTGAACAGTAAAAGAGTTTCTGCGGCAGCATCTGTAGCTTTATTGAGCACCAGCAAGAATGGCATATCAGGTAAGCTGTTGCTATGTGGAGACTATCCTGCTATTCATTTCTCCTAAATGTTATTATCCACTAAATAGACTCTCAGAGTAAATTTTGAAGATTTATTTTCCTAATCCCACTCAGGAATGGAATTTATCTTAACCTACTACATTTTTTTCCAACCTAAGACACAAAGCTCTAATATTGTGCCTCACACTTTAACCAGAATTCCCTAACTGGTAATCTGTAAAACTACAGATGCATGTTTTGAATGTGTATGCCTGGTATGGTGAATGCATACAGAGTTCCTCGTGGGCAGACTGCTTGTAAGCTGCCACCTAATCATCATCACCCAGTATTATTGTCTGCTTCTTATGTTAAAGAAAAATTTTCAAAAATTTTCATTTTTGTGTATTAACTTTGCTTAGATAATAGCCATTACTCCTTAAATGTTCTATTGAATGCTTTATTTCTAAAAAAGAAAAGCTTTAGGTGACTATGAATAATTACAATTTTTGTCTGATAGCTTCTTTTTGAGATCAGGAAGGTTTTTTTGTTTTTTTTTCGTTTTTTCATTTTAAGATACATTGTGTGTCGGTCACAATGGCTCATTATTGTAATCCCAGCACTTTGGGAGGCCTAGGCGGGAAGATTGCCTGAGCCCAGGAGTTTGAGACCAGTCTAGGCAACATAGTTAGACTTCAACTCTACAAAAAATAAAAAAATTAGCGGAGTATTGTGGCACACACATGTAGTCCCAGCTAATTGGAAGGCTGAGGTAGAAGGATCACCTGAGCCCAGGAAGTTGAGGCTGCGGTGAGCTGTGATCATGCTACTGCACTCCTGTATGAACAACAGTGTGAAACTTCAACTCAGAAAAAAAAGATTGTGTTCAAATTAATTTAATCTTTTTATGACATGTACTTGTAAATAATGTATAATAGCAAGAGAATCTAAGATACAGTTTTGACTTATTTTCTTTTGTGGATAGTCTTCTCTTCATCACATGTATACAAACAAGTATGTATAATTTATAAAATCTTTATAATGTGTACATTGCAAATGATGCATGATATCCTAAGACAAAAATAGATGTAGCTTGACTTGTACTGTTGATAATTTTTTTTCTGTATGTATGTCTAAATTATTTCCTAGGTGGTGCATTTTAGGATGTGAAATAATCATATTAAGCTTCTTTAAAGAAATCTTAAATAATTTTAGGTTGAAATTTGGTCTCAGTAGCATTCAGTCTTTTAGTTACTGAGTTGCCTGTTTTCCAACTTGACTTAGACATTTATGTTTAAAGGTTATAATGGAAAATTAGATTTGTTTGAGTGATTAGAAGTTAGCATATCATTTCTCAAATAAGTTGGTTAATTTTCTCGTGAGTGAACTTAGGTAAGGAAAATAGCATCCCATTATATAAAGTTCCTGTCTCTGTGAAGTTTAATGAGCTCGAAACTGAAATGGATTAGTACCGAACATGATTTGAGGTCATAGGATTATTAGAACTCTAAAGATAGCAGAAGTTGATGATTATTAGGACAAAGCTTTTTTTCAGTCAGTTCCAAGGCAAAGTTCAAATTGTTTTAACTAAACAGGAAGATATTATATAGATTTCTATAATTACATTTGACCATAGGCTGAATTTCTTCCCTACCAATGTAGACTATATTTTAAAAAATAAATTTAAAATCTTCCTTTCTCACCTTGAACATGACGAATGATATGCAGTTTTCTACTATACATTCCAGATGAACTCTGGACTTAACTTGACCTTTCTTTTTCAGAAAATGTATATATGTTGTGTATGTTATATCATGAATACGATATATGTTGATTAAAAATATGACTTAAAGCGTTCTATGATTCTATAAAACTGTCATATGTCAACATAAGGCAAGCATCTAAAATATTAGGCATGCATGTACTTCTCAGGAAATTTAAATCACAAATGTGCAATGTTAACAATAAGGGGGTTTTTTTGGTTATTTTTACTTTCCCCTTACCATTAGAAAAATTAGTATTTTTGGTCTATGTAATTCTTACATTTTTAAAATACCCTTAACATAGTACCATTTCCTTCTTCCCTTGAAAAATGTTGAAGCTTAAGCAACAACTAAGGTACATTAGAGGTCAGTGTTTTAAAATCAGATCTTTCATATTTAAGTATTTGTTCCTCCTCTACTGACTGTGACCCTCTAGTTGCTGGGTCCCAAGGTTTTTCGTTTGCAACAAATATCTTTTGTTTTAAAATACTAAACATGGCATGGGAATATAAATATGTAGTGAAAAAAGTCTTCTAACAGCATTTTCTATAAATAATTGAAAAGCAGTGGTGATTTTTAGTATCCATTTGTATCATTTAATCTGTATCTTTAACACCTTTGCCTTCTGCATGTTCCTAGTGGACTTGTCATGAGCACATGTGTGTCTTTAAGAGTAACAAGACAAAAATAAAATAAAATAACAAGACTGACACAGGACCATATCACTGTATTGCTGAATGAAACATTATTAGTACTGAATTTTCTGTTTCACAGCTGAGATATTGTAGAAAATGAAGAGTTTAATCAGAAATACAAACCTAATGCACTTGGCAGTAATGTTTATTCCACAAATTATCTTAGAAAAGAAAGGGGGCTGTGTCTTACATGAACTTGAGAGCTAGTAGCAAAGAATTTTCTTTCTTTTGTGTTGTTAATAACCCTGGTTAATATTTTTCAAGTCATAATCCATGTGTCCAAAACATTCTATTTGTAACTTATATATACTTAAAAAGAAAATTGAAATGTGTGTCCTAGGCATTATAACTGCTATATTACATAACTGTCCTTTGAGATGATGTTCTTAAATCCAAAGCTCAAGAAAATATGTTTTTATATTTGAAAGGCCTTTGTTTGTTCAGACTTGAAGGATGAGATTAATTTATATTTAGTCTTGGTTTTCACTAGTGCATGATTGTAAATTAATATAGTATGTTTTTCTTTACTCATTTGTCTTAGTAATATCTAGAATAAATACCAACAGCCCTTTTGACCAGCTCTAGATATCTTGATATTACCAGTTTGTAAAATCATTGTTTATACAGTTTTCCAAGAGAAATTTCTGATTTTTAATTTATTCAGCTTCTCTTCTCATTCTCGCTTAAATTGCCATAAATGTTTGCAACCATAAAAATGGGTAATACTGTGCTTTAAGAACTAGCTAAGATACTCACAAGGATTTATTTTTGGGGGTTAGATTTGCCTTCAAAGGTGAGAGAAGTGAATTTATACCTAAGGGCTTAAAATATTTTTGTTTGACTGTAAAAATGAAGTTTCAATTGTAGCTATTTAGCTTGGATGTCAGAAGTTGAAATGGATCTTTGGTCTTTTTTCATTATCCTCACATCTGTTTGTTCCTAATTCCCTGTGCCACTTACTTTTCCACTGTCTGCCCTCAAAGTCTCACAGTTTATTTGCTAGTTTGCCTTTAGCTGTAAGAACTAACATGTCAGCCGGGCTTGGTGGCTCAGCTTGTAATCCTGCGCCTTTGGGAGGCTGAGGTGAGTGGATTATCTGAGCCTGCGGGCTCAAGACCCGCCTGGGCAACTTGGCGAGACCTCATCTCTACAATAAATCAAAAATTAGCTAGGCATGGTAGCGCACATCTGTAGTTCCAGCTACTTGGAAGGCTGAGGCGGAAGGATCGCCGGAGCCCAGCAGGTCGAGGCTGCGGTGGCCGGGAGCGGCCACTGCACTCCAGTCTGGGCGACCGAGTGAGACTCCAACTCAAAAAAAAAAAAAAAAAAAGAACTAACGTGCCTTGGATGTCTGTAGTCCTAGGAAGGTAATGTCAGCTCTCCTGGACTAGATTTGTCCTCAGATTAACTCTGGTGGTTTATATGAACTTTTACCTGACTCCTCACAACAATCTGGAAGATTTGAAACCGGATCCCTCTTTCTAACCCCCAATCCGGCCCTAAATCTGTCCTTTAAAACAAGCAAACAAACAAACAAAATATATACAGTTAGCATTGCTTTGACAAAGCATGTATGAAACTTCTTGTAAAAAGATTTGCATGGTAGATGAAGAACTGCTAGATAATGTATTCATCTTGATTTTTAGATAATCTTTACTCTAAATTAAGTATTCTTTGTTAAGCTATGAAAATTTGGTCTGTGCTAGTATTTGAAAAATTGGTAACTTCCCAGGAATATATCATCTTAGCCTAGTTTGAGAAACATTCCATTAAAAATTAAAACATGGGCCATTTCCTTACTAGACTCTGGTATGCTCTTTGAGCTATGGCCATCGCCATGTTTCTTGACTTTGGTTCCCTCCCCTACCTAGGGGAGGTGAATCTTCTCTCTTCTGTCTTCTCTCTTCTCTCTCGCTCTCACTCTCATTTACTTTCTAAATAAACTATTTTTTAATCTAAAAAAAAAGATGTTGAAAAAACAAAGGCATGTACATACACAAAAAAGTCCCTACTTTGTTGTGGGACGACCATCTAGAACAGCTATAGTGTTTCTATTAGACTTTTCTTTTTAGCTTACAAATGAAAACAACATACAAAGTCAACACTTATAAAAATTTCGCATATACTCAAGAGTACCTCTGTGGACCCAAACTTAAGAAACAGTTATCTGGAGATTTATAGTTATTATATTAGTATAAAATCTGTGGATGTATCCTGAGTATATTTTTACTGGTTCACTGTCAGAATATAGAAGGGAAAGGTGATAAGAGGTCATCCGAGGCAGAGAACCATATAGGAACCACATACCTGAAAGGTAAAAGACAAAATGAGGGAGGCCTGGGAATCTTGAAAACAGAAACAACATTCCAAGGATGATGATAAATATTTTAAAGAAAGGTACATGGATTCTTCTCAGCAATAAAAGTAGGTTGATAAGTCCAAGAAAATGAGTCAGATTTATAGAAGATAGCCAGAAAGGTGAAAGGCTTTCATGAAAAACATACTGTTTTTAATATATATATTATATATCCAGAAATGCAAACTTGTGACTTATGTACAGAATGATATAGTTGTATATATAAAAGAGAAAATTCTGTAATAAGTCACTTTTAAGCTAGCAACTTAAGATCAACTAGTGAAAATAACTTGGGTTGGCCCTAAGCAGGAGAAGCAGAAAAGGTTTCTGTTTTGTACATTCCCACTTCCCCTTTGTGCCATCATCACCTCACCCAAAGCCAGGTCCCCATCTTGTATCTCATTCCAAAACAGGTTTATTACCTCTTCCTGGTGTATTTTAATGCGTCCCTCTCAGTTACTCAAAGCCTGTAAGAAATAAGTCTCTCATAAATGTATTTCAGTAACTTTAAAAGAAAAATAATTGGTAGAGAAAGTGCTTTCAAATTTCCACTCCCCACTTACCAGTAGGTCAACTTGAGAACCCTGAAAATGGTAGTTGAATATTGTGTCCATGCCATTAAAATCACATATTTCTTACTACTTTCCCTCCATCCCAAACTGGTAAAGAAGTTAGAAAGGGTGTTTTGTATATGTTCTTGTGTTATTGATTACTGTTTGCTATTTTTGTCTAAAGAGTTAAAATAATAGTAAACTGCTCTAGAAAATTCTGAATGAGGAGCATCAGCTTGTTTAAAGCATAAAATACCCCCCTTTTTTTTTTGGCATGCTTATGGCCACTACACCCTCTACCTGCTGTGCTCAGACGATCCTTCCACCTCAACCTTCCAAGTAACTGCAGCCTTACTTAGATGATCCTTCTGGGCTTCCACACCTGGCTTATTTTTTTTATTTATTGTAGAGACGAGGTCTCACCAAGTTGCCCGGGCTGTTCTCAAACCCCTGAGCTCTGGCAATCCTCTCACCTTGGTCTCCCAAAATGCTGGGATTACAGGCTTGAGCCACCACACAAAATACCTTTAAATAGTAAAGAAAGAGCTACATGTCAAGGATGACTGTAACATACTGAGCTTGAGGGGAGGGGGAAGAAAAAATATGAAATTTTAGAAGCATTTCTATATCATAGAATTAAGTTTGTACCAGTGATTTTTCAACCAGAAATGGGATCAGGGATGAGATTTTTGGTATCCAAGTCAGCCTACGTTTTAAAAGGTTGAGAAACACCATTATTCTGAATAATTTGGATTCAGACTAGGTTGGAATTCTGTGTGTTTTCTATGAAGTGGAAAGACGGGCCTGAGCAAATTAATGATCTCAGAAAGACAGGGTAGTAAATGAGCTTAAAAAAAAAAAAAAGTAATTTTATCAGCATCCCTTTTTAATATGTATACAAGTGATCACATATTCATAAAAGTAAGTAAAACTTCTCTAGTTGGCAATACTGTGTTAGCCATGGGCTACCAACCCAAAAGTATTTTTTGTTGTTGTCAGGAGACAACAGTTTGTTCTTTCTACTGATCTTGATATACTTTATTCTGAATTAGTAAGATTTTATCAACTGACTTAAGAGATGTTGAAAAGAGAAAAGACTCTCATTCTCATCTCTCTCAATTTTGGAATAGCCACTAAAAGTATATTATTTTTTGGTTTATTCCTTGCTTAAAGTTAGACACTATTCCTCCTGCTTCTTCACTAAAACATAAGGCTCAGCCCTGGACTCACTTAATATGGAGTTAAGGATTATTCTAATACCAGATTCCAAGTCCATTTATTTGAATTAATATACTATTTATACATATAGGACTTAAACAGATTTATTTGGGTTTAAGATTTTTTTTTCTGTCTTTATGTCTAATAAACTTTATTTAAAACTATATTTAAAAATAGAACACAGTGAATTTAACATGTTCAAAAAAGACATTTGATTTTGTTGGTAATTCAGTAAGATAACTAATGTTATTCAGAAATACAGGTAATATTAAACTTTTAGAGTGAGCACTATTATGGCCCCAAGTTTTTGAATCTTCTGAAAATAAAATTGCTATCTAAGAACTCTTTTCCCCACATAATCCAGTACATATTTTAATGATAATGTTGTGGAGTAGACATGAAACTATATCGAAAGCTTTATCCACCTCTGGGACCTAACTCCCTTTTAATAGAAAATAGTACTATGCATAATTTGTTATATGTTTAATTTGCTATCAACAATTTTTTTTTTTTTATTTCAGAACAGAAAATTTAGGGAGAGAAGTAACTTAGGTTGAAAGTGTAGTCTCCAAACTAAAACTCCTTTAGGTCATATTGATTAGATTGCTCAATTGCATGTAAAGGTTGACTCGTATTAATTGGTATTTCTTTATCTTTTCTTCCCAGTTATACTGTATGACTTTATAACAGGGACCCTTCTTCTTACTTTATTTTCCCCTGTATTCACAGTAACTCCTAGTCAGTACTCTTCATCGTAGTAGATGGTGAATAATTGTTGACTGGGTGAAATAGTTGACAGAGAGGAAAGCAAGCAATAAGGAAAAATAGAGCAAAATTACACTAGAGTAATTGTATTCTGATATGATTTCGTTTTTCTTGACTCTGTACTGGTTTCAATGGAAATAGCTTTGTGTTCTCCCAATCAGTTTATCGATGATCTACTTGAATATCAGTGAAATTTTTTCTTTGCATTTCCTTGAGAAAAAATGATTTATATAACTTAGCTGATCTTTTAAGCAAAAGTTTTAGATGTCTCATTTTTGAAACTCACTTTTAACACAGCATAATTTCTTACATCTCAGGATACATAGTATCTTTAATTTTTTGAATACTTCTCTGTTAGCTAGCCCACATTTTTATAGATAGGATTTATTTTAAGCATTGAATCTATTGGCTTAAACTAATGTGGCGTATGGTTATTTTAGATGAACGTCTTTGTTCTCTACTCTGAATTGTAATCAGAGAAAAAAGTATTTTTACTTCAATGTTATATGAAAACCAGCAGTAAGAATCACATACAAGCCGGGCTCGGTGGCTCAGCTTGTAATCCCGTGCTTTGGGAGGCTGAGGTGAGTGGATTGCCTGAGCCCGCGGGTTTGAGACCCACCTGGGCAACTTGGCGAGACCTCATCTCTTCAATAAATAAAAAATGAGCCGGGTGTGGCAGCACACGCCTTATAGTTCCAGCTACTTGGAAGGCTGAGGCGGAAGGATCACCGGAGCCCAGCAGGTTGAGGCTACGGTGGCCAGGAGTGGCCACTGCACTCCAGCTGGGCGACAGAGTGAGACTCCAATTCAAAAAAAAAAATCACATACAGTCTTGTAGATGTTCCTACTTTCTTATTAAGGCTATAACTTAATCATTATTATCAACATTAATAAATCAAAGTTTTTCTCATTACACGGTCACTATAATATAGATAATCAAGAGTGATCTAAGAGTTAGTAAGTCTGAATAAATGACAAAATCCTCATGTTCAAACTATATTATAAAATAAAAAACTACACATAGGAACTTTTTTTAACATGTCATATTAAGAAAATTATAGATCTTACCATATTTGCTGAAAGATTTGTCATTTTTATTAGGTTGTTACTGATAATGTATATTGTGATTTGTGATTGCTTTCATCTTAATTATGGATAAGTTGATATTGTATTCTACTTGTGTTATGAAAAATACTTTGAAGCATATGTACTTACAAAATTAATGTCCTTTACCAGTAACAGGGGGTATCACAGAAGAGCAATTTCAGACACATCAACAGCAGTTAGTTCAAATGCAAAGGCAGCAACTTGCTCAGCTTCAGCAGAAACAGCAGTCTCAGCATTCCTTGCAACAGACACATCCAAAAGCACAGGTACACTTATCTTTTAATCATGATTGTGTCTCTTTCTTTCAAAACTCTTTATGTAGTTTTGTTCGGTTTAGGTCACAAAAGATAACCTTGGTTTTTGCCACTCTTGATTTTAGAATCTAAGCTGAATTTCTTTCAAGTTAATTATGTAATTTTAAGTGACTAGTGTATAAACTCGTCTCTTGATATTTTGAGAAGAGTACTGGAGCCAAATATGGTATTTTTAATTTAGGAAAAAAACAACTACATTTTTTGACAGGTTACTGAGAATTTATAGAAGTAATTATATACTCTTAAAACTATCATTCCTACCCCAGCTCCTAAAAAAAGATTTTTATTTTTTAAGGATATAACTTTCCTAACTCCTTCCTAGCTATGTGTTTAAGCACCATGTAGATAAGCCCCATGCGCTGAGAGGTAATTCACTTAAATTATGCCATAAATGTAAACATTAAAGCCCCTTGCCTCTGTGAATCACATATCCCTGTAGAAAAACAGTTGCTACAGGAGGAAGTTGTTTATAGACACCATTAAATAAAGACACTAGAGATAAGAATAAAAATACTTTATAAATTCATAATTGCCAGAAGAGCCAGCCCTACCAACACCTTGATTTTAACCTTGGAAGGCCCATTGTGGATTTACGGCCTCCAGAACTATACGAGAATAAATTTCTTTGGTTTTAAAGCACCAAAAACAAACAAAACTAGTTAAGAAATATATTTAAAATTTGAACCACCTGAAAAAAATAAACCTTGCATTTTAGGTCTTAAAAATATTTGCTCCATAATTCTAAAACTACTTCTAAAGTAATAACTGAGATTAACTGAATCCTGGTTTATATACTGTGAGCTTTCAGGCCAGGATCTGCCCATAGTGGTTTAGCTCATTTTCAAAGGGTCAGTACACTGACCTTGAAGACCCTGAGTCCAACAGCATGAAGATCTCCGTAACCCTGGACCCATCAACACTCTTGTGATATCCAGGTGGATCTGGGACAGTCTAAAGACTTGGGCTATTGGATTTAGTAATAACAGTTAACCACTTGTATACAGAATCAAGGAGAAATGGCCATTTAACTTGCTTTTGTTTGCTTTTTCTGAGTCTCCTGGGTAACCAGACTAAAGTATTTTCAGCTTACTTCAAAGTTAGGCCAAGATGGGTTTTTACATTGTGACAAAAGCAAATATTAGTCATCTCTGTGATTTCATTCCACCGGTAGTATCCAGCTTGTCAGGCATTTTTGAAAGCATTCATTAACATTTATTGGAAAAATGAATAGAGCATTAAAGGTTTGAGTTTTTTAGTTTTGTTTTGGTCCCCCCCCGCAGGAATAACTGCGTCCCAGTTTTTAGTTACTTCCTTGCTTTATGTGCCAAAAATAGTCCAGGGAGTCTTAGGTCTCTTAATCTAAACACTTGTAATTGTTCAACATTAGAAAGGCAACAGCCTCTTGGGTTTGCCCCATTCTTTAATATGTTCTTGAAATCATATCTAAAAAATAGAGTTTATTTTAACTTTGCTCATTGTTCATTTTATAGGGCTCAAGCACCTCTGACTGTATGTCTAAAACACTTGACTCAGCCAGCGCCCACTTTGCTGCATCTGCAGTGGTTAGTGCACCTGTTCCAAGTCGCAGTGAGGTAGCCAAGGAACAGAACACTGGCCACAACATAAATGGTGTTGTCCAGCCTTCAGGTACAGCTGGGGTTTCACATGGTACTTACTGTCTTGAAGTTGTAACTCATTGATTGGGAGTATGGTCGTTATTTTTTATTTCCAAGGGGAAAATGTGTTTAGGAAGTCAATCAGGACTCTAAGATTTCTTTAGAAAGATGCAGGTAAATAGCTAGGTGTTTTCTAGAATTCACATAGAACCTTCTCTCTGTTTCCTCTCACGTGCACTGACTACCTGCTTGTGTAACACTTTACCCTTCCTGGTTTAACTCACATACTATCAGTTGCCTCACATCTTAGGAAATCCATCGTGCTAATTATTACTGACTATTACCATTGAATCATCTATGCATTGATAACAATGTGAGATATTATCCATAATCTGTAATAAGTTTGAAATTGGGTTTGTTTTCCCACTGTTACATACTCATGGGCATACTTCCTGGACTTCTCTTCTTGAGATACAGGAGTGCTGTGAAACCCTGTCTGCTTCTTTACCCCAGTCCCCAGAGACCCTGCAACTACCTCTCAGACCCCAGAATTTTTCCATTGCTTTTGTGTATATTCGTGATCATGATTGCTAATTCTTGCATCTACAAATTCTTAGGAAAATCCAACTGTTGTTTCCATTGTCCTATTATACTTATCTCCAAAGTAGCCAGATATAGAGGCAGCAGAATACTTTGCAAAGCCCTTTTATGTAGACCAATAAAAAGAGAGTATCTTTGGGGTTGCAACAGGTGATTACATTGTACTTACTGATCCGAGGCTCTCTTTGGAGATACCAGTATCTGGAAAGTTAGCTTGGTATTTAATTCAAATACATATGTTTGCATTTATTTTTATTAAATTTCTAAAACTAAAGAGGTAATGTTTCATGACACTGATTGAGTGATTTTTTTTTTTTCTTTTTCAGGAACCTCTAAAACATTATACTCCACCAATATGGCTTTATCATCCAGCCCAGGGATTTCAGCTGTACAGCTTGTAAGGACAGTTGGCCACACCACTACAAACCACTTAATCCCAGCATTGTGCACAAGCAGTCCTCAAACACTTCCCATGAACAATTCCTGCCTGACAAACGCAGTGCACCTCAATAACGTCAGTGTTGTTTCTCCAGTCAATGTGCATATCAATACACGGACTTCAGCACCATCGCCAACAGCCTTAAAACTTGCCACAGTTGCTGCCAGTATGGACAGAGTGCCAAAGGTTACTCCCAGCAGTGCCATCAGCAGCATAGCAAGGTGTGTGTGTGTGTGTGTGTGTGTGTGTGTGTGTGTGTGTTTCAAGTATCGTTCTGTCACTGGGCTGGCTATCCTGTGGGAAGAAGACTTCTTTTTTAGTGCTCAAGTAGTTAGTGTCTGTTAACAGACTAGATGTTGAGGATTTACTTAGTGTAAAGCTCTGTGACTTAGATTGTGTTCCTAATAAGATGCTTAAATGCCAGCCAGAAATGTGAAAAAGTGAAAAAAAAGAGACACCATTAAATTGGCAAATTCATCAGCATGTATTTTAGAAGCTTCAATTACTCTTATGTTAATTTGTTATAGTTTAGGCAGTCTGAAAGATTAGAATTGTTGTTACTAATTCCATTCCAGAGTTTAGGTTTCAAATAAAAATTTGTATTTTTTTCAGCATTATACACAAAGGGAAATAAATTATTTTATGTATATTTTAAAATTGAGAATATTCTAGGATTAACTAAATCTATAATAATGTATTTCAGAGAGTATTTTTATATTTCTATGACACTAACAGAAGGAGAACAGTGAATCCTAAAAGGATTGATTTGCATGGGTTAATAAATTTGCATGGGTAAATGGTTAATAAAGCCTGTAAAATTAAACTCTAGTGGGAAGCAATTTAAATAACATTGTACTCCTAATGATTATACTTTTTGAGTATCATACACTTTATCGATATGGAAAAAAAAAAGCAAAGAAACTCCAACTTGGATTGTCCTGTGTTACATATTTCATAAATAATTTTTCATTGGGTTCTATTGAAATACTATGTTGAATTATTATCTTACCTAAGTAACTAACTATAGTCAAATAACTACAAATTGATGAGATTTCTGAGCAAAAGAAAACTTGATCTCCTTCCTGTCCAGAAATGATAAAAATAGAAAATGTTCTTGTGAAGTTAACTGTAATTACATTAAAAGGTATTTGTAAATATTGAGTGGTTACATCATATTCTAGAGCATATTAATGTTTATTTTACTATTTGCCTTATTATAGAGAGAACCACGAACCAGAAAGATTGGGTTTAAATGGAATAGCAGAGACAACAGTAGCTATGGAAGTGACATAACCTAAAACATGTGACTCTGACCTGTGCTGATGGTGTGCAGTCATTCATATTCCAGCCGAATGCAGAAGGTGACACTCTGTGGATCACAGAGCGTAACAATGGACCTAAATGGACTACGTATATCGGATGTTAAATCGATATATGATGTATATTTTGTAAAATTGGGAAAATCACTACCTTGTAAAATAGTTTATTTGTATCATCAATATTATTTCTGTTACTTGAATAGTAGATATTCATCATCATGCTTTTGCACTTGAATTTGCAACTGAATGGATTTTAAAAAATAATTCTTTAATGGGATCATGAGCATGAAATGGGATCCTGCATCACTTGTTTTAACTATTTATTTTGCCATGTTTACATTTTGTATCTTGTAAAAATAAATCCAACTTTGTGTCTAAAAAGTTAAAGATTCATAGCTAGGAAATGAAATTCTTGTAATTTTTTTCTAAAGGAACTGTAAAGTTTTCACTTGGTTCATTTTGTTTCACAATTTGACTAGATGGACTTTTTGGTAAATACTTTAGTGGCATTTCACTGTCAAATATGAAGTTCAAGGCAAAATAGTATTTTCTATTACTGTGCAGGGGAAAGGGATGGATCGATACATGCAAATTTAATGTAGTAACTCACTTTTCCATATATTTTGAATGTATATTTCTATAATACCAGTTTATAAAAAATAATACACAGAAAAAAATGGACTAGGAAAAATTATGCATCTAGCACATTTAAACTGTGCAGATATGAAAATTTTTCAAGGATCATATTTTATCTGAAGACTGCATATTTTAACTGGCTTTAAAACTGTAACACACCACATAAAAGATATTTTACCAGGTATGTATTGCATTATATCATTGCAATAATTATTGGAAGTCTAGATATCGAGCCATCCCAGGTGTTGGGAGGGGGGAGGGTTGTGGCAAGATTGTCTTTTCAATTTTGGAGAGTTTTCCTGTGGCTACAAGGCAAGTAACGGGTTGGAAAAAGTCTGACTGTAAGCGTTGGACACCTTCATAGTGTAGTGTTTTAGTGACTTTTTTTATACGGTTCTTGTAAATTAGATACGTGTAGTGGTGTTTCAGAATGTTTGTTTATGCACTAGTTCAGACAACTTTCCCTGTTACTTGTTCTTGATAAGTGAAAACTGCAGGGAAATAAAAAATACATATCAAAACATGGACATGCTGCATATGTGTTTATTTCACAATGTGCACACAGTATAAGTGGAAATTTAAGGGAGATGATAGCACTTGACAGCACTTTTCATTTTCACATTGCTTTGCAAGCATTAATGAAAATAATGATAAGAAGCTCATCTGTGGGCACTCTTGGATTTCAGATAATCCAATATAAACTACCTTTGATATGAAAGTTTTTAAAATATTTTACAGAATGTAAGTAATTTGCAGTAGAGCAGTCATTGAAATCTCCTAAGTGAGCCTCGTTTTATAAATAAAAGTTTAGAATAGAATTATATTGCAAGGGGGTTTTGTCAAGTAAGTACTGGGAAATGTAAATATTTTTAATGAATACAATTAAAACCATTTCAAACTTACATAATTTTATACCTTAGATTTTTTTATATCTGCATTCCTGAAAGTTGTAAGTTGATATGTCAGTTGAATTAACGGGCCAAGATTTCTGCTGAGAGTGTTTTTATTCAGGTCCTAAATGTATAAAGCAATTTATGGTCAAAACCATAGAAAAAAATAAATTTAATTTCTTCATTGGTTGTGACCTGATAGGATCCATGCTCGTTTCTGCCATACTACCTCTGGAGTTACTCATTGCTGATTACATAAAGGAAATCATTTTTATTTGACATGTATTATGACTGTTCATTCTGCTTATAGTTGGATGTATCTCCTTGCTATTAAGAACGTAAAACAACTTTAGTGCCAATTTCAGAGAAACCTTTATCCCCATTTTACTGAAGTAAAGCATGAAGTGAATTTGCCTTATGTGATTATATATGTTATAAATAAGTAAAACAAAAGAACTTCCATTTGTACGGTTTCTGGAGGTGGTGGCAATTGCAGAACTTATCAAAGACTGATGACCAATTGATTTGTTCATTTTGAAGTAAAATAGAAAAATAAGCCTTCCTTATTTTGGTGGTTGTAACTGTTTCATGGATGGCATTTCAGTTCCTTGCATACACTTTTCCAGTGCTTTTCAAAAACTTAGGTGACATATTTATTTTCACTTTATTAAACTGAAGAATAGTTCACTTTCGCATTGGACAGTACCACCATCTCTAGGTTTTCTGAGGAAACTATTGGTACGCAGAGTCCAGTAAGCTTTTAGAATCTGTGGAGAATGTACTTGGGGTGGAAGTGGAAGGTTTTGTTTTTGTTTTTGTTTTTAATAAAAAGTAACTTTCATGAGTCTTATAATTTAATTCAGTATAGATAAAAAATATTTATAAACTGTATTTTTCTGCCTTCCTAAAGAAAGTAACCCCCTTCCTTTCCCAGTCATTCAAGATCATTATCATGATGTAGCTCTAAGTATATTTGAGAATGTGTTGCACATCTTTATTTTGCAAAAGACCAAGGGAAAAATAAAGATATTTGGAGGGCACATTTTGAAAATATACATAACACACATGTCTATTCTGACTTTTTTAAAAAATAGGAAATACAGTATTTGCAACTGTGTAATTTAGTGTTTCTTTATTACCAAGGCTGTTTTGGGGGTGGGTGAGGGAGAACAGCAAGCGGGGGCTGACATTTCAGAAGCTTTTCTCTGCTGTGTTCTGCTGTATTTGAGTGCAATGCTATACTTTTCAACAGATGCTATTGATCAATAATACACTTGTGGCTGAAGTATGTTGTTGTCTCTTAACTGACTTGGCAAACTACTAACTTTTTAAAGGTAACGATGTCTCAAGTAGTTCTGAACTATAAGAGTTTTTCATCACTAACAGTAACATAGTAGCAGCTAACAGTATGGTGCATATAAAGTTCTCTCTTAATGACTTTTTCACTTAGTCCTAGCAACAGTTGCATAAAGCACTATTATTTTCTTATTTTGCATATCAGGAAAGTGAAGTTTAGAGAAGTTAAATAATAGCCTATGTCACTGGTGACTGAGCCAGGAATTAAACTCAGGTAGTGGGTAGACTTAACCACTGCCTTCCATCTTTAACATGTAACAAGACCTCTTCAAAGAAAGACTAGCACCATCCTTACAGAGATTTGCATTTCTTTTAGAAGACAGCCTCCTCCACTCGTACCACCAGGCAGAGTGCATTTGACCCAGCTAGCTTCTAGCCATCCACCAAGCAAACCCAAACCAATCAGTTTATCCTGCTCTGTCAGGCCTAGCCACTAAGTGCTAACACTTTCATTTAGCACGAGGCACAGGGAGTTGGGTCTGGGCCAGGACTTGGCTGAGTTTAGTCACCATTCGTAAGATAAGTTCCTGAAGGGAGGCCACACTACACTGAGATGCTCGGTGGAGCTGTTCGTGTGGCCCGTGTGTCATTGGTGGCTTACCAAGGGAGTAAATGATGTAGGATCTGAGGCTGAGCATAGTCTAGAAGAAGTCAATGTCATCAGGGCTGTCTGGACATTAATGTAGCTGAGCTGTGTGCAACTAATAATTCCAACCAACTTCAATGACTACAAGTCTCAAAATGACATAAGAATTATGTATTTTTAAAAGGGGGGACTGTGGGGAGAACAATCAAGAAAAAATACAGCGTTGTCGGGCATGGTGACTCACACCTCTAATTCCAGCACTTTGGAGAATGAGGCGGGAGGATCGCTTGAGCCCAGGAGGTCAAGGCTATATTGAGCAGTGATTGAGTCACTGCACTGCAGCCTGACTGGCAGTGAGACCTTGACTCAAAAAAAACCCCAAACAAGCATAGAATATCAAGGCAAGGCGGGCTCGGTGGCTCAGCCTGTAATTAAAGCACTTTGAGGGAATAGCCTGAGCCCGCGGGTTCAAGACCAGCCCGGAAAACTTGGCGAGACCTTGTCTCTACAAAAAATAAAGAAAATTAGCTGGGCATGGTAGTAGTTCTGGCTCCTTGGAAGGCTGAGGCGGAAGGATCGCCAGAGCCCAGCAGGTCAAGGCTGGCCATGCGTGCCACTGCATGCCAGCCTGGACGAGAGTGAGACTCCTATTCGATATGTATATATCAAGGCAATTTGTTGAGCTATGTTTTAAATCCTTCTCTGCCATTTAAGTTGGCTGGTGATTTTTCTCATCTTCATTATATGATAAATGGATGGAATTCGATAACCTCTAACATCTCTCCGGCTATGATGGATGTTATAGGAATCTAATCTTCCAGCCCTACCTCCTCAGGTGGCTTTCCTGCTTTTTCCAGAAAAATCATCTCGCTTTTTCAGTATTCTGAACTTAATAGTACCAATCAAGGATCAGGAACAATTCAGATCCTACGTACCCTCCTCTGACTTCTTCTACTTAGTGTCTGAAGCAGGGGACTGCTTATTTCAAGTGTATGGGCTTTTTCCCTGTGGCTTACTGCAAAGCTTGACATTTTAGCATAGGAAAAAGGAAGGTAAGACTAAACCACATATTTCACCAGGAATAAAATTTTTTTTAGACTTGGGCTTTCCCAAATGGAGTTCTTTATGTCATATCAAAACCTAACAGTTGTGTGTGTACTTATAGATGCCTTGTTATTCTCTTGTGTATCATTGCATATTTGAACAAACCCCTTTCTACTCGGGCTGACACATTAGAGTAACATCGCAGGACAAGAAGATGATTGATAAAAGATTGCTGAATACTGATTCACCCTCAGTGAATACCAGTTATCCTCAGGAAAGCCTAGGATTCTGCAGTTACTTTTCACTGCTAAGACAAAAGTGACTGCAGTTACAAAAAAAAAAAAATTATTTCACCTTTCATATACAAATTTGATTTGATGAGCAGCACATTCTAGAGCAATGACATTTTCCATTTACCAGTATTGGAAACCTTTAAGCAATTATTATATAGAACACCGTTCTTCCTCTGTTCCAGGGCCTCCGGTGGTCATAGGCACACACAGCTCGTCTCATATGTTTTTCTCACTGCCATAAGTAGGTTTTGTTCAGTGAATCTGTGCCTCAGGATAGACAGTAAAGCAAACACTTTTATAATCAAGTTAATTATCCAAATTCCTATACAGTGTTTGCAGTCACCTTGATTGAGCCCAGATTGGGGATAGCCAAGATACAGGATTTTAGCTTTTCGCATAGAACATTTATGTGACTTATCTACTGCTGGGTAAAAGCCATTACAAACTTAAAACACCACATATGTCACTATGTGGGTTAGGAATCTATCATAAAGCCAAAATCAAAGTGGTGTCTGGGGTGCATTGTCACCTGGCGGTTTAAGTAGGGAAAGATCTGCTTCTAACCCCTTGGGTTGTGACAGAATTCTTGGCTATAGAACTTATAGCAACTTACTTCAAACCCAGCCTGCTGTTTGAAGTCTTTTACTTCAGAGAAGGTTGTGGCACTCTGAAAGGGTTCGCCTGATTAGATCTGGCCCAAGCACCATAGTCTTTGATTAGCTAATCAACTGATTAAGAACTTTCTATCTTTGCCATATTTTATTGATTAGAAGCAGATAACTGGCCTTGCCTACACTCAAGAGGAGGGAATTACACAAAGACAAAGACACTAATAGACGAATCACAGGCCCACTCTCAAGTTTGTCTGCCACATCTGTGTTATTGGATTAAGTCAATCCTATCACCACACACTCCAGTCTTCGCCTGTATCAGGACCTTGGATTAACTCTGCCTCAAAAGAACTCACATTTCTTTTTTTCTTTTTTTGAGTTGGAGTCTCACTCTGTCGCCCAGACGGGAGTGCAGTGGCCGCTCCCGGCCACCGCAGCCTTGACCTGCTGGGCTCGGGCGATCCTTCCGCCTCAGCCTTCTGAGTAGCTGGAATTACAGGCATGCGCTACCATGCCCAGCTGATTTTTTTTATTTATTGTAGAGATGAGGTCTCACCAAGTTGCCCTGGAGGGTCGCTAACCCACGGGCTCAGAACTCACATTTCTAAAGTTACTCTTCGGTGCAAACATCTTGCTATTTTGTAAGTCAAGTTTCACAGTCCTGGGAGTTGGACAGAAGGTCAGGTCAGGTTTAGAAGTAAGACTGGCATCAGCAACAGCACCAAAGCCTGACTGAAATGGATGAGATCGGCTATAGAAAGTAGACAAGGGAGAAGTGTGAACAACAGAACCTCAGCATCTATGAGGCCAGAGTAGGGGTAGGGGGCGGAGAAAAAGACTAGCAGCAATGTGGAGGAGGACCTGGTCATTCAGGGGGCTCCAATTTCCTTTAGGTGAGACATGCATAGGTAGTGCAAGTGGTAGCGGTCAGTGGTTGGTAAGGAAATAGAGGTTGAGAGTTCACCATCAACGAGGGGAAAAGGAGAGAATCAAGAACAGATACGCGGGTTACAGAGCCCGAGCACAAGTCCTATCCAGGGCATCTGGCCATCAGAAGCGCTGGGAGAGTTGTTGAAAATACCAATGTGTGGATCCCACTCAACCAATTCTGATTGAATCAGGACCTCCACAAGTGAGTCAGGATTCTAGGATCTTGTGTTGTTTTAGTTCTTTTGTTTGCTCATATGGTTGGCTGATTGGTTTTCTGTTTGTTTTGTAAGCTCAGCAGGTGATGATCACAGCTAAGGTTGGGAATGTCTAGTCTAAACTTTCTGTTTTGTAGTTTTGACTATAGACAACTTTACTGAAAACCTCAGAATTGATTTCCTTAGCTGTCAAATAAGGGGGATTATTTCCCCTATCTCATTAGCTCCAAGGGAATACAGAGAATACCTCTCACTTGGCATGCTCCATGGCCTCTAGAAATTGAAGGTTATTTTATGATTATGAAGAATTCCTTGTGGAAAATGCTTTTCCCTGACCCTTTAAGGTTTTGAGATTGTATTCTTTAAAGAAAAATTGTCTTGACAGTTCATTACAGATTAAAAGTGTGGTTACTTAATTTTTTTTTTGAGTGCGGTCTTGCTCTGTCACCCAGGCTGAAGTGCAGTGGCATGATCACAGCTCACTCACTGCAGCCTCAAACTCCGAGGTTCAAGTGATCCTCCTGCCTCAGCCTCCTGATTATCTAGGAACACACCACTCTGCCCAGCTAGGGGTTTTTTGGGGGGGTAATTTTTGTAGCGGCGGGACTCTCACTATGTTGCCCAGGCTGATCTTGAACTCTGGCCTCAAGTAATCTTTATGCCTCGGCCTCCCAAAGTGCTGGTGTAACGCGTTAGCCCCAAATCTGAGAGGACCTGCACATAATGTTTACCTATTCTAAAAAAGTCACTGGGAAGTCCAGCAGGGAGAGACATGAGTTTATTAAACTTAGGAGAGGATACAAATGGTGGCAGTTCTGTGAAGAATCAGGGCAGAATAGCAGTTTTATAATCAAGCAAATTAATTATCCAAATTCCTTTCCAGGCTTACATATATTTATCATTGTAGCGTTGGACCACAAGGACAAAGTAGCTGTCCTTAAGAAACTGTGCTAGGAGAATTTTGCTTGCCTAACATTTGCGCAGCATGTTGGGGCATCTCAGGGGTTTTCCCTAGAACCTCTGTACCTCTCTATGCCATCTTTATCCTGGTGGCTTCAAAATGTTTAACCTTAGCCCTGAACTCTGTTCTGAATTCTATTCTCCTGTATCCAAAGCTTTGTTAGCACCTCCACTTGGAAGTTTCACAGATACACCCAAACTTAGCATGTGCAAAACGGGACAATTTTCCCCTGCGTTCTCTCCCACTTGCTCCCATCACTTCTCCATCCCACCACCACTGGCTCCAGGCATCCCCGTCTCAGCATATGGCACCGCCATGCACCTAGGAGGCATCTCGAGTCCCTCCTTTCCTTACCACCACCCCGCCCCCATTACAACCCACCAACACACCTTTGGATATGTGTTCCAAAATAGAGATTGAATCCATCCCTTCCTTTCCTTGTTCTAGACCGCCACCACCTTGTGCAGACCACTGCCATCTCTTGAACTACTGCAGCCTCATGACACTTTTCCCACCCCCATTCTTGTCCATTTCCAGTCAATTGACACAGTAGTAAATATGATCTTTTAACAATTAGATCATATCAGTCCCCTCCTAAAAATGCTTCCCTTCTGTTGTTGCCTCCCACAGCACTTAAAATCCAGATTCTTACTAAGGCTGTAAGACCTTCCATGGTCTTTCCCTGCGTTTCTCTTCAGACTCACACCATGTTACTTCTCCTAACTCACCACACTTGACTCCTTGACTTCAACAAATTACTTCCTGCCTCAGTGCCTTTGTGCGTGAATACTCCTCTCTTTGCCTTCTTATCTTCTAGGCCTCGAGGGTCTCCTCTTCAAAGAGTTGCTCCCTGGTCATCCTGTCTAGAGAAGTTGCTCTCTTGGCCATCCTCCTCTGGATGGATTGTTCAGGACTTCCTCTCCCAGCCCCCTGTCTGGGAGTGCCGTGAAGAAATTAATTTTAGTCATATTGTGTAATCTGGTCATTAGTCTTTTTGTCTATCTATGAACTTACTATGTTGGGACTTCTCTGTTTTATCTCTTGCACTTGGTACTCTGTTGTATCTCCTGCACTGGTATGTGGTAGTTGTTCAAATATTTGTTTGAATGAATAAGTGAAAGAATAACAATGAGTGCTATTAAGCATGATCAAGAGATTTCCTTTTGACTTTTTATTCTTTGTATTATATTATTTTAAACCAAAACATGCTTGTTAAACGTAGTTATATTTCTCTTGGACTTATTAGCCAAACAGGTTTGAAATAAAAAATAGACTATGTTTAAAATGATTGACCTGGCCAGGCATGGTAGCTCACACTATAGTCCTAGCACTTTGGGAGGCAGAGGTAGGAGGATTGCTTGAGCCCAGGAGTTCGAGACCAGCCTAGGCAACATAGTAAGAACTTGTCTCTACAAAACAAAACAAAATAAAACAAAAAATCAGCCAGGCATGGTAGTGCATGCCTGCCTGTAGAACCCACTACTCAGGAGGCTGAGGCAGGAAGATTGCTTGAGCCTAGGAGGTTGAGGCTACAGAAAGCAGTGATCATGCCTCTGCATTCCAGCCAGAGTGACAGAGTAAGACCCTGATTAAAAAATATATAACAAAATAAAATATAAAAATGAAATATGAAATAATTGATCTATGACTTCAGAAACTGATTTTCCTTGCAGCACTTTCTGATAAGGTTGCGATCATCTTACACAGTTTTAATTCATAATCTAGCAGATGGTCGTGGGTGGATAGTGGCAGAAAATAGGCTTTGTTTTAAAATTCCCAGAAGCTATTTTGCTCCCTATATTTATATGGAATTAGCAGTTTACTCAAGTGTAAGAAAATCTGGGAGCAAGTTGGATAGCTGCTGGTTTGTCATTGTGTTTGTAAGCTAGAAATAATATTTTCTCATTAATGATTGCTGTAAGGTTCATATCTGAGGTCTGTGGAAAATCAGTGTTTCTTTTTCTTCACAAAGCGTTGTGCTTGCAGGGTATATTTTTTGTTAAGCATCAGATGTCAACACAGTTATCAGGAATTTAGTGAATTATCCAAGCTTCCCACCAAAGCTGTTTTAGAGGAAGGATGCTTACTCACACCAAATGCCTCATCAGACGATTGCCAAAAAATGCAAATGATGTGTACACTCAGCTGTTGAAGCTTGACACCAGTTCTCTTCCAGATGTGACTTCACTTGTGGTTAATTTCTCATCTATAAATGACTCTGTCCTGGCTGATTTAGAGCCTGTTCTCCCCCGCTCCCATCGTTGGAGGTGAAGTATTTATGAATGGGGAGCAAAGGTTTTCCCAAGGTTTCTTCTGCCTTTCCCCATTATACCTTGGGGAATAGATGGTATAGAATTTTTATAATAAAAAAGAGCCATGCTGATGATCTAGTCCATCTCTCATTGGGGACCTGGAGGAGGAAGAAGCTTGTGCAAGTCACAGAGCTAGATGGTGCCCTACCGGGGACTGATCCTAGAAGGAGGCCAATTCCCATATGCTTTCCCTTACATCACCTTGGTCCAACAAATGCTCATTTAAGTGGTTTTCAGCTTTTAGTCATAAGTTCTAATTTTTAAAGTATCAGATGGCCACGTTACTCATGAACATTTAGATGGTTTATTATCTACATTGTATAGAATAGGAACCCTTCTTAAATACTACATGCCTTGCAGTTATATTTTAAATGCATTTAGGATAATATTTAAAACTATTACATCAAAGTAAAAGTTCACCAAATTACACAGTTTTTAGAAAACAAATTGCAAGCTGTTTAGAATTTTTAAAATATATTCACTAATTCAGCTTAATTTCATTGGATTAAAGATACTTATCCATGAGAAGAAGCAAAAATTTATTAAAAATTGTGCATTTATTCTTACATGTTTAAACTTCATTCACCTTGAAAGTACTCTTTTTTGGATGTGATATACCTGTCGAGATGCTTTTTCCACTGCTCAAAACAGTTTTTGAACTTGTCAATTTGTATGCCTTTTAGCGCTTCTGCCATTTTTTGTTTCACCTCTTCAACATTGGCAAAACATTTCCTCTTGAGGACTATTTCATCAGGAGAAACAAAAAAAAGTTGCTTGGGGTGAGATCAGGTGAATAGGGAGGATGGGCACAGAGGTCATACTGTTTTGGGTCAAAAACTGCTGAATACTCAGCTTGTAAAAAAATGTGTTGAAAGAATCTCCAAAAAAAAAAAAAAAAAATTCACTGAAGCTGAATGCACCTTCTCACAACAATACTAGGTGGTACACTAATGCCAATGCGTTCCTTACCTAGCAGGGGAAGCCTGAGCTACAAGGGGCCTGCTCGCCAAAAGATAATTATGGTCCCCCTCTACTTAAGTTAGATATGTCTCTCAAACTAGCATTTTCACTGGGAAGTGGTAAGTTACTGGAGTAGTGAGCTCTCCTAAAGACACTCAAGAATTCTACAAAGAGGATTATGTGAAAATTCGGACCAGATGCCTTCTTTTGTTTATTTACTAATTTTTGGACATAATTTGTGTATCATTGTCTTTAGTCACTGTTGAGCACCTGGTGTGTTTAAGACACCTGTGAGCATTGTCGGGGATGTGGATGTGTAAGAGGCATGGCCCCCTGGGAAAGAAATGCATATGCATGCACCAATGGAAAGGATGGGGACAGAAATCAACTGACCTGGTTCTCAGTCCCAACCCCTGCTTCTGCCAGATGTGTCGTTTGAATCTCCCTCACGTGGCTCCCAAACTCCAGGGCTTCACATTACTCTTAAAATAAAAATTCAACTCCTTCGCCTGGCCTACACAGCCCTTGACCTGGTCCTTGTCCACCTTGTAGATCTGATTGATTTTTCCTCCTCTCCTGTGGCCACTGTGACCTTCTGGTCTTGTCTGGCACCCATCAAGCTTGTTCCTACCACAGACCCTCTGTCTGGAACACTCTTCACATAACTAGAGTTCCTTCCTATACCGTTCCCAGATGAAATGCTACCTCAGGGGGCGTTCCCCAAACAACTCTTTTAAAGTCTCCAGTTGAACTCTCTGTCACTTCACCCGTCTTATCTTCTTCATAGTATGTTTAACTACCTGAAACAATCTTCTGTATTTGCTATATTATTTACTTGCTGCCGGCTTCTCCTTCCTCTAGAATGCCAGGCTCATTGGAGCTGGAACATTGCCTGCCTCTTTCCTGGCTCTGTCATGATCTCACACAGCAGCCTGGCATGTAATAGGTGCACCAGAAATAGTGCCTGAATAAATAAGCGAATACAGGGTGCTAGGGTGATTACTTTATGGTGCAAAGGTGATTATTTCTTCAGAAGCTTAAGCACAAACAAACAAACAAAAAACCTCAGACTTCTGGACAGTACCCTCAGAGATTCTGATTCATTCTATTTTTTTGAGTTGGAGTCTCACTCTGACGCCCAGACTAGAGTGCAGTGGCGGCTCCCGGCCACCGCAGCCTCGACCTGCTGGGCTCCGGCGATCCTTCAGCCTCACCCTTCCGAGTAGCTGGAATTACAGGCGCGTGCTGCCACGCCCGGCTAATTTTTTGATTTATTGTAGAGATGAGGTCTTGCCAAGTCGCCCAGGCGGGTCCCGAACCCTCGGGCTCAGGCAATCCACTCACCTCAGCCTCCCAAAGGCGCGAGATTACAGGCTGAGCCACCAAGCCCGGCTGACTCATTTTAAAATAAGCCCTAGGAATCTGGTTTTGAATCCTCCAGCTCCCCCAGAAACTTCCTACGTGTCTACGGGTTTGGGAACCAATGTATTGACACCAAGGGGCCCCGTGGGCTCTTCCAACTCCCAAGGCAGCCTATCATGCTCTGACCACTTGATTAAAAATAGCTTCCTGATGCTGAGTTAAGTCTTCTTCGAATTCTCACGCTTGGGCCAAGTCCACATGGAATAGGTCTCATTCATTCACCCATTCACTCATTTAATCAATAAATACTGACTGAAGACCTACCACATACCAGGCAGTGTTGTTCAGGCACAAGGATTCAGCAATTAAAACATTGCACTAAGGAGTCTTCCACTACGGTCACCATCTACCTTCATAGGTAGCCATATTTCTGCATTTGTTAGTTTTTGGTTTGTCCTTCCAGGAGTTCTCAATGACAATACAAGCAATCAATCAATAAATACATGAACACATATTCTAGTTTCCCTCCATTCTTCTACAAAGTGGAAAAAACTGCATACTTTATTTTGTACCTTTTTTCCCACTCAAAAATATATCCCGAAATCATTATCAGTGCAATGATCATTTCTTCATTTAAAAAAAAAATAACTGCAGAGAACTCTACTGTGGGAAAAATCCTATTGATTATGCCTACATTGCTGGGAATTGGATTGTTTCCAATACTTTGTGTGGTAATGCAGACAAAGGCAAATTTTTTACTGTAAAGGGTCACATAGTAAATGCGTTAGGATTTTGGGGTCAATAGGCAAAATTTAGGATATTATGTTGATATTTATACAACAAAAGAGAAAAAACTTCTACCAAAATTTTCTTGGCAAAATTGAAAATTTATATATGGATGCTGAAATTTAAATTTTATATAATGTTCTTGTATCATAACATTATTTTCTTTGCATTTTTTTCAGTCATTTAAAATGTAAAAATTATTCTCTTCTTACAGCCTGTATGAAAACAGATTACAGGCTCAATGTGGCCCATGGTTCTTGCTTGCCAATTCCAGCTTTGTGAACTTCCTGTGCAGATCTATCTGTGTGAGATTCCTAACTTGGGATTGAGTTAGAGGATAAATGCCCTGGCAATTTTGGTAGGAATTAACAAAATGGGGGCAAAGAAATCAACAAAAAAGTCCTTAGGCTTCTGAACTGTACCCTCTGAGATTCTGATTCATTCTAGAATAAGCTCTAGGAATCTGGTTCCGAATCCTCCAGCTCCCCCAGAAACTTCTATGTGCATGCAGGTTTGGGAACCAATGTATGAACACCATAAGGATTTGGCAATTAAAACATTGCGCTAAGAAGTCTCCCACTACGGTTGCCATCTACCTTTATAGGTGGCCGTATTTCTGTATTTATTAGATTCTGGTTTGTCCTTCCAGTGGTTCTTAATGCACACAACTTTCTCATGGGGGCTGTATTTGCACACCTCAACAGTAATATTTTAGTGTCCTTTCCTGCCCAGCCTCACCACAGAGTGTGGTTTTAAACTTTGGGATTGTTGTCAATCTGAGAAATAAAACAAACAAACAAAAATCTATCTATCCATCCATGGAGGTAAAAAGAAAAAAGTATCCATACAGAGTAGTTTCTCTTAAAATGAAAGAAGTTCAGCATCATTTCATGTATTTAAGTGCCACTTTTATGTCCTTTCATCATTTTTTCTATCGGACTATTCATTCTTTTCTTCTCAGTTTCTAGAAATGCTTTATAAAATAGAACAGCTCTTTCTCTGTGATCGAAGTTGTAAGTATATGTCTTCTGACTTTTTCATTGTCGTATTTTTTATCAGACAAACTTTATTTTTATTTTCATTATTATTATTATTATTTGAGTTGGAGTCCCACTCTGTCGCCCAGGCTGGAGTGCCGTGACACTCACGGCCACCCCAGCATCAACCTGCTGGGTTCAGGCATTCTTCCGCCTCAGGCTTCCACATAACTGGAACCACAGGCCCATGCTACTACGCCCGGCTAATTAAAATTTTTTTAAAAATTTATTGTAGAGATTGTAGAGTGGCTTTGGTTATTGGGTCATGATTAGAAAGGCTTTTCCTATTCAAATGTTGTAATGAATTTATCCCTTGTTATCTTCCAGGGCTTGTATTTTTTTTCACTTTTTATATTTAAATATCAATCCATTTGCAGTTTATCCTGGCATTGAATTAAAGGTGTGGATTCCACTTTATTTTTATCCATAGCTGTATCAGACCTTTGGAACGTCCATCTTTTCTTCATTGCATAATTACCATTGCTTTGTAGTAAGTTTTGAAATTGGGAAGTGTGGGTCCTTCACCCTTTGTTCATCTTTTTCAAGATCATTTTGGCTTTTTGGAGCCTCTTGCAATTCCATATGAATTAAGAATTGAGTTTTCAAAATCTTCAAGAAGGCCAATGGAATTTTTGTAAATATTGTGCTGAAACTGTAGATTTCTTTGGGTAGTATTGCGATCTTAACAATCCGAGGAGCGACAATTAAATTCGCGAACGCATCCTAGAAAAACTGCTACATACTTCATTACTGAATATCACTAAGGTCACCTTCTAAGTACTCCCCTTGGGAAGCTATGCATGTATGCCAATGTGTAGTCCACCTGTCAAAGCAATTTTGGAACTTTTTTCCTAGAAATGGCCGTCAGAGTTGTTGCAAGAATGTTGGAATTTGAATTAGGGCAACGAACAAATATTAATTTCTTGTTAAACTTAGCAAGAGTGGAAGTGAAATCAGGGACATGTTAGTCCAAGTGTATGGAGATAATGGCATGAAGAAAATGGCAGTGTAAAAATGAATTAAACATTTTTCTGAGGTGAGAGAAAATGTCACTGTCACTGTCAAGAAAGGTCAGGACAATCAATAACAAGCAGAACAGATTAAAAACATTGCAAAAATGTGTCAAATTATGTGTTAAAATCATTGGCGGACTGTGAGAAGCATAGCAGACCAAATAAACATTGATAGAGAAACAGGAAAATCTTTTTTTTTTTTTTTGAGTTGGAGTCTCACTCTGTCACCCAGACTGGAGTGCAATGGCCGCCACTGCAGCCTCGACCTGCTGGGTTCCAGTGATCCTTCCAAGTAGCTGTAACTACAGGTGCGCGCTACCACACCCGGCTAATTTTTTGATTTACTGTAGAGATGAGGTCTCACCAAGTTGCCCAAGCGGGTCTCGAACCCACGGGCTCAGGCCATCTACTCACCTCAGCCTCCCAAGGCGCAGGATTACAGGCTGAGCCACCGAGCCCGGCTAAGAAAATCTTAACTGAAAATCTTGGCATGAGAAAAATGTGTGCAAAAATAGTCCAAAAAGATTTCTTGCATCTCTACAATGTACCAGCTCACACAGCACTATCTGTGAGAGAGTTTTTAACCTGTAAACAAATAACTGGATTGGAACACCTTCTCTACTCACCTGATCTGGGCCTAGTGACTTTTTTATTTACCACAAGATAAAGGAAATATTGAAAGGAAGACATTTTGATGACATTCATGACATCAAGGTTAATATGAAGACATCTCTGATTGTCATACCAGAAAAAGAGTTCTGAAATTGCTTTGACGGGTGAACTAGGTGCTGGTGTCAGTGCGTGACTTCCTAAGGAGGCGTACTTTGGAGGTGACCATAGTGATACTCAGCAATGAGGTATGTAGCACTTTTTTAAGGATGAGTTTGCGAACTTAATTGTCATACCCTGTATTAAATTTTCCAATCCATAAATATAAGTTGTCTTTCCGTTTATTTATTTATTTGGGTTTTCTTTAATCTCTTTCTGCAATGTTGTATAGTTTTAAGTGTATAAGTCTTTCACTCCCTTGACTAAATTTATTTTTAGATATTTATTCTTTTGGATGCTGTTGTAAATGAAATTGTTTTTTTAATTTCCTGTGAAGATTGTTCATTGCTGGTGCACAGAAATACAACTGACTTTTGCATATTGAGTTTGTATCCTGCAACTTTGTTGAATTTATTTATTAGCTCTAGGAGTTATTATAATGCATGTATTGGAATTTTCTATATAGGGGATCATGTCACCGGTTTATAGTGATATTTTCCTTTCCAATTTAGATAATTTTTTCTTGCATGATTGCTCTGGCTAGAACTTCCAGTATAGTGTTGAAAAACAGTGGTGAAAGCTGCTATTCCATTGCCAACCCTAAGGTTTTAGAACTGATCTTAGGAGGAAAGCTTTCTATCTTTCACCATTGAGTATGCTAGCTCTGGGTTTTTCGTAAGTGCCCTTTACATGCCCTTTATGATGTGGAACAAGTCCCTTCTACTCCTACTTTTCTGAGTGTTTTTATCATGAAATGGTGTTGGCTTTTGTCAAACACTTTTTCTTTGTCATCTGAGATGATCATGTGTGGCTTTTCTTCTGTAGTTCAATTAATGTGGTATATTACACTGATTGATCTTCTTATGATGTACCATACTTGCATTCCTGGAATAAATCTGCTTGGTCTTGGTGTGTAATCCCTCTAATATGCTGATAGACTTGGTTTGCTAACTTTTTGTTGAAGGTGTTTGTGTGTAAATTCATAAGTTTTCTTATGGTATCTTTGTCTGTCTTTGCTATCAGGGTAATACTGGCCTTATGAAATGAACTAGAACGTTTTTCCTCCTCTTCTACTTCTTGGAAAATTTTGAAAAGTTTACTGTTATTTCTTCAAATGTTTGCTGTAATCACAATGACACTATGGGAAGTTTTCAACCATTATTTCTTCAAATATTCTTTCTGCTTCTCTCTCTCTCTCTCTCTCTCTCTCTCTCTCTCTCTCTCTCTCTCTCTCTCTCTCGCCCCCCATGCCACACTTCTGGAATTCCCATGATGCATATTGGTACATTTGATAATGTCCCACAGGTCTCTTAGGTTCTGTTTATTTTTCTTTTTGTTGCTCAGACTGGATAATTTCATTGGACCTCTCTTCAAGTTTGACTCTTTCTTCTACCTGCTCAGATCTGCTATTAAAGCCCTCTAGTAAGTTATTTATTTCAGTTATCATACTTTTCATCTCCAGAACTTCTGTTTGGTCCTTTTACAATTTCTATCTATTTGTTCATACATTGTTCTCCTTGTTTTCTCCAGTTCTTTGTCCACAGTTTCCTTTACCTCTTTGAGAATACTTAAGACAGTTGACTTAAAGAACTTCCCCAGTAATTCTAATGTCGTGCTTCTTCAGGGATAATTTCTGTTAATTTCTTCTATGAATGGGCCATGTTTTTCTCTCCCCATTTTTTGTTAAATACTAAGTATTTTGCATATTATAATATGGAATCTATGGGAATCATATTTTCCCCCCTTCTCGGGGTTTCTTCCTTGCTGTAGGCTACAGCTATGTGTTTATTTAGTAGCTTTTCTAAACTGTTTTTGTCAAGTCTGTATTCTTTGTCATGTGTGGTCACTGAAGTTTCTGTTTCTTTATCTTGTGTTTAGCTAGTGTTTTTTTTGTTTGTTTGTTTGTTTTGGTTTGTTTGCTAAACAAGGAGAGAGAATAAAGAGAAGAGAAAGAAATCAGAAAAGAAGAAACTCAACTCTATCCCACTCTTTGAAGATTGGCTCTGTTTTGGTGCACTTCTTCTGTGTTTGGCCTGGCCATTTTGCAACTCTGCTTTAGCTTTCACTTCCTCCTTGCACTGAGCCTAGAGATCATCCAGAAGGGAATTTAAATGTAGAGCCTTTTCAGGTCTTTCTAAGCATGAGTATTACCCTCAGAATTCATGTGGTCTTCTAAATTTCCCAGTATAAAAGGGCCATTTTGAATGCCCCAATTTCCCAGAGAAATTATCTCCCCAGCCTTTTCACCCAGGCTTTTGGCACTTTATTATATGCTTCAACCATTATCTTTTGCTCCAATTGGTGACAGGTAGTTTTTTTGCCTTACAATATTTTTATGGAATGTCAGCCACTTTTCTGCTAGGTAAGACAAAGACAAGCACCTTGTGTCAGTCTTTCTGATAACCCCCAGACAGGTTAGGATAGAAAAACACAAATCTTTGCAAATAAATTCTATTCCACTTTTTCCAGCACCAAGGACCAAAGTCCCACACTGGGAACATGGAACACCATCTTCAAGACCATTGCTGAGCCTTGGAAGGAGGTTGGAAAGGGCAAATAAAACACCACAAAGATTTCTTACCATTCTTAGGTTGCCTTTTCCTTGGTACGGGATTTACTTGTTGTTGTAAGCCTTTGACTTTTCTAGAGTTCTAACAAAGTTGAATCTGAAAGTTGCTGCCTGTTATTTTGATGTTTCTGCAGAGGATGGACCCTTGAAACAGTCTACTGCACCATTTTTTTGCTGGCATCTGGCAGAAATAGTTTTGCCCATTGTTTTATTTGTGATTTTTCTGGATTACATTGTTTTGGGAATATATCTCGATATGGCACAAAATGGTATATTGCTTTTTGTAGATCATTTAAGTTCACATATTTTTGATATGAGAGATAGATTTTGTCTTAGTCTTTTCATATTATTTCCTGTTTGATGTTTATATCACTGTTTGTTGTGTGTATACATATTTGTGCATGTGTTTATATTCTTATGAGGTCTCTTTTGTTGTTCATTTTTATTGTTGTTGTAGTCCTCTTTGTGTTTAGGAAGCTTTCTATTTGTTTTAGGAGTTTCTTTCACATTTCTGTCTATATACAATACCCTTAGTTTCTTTAAACAGTGTTTGTTGGTTCCCTATTATTAGTAAAATTTAATCAACTTGTGCCTTCCTTGCACTACTGCCTCTCTTCTCTCTTATCATCCAGTTTTAGCCAATAGTAACTTTTTCATTTTTCCCCTTTGTATGCTAAAAATCCTCAAGTTTATGTTACTATAAATGGCATCATCATTTGAATCCTAGTGTTTTCACATGAGGCCATCACGGAGCTTCTTTTATTTCCTGCTTTCTCTCCCATTTTTGTTAGTTTTATTATTTCTACATTGTTAGAACACAACCATCAACCTCTTATTCCCACCTTTGTTTTAATTACAATAATTGTAATAGTTCTGAACATCTAATACGTTAACGATAACATTTTTAAAATAACCTTGCTTTTCCTTGAAACCTCTTTCCATATGAATTTTAGAACTGATTTCCAGGTTTTAAGAAAAACTCTGCAGGAAATTTACTTGAAATTTTATTAAGTCTTGGATATATTGGATGCGATTTACCTATAAGTTCCTTTGCATATATGTTGCTAGTCTTTACTAGGGTTTTTGTTTGTTTTGTTTTGTTTTTTTGTTTCTTCATTACTCTATTGCTTGCTTTGCCCATATCACCCATGGATGCTCTGTCCTCTGCTTCCTCGATCCCCTTTGCACTTACCTCCAAGGGGTTGTCTGTCTCCTGTTCCTCCAGTGAACCTCCACACAACCAAAAGCCAAGGATGCCATTGGTATCATCACACTGACCATCTAGCCTGTCCATACTGGCTGGGGACCATGCTAGCCAATCCCTCACAAGGCAAAGGTCATACTTTTCAGTCTTTTCTGATTCTTATATTCTAATAAGCTCCACTGTTTTTAATAAAGAGGATTTAGTGTAGGCAGTTGCTGATGGGACACTAAGCTGGCAATGGAAGAGGAGACAGGGTCAAAACATGAAACAAAGTGAAGGTAAAACTTCCAGTGCATGGCAAGTAGTGAAATGTGGGAAGTCAAGAAGAAAGAAGCACATGAACGTTCTCCTTCTTCAGGTGCTTAGATTGCTGCATGCCTTTTGCTTTCAACTTTATGCTTTCAGGGAAAGTATACCGCCATGAAAATGAACTCCATTTTCCTCAATCCCCTGTCCTTCTCAGACCTCTCCCTCCTCTCTCTCAATTCTGCACCTTTAGTCTTGCCATCCCCTGGATTCCCTGGCTGTTTGCTGCCCTCTGACAATGAACTCCTGTGTCTGACACACCGTAGATGCCCCAGGAATGCTATGTAAATAAGTGAGTGAGAGCTATTTCATGTGTTCTTGTGCTTTCTTATCGCTGTAGCTGGTTAAGGTGGTAACGTCATGCCCCAAAAAATGCATTTGGCATTAGTGTTGCTAATAAATCCACACATTACTATTGAATGCATTGAGCCCATGGTGGACCAGGGCCTCTTTTGCCTCTGGGGCTTTGCGTGTGCAAATTCCTTAGCTGGAAACACTGTCCTCGGCCCTCAGCCGCCTGCCTCTTGGGTTGCTAACATCAACTCTCAAGAGGCCTTCGCTGACCATCAGATGAGGCTACATTCTCTTTACTTCCCTTTCTCAATTTGTACTTTAGTTAATTACACAATGACCAATTCTGTCTCTAAGCTCCTTAAGGGCAGGGAGGGACCACAGGACACCACTGCCTGGCACATAGTGGACACAAAAGAAAACCAGTTGGGCTGAATGAATTGGATTGCTTCTATCAATGGGAAGAAGAAAGTTCTTCCCATTTTCAAGACGGCCCTCTTCTGGGCTATGTTAAACATTCTGTTCTCTTTCCCACCTTAAGAGAGCCTCTCACTACAGTGTTCCACTCAAAGAAGGATATGACCCAGAATTTCAGATCCTATTTGCACAGAGGTCGGTGTTCCTCACACCCCTGAAAAAAGCATGTGGGTGCAGATGACTGCAGATGACTGCCTGTTGTGGCACCATCCTCTGTGGCTATGCCAGGTCACCCTTCCATCTTTGGTGCCCCCACTCCTGCCCTGCCCAGCCCCCAAGTTTTCCATTAGTGAATCAGGTGACAGTTTTGCTTCTGTCCTTGGCACAGAGTCATGGCCCTTATGCTCCCATTCTCCCCTCAAGTCCCCAATTAGCTGAGAAGCTTTCCTGCAGCTGACACAAGGCCAGGGCTCCTGGATCCCAAGCCAAGAAACCTCTTGTACTAATACAGAACCACAGTGCCCACAAAGTCTAACCTTGAGGACGTCTGTGAATCACACACACTTCTCAAGGCTGGCAGACACCCAGGAACATGATGGGAGGAGGACCGCATGGGAGTGGACCCTCAGCATAGTGGGCACGAGGCCGTTAGAGATGCTTAACCCGGTCCCTCCACCAGGCCCTCTTCATGTCCCTTGGCTCTACCAGAGAGCAGTCAGTTTTGTGCAGGGAAGCAGAGTGAACATCTTGAGAAGGCTACGGTAGCCCTCACGGACTGGAGCAACCCAGAAATGCGAAAATTGCTTCTGGGCCTCATGGATATTACTGGGTTGCAGAAACTGAGGTGGATTCCTCGCTCAATAAATTGCTTGAGCACATGTTTTTTCTTTTAGTGTCGTCAATGTCTCCTGTCTACTCCACCACTTTGTAGATCCTGATGGGCACATGCTGATCCCAGTAAGAAGAACGTCATCCTCCAACAAGAGGAAAGTGTGAACTATGTTTTGCTTTGTTAACACTCAAATCTCAGAGTGGATTTTAAAGAGCTCCTTAATTTTAAGAAGCCACTTTTGAATTGTCTTAGAATTTTACTTCGAATCACTGTTAAGTATATAGGTCAGCACTGTCCAATACAAATATAATACAAACCATATATGTCATTTTTAATTTTCTGGTAGCCGCATTTAAAAAAAGCAAAATGACACAGATGGAATTAATTTTAATAGTACGTTTTATTTAAACCAATAGAGCCAAAATATTATCATTTAAACATGTTATCAATATAAAAATGAGATATTTTGCACTCTTATGAAGTCTGTTTAATGGAAGACTATTTTACACTGCTTCAGTTTTTAAGTTTATATTTACGTTTGTGAAAACTAGATAGGCCATGTGTGGTGGCCAAGGCGGGAGAATCACTTTAGGCCAAGAGTTCGAGACCAGCATGGGCAATTTAGCAAGACCCCTTCTCTTGAAGAAAAAAAAAAACGGTGGTGTGTGCTTGTAGTCTCAGCTATGTGAGAGGTTGAGGCAAGAGGATCACTTGAACCCAGCAGTTCAAGGCTGCAGTGGGCCATGATTCCACTGCACACTATACTCCAACCTGGGTGACAAAGCATGACCCCGTCAAAAAGCAACAACAAACAATGTTAGGGTCCAGATAGGGTGAGGGTGGATGGATGGAGAGAGAGAGGCGCAGGGAGGTGCAGTACCGCCAGAGCCAGCAAGCCAGAGGTGTGTGCTGGCAACTCAGAGATTCACCTAAATGCAAAGAATTGCAACACACAAAGAGGTGAGAGAAGATAAGATTTATTTAAGAAAAGTTTGCCCTCCACAGACAGGGAGAGGGCCTACACTCTAGGTGAGTGTGGCGCCATAGCCCCCCAAAGTCCTGGCTTAAATCCTTTTCCTTGGAGATGTTGCAATCAGATAGACATGACTGCCATGACTTCCTTATTGACCACCTGTGAATGTCTTGGAGAACCTGTGACACAGAGACCCACTAATGTCTGCCCCTAGAGAAGGGTGTGACAAAGATTCTAATTCTCCTGTACCTTCCTGAATGACATTCCTTAGAGCTAAAGGAGGGTGCACCTCCCCTTATCTCCTATGCATTCTCAGAGGGTAGCTTCTGGGGATCCTTGGCTTCCCTGTAGATAGTGCCCAATTTACTGGAAGATCGAATCCCCACCTGTTCTCCCTCTGAGTGGTTATAACTTTTGTAATTACAAGTTTCATGACTTTTACAATCCTTGCCCAATGCATGATGTCTTAGGCCTTGTAAATTCCCTTTCCTCTAGGCAAGATTGATTGCCGCTATGAGATACCTCTGATACCTGGCACCAGGAAGTCTGTTTCTGAAAAGACAAAGTCGGCAAGTTAATTTTACCGAAAGTATCCATTTCTCCAAAAACATAGCTTCTACTTTCTCATCATTGCATTAAGGTTTAGGAAGAAGAGTAAAATAAGAATGCATTTCCCACTCTTGGTCTATCCTTTCAAACAGCAACAAAAAACTAAATTAGCAAAAATGCAAAATTTAGTTCCTCGGTCATACTGGTCCCATTTCAAGGGCTCCACAGCTGCAAGTGAGGGGCTACTGTGCTAGACAGCGCGGGCATGCACAATTGGTGACAATGTGGCAGGGGCAATTGAGTCGGTGAGCTCTCTGAGTCTTACTCCATATCCCTTTACACTAACTTTGTCTCAGTTGGGAAACAAAACCCTGGAGGGACCACCCCAACAGGCTCGCTGATTTCTAGATACAGGAAGCGCCTCCCGAGGCAGCCTGCCTGTCAAGAGTAAACCTATCACTCCAGAGCCCCCGCCTCAGCCACCTCCTCCGCTGGACTCTGCTACTCCCTGCCACTATCCACCACCTCTAGTTTCCCCAGGGGCTGGGACCAGACAATTAGGGGCAGCACCTATGCCTGCTGAGATCCTTCAAACTAGCCATCTCTTGGCCTGCCTCCCCTGCCTCCCAGTCCACCATCCCACGCAGGCCACAGTTGTTTCTTGCTCACGCTTTCTCCAAACTCCCTCTACCTCCTGCCCACCCTGGAGTTTCATTCACACGGCCCCGGTGGGCCACGGTCGTTTCTAGGGATCTGTGAGTGCCTTCGTGACAGGCATTTCCGGGTCTGCGTGTCTTACCACATCCGATTAAAACAAATCGTGGGCGCCCTTACGACACCTTGCTCTGGAGCTCATCTTCCCTTTCATCCACCGCCCCCCTCAACCCCGGATTCCCTTCTTTGCCCTGAGGATGAAGCTCCTGTTTGTTTAAGCTCCTGTTTCCTGAGCAGGGCTGTGTGTACAGTCGTGCAGGTTGTATACCACAGCCAGTTAGGGCTGATATTCAACCTGCACTGGACTGGCCAGAGGAGGCCGCTAATTTTATGGACTGAAGAGACTTCCTGAGAGCTCTCTGTCACCATCCCACTTTTCCGACTCCAACCCATTGTTTAGCCCTTCCTGATATGTTTGCAGACCTCGTATCTCTGAGACAGAAGGCGGGATCCTCCACGTATAGCTGTTTCATTATTGCACTGGCATGTGTCCTCCCACAGGGAAAAATCTGAGGGGGAGTGGCCCGAGCTGTCTAGAGCAGCAGAGTGAGGTCAGAAAAGATGTGCTCCTCCTTGGTAGCAATGTCTACCAAGAAGTGGAAAATAGCACAGTCAAAGCAAAAGTGAACCTGTCTCTGGGTGTTCTCACCTTTACCCCATCCACCTCGCCCCGCCCCCACCGCCATGTACACCAGGGAAGAAGTGACTGCAAGCAGCTTGGAGCAGGGACCTTCCCTGCCTGCCTCCTGCCTGTAGTTAGGGGGTCAGTTTTTCCAGGAATCATATTCTAGAGTCTAGACCCCACCAATGGTTCTCAAGCCTTAAGTTAAATCAGCATCACCTGGAGAGTTTGTTAAAATGCAGATTGCTGGGCCCCACCCCCAGAGTGTCTGACTCAGTGGGGCCAGGTCGAGGCCAAGGATTCTGCATTTCTAGCATGTCCCAGGTGATGCTACTGACTCAGGGACCACACTTTAAAAATCACTGTGCTAGCTATAGTGATCCAGGCCTCAGCCGCTACCCCAGGTTCCCCTTGCACCCTGCCCTCATTTCTGAAACAAGCATCTCTGTTCTGCAAAGTGTGGCACCTGAGCTTTCTGGGGAGAGATTCTGTTCTAACGTGGATCATTCTGCTTTCCCTCAGCAATTCTTACACACCCCTCTGTGAAAGCTTATTGGCTAGGAACAAATATCCAATATTGTTGTGCACACTCTGTGTGTGTTCTGACACTCAAGTGATGATGGTAATTTTCAAAGCCTCACAGAAATATTCATTAAATTCCTCCTCTCGCCTACCCTCAACTGAGTGAGACCAGGATTCTGATTCCAGAACAAATAAGGATCTTTGGAGCCCATTGCTATGAGCTATAAATGTCCCAGGAAGAAAATCAAGAAGGGTCTTATTTTAGAGAAACCTATCTCTGCCTGACTCTCTCTTATTTTCCACTTGATAAAGATACTGGCTTTCCAGAACCCTAGCTCAGCTTCTGAAAGCCACAGTGGTATCAGTGAAACACTGAAAAGAAAAGCAGGACCCTTCCCCCACTCAGTGCCAGCTTTCCTTGGAGAGCGGGGAAGCCTCATTAAATGACAGCAAGTTGAAAATTGTCAGCGAGAGAGGATATTTGCATGCAACATTGAAATCCCTGTGCAATCGTCATTTCCGAGTTGTGACTGCCTCTCTGCAAGGACACGTTGGATGGCCCCCAGATTGCTGCAGCCTCCAAAATTGGACCTGGTTTCATGAGCTGACGTCTGGATATGCTGCCGCCTGGGAAGGTGGGGGTGGAGGAGAGAGCTGATTTTAAAGAGCTCCTTAAATTAAAACTCAAAGCATCTCCAGCCTGCACAGTGAGAACTGCGTCAGCCAGGCATGCTTTCTCCTTGCACAGCCATAAATGATGCTGAGAGATGGCCTCACAGATGGCCTGTCGTTTAACTCTTTCTGCGCTGGGCAGCAGGGCAATCTGTAGGAGCCAAACCCTGAGCAGTGCAGCAGGGAGCTCAGAGCATGTTTTAAATCAGAGATTCTGATTCTTAGAATCATTTGATGAACTTTTTATTAATACCCACGCCTGACTTCCTCCTCAGATTGGTTAAATCAGAATTCCCTAGGTTGGGCCTGGGCATCAGTGATTTTTTACCTTATCTGCACCCCAGGTAACTCAAATGTGCAGTCAGCATTGAACATCATTGTTTAAAGCCTATTTGCCACTTACTGGCTAGGTAATATTGAAAGGCTGTTTAACTTGCTTTCCCACTGATTCCATGTAGTAGGTATGATTTACCTTCCAGAATTGTGGTGAGTAGTTGGGGAAGTAATGGGTACAGAGATCTTAACACAGTAGAGGACCTACAGTGCGTGCTTACTAAATGGCATATTCAATTTGAGCTTGAGTTGGCAAGTGGCAGAAGACCCAGGAGTCTAGAAATAAAGTGAGAAGTAAAATAAAATAAAAAAATCTAAGGAAATGAAATGGCAAGCCATGGACTAGGGGAAAGTTTCACAATATATATATATATATATCTGTTGAAGGACTTGTACCCAGAATATAAACAGATTCCTTATAAATCAGTGATAAAAGGATTAAAAAGAAAAACCAACAGCATTGACTCAAAAGACTGCAACACCTCACAAAAGAAGATATGGGACTGGCTGTAAGTACATGAAAAGATCTTCAACATCGTCAGTTATAAGGGAAATGCACATTAAAACCATGAGAGAGGCCGGGCTTGGTGGCTCAGTCTATAATCCCAGCACTTTGGGAGGCCGAGGCGAGGGGATTGCCTGAGCCCACGGGCTCGAGACCTACCTGGGCAACTTGGTGAGATCTTGTCTCTACAATAAATCAAAAAATTAGTCAGGTGTGGTAGCACGTGCCTGTAGTTCCAGCTACTTGGAAGGCTGAGGTGGAAGGATCGCTGAGTCCAGCAGGTCGAGAATATGGTGGCCGGGAGCATGCCACTGCACTCCAGTCTGGGTGACAGTGATACTCCAACTCAAAACAAACAAAAACAACCATGAGAGAAAACTCCACACCCAATATAACAGCTGGAATTGAAAAGTTTGATAATACCAGGTGTTGGTAACAACGTGGAAATATTGAAATGCTTATGCATTGTGTGCAGAAATGTAAAATGGTACAATTAATTTGTAAATCTGTTCAGTAATTTCTCATAAAGTTAAGCATATACTAAGAAGTTTATGGACAACGCATATCATGAAGAAACTATTTGTAGATTCAAAAATGTTTTTGCACCAAAATAAACTCATACTAACTTCTTTTAACATGTCTGAACATGATCTGGTTTGAGGCACTAAGAAGGATAAGGCACTAGTTTGAAAAGACCCCTATCAGAGCAAAATGAATTCTTCTAAAGCTGAAGCAAGAACAAACATCAAACTAATGATGAAGCGTGTTGGGAAAATGGTCATTGATACCTTATGAAAACTTCATGGAGACAATACTCCATAGAAATCAATTTACTACTCATTTTAAGTGAGGACAAGTTGATGTCAAAGATGAAGTCCACAGTGGCAGGCCATCTACATCAACTTGTGAGAAAAAAATATATCTTATTCATGCCTTAATTGAAAAGGACCAGTGGTTAACAGCACAAACAATAACCAATACCATAAGCATCTCAAGTGGTTCTACTTACACAATTCTGACTGAAAAATTAAAGGTGAGCAGACTTTTCACTTAAAGAGTGCCAAAACTGTTCCACTCAAAGAGTGCCAAAACTGCTGCACATCAGCTGCAGTCAAGAACATAGCTTTTAATGGAAATCTTGAAGTGGGATCAAGATCCTGAGGCATTTCTTTGAAGAACTGTGACAGGGGATGAAATGTGGCTTTACCAGTACAATCCTGAAGACAAAGCACAATCAAAGCAATGTCTACCAAGAAGTAGAAAATAACACAGTCAAAGCAAAAGTGAGCCAGTCAAGAGCAAAGGCCATGACAACACTTTTTTTGGATGTTCAACACATTTTGCTTGTAAATTTTCTGGAGGGCCAAAGAATGATAGTATCTGCTTATTATAAGAGTGTTTTAACAAAGTTAGCCAAAGTTTTAGCAGATAAACACCCAGAAAAGCTTCACCAGAGAGTCCTTTTCAACCATGACAAGGCTCCTGCTCTTTCCTCTCAATAAACAAGGACCGTTTTGTGAGAGCTTCAGTGGGAAATAATTAGGCATCCACCTTATAGCCCTGATTTGGTTCCCTCTGACTTTTGTTTGTTTGTTTGTTTGTTTCTTAATCTTAAAAAATCCTTAAGTGACACCCATTTTTTCAGTTAACAATCTTAAAAGACTATTAACATGATTAAGTTACCAGGACCCGCAGTTCTTCAAGGATAGACTAAATGGCTGGTATTCATCACTTATAAAAGTATCTTGAACTTGATGGAGTATGTTGAGAAGTGAAGTTTACTATTTTTAATTATATTTTTCCACAAACTTTTTGAAGTCCCCTTGTATTTAAATATAACCCCGATCCCTACCCAGGAGAAATGAAAACACATGTCTACAAAAAAAACTTGTATTTGAATGTTTATTACAGGCAAAAACTTGAAACAATCTAAATGTTTATCAACTAGTAAAAGAATTAACAAATAGCATGTGCTGTTACTCAGCATCAAAAATGAATGAACTGATACAGCAACATGGATGAATCTCAAAAACATTATGTTGTGAGAAAGAAGCCAGATACCAAAGAGTTGATTCCATATGATTTTATTTATATAAGATCCAAAATAAACAAATCTTATCTACAATGATAGAAAACAAACAGCAGCTGTCTGACTGGGTAGGTGGGTTTAACTAGAAAGAGGCACGTGAAACCTTCTTGTGAGATGAGTTGTTCTGTTTCTTGTTGTTGGTGATAGATACATGGGATGTGAACTTGTCAAAATCCATCAACTTATATAATTAAACCTGTGCATTTTATGGTATGTAAACTATACATCAATAAGAGTGTTTGGAGAGAATAAACAGAATCTCACAGGCATCTCAGTGATTGGGTTTAAAGGATGGATATGGGAAGATAGATGAATGCTTGACTGCCAAGTTCACCAGCAGCTGCTTTCGCCTGAGTCATTGGAAGTGTCTATGCCTGAAAGCAGAAGTAAAGTATATTTATATACTTTATGTAAATATAAAGTCTAATTACGTAACTTTAAATAGTGCAATGTTAATCAAGCATGACCTCCACAGAGGAGTGTGATCTGCTTTCTACTCATGTAGTCTTGTCGCCAGGTTAAGAAGCTTTCCATTCTCTAAGATTTGTGTAAATTAAATATTTTGACAGGGTAAAACCATTTCATGTTGATTTGCAACTGTTGCATTTATTAGACTATCCTCAAAACGTGATGTTGAGATGTGTTGTCTTAACCTAGCCAGTACTCAGGAGCAAGCTAAGAGGTTCCAACTAGCTAAAGACTAGACAATTTGAGGATCACTGAGGTTGATGACTGCAGTGGACTGAAGCACACTAAATGTGTTTAAATGCATGAGTATATAATAATATTAAGACAGTAAGGGCGACTGGGCGTGGTGGCCCAAGTCTGTGATCTCAGCACTTTGGAAGACCAAAGCAAGAGAATTTCCTGAGCCCAGGGGTTCGAGACCAGCCTGGGTAACTTGGCAAGACTCTGTCTCCACAATAAATCAAAAAATTAGCTGGGCTTAATAGCGTGTGCTTGTATTTCCAGCTATTTGGAAGGCTGAGGTGGAAGAATCGCCTTGAACCCAGTAGGTTGAGGCTGCGGTGGCTGTGAGCATGCCACTGCACTCCAGCCTGGACAACAGAGACAGACTCCAATTCAAAACAAAACAAAACAGTAAGGGCACAAAGATAAGTCTAATTGGTTACCATTAGAGGATTCTGGATAACTAAGCCATTATTTTGAAAACCAGCAAATAAAAGGAAAGAACTAAGCATTTATCCTGCCTTCTCTTTACTAACTGTACCACAAGGTAAAATAATAGTAGATGAGGAGAAGTTTACATTTATAGAAGTATTCCAACTATTACATGAAGAAATAGTGGATTTAGAATATCACAATTTTGGATCTAGGCATTGAACATAATAGGCTATTAGCATCACAAAAAGAAAGGCTGCCAGACATTATATGTCTCCTGATGGAAGCCCACAATATCATCTGGGAAGTATTCTTGCCAAAAATATCTAGCCTGAATCTGATCAAACTTACAGATCCGCCAACACAGAGGACAGAGGAACTTGTTAAATGACAACCATGAGATGAAAAATTCAAACTTGAGGAACTATAGGTGAACAACTGATTTTCTTAAACAAATGAATTGTGTGGAGGAGGGGAAGATAGGAATGGGAAACCTATATATAAGAAGAGAACTTAAAGAGATATTGACTACTTGTAATATGTAGACTTTATTTGAATCCTGACTCAAACAAACTGTAGGCAAAAGAAAACATTGTAATGACATTTATGCGGCAATTAGAATTCTGGGTATTTACTAGATATTATATATTATTAATTGATTCTTAGGTGTGCTCCTGTAATCATATATAAAAAGGACCCCTTGGCTGGGCTCAGTGACTCAGCCTATAATTCCAGCACTTTGGGAGGCCAAGGTGAGTGGATTGCTGGAGTCCATGGGTTTGAGACCAGCCCGAGCAACTTGGTGAGACCTCATCTCTACAATAAAAATAAAAAATTAACCAGGTGTGGTAACACACACCTGTGGTTCCAGCTACTTGGAAGACTGAAGGCTGAGGTGGAAGGATTGCCAAGCCCAGCAGGTTGACATTGGGGTGGCTGTGAGTGTGCCACTGCTCTCCAGCCTGGGAGACAGAGTAGGACTCCAACTCAAAAAAAAAAAAAAAAAAAAGAAAAGAAAAGAAAAAGGAAGAGGGAGCTCTTATACCTTTTGGAGATAATATTGAAAAATTTACAAATAAAATGATATCTGGGATATGCTTCAAAATAATGTGGGAGGAACAGGTGGTTGTGGATATAGATGAACTAAGACAGGCCATGAGTTGGTATGCACTTCTAATGTTTAAACTGGTGAGGGGTAGAGAGGAATTCCTTATACTCGTTGGTCTACTCGGGTCTGTATTTGAAGGCTTCCATAATAAAAAAAAATTAAAAGAAAAAGAAATGGGACAAAAGTTTGATAACAATATTGTCCTTTTGGAGTATGAATGTTACGGATGCTGATTAATTCTCAACATTGATAGAAAGAATGCTTAAATATCACTGTCAAAATATAAGTGTAATATCAGATAAATCGAAATAAGATGTATAATTTTCAAATAATTAGGGATGGGAAAAGATCTAAGGTCTTTAAAATTCACTAAAAGGCAGAAGGAAAATACAGGAACAACACAATGAGAAAGCTTTCTTGTGCTTGGTTAATTCCAAGTGATTCCGTTTGTGTAAAGAAGACACTTTGTTTATAAACACATAGAACAAAAATGGAATCCCAGACCCTTATCTCCAAGGAGAGGATTGGTAGTTCAGTGGGAATAAAGGCAGATTCTCATCTTATTTTATTTACTTGTGTAGTGGTCAATTTTAGGTGTCAACTTGACTAGATTAAAGGATGGTAAAGCATTATTTCTGGGGATATCTGTGTGGGAATTTCCAGAGGAGACTGACATATGAGTTGGTGGACTGAGTGGGGAAGACCCACCATCGGTGTAGGCAGGCACCATCCAATCAGCTGGTGGCCCAGATTTTTAAAAAAGTTAGAGGAAAGGAAAATTGACTCTCTCCTCCTGGAACCAGGACAATTTTCTTCTCTTACCCTTGGACATTGGAACCCCAGGCTCTCCGGCCTTTGGATTCTGAGACTTGCAGTCCTTCTCCTCCTCCCCTCGGGTCATTGGACCTTCAGCCTTAAACTGAGAGTTGTATATTGGCTTCTGTGGTTCTAAGGTCTTTGGACTTGGACTGAGTCATGCTACTGGCATTCGTTGTCTCCGGTTTGCAGAATGCCTGTTGTGACTACTTAGCCTTCATAATTATATGAGCCAATTCCCCTAGTAACCTTCTCTCATCTATTCTCACTCTCTCTCTCATCTATCTATCCAATTGGTTCTGTCTCTCTGGAGAACCCTGACTAATACAACTTGATATTATTTGAATTTTGAATGCAAATGTATTAGTTTGGGGAATTGTATTAAAATGTCAAGTAGAGATGACAAACTTCAGTCACACATGGAACTGGTTGACCTTATGTTTTAAACTCAATTTCCTGGAGTAGGGCCCATGTACTACCTTTTAACCTCCACCCCAGGTGATTCTATGGAAGTGTGAACCAGGAATCACACTTGGAGAAACCAAGTCCAGGGATCAGAGGACTTGGCAAGGCTGAGAAGAAGGTTTAATGAAAAATGGAGTCGGGCTTGGTGGCTCAGCCTGTAATCCCGCGCCTTTGGGAGGCTGAGGTGAGTGGATTGCCTGAGCCCGCGGGTTCGAGACCCGCCTGGGCAGTGAGACCTCATCTCTACAATAAATCAAAAAATCAGCTGGGCGTGGTAGCGTATGCCTGTAATTCCAGCTACTTGGAAGGCTGAGGCGGAAGGATCGCCAGAGCCCCGCAGGTCGAGGCTGCAGTGGCCGGAAGCGGCCACTGCACTCCAGTCTGGGCGACCGAGTGAGACTCCAACTCAAAAAAAAAAAAAATGGGAGCAGTAAACCTTGCTGGATGGCAGGCTGTTGTAATATGTGGCAAGAAGAATCTCAAGACCCTTGGCCCTTTGTGTTCCTTGCCTTTTGCTGCCCCATCCTGAAACTTTGTAGGTGTTCAACAGATTCTTATTGCATACATGAATATGCATGAGCAAATTCATGAATATGCATGAGTAAATGAGCAAGTGCACAAACATACAAATGAGTGGGGATTGGGGCAATTGTAAGGGATCACAAGTTCCAGAGTAAGGATGGAGAAGGAGTTGCTGAAATGGAGTGGATGGAAGGGTATTAGAGCAGAACATATTGACATGATGTAGAAATGACTGATAGAACACAAGAGTTCTCAGTATAGAGGCATGAAGATTTCATTCCACCATCTATAATACAAAGACAATGATAGTATCTACATCATGATTCTTTTGTGAGCACGACATACACACCATGTATAATCATATAGATACTACATAGTAATGTGCTTAGCGCTTAATAACAATATCAATTATATGCTCTTTATTATTGTACTTAGCATTATTATTAGTAGTAACAATAAAATGCTAAGTGAGTGCCTGGACCCTCAGAAATGTGCGGGAGGCCTGTAGATGGTGGCAGTTGAGGCAAGAAGAAAGAATATAAATAAATGACAGCAGCTAAAGATGAGTGATCTTAAATAAAATCTTCAGACAATGAGAATCTGGAAGCCACAGGGAAGAGCCAAAAGAAGGCCACCCATCTCCTAGCCCTAAGAAATGTATCATGGGAGAATGCCCCTTCAGGGCATTCAGGGCAACCAGACATTTGTTAAGGTGTTGAGGTGGAAAGACATAGACATGGTTTCCTTCATCCTATCCTTCTTTATCATCAATTATTCATTCTCAGTGACACAGGAATACAAATTCTTCTGATTCTGGATCATTCTTCCGATTATTGAACTTATTATGATGATGAGAGATTTGCTGATGCCTTTAATTTGGAGTTTGAGGCTCAGATCCCTTAGATGGCTAACTTAAAGTTTTCCTGAGGAAGGTCCATGAAATGCCATGACCCTTTCCCTAGGTGACAGAGAATTTCTTCTGCCTTCAGACTCAAAGTAAAACATTGGCTCTTCCTGCATGTTGAACCCGCTGGCCTTCAGGTGAGAACTACCCCATCACCTCTCTTGTTTCTCATGCCTTTGGACTCAGACTGGAACTGCATCCTTGTCTCTCCTGGATCTCTAGCTTGCCAACTCACCCTGTAGATCTTGGGTCTTGCCAGCCTTCATAATTTTGTGAGCTAGTTCTTTTTGTTTGTTTGTTTGTTTTATCTCTCAGTGGAGATAGGGGGAGATTGCACCATTTCTGGAGGTATTGCAATACCAAGTTGATGTGTGAAATGGATGGGACAAGATCCTATTTCGTGTCCAAAAATCCATTTACTGAGCCGGGCTCGGTGGCTCAGCCTGTAATCCCGCGCCTTTGGGAGGCTGAGGTGAGTGGATTGCCTGAGCCCGCGGGTTCGAGACCTGCCTGGGCAACTTGGCAAGACCTCATCTCTACAATAAATAAAAAATTAGCCGGGCGTGTTAGTGCACACTTGTAGTTCCAGCTACCTGGAAGGCTGAGGCGGAAGGATCACCGGAGCCCAGCAGGTCGAGGCTGCGGTGGCTGGGAGCGGCCACTGCACTCCAGTCTGGGTGACAAAGTGAGACTCCAACTCAAAAAAAAAAAAATCCATTTACTATAGTGCCCTTGAACAGGGGACATATCAAATATTAAACTGGTAAGAAAAGACACTACATTTGATCTTAGCCAAAAGGCCAAGAAGCAATGCTGATCCTTTATAATAAATCTTTCTCTTTCAAATCATTCTCTCTCTCTCTTTCTATTAGGTTATGTTTTTCTAGAAAAACCCTGACTAACACAGATTTTGGTCGCAAGAAGTGAAATGTTGCTGTAGCAAACACTTAAAAATGTGAACTGGCTTTGAAACTAGGTGATGGGTAGAGGTTAGAAGAGATTTAAGATACATGCTAGAAAAATCCAAGATTGCCTTGAAGTAATTATTGGTAGGGATATGAATGGTAAAGATAATTCTGATGAGGTCTCAGATGGAAATGAGACATACACTGTTGGAAACTGGAGGGAAGGCCATCTTTGTTATAAAGTACCAAAGAGCTTGACTGGATTATGTTCACAGTTTTGTGGGTGGCAGAACTTGGGAGTGACAACTTTGGTTATTTAGCTGAGGAACTTTCTAAACAAAGCATTGAAGGTACAGCCTGGCCTCTCCTTACTTTTTATAGTAAAATAGGAGAAGAGAAATAGATTGAAGGAACTGTTAAAAAAAGGAACTAGAACTTGAAGATTTGGAAAATTCTCAACCTATTCATATTGCAAAAAAAAAAGAAAATGAGAAAGTACATTTTGAGAAGGCTGTGGAAAGAACACCAAGGGTGTGATTGAACAATGAGTCTGTCAGGAGGTCACTCGTAGAGTTCATCAGCCATCTCAGCAGAAGCCATGAATAGAGATGTGATAATACAGCAGAGACACTGTCAGTTTGGACCAAGGGGAAGGGACATGGGACAAAATAAAGGAAGGCTTTCAGACTTCTGGGATCCAACTGGATGGGACAATAGAGTTATTTGACTGTAAACATGTTTTATCCTTCAAGAAAAGGGCAAAGTGACCCTGAAAGTGATTCAGAGATTATCAGGGCTGTCCTTTCCACCACAGGATAAGGGGATAGGGCTGTTTCCTCTTCGGTTTCACAGGGTGGGGCTCCTCTTTGGTTTTGGCATGCCAGGCTGCACATACCCAGGACCTCAGGACAGGGCCTCTACAAAGAGCCAAGGAGGCAGGACCACCCTCCAGGAACATGGCAGTGATGCTGCTGTCCAGTGAATTGGGAGGCAGAGGATGGTTTTGAGCCTTACGATCTAATGGAATTTGGTTTGCTGGGCTTTAACTTGCTTGGGAACCTGCCACTTCTTTCTTCTTTGCATCTTTCCCCTTCTGGAATGGGAGTGTCCTTTCTATACCTGTCCCACCGTTGTATTTTGGAAACACGTTAACTAATATGGATTTACAGGTTCACAGCTGGAGAGGAATTTTACCTCCAGGTAAATCACACTTCAAATCTCCTTCATACCTACTTTTTTTTTCTGAGTTAGGGTATCACTCCATCACACAGGCTGGAGTGCAGTGGCACCATCACAGATCACCACAGCCTCGATCGCTCGGGCTCAGGCAATTCTTCTGTCTCAGCCTCCCAAGTAACTGGGGCTGCAGGCACTGCACCACTATGCCTGGCATTTTTTTTTTTTTTTGTAGAGATGAGATCTTGCTATGTTGCCCAGGCTGGTCTCAAACTCCTTCCGCCTCAGCCTCCCTAAGTGCTGGGATTACAGCCATGAGCCACTGTATTTGGTCCATATCTAATGCAGATGATATTTAGATGAGACTTTGGAGTAGATGCTGAAATGGACTAAGACTCTTGGGACTGCTGGGATGAAGTGAGTGTATTTTACATGTGAAAAGGACATGAATCATGAAGGGCTAGAGAGTGGAATATCATGAACTGAATTTGGTCCTCCCCAAATTCATATGTTGGAGCCCTAGTCACCACTGTGACTATATTTGGAGACAGGGTATTTAAAGAGGCAACTAAGGTTAAACGAAGTCATGAGCATAGAGCCTTAATCTGATAAGACTGGTATCCTTAGAAAAAGAAGAAAAGATAGAGATCTTGCTTTCTCTAAGCTTGCATAGAGGAAAGTCCGTGTGAGAACACAAAGGGAAGGCGGCCATCTACAAGCCTGGAAGAGAAATCACTCATTTCTGTGGCATTTTGCTATGGCAGCCCTAGCAGACTAATACAGATTTTAGGGTTTTTGTTTTATTCCTTTAAAGAAAAAAATCTAAGGTCAAAGCTTTTTCATAAGGAATTGAGTTTGGGCCCTCCTGTGTTCTTTTACCAACATTTGAACATTTTTTTTGCTGTTTTTAGCTTTACTTAGGTGTAATACACAATAAATTACATATGCGTAAAGTGTACAGTTTGATACATTTTGACATATGTATACACCCATGAAACCATAGTGAGACCCTTATGTAGCAACCCTATGGCTTGCCTGACTTAAAAAAAAAAAAAAATCAAAGTAGAGCAACCCCCCCCTTTTGAGTTGTCGTTTCACTCTGTCACCCAGACTGGAGTGCAGTGGCATGCTCACAGCCACTGCAGCCTTGACCTGCGGGGCTTAGGCTATCCTTCTGTCTCAGCCTTCCAAGTAGATGGAACTACAGATGCCCACCACCATGCCTGGCTAGTTTTTGTGATTTATTGTAGAGATGAGGTCTTGCCAAGTTGACCCAGGCTGGTCTTGAACCCCCGGGCTCAGGCAATCGTCTTGCTTCAGCCTCCCAAAGTGCTGGGATTACAGGTTGAGCCACCGCACCCAACCAATTTCCCTTTTAAATACACACATGCTCACGTGCACACACACGCATGCACGCACGCGTGCACACACACACACACACACACACACACACACACACACTCACCTGTAATGTACACATACTCCAAAGGAAGGAAGGACTAAACTGATCAGAATTTACCTTTTAAAAATAGTACAGGCCAGGCTCAGCGGCTCAGCCTGTAATCCCAGCACTTTGGGAGGCCAAGGCAAGTGGATTGCCTGAGACTGCGGGTTCAAGATCAGCCTGGGCAACTTGGTGAGATCGCCTCTCTACAATAAATAAAAAATCAGCCAGATGTGGTAGTGCGTGCCTGTAGTTCCCACTACTTGGAAGGCTGAGGTGGAAGGATCGCCTGAGTCCAGCAGGTCGACGCTGGGGTGGCCGTGAGCACTCTAGCCTGGGCAACAAAGTGAGACTCCAACTCAGATAAAAAAGTTCATAGGACATACAGTACTCGAAGATTTGTTGCTTTTATTATAATAATTTTTAAATTTTATAGCAGCTTTAGTTTTACAGAAAAGCTACAAATATTATATAGAGAGTTCCAGTTTCCTGTATACTCCACACCAATGCTAATATTATATTTTCTATAATATATTCATCACAATTACTGAGCCAGTATTGATACCTTATTATTAACTAAAATCCACATTGTACTCCAATGTCCTTACTTTTAACCTGATGTCTTTTTTCTGTCCCAGGATCCTATTTGGGATACCGTATGACATTTAGTCATCATTTTCCTTAGACTCTTTTTAGCTGTGACATTTCTCAGACTCTCCTTTTTTTTTCATGACCTTGACAATTTTGAGGCATGTTGATAAAGTATTTTGTAAAAAGATCCTCAATTTGGGTTTGTCTGGTACTTTTTCATGGTTTGACAAGGATTATGGGTATTTGAAAGGAGGACCACGGAAGCAAAGTGCCATTCTTACCACATCCTATCAAGGGTATAAACTGTCAATATGACTTATCACTGATGATATTAAACTTGATCATCAGAGGTGTTTTATACCATAGAAAATTTCCCAGAATATATTTCCAGAAGAAATTCTTAAACATGTTTATTAATAGTGTGTAGTGTTTTTTTTAAGCCACACAAAAGTAAGTAACATATTTTAAGTCGGATAGAGTTACAAATGCTTTGTGGCTTCACAGAGCCTAGTAAAAAGACACAACATTACCAGCAAAGGCAGAACCCGTGCCTCTCAAACTACCCAAAATGACGCTGTTTCCTATAAGTGTATGTCCTCTTCCCTCATTAGATCATACAGTCTTCTGTGGTGGGGATCGTGCCTTTGGATTGATTTGTCTGCCCTCAACATCAACCCTAAGCTGCTCAGCACTGTACACACGGTAGGTGGCCAATATGTGCTTGCTGAATAGTCGAGCAAGTGCTTAAATAATGGACTGGGATGAGGGACGCCCTGTCTCCTGGCCTGGCTTCCTCCAGGAGGCTCCTCTTGGTGTTGTCAGGCATATCACCCAAGACTCTAAGAGCACTCAGCATGCCACCAGCACCTGTGGCAAAGCAGAGGAGCTCACAGCTGCCTTCAGCCATGTCAGGTTACCCATGGAACTCCCCTATCCTTACTTGCCAATGGCCCAGAGACTGGCTCACTTTGTCTTCCTCACACACACATTTAGTGACCATCTGTGGCATCAAATCTTACAGACCACTTGGTCTAAGTCTAATGAGTTTTATTCAACTGACCTTTATTTACCTTTCTATTTTAGGTCTCAGAAGCCTAGAAGTCGTGGACCGTCTCTGTGCATCTATCATGAGTCACAGAGAGGCTTGGTTCAGTGACTCACACCTGTAACCCAGCACTCTGAGAGGCTGAGGTGGGAAAATTACTTGAGCCCAGGAGTTCAAGACCAGCCTGTGCAATACAGTGAGACCTGGTCTCTACAAAAAATACAAAAATTAGCCAGATTTGTTGGTGTGTGCCTGTAGTCCCGGCTACGCGGGAGGCTGAGGTGAAAGGATCAGGAGGTCGAGGCTGCGGTGAGCCAGAATCACGCCACTGCACTTCAGCCTGCGTGACAGAGTGAGACCCTGTCCCCCACACCAAAAAAAAGTCACGGGGAAAGAGTCTTACTGAATGACCCTGCAGTTGAGTCAAATTTCCTGCATTGGATCAAAAATGAGTAGACTGAGATACAACATCGGAGGGTTATTTTTATACAACAAAGCTGACTAGGTACAAGTCTGTACACATGGCTATGTCTTGTTGAGTCTTTCAAGGTGTGTCTGTTTAATTAGCTTCTTGAGATGAATGACCATGCACATGTTCTTTTCCTTTTATCCCTCAAAATGTGACCGATAATGAGAGATATAAGTATATGTGGGTGAAGGGAGAGGTGGCAGCAGCCTGTGTCACGGCCACTGACTAAGAAGTTGAACCCTGTCAGCTAGTTGGTAACAGGGAAGACTTATGGTCTGAGCAGTGAGGGGTTGCTGTAGGAAAGACCAGAAACTTGGCAATAATGTACAAGTTCAAGAGGCTGAACTCAAGAATCTGGGTCCAAGTCTAATAATCTGAGATCAAGAAGGAGGCAACAGAAAAATGCTGTGTTCCAGTTGGCAGCTGAACTCAGAACCCAGGCACACTCTAGAAGACAGTTAACCACGAGTGGCATAAAGGAATGGGGCCATGCCTAGGCCCAGAGCAGAGGCCCCCATTCTTTCTCCCTCCTTTGCAGGGGCCTGGACAGGCTGCTCGGCATGTGCCTACAGTCAGAGGCAGAGTGCTGGGGATGTTCTTGACTCCAAGGTCTTTGGTCTTCTTGACTTCTCCATCTCTTGGTCACCTTGGTCTGGCTGTCTCTCCTTGGAGACTCAGCAGGTAGAATCTCACCCTGGATAGTCAGTTCACTGTCCGCAGGAGGTGGGCAGAGTTCACAAGAAGGCAGCTGGCAGGTCCATACAGCAGGTGAAGGTAGAGCCTGGAGATTGGGGATGGAGAGGGCTGGATGATGGTGCCCCGTTGTGCTCCAGAAAGCTTTTTTGCTGATCCTCCAAGGCTAAGCTGCCCAATGTCCATTAAAGCCGAGAGCCAAAGAGCCTTGGCAATTTCAGCAGGAATCATGGTATTGAAGAGATGGGGTCAATGCAAGAAAGTAAAGTGCTGGCACACTTGCTAGCACTCCTATTAAATAATTTGGAAAAGCCAAGAGTTACTGAAGCTGTTTAAGACTTGGTAATAAATTTTAAAGGAAAGCGAATCAGAGTGAGGACTGGCCGGGTTGCCCCAGGCAAATGTGCAGGTTTTATCTTTAGTTAACCCTTTCTTGTTGGGGCCTCTTTCCTTGTGCAGATCTCTCCCATTCACTATCATGAGTGACATTAGCAAAGGCAGATTGAGCACGTGCTGTGTGCAAGGAGTACATGCAGGTACTGAAGATGCAAAGAAAGAAGTGAGAACATCTCAGCCCTTGAGATGCTCACAGGAGAGGCATCAATATACCTCTTACAAGGGAGCCTACACCAGGGCTAGGCATACTGGGACTGGGATACTGCAGCTGTCCTTCTGTTATCCTTGTTGTGACAGGGTTTTCCCTTTAATTTCAGTGCCACTCTTGATGGTGCTCCTGTCATGTGACTGCCTTTTCTGATCACAGCAGGTTGTTGGACCAGGCTCCTCAGGGACTGTCCATGATGTTGTTATGAGCATTGGGTCAGGAACACTGGTTAACTTGTTAGTGTTCTCTGGTCTTCAGTTTCCTCATCTGTAAAGGGAGGCAGTTGAACTTTTGAGTGGACATTTATCAAAGACCTTTTAAAGATGAAGTGAGCAGTGTTTCTCAAACTCTAGTGTGTATATGATTCACCTGTGGATCTTGTCAAAATGCGGATTCTGGTTCAGTGGGTCTGGGTGGGGCCCGAGTGTCTGAATTTTGAACAAGCTCCAAGATGCTCCTGGTGCTGCTGGTTCTAGGCCACATTTTGAGTAGCAAGAAGAAATAACACATTGCATGATGTGGTGAGAGGCTTTTCAACAAATAGCCCTGCTGCTACTGTGCGGTCTTGAACAAGTTCCTTAACTTCTTTGAGCCTCAGTCTCCTAATCTGTAAAATGAGGGTAATACTACCCTATTTGCATGGTTGTGATGAGGGACAATTAGATAATGTTTTTAAGACAAGTATTGTAAGCAGACCCAAGTCCAGTCACTGGTTGACTTTCATTGCATGAAAATCAAACTCAAGATATGAGAGTTGGAAGACCTAGCCAAAGCAATCAAGTAAGAGAAAGATATAAAGTGTATCCAAATTGGAAAAGAAGAAATCAAATTATCTCTGTATGTTGATGATATGATCTTTATACATAGAGAATCCTAAAGACTTTTCCAAGCAACTCCTGGACTTAATAAATGAATTTGGTAAAATTTCAGGATACTAAATCAACACATACAAATCAGTAGTGCTGCTATACACCAATAGTGACCAAGTAAGAATCAAATCAAGGAATTTTGGAATATATTTAATCAAGGAGGTGAAAGAGCTCTGCAAGGAGAACTGCAAAACTCTGATGAAAGAAATTTCAGAGGACACAAACAAATACAGAAACATCCCATGCTCATGGATTGGAAGAATCAACATTATTAAAATGACACATCACCCAAAGTAATCTACGGATTTAACACAATCCTTATCAAACTACCAACATCGTTTTTCACAGAATTAGAAAAACAATCCTAAAACTCATATGGAACCAAAAAAAGAGCCAGAATAGCCAAAGCAATCTTAAACAAGAAGAACAAAACTTCAGACATCACATTACCTGACTTCAAACTATACTACAAGGCTGTAGTAACCAAAACAGCATGGTACTGGTACAAGAGCAGACACATGGACCAATGGCACAGAATAGAGAACCCAGAAATAAACCCAAATACCTATTACCAACTGATCTTTGACAAAGCAAACAAAAACATACACTGGGAAAAGGACATTGTATTCAACACATGGTGCTGGGAAAATTGGATAGTTACACGCAAAAAAATGAAACTTGATCCCTATCTCCCACCATATACAAAAATTAACTCAAGATAGATTAAAGACTTAAACATCAGGCCAGAAACCATAAAAATCCTAGAAGAAAACCTAGGAAAAACTCTTCTGGACATTGGCCTAGGCAAAGAATTTATGACTAACACTCCAAAAGCAAATGCAGCAACAACAAAAATAAGTGGGACTCAATTAAACTGAAAATCTCCTGTATAGCAAAAGAAAGAACCAACAGAGTAAATAAACGAGCTATAGAATGGGAGAATATATTTGCAAACTATACAGCTGACAGAGAACTAATATTCAGAATCTACAAACAACTCAAACAAATCAGCAAGAAAAAAGCAGATGACCCCATCAAAAAGGTGGGCAAACGAAACACCTTTTAAAAGATTTGCAAATGGCTCCCACACATATGAAAAAATACTTCATGGGACTAATCATCAGGGAAATGCAAATTAAAACCACAGTAAGATACCACCTTGTGCCAGTTAAAATGAACATTATTTAAAAAATCAAAAAACAACAAATGCTGGCTCAGATGCGGTGAAAAGGAAATGCTTATATACTGATAGTGGTAGTGTAAATTAGAACTACCTCTATGCAAAGTGGTATGGAGATTCCTCAAAGAACTAAAAGTAGACCTACCGCTTGATCCAGCAATACCATTACCAGGTATCTACCCAAAGGAACAGAGGTCATTACATCAAAAAGACACCTGTACCACATGTTTATCACAGCACAATAGCAAAGATGTGGAATCAGTCTAAATGCTCATCAACCAATCAGTGAATATTGAAATATATATACTATGTACTACTATTTAGCCATCAGAAAGAATGAAATAGCATATTTTGCAGAAACCTGGATGGAATGAGAGAACATCATTTTAAGTGAACTAACGCAGGAACAGAAAACCAAATATCGCGTGATCTCACTTATAAGCAGGAACAAAACTAAGAACCTGCAAAGGTATAGAGAAAGGTACAATGGACATTAAAGACTCAGAAGGTAGAGAGAGGGTGGACTGCAGGGAGGAAAAATCACCTTTTGGGTACAATGTGCACAACTAGGAGTGGTAGATACATTTAAAGCCCAAAATTCTTCACCACTATACAATGCAACCATGTAACCAAAAACTATTTGTACTCATTAAAGTTATTAAAATAAAGAAAAAAAGGAAAGAAAAAGATATGAGAGCTGATGAAAAGAAAAATAGGTTTTATTAAAAAACCAGCAACCTGAGAAGATGGTGAATCAGTCACAAAGACCACCTCAAATTTTCAGACTGGTAAGAAAGATTTGTAAAGGGAAAGTTGGTACAGGGAACATGCAGGAGTGGCACAGGGTGTACAGGTCTGCGCATCTCATTCTGATGACTTATCTTGGGTGGTGGCCCTCCCAGAGGTCTAGTTGGTGTTATCTAGACTGCAATCACCTATGGATTAACTGTCTCATGACTCCCACTAGGTGAGAGGGTCTGGCAATCAGGACTCCATTCCTGGTTTATTTTAAGATTAACCTCCAAACAAAAAAATTCTTTTTTGAGTCAGATTCTCACTCTGTCATCCAGGCTGGAGTGCAGTGGTGCAATCACAACTCACCGCAGTCTTGACTTCCTGGGCTCAGGCTATCTTTCCACCTCAGCTTCCCAAGTAGCTGAGAGTACAGGCATACATCACCACACCCACCTAATTTCTTTTTGTAGAGACAAGGTCTTGCTATGTTGCCTAGGCTGGTTTCACACTCCTGGTTTCAAGCAATTCTCCTGCCTCGGCCTCCCAAAGTTCTGGGATAACAGGCGTGAGCCACTGCATCAGGCCTAACTTCTGGAATTCTCTTAAGCAAGCATGATACAAGCATGCATTATGGAGAATGAGGAGGAAGAAACAAGGAGGCAGAAAGAGAAAAAAGTTTAATAAAAAAGGAGTGATAAAGATTTTTGAATGCAAGATCCTTGGTTATAGTAGCATCATGTTAACACGCAGCAGGTGCTCAATAATTGACAGGTTCTGCCTGCTCCTCCTTTCCAGAAACCCCTTCATACCTATACCACTACCACCAAACACACACACACACACACACACACACACACACACACACACACACACACACACACACACACACAATCCAGATAATTTCTTAGCTCCCAGGGGTAAATTGCTTGGTCTAGGTGCAGGGTGTTGGCTTTGCATCTTTGGGGCTGCCTCAGAGAAGCGGGATCTGCCTGGTACTCCTTTGGAGTAAACATTTCCATTGTGGCTAGGGCTATCTTCTTGTGCAGGTGACCATCCATTACTCCGGCAACCTTAGGAGACCTCTCACACACAGGTGTGGCAGCTACCTTGGAAAAAAACCACACAGTAGTCACACTCTGACCAACTGCTTTCCATGTAACTCCTGATGTCTTCAAAACTTGCCAATATACTGCATGCAGTGACGTTCCTGCAGATAATTTGTCAATTTGTTTAAGTGTATTCTGGCTGGGAGTGGTGGCTCATGCCGTAATTCCAGCACTTTGGGAGGCAGAGGAGAGAGGACTGCCCCAGCCCATCAGTCAAGACCAGCCTGGGCAACTTGACAAGATCTTGTCTCTACAATAATCAAAAAATTAGCTGGGCATGGTGGTGCGTGCCTATAGTTCCAGCTACTTGGAAGGCTGAGGTTGAAGGATCAACCCAGTTGGTTGAGGTTGCTGTAGCGGTGAGCATGCCACTGTTCTCCAGGCTGTGTGACAGAGTGCGATTCCGACTCAGGAAAAAAAAATGTATTCTGGCCTGTCCAATTTCTTAATGCTGCCCCACAGAAATCTTAATACACAATATCTTCATGTAATATGTGTAACCTTGGTTACCCTGTCTTGTTTATTCTTGGGTGCATTCCACTGGTCCTTGTAACCTCAAGAGATTCCATTGATTGATCTCTTTGAGCATTCAGAATTTAAAGACTTCCTATTGGTCTTGCAGCTCCTCGCAAAGTGTTCTTCAAGCATGTTCCTGGTCACTAATTCCTATTTTGCACCTGCTCACAAATCCAATGTATCAGCAATTCCTGTCAGCTCTGCTTTCAAAATATATCAGGAATCAGACTATATATTGCTGCCTCCCTGTCAGAAGCCCTGCTTCTCTTACTTGGACCTCTGCAATGGCCACCTTTTGGTTTCCCACATCTTAGTTTCCTAGGGCTGTCCTTATAAAGCACAGTACACTGGGTGGCTTAAGTAACAGAAATTTATTCTCTCCAAGTTCTGGAGGCTACAAGTCCAAAATCAAGATGTCAGCAGGGCCATGCTCGCTCTGCAGCTGCAGGGCAGGATCTTTCTCAGCCTCCCAAAGTGTTGAGATTGCAGTGTGAGCCACCGTGCCTGGGTGTCTTAACCATTTTAAGTGTACATTCAGAGGCGTTAAGTACATTCATATTTCTGTGCAACCATTACTACTGCCATTCTTCTCCAGGGCTCTTCATCTTGTTAAATTAAAACTCTATCCATTAAAAATAACAACATATTAATCCCTCTTCCTCCTAGCACCTGGCAACCACCATTCTATTTTGTCTCTATAATTTTGACTACTCCAAGTACTTACTGTGAGTTTCACTTACAGTGGAATCATACAATATTTATCTTTTCATGACTGGCTTATTTTACTTAGTATAATGTCCTCGAACTTCATCCATGTTGTAGCATATGTCAGAATTTCTTTTCTCTTTAAGGCTGAATAATATTTCATTGTATGTATATATCACATTTTACTTCTCTATTCATCCATGGTTGGACACTTGAATTGCTTCCATTTTTTGCTATTGTGAATAATCCCATTATAAACACAATTGTATCAGTATCTCTTCAAGACTCTGCTTTCAAGTCTTTGGGATACAATACCCTGAGGTAAAGTTGCTGGACTACATGGTAATTTTATTTTTAATTTTTTGATAAACTGTTTTTCACAGCAGCTATCCCATTTTACATTCCCACCAACAATGCACAAAGGTTCTAATGTCTCCATATCTTTGTCAACACTTGCTATTCTCTGTTTTTGTTTCTTTAATAGTGGCCATCCTTTATCATTAATAAGTCAAAAAACAACAGATGCTGGCATGGCTGCAGAGAAAAGGGAATGCTTCTACATTTTTGGTGGGAATGTAAGCTAGTGCAACCTCTTTGGAAAGCAGTGTGGCGATTTATCAAATAAATAAACATTGAGCTTCCATACAATCCAGCAATCCCTCTTCCAGGACTATAACCAGAGGAACATAAATTGCTCTACCAAAAAGACACACATATTTATTGCAGCACTACTAACAATAGCAAAAGCATGAAACCATGGGTGGGATTGGCAGATGCTGGACACTGCTAACAGAGAGGGGGAGAGAGGAAGGCACATGGCAACACACTGGGTACCTAGTCCACTATCAGAGGGAGACAGGGCCAGCTAGAAGTCCAAACTCCACTTGCATGCAACCTACTTATGTAATAAAGTCCCACTTGTACCCCACAACTCTAAAATAGAAAATTAAAACAAAATAAATTGCAGCCATCCTAATGGGTGTAAGGTGGTACCTCTTCGTAGTTTTGATTTGCATTTCCCTAATGATTAGTACTGTTGAGCATCTTACCATGTGCTCATTTGCCATTTGTATATCATTTATGGAGGAATGTTTATTCATATCTTTTGTCCATTTTACAATTAGGTTGATTGCTTTGTTGTTGTTGAGTATTAGAAGCTCTCCACATATTCTGAATATTAATCCTTTATCATATATACGATTTGCAAATATTTTCTCTCATTTTGTGGTTGGCTTTTTATTCTGTTGATAGTATTTTTTAATGTAAATTTGTTTTTAATTTTATGAGGTCAACTTTCATGAAGTTTTTTTTTTCTTTTGTTGCCTGTGTCTCTGTTGTCATATACAGGTAATTGTTGCCAAATTCAGCATAGTGATGCTTTTCTCCTCTGTTTTTTTCTTAGTCGTCAAGTTTTAAATCTTAAGTCTAGTTCATAGATCCGTTTTGAATTTTTGTATATGGTATAAGAAAAGTGTTTAACTTCATTCTTTTGCATGTGGATATCCAATTTTCCCAGCTCTATTTGTTGAAAAGGCTGTCTTTTCCCTCATTGAGTGGTCTTGGCACCCTGTTGGCAATCATTTGACCTTGTATGAAAGGGTTTATTTCTGGACTCTGTATTCTATTCCATTGGTTATATAGGTCTGTCTTTGTGCCAACATCACACTGTTTTGATTACTATAGGTTTGTAGTAAGTTTTGAAATCAGTAAGTGTGAGTCCTCCAGCTTTGTTTTTTCTTCTTAAGGATTACTTTGGCTATTCAGATTCTTTTGAGATTTCTGAATTCCCAAGTCTATGCCTTTTAGGATGAAGCTTTCTATTACTGCAAAAGATGTCATTGGAATTTTAATGTTGATTGCATTAAAACTGTAGATCACTTTGGATAGTACTGACATCCTAACAATACTAAATCTTTCATTTTATGAACATGAGATATCTTTTCATTTATTTATGTCTTTAGTGTTTTCAGCAATATTTTGAAGTTTCAGTATGCAAGTCTTTCATCTCCTTGGTTAAGTTAATTCTTAGGTATTTTATTCTTTTTGATGCTATTGCAAATGGAATTTTCTTAATATCCTTTTCAGAGTGCTCATTGTTAGTATACAGAAATACAACTGATGTTTGTTTCTTCATCTGACCTCATATCCTGCTACTTTGCTGAATCCATTTATTAGTTCTAACAGTTTTTGTGTGGAATCTTTTAGTTTTTTTCCATATAGAATCACATTATCTATGAACAGAGATAATTTTATTTCTTCCTTTAGCATTTGGATGACATTTATTTCTTTTTCTTCCTTAATTGTCCTGACTAGGACTTCCAGTACCAGTACTAGTACCATTGTAAATAGAAGTGGTAAAGTCAGATAGACTTGCCTTGTTTCTAATCTTAAAGAAAACAATTTTAGTCTTTCACCATTGAGTATGATGCTTGCTCAGTGGTGTTGTATACATTTTTTATATATGGCTTTTATGATGTTGAGGTAGTTACTTTGCATTTCTAGTTAGTAGGATTTTTTTAACATTAAAGGGTGTTACATTTTGTCAAATTCTTTTTCTGTGTCAGTTGAGATGATTATATGAATTTTGTTTTTCATTGTGTTATTATGGTGCATTACACTGATTGATTTTCATATGTTGTTCCATCCTTGCATTTTGGAAATAGATCCTACTTGGCCATAGTGTATATTCCTACTAATATGCAAGTGAATTCAGTTTGCTAATATTTTATTGAGAATTTTTGCATCTTTATTTATAAGAGATATTAATCTGTGGTTTCCTAATGGTATATTTGTCTAAGTGTGGTAATAGGGTAATGCTGGCCTCATAGAATGAGAAGAGAATGTTTTCTCATCTTCGATATTTTGAAAAAGTTTGAGAAGAATTGGTGTTTAGTTCTTTAAATGTTTGGTAGAATTCAACAGTGAAGGCATCAGTTCCAGGTTTTTTCTTTGTCAGGAGGTTTTTGCTTACTGAATCAAACTCCTTATTAATTGTAGGTATATTTAGATTTTCTGTTTCTTTGTGGTTTAGTCTTGACAGGCCTTGTATTTCTTAAGAATGTATCCATTTCATCTAGGTTATTCTGCTTTTTGGTATACAATTGCTTATAGCATTCTGCTGTAATTTTCTTTGTTTCTGTAGAATTGATAGTAATGTTCCACTTTCATTTCTGATTTTAGTACTTTGAGTTTGTTTTTCTTTTCTTAGTTCATCTATATAAAAGTCTGCTAATTTAGTTGATCTTTTCAAAGAACCATATTTTGATTTCATTGATTTTCTCTCTTGTTTGTCAATTTTGCTTTATTTATTTATTTATTTTTGTCTCTGCTCTAAGCTTTATTCTTTTCTTTCTTCTTGTAGCTTTTGGTTTTGTTTGTGTATATTTTCCTAGTTCCTTAAGCTGTAAAGTTAGGTTGTTGATTTGAGATTTCTTGTTTTTTAATTCAAGCATTTATGACTAGAAATTTCTCCTTTAGCACTGTGGTGGGCAGGTCTATGCAAATCTACCCCCAGGTCCAAGGAATCTGAGAGGCTAAAGAAAGAGACTGATATATCTAATTTCTTAGAAGAAACATTTAATAGGGACTTTTACAAACAGAAGCCATTCCTATGTCTTGGGAAGCAGCAAGACAAGATGGTAGATTCCCCATGTCTTTACAGCTCCCCAACCCAAAGCTTATATACTGTAGGGACAGAGTGACTCAGAAGGGATGTGTGGAACAACTGAAGTAAGATAACATCAAGGTTGTTTGATGTAAGGGCAGGATTTACAGTAAGTACCTGTTCTTGCACAAAGAAGAGTAGATAAATGGAAAAATCTTTAAGACCTTTCCAGAACTGGGTAATCAGAAGCCAGCTTAGTGGATTAGAGTTGCTTTGATTTCCACACACCATTTCCCAGTTTTGGTGTGTGGCATTTTTGTTTTCATTCATCTCTAAGTACTTCCTAGTTTCCCTTGTGATTTCTTCTTTGATTCTTTGTGTGTCTATTGTTTAATTTCCACAAATTTGTGAATTTTTCAGTTTTCTTTTTGTTATTGATTTCTAACTTCATCTCATTGTTGTCAGAGAAAATATAATATCTTTCTTTTACAATCTATCTTAATTTGTGGTTTAACATATGGTCTATCCTGGAAAATGTCCCATGTACACTTGAGATTAATGTGTATTCTGTTGTTTGGTAGCGTCTTCTGTATATGTCTGTTAGAGCTAGGTAGATTATTGTGCTGTTCAAGTCCTCTATTTTCTTACTTACTTTCTGTCATGTTGTTCCCATCCATTTTTAGAGAGAGGTAATGAAGTCTCCAACTATTATTGTAGAAAAGTCTATATCTCCCTTCAATTCTATCACATTTGCTTTATATATTTTGGCAGTTTGTTATTAGGTGCATAAATGTTTATAATTGTCACATCTTCTTGCTCTATAGAAAATTTCATTAATAGTAAAGTCAAAAAAATAATGTTTGTTTTTCCCTTTTTGGATTTACAGCCTATTTTGTTTGGTATTAGTAGCCATTCCTTCTTTCTTTTGGTTACAATTTTCATGGAATATCTTTTTCCATCCTTTCACTTTCAGCCTATTTGTATCTTTGGATCTAAAGTATGCCTCTTATACATAGCATATCGTTGAACCATGTTTTTAAAATCCATTCTACCTATCTTTTCTTAAATACATTTATATTTAAAGTACATAAGAATATTTTATCAGCCAGAAGTACTTCTGTCATTTTGCTATTTGTTTTCTATATACTTTATAGATTTTTGTGTCCTTCATTTTTTTACATTACTGTCTTCTTTTGTGTTTAGCTGATGTTTTTGTAGGGAGCATTTAAATTATTTTCTCGTTTCCTTTTGTGCATATTCCTTAGTTGTTTTCTCAGTGGTTACTATGGGGATATTTAATATCCTAAAGTTATAACACTCTAATTTGAATTGACACCAGCTTAACTTCAATAACATACAAAAACTCTGTTCCTTTCATACATCCATCCCCACCCCTTTTAGCTGTTGATGTCACACATCTTTATACATTTGGTGTCCAAAAACATAACTAATAATACATGAAAAGTCAACATAAAATCTTCTCAGGTGTTTTCCAGGCCTGTCCTTTGCCCCGGCATGATGACTTTCTGATTTCTTCCATATGTGCAGTTACTTTTGATTGTCTACCAGATATTAAAGACTCCTTCAGTACCTGGTTCTCAACAAGAGAAAGGAGGAAAAATGAAGGGGTTAGGGAGGCACTGACCCTTTAAATCTCTTTTAAGTCACTTCACCCAGAGGGGGAGGGACTTGCAACAACCTAGGGGAGTGGGTACAACAACAATGGCCACTGCTTCTTTGTCTCTCTCTCTCTCTCTCTCTCTCTCTCTCTCTCTGTAATCAGATACAACAGTGATCAGAGCACAGATTCCTAAGAGTTGGAGAAGAGTGTCCTTTTTGTCCACCTTGGATCCCACTATCTGTGTGCAAACTGCTCCAGGAACGTGTGTGTGTGTGACTCTCTGACATGGGGTTGGAGTATGGCAGCTGCTACTGAAATGAACCAATACTAACCACAATCTATCCTCCAAGCATTCCCCTGGAAGTTGCAAGCCTTCAATAGACTCCAGAGTTCTGAAATAGTTACATAGAACAGATTGTGTCAGCGTGATTGTTTTCTGGGCGGGGAGACAGATTTCTGTTGCTTCATACTCTACTATCTTCCCAGAATCCTTCCAGGGCTAGCATTTGAGGCCAGTATTTGAGGTTTGCTCTGACCCCAGGAGGGCTCTTCTTTACCTCTCTCCCTAGTTCTCTCTAGTGAATCAGCTAGTCTCAGGGTTTTCTTATTGCTCTTAATCAAAAGAGGCTGTGGTATTTTAGAGCACTCTTAGGCTTGGACAGTCCCACATCGTATTTTAGATAAAGTCAATTCCTTTGGCCAGACCTTTGGAGTACACTTTTTTCTTTCTTTCTTTTTTTTTTTAAGGGACTGCCTCTACCCCTGGGCAAAATCTCTAAGCCACTGCTTTGAGCTCTGGGTGTTACTGAAAGCAAGTCCAGCTACTCCTTGCTTGCAGATTGAAATGAACAAGCATGAGATGTAGCAAGAAGAAAAGGATTTTATTTCAAAAGCCAGCAGTTGGGGAAATGGCCAGGCTCATGCCCCAAGAAACCATTTTAGGGTTTGGGGCTGAGGGTAAGGGTTTAAGAAGGAAAGCTTGACATGGGAAATATGCAGGGGTGATAATGGGTGCCAGTCTATGTGACTAGTTCTGACAACTATCTTGAGTCATTGTCCGACCGTCTGGAGGTTTGACTGGCGTCATCTTGACTGCAGCATAGTCTGAGAATCCCCTTAGGTGGGAGGGCTCCGTAATAGAGTTTGTTCTGAGATTAGCCTCCAGAATTCTTGGGGGCCAGGTTGTAGATGAACTGCCTCAAGGCTCTCCCTGAGTGGGGAGAGTTTCTCAGCCAGGCCTTCATGTCCAGCTTGGAATTTCTAGGAAAGCATAAAGTTAGATAAGCATCACAGTGTAAGGGAGTGCCTAGAGGGAGGAGTGAAGGAAGGGAAAACATGTTTAAAGTACAATGTTAAAGCTAGAGCTAAAAAGAGTGTTTAGAATAGATGTTAAGGTTCAAATTCTTGGTTACACGGGTAGGTGGTGTGGTAGCCTCTAGTCTTCTTGGCTTGTCTCTTCTACAAGTGAGCAAATGAATGAGGGTGATCTAGGCTCTGGTGTTCTTGGTTTGCCATGCGTGGGATTGGCCTTCCATCATGGATTAAGGTTGGATGGAAGAGAGCTCACCACAAATTTAGCCTTTTCAACTTGGAGTTGGAAGGCATGAGAAATGCTGGTGACCTTCCTTTCCCAGTGAGATAGGATAACCATTGACTGGGAAGTGAGGGAAGTTGTTCTCGACCACACCTGGAGCTTCCATAACGCTGAAATGGGGTCGAGAGAGGAAGGGAGTGGGGTCAAGCCTCAAATACCACTCATGCCTGCTGTTCTTATTGAGTTTGAGTTCCTTGAATACATGTTTCTTTATTTGCTCTATGCCCTTAGGACAATTTCCAGCGACTTTAAATGGTTAGTTTTCACCAGCTTTGTTTGTTTTACTGGAGAATGGGACTGCAGAGCTCCTCATGCTACTAAACTGAATGTGGAACTTCATCCAATCCTGCATTTTGTCCTCTGCTGATGAGGTGGTTTTCTATGGGGCATTTTGATTGATATCACTATTTTGTTTAGAAACTTTCAGTATTCCTGTGCCAGGAATGAATAGTTAAGACGTTTCCAATTTCCTCAAGCACAGAATCTCAGTGTTCTTTGGGGGCAACAATGTAACCAGCTAAAAGACTCAGAAGCTAGGTGTGGTTGTGTGAGTGTGTTCTGGTCAATGAGTTGTAAGTGTTGCTGTATCTTGGAGGAAGCTGCTTAAAGGGAGCTGATCAGGCAGGACTGTGACTCATTGGCTTTCTTGTTGCCTAGAATGTGGCCTTGATGGCTGATATGCTAGCAGTCTTGCTGGACAATAAGGCAACCTTGAAGATGGAAGTCACTCACAGAGGATGGTAGAGCAAAAAGATGGAAAACCTGTTTGCATTGATTACTAGGTTCTTTGTGACCCCCTGGAGCTGCCACATCAGTCCTAGATTACCTTCTTATAAAGTATATAATCTTTGGTATTTAAGTCACTATTTTTTTCCCTCAAACATCACTTCCTCTAAGATGTCTTACCTCATCCCTGAACAGCTAGAAACGGTTTCTTTTTCTTTTGAATTTTCCTAGCACTTACCTGTAACTCCTCATGGTACCAATCATAACCAACATTCTCCTTTGTATGAACGCTATTTGGATTTATGCTGTAAGGGAACCAGATGGCTCCCTTACAAATCTAGCCCAGATCCTCCAAGGCTGGCTATGGGGGAGGAATCACCAAGCAGGGAGTGCTGGCTGGACCTCAAAGCCCTGACTCCTACTCTAAGAAGCACTTTGCTCCTGGGACTCTCTCACTAACTCTTCTACTACCTACAGGCTGTCTCAGAGACCTCTTCTTTACTTGTGAAGGTTCACCCCAAGTATTAGGACATACAGCTCTTTGCTTAATTCCATTTGGCACAGCTGAGAACAAGCTGGAAGTTTATTGAAAGCTCAGGGTAACAAAGGGGTAATCAAGAGAGTGAAATAACATTAGTCAGTCTTACTAGTCACCTTTAGTTGGGGGGCCGTGCCACCTCCTTTGTTGCATCCATGTAGCAAATATCTTCAGCCCCTTGTCATCTTCAGATCCAGTGGCAAAACTGTCCAGATGCAGTCACTGTATAATCTTAAAACCTTTGAGATAGGAAGGTGGTGGACATCTGCATGTGGCATGTTCAAGCTGAAACCTGGGTCCTAATATTTTTGAAGCCTTGGTAATTAAGAAGATGAAAAAAGCTAACAAACATCTCCTATCATTTTAAACCTGCCTCATAGAGGTAATTCTTTTGGTCCTGGAATTGCATGCAAGAGGGCATTTGTTATGCAAATTTACAGCAAAGACCTCCTTCACAATGAAAGTGTCTGTGACCGATTCCAATGAGCTAAACTTTCTTAGAGCATAAGATGCTGGATGCTGAGTTGTATCTTTGCAAACTTTGGTTGCTTTTGGAGAAAATACCCTCAGCTAAGGAGAAGTCAATAATAATGGGAGAGCTAGCACAGTACTCAGGCCTTGGACTTGCTTGGGACTCTTATATTAATCAAAGAGATATAGGGTTAGGAGATAACTGAACCAATTGTTTTCATGGAAGAATTTGTGACACTCAGGGTTTAAGATAAACTTTCAGGGCAGGTGACAAAATGTGGCTGGGAGTTAATAATAGTCACAAATGATGATAATAGCAAACACTTATACAGTGCTGCTTCTTTGCCAGGCACTACTCTAACACTCTAGATGTATAATCTCATTAGTCCTCATAGTAAGTTTGAGGCAGTACAATTATTATCTTCATTTTACAGATGAGGAAGTTGAGGCACAGAGAGTAGGTAGCTCACCCAACACCACTCAGCAACAAAGAGTAGAGCAGGGATTTAAACCCACACAGCCCAGTTCCAGAGACTAGGGTTTTATTCTTCTTACTGGCCACTGAAGTGTCTATTTCTCTCCACCTCTGTGAGAAAACCTGAGTGTCTTAGTTCATTCAGACTGCTGTAACAAATTGCTATAAACCGGTAGCTTATAAACAACAGAAATTTATTTCTCACTGTTCTAGAAGCTGGAAAGTCCAAGGTCAAGACACCAGCAGGTTCTGGTGAGGGCTTGTTTCCTCAAGCATGGCACCTTCTCTCTGAGTCCTCTCATGGTGGAAGAGGCAAACATGTTCTCTTGGGCATATTTCATAAGCACAACAATCTCATTCATGAGCGCTCGACTTCCATGAACTAATCACCTCCTAGAAGCCCCACCCCTAATACCATCATCTTGGGCATTAGGTTTTTTGTTTTTTTTTTTGAGTTGGAGTCTCACTCGGTCACCCAGACTGGAGTGCAGTGGCCGCTCCCAGTCGTCAATGACATTCTGACTCCCTTATGAAGCTGAATATTCCTGATGAACAGAAAAGCAAGTGATTTTCACCCGTTTATTTTTCAAGTCACCTTCTCAAACTCTCATGTTAATTCTCTTGGCTTTTTAGCTAAGATCTCTTGGCTTTTTAGCTAAGATCTCTTGTGATCTGGGGTGGTGGTGGAGGTAATCATCTTTCCTACAATTATGTTTAATCTCACTTGCATGTTTTCTATAGCGATATTTCTCATTTTTGTTTGTTACCTGACCACATCAGCTATAATTTATGGAATAATAAAAATGGAATTGAGTTTTCCAGTGGCTGCTGGAAGGATAAACATGAGATCAGAGAATACAGGGGCGGGGTGGGTGGTGAAGAAGGAATTGCAGTCATTTAGCTGTGATCTCATAATGGCTTAGTCTAGGATGAATGCTAAGGACGTAAAAAGGAAAGGATATGTGGGAAAGGTGCTATAGATAAAGAAATTGCTGGATTTGTGATGGGGATAAGCAATAAAATAAATACATCCTACCTGAAACCTAGTGCTCTACCTGAGGGTGACAACTTGTAACAGATGTTAGTATCTATTGAAAACATATGACTGGTCATCTAATAAGAGATAAGAGGAAGTTAATAAGAGGTAATCTCAGTTTAGTGACTATACACACACACACACACACACACACATATATAAAATGTTTTATATATGTATGTATGCATGTGTGTGTATATATACATATTACTTTTAAAGTTATATATATATAATGTTTTATATATGTATGTATATATAGACTATGGAGGTTTTATTTTTAAGGTTTTATTTATTTTAAGGTTTTATATATATAATGTTTTATATATGTATGCATATTACTTTTAAAGTTATATATAATACTTTATATATATGTATGTGTGTGTGTGTATAAAACTTTAAAAATAAAACTTACAGCCGGGCTCGTTGGCTCAGCCTGTAATCCCGCGCCTTTGGGAGGCTGAGGTGAGTGGATTGCCTGAGCCCGCGGGTTCGAGACCCGCCTGGGCAGCGAGACCTCATCTCTACAATAAATCAAAAAAAAAAATCAGCCGGGCGTGGTAGCGCATGCCTGTAATTCCGGCTACTTGGAAGGCTGAGGCAGAAGGATCGCCGGAGCCCAGCATGCGAGGCTGCAGTGGCCGGAAGCGGCCACTGCACTCCAGTCTGGGCAACCGAGTGAGACTCCAACTCAAAAAAAAAAAAACAAAAAAAACAAAACAAAACAACAAAACAAAACAAAACAAAACAAAAAAATAAAACTTACATGGTTCAGTCTTCAACCCTTGAGCTTTCCAGTCCCATTCTTGTCTGCCTGCTCCAGACTCACAATTTTCTATTTTTTCCTCAAAACCACCAGTACCCTTCCCCCATCAGGGCTTTCATGCATTCTGTTCTCTATTCTTCCACCCACAGTAGCTGAATGGCCCTAACTCAGAGAGTTCTTCTGGACTCAAACCAGTACCACCATGATGTCTCTTAGCATCCTGCACTTTTCTTTCCAAAGAACTCACCACAGTTGCAATTTGGTAAGTCTTTGCGTGACTGTGTGATGTCTATTTCCCTCACTAGACCATGCATTCCATGAGGACATGAACCAAGCCTGTATTTATACTTGCTGTACCCTAGTGCCTAGCACAAGTACCTAACCCCTGGGTGCTGGCAGTGTGGCTTCCATATATGCCCAGGTATATATTCTTAGCACAGGTATATATACTTGCTGTAGCCCTAGTGCCTAGCACAGCCTAGCCTACAGTACAGAATCCATTATTGCTTGTGGAATGTACCCATGACTATCAGAAACATATCTTGCATCATTAGCACTTGTGTAATGCTTTTCTAGTTGATAGAGTAACATTTCATGTCTACTGTGCCTCAACTGGCTTCACACTGGCTCTGTGAGAATTACAGATATGGGACATCTTCCAGGTGTATGCTACTTTCATCAGCATCATCTCACTCAGTGTTCACTTAGAGACTTGCAATTCACACCCCAGCAGCACTGGACTCTGAGAACAACATGCTGTTTACACATGTGAGTCTTTCTCCTCACTGAGTATGTTCCCTCACTGTGATTGCTATTGTGGCCCCATTTCCCAGCCTGTGCACCCTTTCCCTTGTCTCTGGGAGCTTTGGCTATTAATAGTGCCTAACCACTCCCTACTGTAAATAACTATCCTCCTCCAAAGAACACAGAATGGAGTCTCCTCCCCAGGGAGGAGTCAGCACATAGTCCATGACTGACTGACACAGAAGTAAGGAAAACCGCTCCCTGGGTCTCAAGGGAGGTGCCATGGTTTGAATGTTTCTTCTCCAAAATTCATGTGTTTCTGTTTCTTATTAATTACCTGGTCTGTGACATTCTGTTACAGCAGCGCAAATGGATTAAGACTATGCTGCAATTTGTGCTGCAGAGTTTCCTCATGGTTCCAGGCTGAGGCCAGTCTCCTGCATAGCCCACACCCTCACTTAGTTCCTTCTCCTGCCCTGTCCATCACTCCTGCTTCCTTCTCTCTCCAATAGGTGTCTCCATGGAATCCCTGGTCTCAGGCTCTGCAGCTAGGGAGCCCAACCCAAGACACACTGCCTTGTCCACCTTATACACCTCTATCCTCCTTACAAAGCTTTCTCTGGACATGGTAAGACTGGAGAGTGCAGGCATGTCCTCAAGGAAGAAGCACCTGGGGACCAAGTGGGTCCCCATAGGCTGGCAGGTGTGGGAGGAGTTCTATAGTGGGCATATATGGAAGCCACTCTCCCAGCGCCCAGGGATAAGGAAACCAGCAAATGACCTTCTCCAAAGCACTGAGGCACACACACACACCTTCACTCCTTGGCAAAATAGCTCTCATGATGGAAGAGATGCAATACTCACTCCTTAGCCTCCCTTTCCTGAAAAGAAAGCAGGGGAAGTCATTGGGTTATACAGGGGCTTTCCTCATGTGGTCCCATGATCTGAAGTCTCACTGCCACTGGATCTTTGAAGCCAGGGAGAAGCTGGAACCTTCTTCCATTTGCCTAACGTCCACCTCCCTCTTTCAGGGTGCTGACAGCAGATAGGTGTGCCATCCTCATGCTTTCCTCCCCTACAGGGAGACCCCACCTTTCTCCTGCAAGGGCACGAATTTACCCTGTGGCTGACACAGGCCCAGTACTCTAAGTGTACACAGAAAAGCACAAAATTCATCTCAGAGGTGCACACATACAATTTTCTCCCTGTCTTTGTCCTCCACTAGATGATAAACTCCAGGAAGACAGGTACCATGTCTTGCTTATCTTAGTGGCTCCCTGGTAGCAAGAATATAATTTTTTTCTGAGTTGGAAGAGTCCTTAGAGCAGTGACTCCCAACATTTTTGGCATCAGGGACCAGTTTTGTGGAAGATAATTTTTCCACAGATGGCAGGGCAGGGGATGGATTTGGGATGATTCAAGCACGTTACATTTATTGCGCACTTTACTTCTATTATTATTACATTGTAATCTATAATAAAAGAATTATACAACTCACCATAATGCAGAATCAGTGGGAGCCCTGAGCTTGTTTTCCTGCAGCTAGACAGTCTAATCTGGGGATGATGGGAGACAGCGCTAGCATCAATGTCTCAGCTTCACCTCAGATCATCAAGCATTAGATTCTCATAAGGAGATTCTCATTAGATTCTCATAGATCCCTCACATGTGCAGTTGACAATAGGGTTCATGCTTCTATGAGAATCTAATGCTGCCGCTGATCTGACCATAGGTGGAACTCAGATAGTAATGCAAGTGATGGGGAGCAGCAGATACATAAATACAGATAAGTAAATACAGATAAAGCTTCACTCACTTGCCTACCGCTCACCTCTTGCTGTGTGGCCCAGTTTCTAACAGGTCACAGACCATGGCCTCTGGGGACCCCTGCCTCGGAGAAATGTGGTACAATTTCCTAGGACAGAGTCTTGTGATTTATCTAATTAAATGAGTAAATGAACATTTTCTTTTGGAGAGGATCTTGCAGAAACCGAAGCCAAAGTATATTAGCTTTTTAAGACCAATTTGTATTTATATTATTTCAATTTTAGTACAAGGAAGCCTATAGATGTCCTCAAACTCTATTAAATAAAAAGAAATATATATTTAAAATCTATTACTGAGGCTTGTTGGACATCTTGAGACAGAAAGAGAATAGGCTATGATGAGAGTCCTACGGGTAGAATCAGAACCTTTTACACAACAATTTCCTCCCTTTCTTCACTCCCTCTCTCCCTCCCTTCCTTCAGTACATGGTTACAGATGCCTCCTATAAATGATCTCCATGAATCCATACCTATATATGTATCCTGACCCATAAACTAGTGAGAAATTAAAAAAAATGGTGGCTGTTTTAGTCATCACATTTTGGAGGTATTTGTTTCACAGCAGTAGCTAACTAATATTCTCCCTCTGTTCCTTCTCTTCTGTCTTAAAACAAACTTTTTTTTTACCTGTATGTATGAGTATCTTTTTTCCTACATTTCTTCTGTTAGAATTTAAGGATTGAAGCAGACCTCCAAGCTTCTTTTAATTCCTGATCATCTGAACTAGAATGTTACCCACCACACCCTCTAGTATTTTGTCCTTATTGACTTTTCTTCATGATATTTCTTCGTGTATGCTTGACATACCATGTCCTACCAAACATACTTATTTGTTTGTTGTCCACCTCCCCCATAGAATGTAAGCCACATGAGGGCTTGGACTATGTCTGTCTCATCTCTGATACACCCCCAGCACCTAGAACAGTGTCTGGCATTTAGCAGGTACTTTATAGCTATCTCTGGGAGGAGTGAATAAATGAACCAATAAATGTTTGAAAACACTAAACAATGATCTCTAACTAATATGCATGTGCACATGTTTATATATGTAAACTCAGTGCCAATAGCATGGATTAAATAGAGTAGAACAGAACCCAGGATTGAAGTGTGGAGGCTGGTGCTAGTGTTTTGCTGGGAAGGTCAAATGAATGCTAGTAAAAGTGGACAAAGAAACAGCACAAACTGTTAGTGTTCATTAATCAGAATTAAGATTCTGAATGTTGCCAATATGTGTATTGTAGGAGTAATAAGTTTTTCAAACAGGGCTGAGGAATTGTTTGCCAAGTGGATTCAAGCTGCTGCCCTGCCCACAACTATGTTCTTGTATCAGCAGAAGCTGGACGCTTCACTAGTCATGACAGAGTTTTTGTTTTGCTTTGTTTTGTTTTGTTTTTTTAAGTGCTATACTACATTCTTTTCTTTTCTGGGCTAAAGTGTCTTATCCAGTTAAGTTCTTGGTAATTCTTTTTTTTTCCCCTGCAATTGCTCCCTATCCTCTCAAAAGGGAGAAGGTCATCAAAAGGAAAAAATAAAGTCACACTCTGAGTCCCGAGCCACCCAGAGTGCAGCTGGGCAAGGTGGTCAGAGGCTTCTGAATCAGGGGCTGTTAGTGGCGGGCTGGCCAATGGTTATATCAGGACTGTATTAGATCTGGATGTCACTGACTGTCATTAGGTAATGTGTGTGCACGCATGTGTGTGTGTGTGTGTGTGTGTATGTGTGTGTGTGTTGGGGGTAAGTTGGCAGAGAGGAGCAGAAAGTGCAGGCATTTGACGCTGGTGGATTGAATCTGAAATGAATGATATTATGGAGGACACACAGTACAGAATGTTGATGCTTCGGTATTTGTTTGAAGAGGAATTTCATGGGGAAAAGGAAATTCTCATGCCTCCATTACTCCCAAGTTGCATTGATATCAATGACATGGTTTTTTTTAATGATTTCTCATTCCTGGGACCTGCTCCCCCTCTCCCATCCCAATCCACTTGGTTAAGGGATTATGTATGAAAACCATGATTGTTGAACATACTGTTGTTCTTGGTCAGAGTTGATTTTATCCTCCAGAGGTACCTGACCTGAGCTGAGTTCATCAGAGTGTTCTTCCCCTGAAATGGAGACAGAGAGAGAGAGAGAGAGAGAGAGAGAGAGAGAGAGAGAGAGAGAGAGAGATTTCAATAATTCTCCAAGTGGTTAGATGTACAAACTATTTTGAGCTGGCAGAGTTGGATAGTCTGTGACGTGGCCTGGAGAAGGCAAGGGACTCAATATGCAGAGAGACAAAGAAGAAAGCATGTGCCCAGAAGGGAGCAAAGACAAGACAGAGAAAAACTTTACAGTGTTCTAGTGTCTGATGCCAGTTCATTTCTGAGCTCACAGTCCAGCTTTACTTCTTCAAAAATTATGATCAACTCCTCTGATTTTTGCTTTAGCTAACCTAAGGAGATTTCTGTTTCTTGCAACTCAAAGCATTCTGTCTAACACACCTGCATCATGCACCTACCTTGCTACCATTCATGATACACCACTTCCATGCCCTGTGGGGGGTGTTACCTGGGTCGCCAACCCACAGGCCTCAAATGTCAAAGATCAAAGGAGCCCAAAAGTCTGGAGATATTCATCCAAGTCTCTATTCAGGAAGAAGAGCTATCTGCTTGGCTCTGTCGGACAGCGAAGTCAAAAGGGGAGGGTCAGTGATCCCATGGAAAGAGTAGTGAGTCTCTCCAATTCTGTCCTTGAATTCCCAATATCTCATTGATGTGTCTGTGCTTACAATTTCTTTAGTCTGAGTACAAACTTCTAGTGGCTTCCCACTGCCTGCTGAAAGCCAACTAGGCATTGCAATCTATGGTTCAAACCTCTCAAGGATTTGGCATCATTTTTCAATTTTAGTCCCTGGATGTCTTCACACAACTTTGCACTTCTCTCCTCCTGAGAGTATAAGTGCTTGCATATCTGGAACCTCTGCCATTTGGGGCAGGAAGGCTGTACCTGTGTATTTTTCAGGGTTTTGATTTTTGATGCACTAGAAATAGTTTACACACTTACCCCAGTAAAATAAAAGAAGGCTACCTTCCTGGTATACTGAACAACATTTTGTGTTATTCTTTGTAATCTTTGCCAATAAAATCGGCATTTTTTTTGGTTACTAATGAGGCTGAGTAGTTTTCGTGTATTTCAGGATAATTTGTAATTTTTTTATGTATTGTGTTTTAATGCTCTTGGCTAATTTTTCTAGTGTATATTTACAAGGGTCATATTGATTTGTAAGAATTCTTTATTAAAGATATTGACTCTTTGCTATATATGTTACAAAAGCCCTTCTTAGCTGATTTTTATTTTATTATTGTGTATGATTTTTGACATATAGGACTTTATTTATTTATTTGTTTGTTTGTTTTTGAGTTAGAGTCTCACTCTGTTGCCCAAACTGGAGTGCAGTGGCCGCTCCCGGCCACCGCAGCCTCGACCCGCTGGGCCCTGGCGATCCTTCCGCCTCAGCCTTCCAAGTAGCCGGAATTACAAGCGCGCGCTACCACGCCTGGCTAATTTTTTGATTTATTGTAGAGATGAGGTCTCGCTGCCCAGGCGGGTCTCGAACCCGCTGGCTCAGGCAATCCACTCACCTCAGCCTCCCAAAGGCGCGGGATTACAGGCTGAGCCACCAAGCTGGCTGGACTTTATATTTTTATGAAGTGTAGGATTCTGGTTTTTTTTTGTTTTTTTTTTTTTGTTTTGATGGTGACTGTCTTGGGTTTTTGCTTAGAATGACTGTTATTTCTCCTATAATTTATCTGTGGCTTATCTCACAGTTCGACTGAGGCTTTTTGAGGGAAGTGTTTATTTTGTTTCCAAAGTTGTATTCCTAGACTCTACTCTCTGCCCTATTGCAGTGTTAAGTGATCAGTAAGTAACAATGAATTCATATATTGGTTGTTCTGGCAGACAGCTTTTTAAAATGGCCCTAATGATCCATGTCTCGTATTATCCACACCCTTGTGTGACCCCCTCCCTTCAAACATGTGCTAGATCAGTGACTTGCTTCTAGTCAATGGAATATGGTAAAAATGATGGATGAGATGAAGCTATGAAAGACTGGGGTTTCTGTCTTACTCCCTCTCTCTTGCCTGTTCTGATGAGGCCTGCTGCTGTGTGAGGCCCACGTGATGAGGGATGGAGGGCAGCCTCTAGCCAACAATCAGTGAGAAGCTGGATCCTGCCAACAGCCATAGCAGTGAGCTTGGAATTGAATCCTTTTCCCTCTGAGCCTCGAGTTCCCTGCTGCCTTGGCTGTATGGCAGAGAACCTGAGCCACAGGACCTAGCTACACGCTGCCCAGATTCCTGACCTGCTCTTAGATAGCAAATGTTTCCAGCTAAATATTGGAGTGATTTGCCATGCAGCAATAGATAGCTAATACAAGTGTTGAAAAAAGGCTTCTAGTCTTTGGGTAATTTCCTTTGCCTTCCGTTGAAGAAAAACTCATTTCATTTACTGCTTCAAAAAATAAAAGAGACCAGCCTGGGCAACAAAGTGAGACCTCATCTCTACAAAAAACTAGCTGGGCATGGTGGTGCACATCTGTAGTACCAGCCTCTTGGGAGGTTGAGGCAGAAGGATCCCCAGAGCCCAGGAGTTCGAGGATGTGGTGAGCTGTGATTGTGTCACTGCACTCCAGTCTGGGTGTCAGAGCAAGACCCCTATTCAAAAAATAAAAAAAATATATAAATAAAGAAGAATCTCTACAGGGAACTCCATCACCTTAGGAAGTCTCAAGTATCTCTATTTAATGCATTATGAGGAACTGATTTGCTGAGGATGCTGCCATATAACTCCATTGTGATTCACAGAAAACATGTTTATATTCATCCTTCCTCTGGTCTCTGAGAAGGTTGGAGCTGCTGCCTAGAGGAGTCCCTTTAGTTTTGCTGAGAACAGTGATGGGTTTGGAGTGGTAAACCTGGGACAGAGCTGGGAAACCATAGACAGGCTTTACATCAGGGAAGAAGAGTCCAAGGGAAGTCAGGACCTGGGAGAGAGAAGCCATTTGGCATTTCAGGGGAGAAATGGACCTTTTGTAGCTACCTGGTGGAGATGGGACTTTGGAGGTTGTGGGGTGTGCAATAGAAATCCCTCATCTGTGTTTCCTGGTGCACTGTTAGTAAGGTTTACGTTACTTCTCTCTTTCTCCCCCTATTTTATTTTAAAGATGTGGGATACAATTCAGGGTTAGGTACATAAGTGGTCATTGTACAGGTACCCTTATTGATGTTATGTGCCACCCCGGCCATGTCCCACCACTGCCAATCCCTTTCTTACAGTATTTTGATAAATACTCAGTGACTTATCACAGAAGCAAAGTACTCACTCACAAGAGGACCCTGAACATTTACATTACTTCTTTTTTTTTTTTTTTGAGTTGGAGTCTCACTTCGTCACGCAGCCTGGAGAGCAGTGGCACGTTCACCACCACTTCAGTGTCGACCTGCTGGGCTCAGGCAATCCTTCCACCTCAGCCTTCCAGGTAGCCAGAATTACAGGCACGTGCTACCGAACCCTGCCTATGTTACTTCTTAATGCTTTTCTGTAAGTGGATTTTTAGAGGACCTACCAGTGTTGAATTCTGTATCCAAATGGAGCATGAATGAATTAGACACATTTTCTGGAAGATGAGGGAATTGCAAACATACAGGTCCCACTGGGTCAGTCCTGATAAAAGATACCTTATCTCCTGCATCTCAGTTCCTCACTAAGCCTGATGCCCAGTGCCCACATGCTGCCCTGAGATTGCCAATGCTCATATACAGGTGTCCCCTCCTCCTAGGATATAGAGCTTGACTTTTCTCTCTCCTTTTCTCTCCCTCCTTAGACTCAGTGGTTCCCCATCTTATTCTTCCAGAGCTGAGTTTTTGTCAGCAAGAATTGATACTAAAAGTTTAATCTAGTACAGTGAATCTCAGTCAGTGTGTCAGTTCTCTTGGAAAAGAAAGGGCTTTTCCTTCTGATCAGCTAATGTCATGCTAAAGAGATGTGGTAATCTTTACTCCTTCCCCAAGGAGGTGGAGGTTATCTGGCCATCTTGAACTGAGGTGATACATTTTTAAAGACATCCAGATTTTTTATTCCATGGCAACAGATTATTTTTGCAAGTTTTAAAGGGATTTTTCAACATGGTTAAAAACATATTTTATCTGCTCATTTGGTTTTTAATCTTCACTAGGGTCTGATTTTTTTTGTACTTATAGGAATGGCGCTGGGCCTGGGTAATCAGAAATGATTAGACCTGCACAGTAACCTGCAGACCCTGCGGTTTGAATTAACCGGCTATCCCAGTGACTGCTGAAGACAGGAGCTGAAGTGAAAATGGAAGCAATTACCTAGATCACTCAGGCAGAAGAATGTCTGAGGCTTTTTTTTTCCTTGAACAATCCAAATAATTGCTTCAATTTGCACTTCTTACTGGCAGTAGAGACCGGTGCACAGACTGCTCTCTAGGAGTGGGTTGAATAGAGGGAAGCAGAGTGCTCGGAGAATGATTCTGACAACTTGGGGCGAAAAGGGTGGAAAAAATTCACCTGCTTTGGCTTTGATTTCTACTAGGCTCAAGCAAGTCAAAGTGAGACTGTTCGTTGTTTGCCCGAGTGATCTAGATAATTTTTCATTTTCTGCTTCATCTCCTCAATGAAGCTTCCAGGGCTGTGCAAGTGTTGCTGGTGGAGATGAGTGAAGAAGTTGTGGCTGGGAGCTTCTGTATGAGGCCTTTACTCTCTGCTAGCTGCTGAGCTCTTCTGGTCATTAACCACTCTCAAGGGACCTGCATGCAAATCCTTGCTGCCAGGAGGCCTTGCCGGGTCAGGAAGGAGAGGAGTGTGTAGGTGCTGTCCTGGCAGAGCCATACCATGCCTGTCAATTTAACTATGAACAAGAATCAAGGTGGCAGGACTTTATCATTCCCTGAAGCAAATAGGACCCTCAGGGATTCTATTTCTGCAACTGAAAACCCACATTTGTTAAAACAATGGAATGATAAAATAAATGCATGGAAAACATGTATTTAGTTGCTACTTTGTGACTGGCATTATGCCAGGCCTTGGAATAATAATGTAACTTTATATTGATACAGACTTTTTCATTTTTTCCCCTCATGTTTTCTTGGCAGGGGTAGGGGGGTGATTCCTCCACTCTCTTCACAGTCTCTTCCAGACTTTATTTCCAAAGCATTTTCTCAAATATTTCTCTTTCAGTTCCCACTAATCCAGAATAGAGAATATTTTTAGCACCGTTTCAACAGATGGGGTAAAAAATAAATATTCAGAGAAGTTGAATACATTTTTCCAAAGTCACAACATTTGTTAGCAGCAGACCTGGAATGTTAAATGAAGGATTCTGACCCAAGGCTCCATCTATGATGTGACATTCTTTCTTTCTGAATCATATTCTCATTCATTTGTCCTTGCCATTATCATGATGGTAATGGACATGGATGCATCATTCAGAAAATATTTGTGGAGCACATAAATAATACATGCTCCCCACAACATAGATAAGGGAGCAAGACACACACACAGGACATTTAACATGAAGAAAATACTGTAAAGTAGAAAGAACTAGACAACAATATCAGACAACAATATGAGAGTTATTGTAAGGCAGCCAGAGATCAGGTGCTAAATCAGAAGGGCGACAACTTGAGAAGGGAGAGAGCCCTGTGGGCTAGAGCTGCTCAGAAAGGTTTCTTTAAATTCTATGCTTTTATTGTGGTTAAATACACGTAACATAAAATTTAGCCATTTTAGGTGTGTGCATTCTGTGGCATTCAGTACATTCACAACGTCTAGGAACCATCACTTCTATCTAGTTTCAGGACTAATTTCATCATCCCAAATGAAAACTTCATATCAGGACGATTTGGCAGGAAGATGTATAGAATCTTGAGGGACAGCTAAGATTTAGAGAGGCCGACAGACAAGAGAAATCCATGGGACATATTCGAGTCTGAGCCAACATGCATAGAGTCCGGAGCATGGTGAGGACAGGGGGCTTGTGAAGGGGAATGCTGAGCTGCAAGGTTGAGTGGCCTCTGTGGACTTCACCTGTGTAACAGCAGGTTTGCCCTTCCTCTTTCCATGTCACCTTCCTCTAATGTGTTCGGTCTCACAGCCTTCTCTGAGGGAAGACTACCTCTCCTCAGTGGTTGCATTGCTAAACTCTTTTCCAACCATGCTGTGGAATGGTCACTCTATTTGGTCCAGTTACAGCAATCTTTGGGATTCTGGTCCTTCTGCAACGTGTTGCTGCTGTTGTTACTGCCACCACCTCCACGCGGGTCTCAACCAGGAGCTGGTGGGGCAGGTGACCCTTCTGGTCCTCACCCTGGGCTGCAATTCCTTCAAGCACCATTGACATAAGACTGGGGGATGCAGAGACTTCACAAAGGAAATTTCACCATGGAGGGAACCCCCCAAATTAGATTCCAATGTTGACATTTTCCAGAATCCAAGGGGGCCAGGACCATCCACAACAACCCTCACCAGTACATTTTCTGAATCTTATTTATTGACCAAGTTGAACTGGCAGTGACATTTAGATCAGTGATACTCCATAAAAAATCGTGTGAGCCACATATATAATTTAAAATTTTCTAGAAGTCAATTTTTAAAAAGAAAAAAACCACAGGTGGCATTTTATTTAATTTTCTAATGTATTTTATTTAATCCATATATCCAAAGTACTTTGGTTTCAACATGTAACCAATAAAAAAATTATTAATGAAACATTTTTGTTGTTGTTTTTTAGAGACCAAGTCTCACTCTGTCACCCAAGACGGAGTGCACTGGTGTGATCATAGCTCAGTTTAACCTTCCATTCCTGGGTTCAAGCGAGCCTCCTGCCTCAGCCTCACTTACAACTAGCACTATAGGTGCACACCAACATGCCTGGCTAATGCTTACCATAGCAATTTGTGTTGCATGCCCTCCCCTACTGGGGAAGGAAGGTTGAGGAACAGGATTTCTTTTTACAAATTTGGCAAAGTTTTCCTTTTGTCTGTTTGACTTCATCCTTCTCTTCCTTGAACCAATTACTGGCAAAGAGGATGGGCTGGTCATGTTTGACAGAGGTTAATCAAGGCCCATTCCTGGGTCTGGGAACAATCTTCAAAATATGTTCTTTCCACACATTGGAAGAGGTGATCAAAATACCTCTTTCCCATTTTTTACTTTTTCTTTTATCTTTTAAAAAAATTGTAGTAAAATAGACATAACATAAAATGTCCCATTTTAACCATTTTTAAGCATACAGTTCAGTGGCATTAAATCCATTCACATGATTAGGCAACACCACCATCATCCATCTCCAGATATTTTTCCTTCTTCTTGAACTGAAATGCCATACCCACTAGATAATAACTCCCCATTCTTCCCTCCTCCCAGGCCCTGGTAATCACAATTCTGCTTCCTGTCTCTATAAACTTGATTATTCCATTTGCCTCATATAAGTAGAGTATTTGTCCTTTTGTGACTGGCTGATTTCATTTGGCATAATGTCTTCAAGTTTCAACCATGCTGTGAGATATGTTAGAATTTCCTTTCATTTTAAGACTGAATAATATTCCATTATATGTATACACCACATCTTGTTTATTCATTCATCAGTTGATTGGGTTGCTCCCAGCATTCCACAATTGTGAATAATGCTGCCGTGAACATGAGTGTACAAATATCTGCTTGCGTACCTGATTTCAATTCTTTGGGATATATGCCTAGAAGTGGAATTATTGGATCATATGGCAATTCTATTTTTAATGTTTTGAGGAACCACCAAACTATTTTCCATAGCAGCTGCACCATTTTCCATTCCAACTACAAGTGCACTAGAGTTTCAATCTCTTCATATCTTCATCAATACTTGTTATTTTTATTTTAATTTTTGATAGCAGCCATCCTAATGGGTGTGAAGTTGTGTCTGTCCCTCAATTGTGGCTGTGATTGACATTTACCTAATAATTAGTGATATTGAATATGTGCTTATTGGCTATTTGCATATCTTCTTTGCAGAAATATCTATTCAAGTCCTTTGCCCATTTTTAGATTGAGCTTTTTTGTTGTTGTGAGTTACAAGTATTCTTTATGTATTCTATATATTAACTCATATCAGATAAATGATTTGTAAATATTTTTTCCCATTCTGTGAGTTGCCTTCTCACTCTGTTGATAGTGTCCTTTGATATCAAAAGTTTTACATTTTTATTTAGTCAAATTTATCTTTTTTTAATCTATTTTTTGGTGATCTTTTTTAACTTTTTTGAATCCTATATAGCCTATTTCCTCTATTAAATCTTCTCAGAAACCACTGGATACTTCATTCTCTGTACTCTGAATTTTTCTAAGATGTCTGAGAACAGTGACTCATTTTGCAACCTTCCCTCAAGTGGGAGGGCCTGTGGTACCCCCTTGAAAAGGGTTCACTTAATAAATACATTTATAGAGTGGGAGCAAATGTCATTTGCTCAGTTAATAGTTGAGGGATGGAGAGATAAATGAATGAATGAAGAGTAAACCCAGTGACACACAGGCAGTGTCCACTCCAGATTATCAATGGTTCTGACCTCCTCAGACAAACAAGTGTATATAAGGTTATGGGCATCCTCTGATGGACCCAGGGAAACCGGGAATTGGATTGGCTATCTAATATGAAATATGGTGGGTTTCTGAGCTGGAGCCTGAGAACTACTTAATGTGAAAACAGACTAGAAAGTGGCACTTGGGCCCTCTTTCATCTGCTTTCATTGCGTCCAAGGAAAGGAAATCAAACTGGCACTGCTTATAATGGCTCATTGTAGAAGCTGATTTTCATACATCTGTTTTCTCAGCTAGGCAGAGTACTTGTATTCACAGGTATACCTGCATTTAAGCAACAGATGTGATGTGCTTCCAAAAGTAACTAAACAATGAATTTGTTTTATGATCATTTGCTCAGTACCTAATAATAATAATTTCTAATTTTTAAGAGCTTATTCTACATACACACATATATGTATGTATGTATGTAAAATCAGGCACCATGCTACGTGCTTTAAAAGCATTATTTCTTTTAATTCCCTCAAAAAATTTGAGATATTATTATTCCAGTGATAGAGATGAGGGACTGAGTCTTAAGGAAATTAAATACTTTGTCTTGGGTCATACATCTAGTAAGAGGCAGAGCTGGAATTTACACTCAGGTATAGCTTCCTTCTAGGGTGGATTCCCTATTCAGTACATAGCTTATTATGTGTTAGATACATATAATACACAAAGGTCAGGCAGATATCATTGCCCAAGTGCAGTGATAGAGACTGATTCAGGAGACTGGGGTACACCAAGGACGTGGGTATTCAGTGAGTCAGGAAAGTGTTCCTGAGGAAGAAGGGTTGAACTGGGTCTTAGAAGAAAAGGAAGTGCTAGAAAAGTAGAGTGGACACACAATTGTTCTGCCAGCCCAGCACCACGTCCTTCTTCTTTTGGGAACCTTCCCACCAAGAGATTCACCTCCATGATCCTAAGAAGTCTCTGACTCTGGTTGATTGTCTGGGAGTAGACATCAACCTAGACCCAGGGCAATCAGACCAAAGCTCTGAACAAACATCTCTCCTTACCCAGTGGTGGAAGTTGAAGAATGAAACCCAGAGACTGTTGGCAGCTGGGTTTCCCAAGTGATTTTTCTTTGGGACCAGGAAAAGATGTAAAGCGATAATGCAGACCTGGTCATTGTCAGAGATTTTAACTGAGAATCCTGGACATGACCTCCATGCTTTCCTTGGCTTGGGCAGCAGACCAGACTTGCAGGCTTTTGGAGGTCACACCTGGGACCCCGCCGTTGTCTCTGTACGCCCCCTCGAAGCTTTCTTACCCTTCCGCCGGCAGGTGGAGCGACTACAAGTCCCGGGATGCGCCGCGCTCGGAGCGGGGCGGACCTCGGCGGTGACGTCACCGTCCCGGGGCGGGCCGGGGGCGGGCGGGGCGGAGGGGCGGGCCCGGGAGGCGGTGGAGCGCGCTGGTGCTGATGCAGGATGGCTGAGCGCGCAGGAGCCCGGGAGGTCTGAGCCGGGCGAGGCTCGCTCGCTGCGCATCGCCTGCTCGGCCCGCCGCGTGGTCGCGGGCAGGTGGGCTGGGGGCGCTGGGCAGGGCCGGGGCAGGGCCAGGCAGGTCGGTCTGCAGCCGGCGGGGCCGGAGGCTGCGAGGCTACCCGCCTTCCCGGTCTCGGAGCGGCCGGAACTGCCCAGCCCGCCGAGTTCGCTATGACCTGCTGAGAAGCGTCGTGGGAGGCTGCAGGGGGCGGCCCAGCTGTGGGCGGTGCGGCTCGCGGCCTCCTCCCTCGTCGTGCCCAGCCCCGGCCCCCCACCCTTCCCCGCACCCCCTCCCTGCCGCTGGCCGAGATGGCGGATCCAGCCGAATGCAGCATCAAAGTGATGTGCCGGTTCCGGCCTCTGAACGAAGCGGAGATCCTCCGCGGGGACAAATTCATCCCCAAATTTAAAGGCGATGAGACCGTGGTGATCGGGGTAAGTGGCCGGGGCGTCTGGCCTTCCCTCCTGCTCCGCGCCGCAGCCCGGCGCCCCGACGCCCCGGACGGAGCTGTGCCGGCCACCCCTTCGGACATCGCCGAGGGGCTGCCCTCCCGGGTGGACTTGGCCAGAGACCCCGCACCCCCCGCTCCATAGTTCCCTCCTGGTGTGGGGGGGGTAGGTTGAGGGGAGACTGGGAGCGGCGGGGCGGGCCCCGGGTGGCGGGGGTGGGGGGCGAGGAAAGGCTCGGCGCCGCCATTGTTCGCGGGGTGGGGGCCCGGGTGGGCCTATTGTTTCCCACACTCGCCACGCCGCGTGGGGAGTGTGTGCGGGTTACCCTCAAGCCCGGGTGCCCAGGTCCCCTTTAAAGTATGAGCGCCGCAACCCACAAATGCTTCCTGGCATCAATCAGTTGGATTTATCAAACACTTTGCCTCTTCTCATGACCTTAGCAAAAAAAAAAAAAAAATAGAGGAAAATTCCTAGCCTCGTCTGGGAGCTCTCGCGGCGGTGTAGACGCGGCCCCCCGCGGTGTTTCACCTTGCTCCACGCGCGTAAGGCGGAGGGTGGGGGAAACACTGATGGCCTTGCTGTCCCTGGGAGGCCTGGTATGCCTCCTGCTTCCTCTCTCCCCTGGCTGGGCTGGATGTGGAGCCCGGGCTTGATCCCTCCCCTCTGGGATGACCCCCTCCCCCCATGGCTGCAGACCCTCTGATGTGCTCGCGCCGGGTGGAGAGGAGGCTGTGTCCACATCTGTGGGGAATGGGGTCCAGAGCTCTGCCAAATAGCCCCTCTGTGCCAGGAGAAGTTACTTTATGTGGCCACGGGCCCCCTCCCTCTTGATCTCCTTCCCCACATTTTCTCCCTCACCCCCTCCCCCGACCTAGTTCACCCTCTGGAGCTAGTGCCGCCAGCGGGGGGAATGAAGTTTAGTTCTTAAAGAAATATGTCAAATGAAATAAGCCTGCCCTTCCCCCGCCCCTTCCCCGCCCTCTGTCCCTAGCGTGTGTGGCTGGTGGTGCCCCCTTTGTATGCGATCCGCGTGGGGAGGGACCGAGTTAATGGGAGCCTCCCTGTCCCCGCTGACACGTTCCTGGCAGCCTGCTCTAGGCTGCTGATGCAGCCTTCCCGTCCCCAGCATTGATTAAGTGATGTCATCCCGATCACTGAGCATGCTCCGACTAACCCTCCCCCCTCATTCCTCCAGCGGCTGGTGTGTTTAGGTCAAGTGATTGACAGGTGACAATTTACCGAGGGTGTTGCTGGAGTCCCTCAGTCTTTTCTCCAGCGCCCCAGGCCAACATTTCCTGGCCCAGGAGGCTCCCAGCATCTTTGCCAAGGTTGTCTGCCGCAGTCCCTGCGGAGGGCCCCAGGGACTAGCAGGTGCTGGCTGTGCCGTTAGGTGGGCGCTGTCCTCGCTAGGCAACCCAGGCAAGGCTCTGACCTCGGAGCTTCAACCAGCACCTTCCTTAAAAAGGCAGCTCCCGTTGACGACCCTTTCTCCCCTCCCCATTCTCATAGTCATCAGAAAACGACCTCCAAATGCTATGTGGATAGGTATTTATTCTGGAAGCTGAACTCTGAGGGCAAGGAAGAGGGGTTTTCTCTCTGCATAGTGTTAACTTGCAGAGAAGATGTATGCTGTAGTTATTGATGAGGAAGGAAATTCTATAGTTAATGGCAAATGCGGGTTAGTGACATAACCGTGGGCAGTACACAGGGCAGATAGTGGCTTGTTTGGGTTACAGTTCTTAGCTAAGATCTGCCTACAGCCTGATCTGCTATTTCCTGAGACATACTGTGGTTTAGATGGAGTGGGAGTTACTGGGGACATGTAGTCCCTGCCCCTTGGCTTGTAACAATTTTTAAACAAATAATTGTGCAGCACTAGAGCACGTTCTGGTGACCCTATTTTATCCCCCCAGAGGTTTTGAAGAGCCTGAAAAAGTCCCCCCCCCAAAGTGGAGTAATACATCATCTTCTTTTATCTGGATGTAAAGCAGATTCCTTAATTTTAATTTTTTTTTGATATTATGACACTATGAGTATATATTTATTCCCCATCTAAATGTACATAGGTTATTGACTAAATAAGTTAAAATCAAGTCACCATATATAATAAGAGATTTAAATAAAAAAGTGAATGTGAATATATATAATGCTTCACAAGTATAAAGTGATTTTTGCTCATCCTTGGATACAATAAACAGTTTTCAGTTTTGGGGGTGTTTTCTGAGTTGGAGTCTCACTCTGTTTCCCAGGCTGGAGTGCAGTGGCACTCTCACGGCTTACCACTGCCCTGACTTCCTGGGCTCAAGTGTTCTTTTTACCTCAACCTCCCTAGTAGCTGGGACAACAGACATTTGCCATCACACCCAGCTAATTTTTTTATTTTATTTTTTTGTAGAGATGAGGTCTTGCTATGTTGTCTAGGATGGTCCCAAATGTCTAGGCTCAAGCAATCTTCTCAGCTTGGCCTCCCAAAGTGCTAGAGTTACAGACATGTGTCACCGTGCCTGGCTTCAGTTTTTTTTTTAAATAAACTTTTTTATTGAAATAAAGTGTTCATATAGAAAAGTATTGTCTTAAGCATATTTATGACTTTTCACAAAGCAAATGCTTCTGTAACCATCTCACAGACTAAGAAACAGATATTTGAGGACCCTAGAAGTGCCCCTCATGTCCCTTCCAGTTCTAACACCCTTCACCTTAGTGTAACCACTATTCTGATTTCTGATACCACAGATTAGTTTTGCTTGTTTTAAAAGCGATGTATACATAAAACCATACAGTATGTTCTCTTTTGTGTGTGATTTCTTGTGACTGATTATGCTTTTCAAATTCATCCTCATTGTTCTGTACTATCCTATTATATGCATATAACAAAATGTATCCATTAACTGTTGATAGATATTTGGATAGCGTCCACTTTGGGGCTATTATGGATGGTGCTGCTATGAATAGTCTTTTATACATCTGTGGTGAGTGTCTGCATAGAACAGAAGACAGCCACATGCTAGAAGGGTGTTGGGAATTGGGTTGGCATGTGCTAGGACCCTTCCCATTCCTAAGTAATAACTAAGAGAGATGGTAGCTCTGGCAGACTATATCACACCATATGCACTGAGTAGAGTGGCCCCAAGTCAATTTTGCTGGAACCAGCCCACTGGCTCAGTTGCAAGTGAAGACTGTCTCAGGTGTGTACAACCTTCCTTACTTCCAGGGCTGCAGACAGGGGATGACCAAAGAAACCCAGACCATCCAGAAATGTAAGTCACCTTCACTCCTAGCAGAGACAAGAATTTCAGTGGAGTTAGCTGTTAGTCCAGATTCAGAATATCAGAAATTGTGTTTCTGAAACTGAGGTAAGTTTTTTCCTTAAAGTCTTGTTCAGTTTGTTATGGAGGTGTGTACCAAGAGAGAGCTTTTACAGGTAGAGCTTCTAGGTTTCTCTTTTAAGAAACTGTCCTGTCTTGGAGAATTCGTCTCTGTTATTCTTATATATATTTTTTCAGCTTTTGTGCAAAACTCTCTTTCCCTGATTGCACCACCCACAATCTCTCCCCACTTTGAACTCCTATAGCATTTGTTTTCAATATGATCGCATACTTTTCTTTTGCCTTAGATTATTATTAGTTTTGGTCACATGTCTAATGATATTGTAAGCCCTGTGTTGAGACAAATACCATCCTGTTTTGTTCCTTTGTACTTCCCAGGGCTTTGTCCATAGAAGGAACTTAGTAAATATTTATTGATCTCTGTTGATTCTCAAAATCATTACTTTGGTAATTTTAACTTATTTTATACACTTTTAATTGACTTAGGCTGTGGGGAATAGATAAAAAACAATTCTAAAGAGAAGTGTCATTTATCTGAGCTGACCTGACACGGCAGCATATATTTAAATTGCTATAAGAAAATTTAAGCTTTGTTAAAACTTGCCGGGCTCGGTGGCTCAGCCTGTAATCCCGCGCCTTGGGAGGCTGAGGTGAGTGGATTGCCTGAGCCCACAGGTTCGAGACCCGCCTGGGCAACTTGGCGAGACCTCATCTCTACAATAAATCAAAAAAATTAGCTGAATGTGGTAGCGCACACCTGCAGTTCCAGTTACTTGGTAGGCTGAGGTGGAAGGATCACTGGAGCCCATCAGGTCAAGGCTGCGGTGACCGGGAACGGCCACTGCACTCCAGTCTGGGCGACATAGTGAGACTCCAACTCAAAAAAACCCCAAAAAACCAACAACTTAGCAGAGCTAATGACACTGATAGGGATCTAGAAGTGGGGAGTGGGGGTGAGCTAGTGATTAGAAAAGGGGCTCCTTCTCAAAACACATTAATGCTTTAAAGAAAAATATTGGATTTGCAGCATTTCTCAGAGTACTTCTCCATTAGCTGCTAAAAAATCCTGGTGAGTCATCCATTACTTTGGGCTCTGCCTATTGGTTTTGAAGCAACTGTATTGATGGAAGCTCTCTGACTTGGTGAGTTCCCAGTAAAATGTTTTGAAATAGACTCTCACACTTCACTTTCCTCTTATGGTTCCCCCCCCCTCATTTGCAGTCCTGAGAAATCAGGGCTTGTTAAAGATGGGCGCTTCCTCCTGAGACAATGTAAGTTCCAACCTGCTTGAGAGCTAAAGCTCAACATTAGCCACAAACCCTGAGCTGGTCATTGGTGTGAATAGTGGCCTCAGTCTTCAGAGGCTCAGATTAGTTATCGGCAGTGGATGGATGGGAAGGAAGGAAGATCAGAACCAAGCCTGAGTTATCATTTTGGACATTAAGGCCTAGAAAAGTGAAGAAATAATGGCGATACCATGAAACTTTTTGTCCACAGCAATGGTCTTTCAAAGTAATAACATTAAACACATTTCTTTTAAAATTCATATACAGTAATACCATGTTTTTGGTGCATAGTTTTATGGTTTTGACAAATATAGAGAGTTTTATAACTATCCTATATTGATTAGTTTTCTATTGCTGCTATAACAAATTACCACAAATTTAAGAGGCTTGAAACAACACACGTTTATTATCTCACAGTTTTCATTGTTCAGAAACCTAGTGGGTGGGCTGATTTCTCTGTTTAGAGTCATATAAGGTCAAAATTAAGGTGGTTAGCAGTGCTATGTTCTCTTCTGGACAGCCTAGGGGAGAATTCATTTTTTTGCTCATTCAGGTTGGTGATAGAATTCAGTTTCTGTGGTTGTAGGACTGAGGTCCCCATTTTGTTGCTGATTGTCAGCTGGGGGCTGTTTTCAGCTTCCAAAGGCATCTCCCAGGTCTTGGCCACTCAACCCCCTTCCTCTGTCTTCAAAGTCAGCAATAGCAGGCTGAGGCCCTCTCTGCTTCCCTGGCACACTCACTCTGTCGCCCAGACTGGAGTTCAGCGGCATGCTCCTGGCCACCGCAGCCTCCACCTGCTGGGCTCCCGCGATCCTTCCGCCTCTGCCTTCCAAGTAGCTGGAACTACAGGCGTGTGCTACCAAGCCCGGCTAATTTTTTTTATTTATTGTAGAGATGAGGTCTCACCAATTCAAGACCACCAGGTGGGTCTTGAACCCACAGGCTCAGGCAGTCCACTCTCCTCGGCCTCCCAAAGTGCTGGGATTACAGGCTGAGCCACCGAGCCTGGCCCCTCTTCTACTCTTAAGGGTCCATGTGACTGATTGTTTGGTCCCCCCCATAATCAGAGATAATCTCCCTACTTTACAGTCAGCTGATTAGCAACCCTAATTCCATTTGAAAATTCCGTCTGGAAAGTCCCATTTACCATGTAGCAGCTACATATTCTCAGATTCCAGGGATTAAAATGTGGACTTTTTTTTTTTAAGTTGGAGTTTCACTCGGTCGCCCCGACTGGAGTGCAGTGGCCGCTCCCGGCTACCACAGCCTCAAACCGCTGGGCTCCAGCGATCCTTCCCCCTCAGCCTTCCGAGTAGCCAGAATTACAGACGCGCGCTACCACGCCCGGCTGATTTTTGATTTATTGTAGAGATGAGGTCTCGCCAAATTGCCCAGGCGGGTCTCGAACCTGTGGGCTCAGGCAATCCACTCACCTCAGCCTCCCAAAGTGCGAGATTACAGGCTGAGCCACCAAGCCCGGCCAAATGTGGACATTTTTGAGGGGCCAATATTCTGCCTACTAGATACCACTATTTAGCTTGATACTTTCATCAGTCAAAAAAAAAAGCTCTCATGCCTCCCTGCAACCATTTATCAGTTCTTTTTTTCTATAATTTCTCCTTTTCTAGATTGTCATAAAATGGAATCATGTATTAAGTGTCTTTTTGAGTCTGAGTTCTTTCACTTAACAATTCTTTGAGAGTTATGTTGTTGTGTGTATCATCACTTCATCCCTTTTTTTTTAACCTAATAGTATTCCATTATATGGATATACCAAGTTTATTTATCCATTCAGTTGTTCGTTGAAGGTCATTTGGATCGTTTCCAGTTTGGTCTGATTATGAATAAAGCTGCAATAAACCTTTGCATATAGGTTTTTGTGTAAGTATATATTTTTTATTTTTGGGGGGTAAATACCCAGGAGTAGAATTGCTGGGTCATAAAGTGACTATATGTTTAACTCTATAAGAAACTGCCAAACTGTTTTCCAAGGTGGTTGTACCTTTACGTTCCCACCTAAAAGCAGTAACATTTTAAACCAAAGTTTAAAACAGTTTATTCAGTCACTTTGTCTAAGTGCATTCTAATGTAGTAGTGTCAAGCTATATCAGTCCTTCATTTTTCTGTGACCTATATTCCAAGATGCTAATATCACCTGAAATGGAATAGGGGCTTCCTGTAAATGTACCCTTTGAGATCCTGAACAGGGTAGCTATAATCTGGCCCACGTCACTGGAGGCCACTCACTGTTCGCAGTGGGCACATAGTCAGTGCCACTTAAATGAAGGGAGTAGGCAGAGACAGCAGGGAGAGTCAGATAAAACTGAGTATAGATTCACTAGCTAGTTGTGGGGTTTTCCCCCAAAAATTGCTTAGCTTTTCTGGGCCTCAGTTTCTCATATTGAAAGTGGAGGTAATACTTATTTATCTCACAGGGCTGTTAGGGTGAAATGGAATGAAATGTTGAAATAGGGTCTGGTATAGAGAAAATGCTCAATAGGTGCTAATTTTCTCACATATTTCCTGTTTCCTTGAGAGCTGTCCTCATTTTCAGAATTAGCTTTGACCCCCAAAATTTCTGCCCGTTTTGGCTATCCCCTGTTCACCACGTGCTGTGTTTCATTTTATTGGTGGCATTCCTAACTATCCTTGAAGGCAAAGCTCATGTTCCATTGAATTCTAGACTACATTAGCATTTTCTTTTCTCTGCAATGATCATGTGTGAGATATGAAATGACATATGCATGCTCACGCATGCACGCACGTGTGTGTGTGTGTGTGTGTGTGTGTGTGTGTGTATGTGTGTATGTGTGTGTGTAACCTCTCCATGTAAATGACATGCTTCTGGGGGGGGTGAAGCATAAGCCTTTTTTTTCTTTATGTTTTTGTCTCCTTTACTGTAAAGTTGTTTAGTTGCTTAGTAAATATATCTTGACTGAGGTTTTCTTTTTTATCCTTATTCCCAACCTGTAATCAAGTTTTCATAAATGCCAGTTTATGCATTTCTGTAAATAACTTGGGCATCACTGGAGACTTCCCTCTGCCTCCACCTGGGCTCGTCTGGCCCAACTCCCTTGTTTAATGGTGATGTTTTCCATCCTCAGCTGGTCTCCCCTATTCAGAGTTGGAAACCTCCCCCCTCCTCTGGTTTCCCTTTAGTGCCTGCCTCAGGTTTCCACCCTGTGTCTACTTATTAACAAAGCAAAAACAAAATTGCCTACTCCCTAATGGTTTATCTTGATTTGAAAAAAAAAAAAAAAAGCCCCTTGACAGATCCAATTTCACTTTATTTCTCCCAGGCTTTTTCATAAAGTTTTATTTTTGTGCCACAGAAAGCTCTCCCCTTAACCCATTTGCTGCACATCAGCCATGTTCCTTCAGTAGGAATTGAGTTGTTGAGTTTGTGGTTATTTGTAAATATTGCAGAGAGCTTGGGGGGAAAAAACAAGTTTAGATTCATCATAGCATTTCCCCAGTACCAAATCTGGGCATGAGTCACAGAGCCCAGGATGAACTCTCAGATTTCCCACTTCTTAGATGTGCGAACTTGGGCACATTTCCAACTTCCAATTTCCAGTTTCAGTTTCCTCACCTGTAGAATAGAGGTGACAACACTCTCCACCATCCAGGGTTGTTGTGATGTTGAAACAGCAAATGCATTCAGTGTGCTGAGCAGAATGGCAAATCTAAAGCAGGCATTCAGAAAACATATGCTATTCTAAGGCCTACTGTGGTTATGTCTCTGCACTGTGGTCAGACCGACTAATTTGGGGAAGACCCAGACCCTTCCAAGCTTCCCCAATGCCCTCAGGTTGGAACCCAGATGCTTCAATGGGGCCTTTGAAGCCTTTCATACTCTGGGCTGTCTACTGCCCAGCTTTACCTCTCAGCTCATGTTTCATCTGACTTGTTAACCCCTTCCCAAAAGAATAGGCTGCCCAGTGCTCACACCGACCCACATGCCTGGGGTGACAGTCCTCAAAGCTCACCTGCTTGGCAAGATTTGCCTTTAGAATCTCAGCCCTCAGTACCTCCTCTGACACTTCCTCTGACCAGCTCCTCTGACCCCTGACCAGTTTCTGACCCCTCTTGCCAGCTAGGTGGAATTAGCCCCTTCTTCCAGCATCCGGTGCTCTGCATGCCCCCAGTAGTGTGTTTCATTTATTTGGGTAAATCTGTCCATTCCTCTAATTAGGCTGAAAACTCGTTGAGGGCAGGAAATTGTGTCCCATTCATTTCCATCTCCAAGGCCTGGAACAGAGTAGTTGCTCAGGACAAGATGTCTTTTGAAAGAAATGAAAGAATGCTGACCCTCCTTGGCTGTCTGTCAGAGCTTGGGGTTATTTGCTGGTATTGTCACTTTGACCTGTGTCAGCTCTGGCGACTTATCTTTACTACTTTTATTGATTTGTGTATGGGGGGAGGCGATCTCTATATTGTATGCTCAATGAAAAAAAAATTAAACTCTGCAAAAAATCATGAAGACAGTAAGAAAAATCACTTTTAATTTTTCTAGCCAGAAAACACCACTATTAACATTTTATTGTGTATTCCAGCTCTTTACTATCCTCTCCTCTCTCTCCCTCTCTCCCTCTCTCTGTCTCTCTCTCTCTTTTGTTGGAGTCTAACTCCGTCACCCAGGCTGGAGTACAGTGGCACGATCACGGCTACTGCAGTTGACCTGCTGGGCTCAGGAGACCCTGCCACCTCAGCCTCAGTGAGCAAGGAGTGAAGCTATAAAAAAAGTAGCTGAAATTACAGGTGTGCACCACCACCATGCCTGGATAATTTTTTGATTTATTGTAGAGATGGGGTCTTGTCATGTTGCTCAGGCTGATCTCAAACTCCTTGGCTCAGACAGTCCTCTTGTCTTGGCCTCCCGAAGCGCTGGGATCACAGGCATGCGCCACCGTGTCTGGCCCTACTATTCTTATAACAAACTTTATTTTAAAACAAAAGTATTTTATAAAATCTGTTCTAAAACCCACTGCTTTACTTAGTGGTATACTTCAGACATTGGCATTTTTAAAATTTATTTATTTTATTTTTTATTTTTTTGAGTTGGAGTCTCACTCGGTCGCCCAGGCTGGAGTGCAGTGGCCGCTCCCGGCCACCGCAGCCTCGACCTGCTGGGCTCCGGCGATCCTTCCGCCTCAGCCTTCCGAGTAGCTGGAACTACAGGCGCGCGCTACCACGCCCGGCTAATTTTTTATTTACTGTAGAGATGAGGTCTCTTTTCATTATATGTCCAATTGATACTTTAACTATTTCCTACTAATGGATATCTGGCTTTTTCTGTGTGTTTTTAAAAAAAATTATAAACAAAAGCATGATAAACATCAGTGCACATACCTCTCCATGCATTTTCCTAATTATTTTGTTAGAATACATTCCTAGAATTGGGATTACTAGGTAAAAGGCTATACTAGATGATTTTAAGGCAACCACAGTTTTTAAGGAGGGACAATTTAGAGATGGCAAATTGTCTTTTTTTTTTTTTTTTTTTTTTTTTTTGAGTTGGAGTCTCACTTTGTCACCCAAACTGGAGTGCAGTGGCCGCTTCCGGCCACCGCAGCCTTGACCTGCTGGGCTCCGGCGATCCTTCCGCCTCAGCCTTCCAGGTAACTGGAACTACAGGCGCACACTACCACACCCGGCTAATTTTTTGATTTATTGTAGAGATGAGGTCTCGCCAAGTTGCCCAGGCAGGTCTCGAACCCGCGGGCTCAGGCAATCCACTCACCTCAGCCTCCCAAAGGCGTGGGATTACAGGCTGAGCCACTGAGCCTGGCTGTCTTTTGTTTTATAGCCTCACTTCTTGCTCACTCCATGGAATCACTGCCAGTTTGTCTCATAAGACATTCCTTCATATCTGAGCTAAATTAAATTCTTACCAAAAGTGTGTGCTTCGTCATGCACCACTGACCCCCAGATTCGGAACATGGCAATGCCTTCAGACTTTAATGTAAACCATAGGATTTTGTAGGCTGTCTCTTGTCAGTTTCAATATCCTAAATGATGTTATTTCTTGGAGGTGATCAAAAACTAAATCTTTCTCTAGAGGCAGACAGAGATAGAGGCTAAGAATGCTGTCTTAAAGAAAAATAGGGTGGATGTCCCCTTTCTTCCTGGTGTTCACTTTGCATGACCTGTGTGATATCTTCTGGGTAACAGTACACTGAGAAGGAATAAAATAGTCCTCTTAGAGAAGGCCTAGAGAGGGATCTGCTTTTTTTCTTCCCCCTTGCTTCCTACGTACTCTTTTAAAAAACTTACATATAAAATTTCAAACATATACCAAAATAGAAAGAATAATCAAATGTAACCCCATGGACTATCAAGCAGTTTTTTTTTTTTTTTTTTGAGTTGGAGTCTCACTCTGTCACCTAGGCTGGACCTCCAGGGCATCCTTCTGCCTCAGCATCCCAAGTAGCTGGGACTACAGGTCCATGCCACCATACCTGGCTAATTTTTTTTTTTTTTAAGAGATAAGGTTTTGCAGTGTTGCCCAGGCTGGTCTTGAATTCCTGAGCTCAAGCAATCCTCCCACCTTGGCCTCCCAAAGTGCTGGGATTACAGGCATCTGGCACTAACAACCAGTTTTAACCATCATCAGCAAATGGCCAATCTTATTTTTTTTTTGTCTTCTCACAATCTTTCTCTCCACCCTCACTAGATTACTTTAAAGCACAATCTCACATCTCACATCATTTGATCCACAAACTTCACTATGTGTGTCTATTTAACATAACCACAGTGACACTATCACAATTAAAATATTAATGGTAATTCCTTACTGTCAAAATGCCAGATAAATTCCCCTTGTTGTCTCAGAAATCTCTTCTTGCAGTTGGTTTGTTCGAATCAGAATTCTACATACTGTTTGATTTCCAACCCAGGAGAAAGAAGTGCTCATACATATCGACCTTGAAACAAGAGGAGGCTTTTGCTGTGATAGACTTGTCTAATGTAGAACTGTGTGTTGCCGTAGAAACACAAGGAGCTGTCAGGGCTAATCAAGACTTCCAGCCCATCTCCCTTCACAATGGTCATGTCCCGGTTATCCTTTTTAGTCCACCAGTGCCAATGTGGCAGCGTCACCTGGAAAGCTATTTAAAGAGCTTCATGTTCTGTGGCCTTCTCCCTGCTGCTTCCTCACCTTGCTTTAGTCAGCTTGTGTAAACGTCAGGGAAGCAGGGAAATGCATCTCATTTGAATTCAGGGCCCTTCCTTATAGGGCGCTATCAACTACATTTGGAGCAGATCTCTTAGATGTGCCCAGGTGTACTTCGTATTACCTTTTCCATCAGTGAATACCTGTCCTTGATGAATTGAACATGGGAAAATACCTCTGCAGAGCTGAAGGGAAAACAGCTATGTGAGAACAGAATTCAGTACAACATGATACTTTAAGGAAAAAGGCTTGTAGTTCTCTTTTGATGTTTTTTATTCCTTTTCTCATAAAAAAATTCTTGAAGGGATATGGGGTTGGAGGAAAAGTACAAATGAAACATCCCAATAATTTATGCCTTTAACATCATTGACTGAAGGATGTGGTCTTAAGAGCTACAGATCAATAAGATTATTTTAGAAGCATTTTACTTAAAGATCTTGGTTACACAATTCTGGATTGATAAATCGCAGAAACTCTTCCCTTGCCAGGCTCTCTCACTCAGTGATTGCTCCCATTTTCAGATCTCATTTTGCCCCAGGAGGGAACGCATAGCAGTCTGCTTCAATTCTCTGAGGAGGTTATACCATAGTTTTTCTCTGAACGACCTGTCTGGCACCTTACTCCTCAGAGATGATTGATTTTCGCCTGGGAATCTGGGTAAATAAATAACAACTCCATCAACATCAGAAACTTTGAGTAGTCATGGGGGGAAGAGACTTCTGGTCCCCTTTCATAGCTGCCTCCTGCTCCTTAGAGAGGCACAAATGCCAATCTGATTGACAAATGCCAAACCTCTCCTGGTCCTGGTTCCTGGTGGGCAGGATCCTGAGTGAGGCTGTCAGTTCCTTCCTGAGTCTAGCCTCTGTGATAGGATGGTCACTGTAGGGTCTGGCTTTCTGGGCTGGCTTCCGGGGCCTACTTTTCTCTCTCCCCTCTCTGCATGCTGCCCAGTGAATAAGTTAGACCGGATTCACAGATTCAGCCCAGCTGGGCTGGTCTCACGAACAGGTTGGATGCAGGAAGTTGGGGTGGTGAGGTGAGAAAAGTGGGAAGACAGTGTAAAGCTCCTCACCTGAGCTTTTGGTCAGGCTTCAGAGTGCGATGTGGGTGCCCTACCAAGGTGGTGCTTAGATACCGGGAGTGTCACTGTTCATGTGTAGTTGGTCACTCAGTAGGAATAGGGACCTGTTAGGGGAGGCTTCTGGCATTCCCAGGTCCCTGGTGCTGATGTTGCTGTGATAACATCAGATCCTTCTAACGACTAATTGTTTGTTTATATAATATTTGTGAGAAGTAGATTTAGAAGGGATGTGTTTAGCTCTTTGGTAATAATTAATTACTTCCCTAAACAACACACCCTGCTAATTATCTGTTCAAACAAGTGGGAGAAAAAAAATACCCAAAGAACTATATCCTAGAGTCACAGCACTTGCTTGTTCATATGCTTGTTAAATTTTCTTAGTAAGAAAAGATAAAGCCGGGCTCGGTGGCTCAGCCTGTAATCCCGCGCCTTTGGGAGGCTGAGGTGAGTGGATTGCCTGAGCCCGCGGGTTCGAGACCCGCCTGGGCAGCGAGACCTCATCTCTACCATAAATCAAAAAATCAGCCAGGCGTGGTAGCGCGTGCCTGTAGTTCCAGCTACTCGGAAGGCTGAGGTGGAAGGATGGCCTGAGCCCAGCAGGTCGAGGCTGCGGTGGCCGGGAGCGGCCACTGCACTCCAGTCTGGGCGACCGAGTGAGACTCCAACTCAAAAAAAAAAAAAAAGAAAAGACAGGCTCTATTTTTGACAATATTTGATGCCGCCCTGCTGCCTGGTTATGGTCTAGACCCCTCCTTTCCTCATCACTCCCCCTGCCCACAGCCAGGATTTGCGACCCCGCGGGCTCCCGCTGAGCCCTCCCGGAAGAACAGCCCACCCGGCCGTCTTGTAATGAACGATGTGCACGTCATTTGCAGCAGCGGGTGTGTGACGCGATTGTAGTGGGTGAAGTTGAGATCACCCAAGGGCTACCCGGGCGCGTGGCCCCCGAGGAATGTCACGATGCTGCCCTGCTTCCTGGCTGTGCCCGCCCGAGTGGCCCAGCTGCCGGCCTCCGGAAGGCCCTACTCTAGGCCCGAGGCTGGGATGCGGCCGCGACTCCTCGGCGTCGCCTCCCCGGGCGGGCGGCTTCCAATTTCCAGGCTAGGAGCGCCGCGGCGATTGCAAATCTGCCACTCACCTTCTGCCACCCTCCTGTCGCTGATGCTAGGAATGATGAAACCTCTCCAGGAAATGCATTTCCCTTTCGCACCGGCGCCTCCTAATGAGGTCTCTCCGCTCTGCGGGACAAAAGCGCCCATTAGGGGGCCGGGTGGTGGGAGGGAGCCACCCAGCTTGGAAACTGCCTTTGTCGCTCACAGGGGCCTCTTTTTGTTCTGGTATCTGAGTGTGGAAGAGATGCCTTGCAGGTGAAGGCCACACAGTTCTTTGAAGGACTTTGATTCTGTGCTGGGAATCTCTCTTCTCCACCCTCACTCAGGGCCCTGTTGTCTGGATTGGCATAGAATTGATTTTTCCTCCTTTGTAAACGGTTAAAACACACACACACACACAACACGCTATGATGATAACAGGAAAGCACAACAACAAAAGCAGCCTTGATCGCACCACCTTGCATCATCTGTTTTGTTCTTTCTATCTTCCTTTCCTCTCTTGGTTGGTGCTTAACATTACAAAAAAATGGATATACAGTTAACATTAAAAGCCATGGATATACAGTTCTGTCTTTTTCCCTTTTCACCCAAGTTTACACCATAAACGGGTTTCCATGTGGTGTAATATCTTCATGTTTGTATTTTCCAATGGCTGCTTGCATGTCCATTGGGCTGATAGATCATGATTTACTAACCCACCTCCTTGGTGTCCTCCATTCATTCAGATCTCCATTTCTCCCTTACTCTCGGTGATGGGTTAATGAATGTTTGCATGCACAGTCTTTTGTTGAATTATTTCCAGAGGATAAGTTCTCCAGGAGCAGATTTCCTGGGCCTGATGCTGTGAATATCTACATTTGATCCTATTAAATATTATTTTTTGCTTTCCATAAAGGATCCACTGGTTCCTACGGCTACCAGGGATGTAAGCATGGCCCATGTGGCAGTGAATTCATTTTTTTAAATCAGGAGAGGAATCACTTGGAAGGTGATGTGTAAGAGCAGTTGTCTGTGATTCGTGTATCTTGGGATTTTTTTTCCTGTCTATTCCTCTGATTTATATGAATTTTATTTTATTTATTTTTTTGAGTTAGGGGATTCAGTCTGTTGCCCAGGCTGGAGTGTGATGTCACAATTCTGGCTCATTGCAGCCGTGAACTGGGCTCAGGCAATCCTCCCACCTCAGTCTCCTGAGTAGCTGGGACTAGGAGGGTAACATTGTGAGACTTTGTTTTTACAAAAAAAAAAAAAATTAGCCAGACATGGTGGCACACTTCTGTACTCCCAGCTACAAGAGGGGACTCCCCCCATAAAAACAACCTGGAATTTATTTATAAAAAAATGTGTATTTATTCTTACATTTTAAAACTTCAATCACCTTCAAAGTACTCTCCATTTGATACAATACACCTATTGAAATGCTTTTCCACTGTTCAAAGCAGTTTTTGAACTCATTGATTTTGATGCCTTTTAGTGCTTCTGCTATTTTTTGTTTCACCTCTTCCATATTGGCAAAACATTTTCCTTTGAGGATTTTTTTTCACCTGGGGGAAACAAGAAAGAGTTGCTTGGGGTGAGTGAGATCAGGTGAATAGGGAGGGTGGGGTAGAGGGGTCATGCCATTTTTGGTAAAAACAAAAAAACTGCTGAACACAGCATGGTGTGGGCAGCTGTGCTTGTAGATTACCCATCATGAAATGGGCAAACATGCTGAAAGAATCTCCAAAAAAATTCATGAAGCTGAACACAGCCTTTCACAACAACACTAGCCTGGTACATTGATGCTGATGGGTTCCTAGAACACTTACCTAGCAGAAGTCTGTACTATAAGGGACCTGCTTTCCAAAAGATAATTTCAGGTTTTTCTGGGTCACCTCTTGTACTTGGGAGACTGAGGCAGAAGGAATGCCTGAGCCCAGGAATTTGAGGCTGCTGTGAGCCACGATTGTGTCACTGCACTCTACCCTGGGCAACAGAATGAGACCCTGACTCAAAAATAACAACAACAATTGTTATTGTTTCTTTCAATACAAACTGCTGCTCTCTACTGCATATATTGTCACTCAAACACGGGGACTTTTTGGTGCCTTATTGTGTTGAGTTCTATTTATTTGAGAAACTAATTAGGTTGTGAAACTATCTAAAACTCTAGTTAAATAATGACTTTTTAAAAAAATGATGAATTAAGACATAGTCATTGTATACAACTCATGGAACACAAGAAGGGGATGGAATAAAATGGAATAAGAATTTGTACAAGGAAGAAAAGCTGTGTTCAAAAGCCAAGGAAGCATGTGAGCCACCTTCACAAGGCTGAGTATAGAGGAGGCAGTAAGGTGGTTAGAAGGAACGATCTGATATGGAGGGTCTTGCAAGTACACTAGAGGAATTGACATTTGATTTGGTTTGTTACTGTACTCTAGCCTACTGCTGACTCAGAAATACTCCCATCAAACATTTCACCTCATATTTGTTTGTCCTCAGACAACCCCTTTCAGGTTTCCAGGAAGGCAGGTGCTGTTGAAGTTTGCTTTCCACACTTTTATGGCTGATCATACAATGCAAGACGTTTAGCTCTCCATCCCAAATGACCTTTAACTGTTATGCATTCATGACTTAGCATCCAAAAGGATTACTGTTTAATATCTTTTTAATTAATTAGTAGTTGGGGGTTGAAGTGGTTCTTACTACCGGTTATCATATACAGAGCTCCAGATTTCAAGGAACTGACACAGTAAACTGTGCCATATTTAACATAACGCTTTTCTGATGCTATTGATGTTCCCTGGAAGAATTTTGCATGTAGGTAAGAACTGTCCAATTTGGAATATTGCATATATCCAGGGCTCCTCAGTGTGTAGCAGTGGTTTTTAATTTTAATTTAATTTTTTATTTTAAACCACAACAGTGGTTTCATGTCTGTTGGATGGACCTGCTTATTATTTGGAGGGAAGAAGTGGTAGAAAACAATCCTCAGTAATGGCTAAATACTGGCAGAATTTCTTCTGAGATTTTGGTGAGCATAAAATATTTCCTTCCAGAAGATGTAACTTATTCTGGAAAGTGAGTATGGGAGGGTGGAGGGAAGGTACTTTTCAACCTTTCTAAGGCTGTTGCCTCTTTTTTTTTTTAATTCACCCTATTCCACCTCAAACACAACTCTAGGCATCAATGTATTCAGAATAAATATCAAGTAACAGAATGTCTTGATTAGCAGAACTGCAGACATTGTATATATTACTGTTCTCACAGACCTTTATGTACCTATTTCATGGAGAGTAATTTTCTTCTTAGACGAATGAGATGATATTCTTCCTTGTTGCAAAATATTGTAATTCTAACGGTGTAGTGACAACACTTATATAACTGCTTTACGTATATTAACTCATTTATTTTGATCTTCACTATAACCCTATGAAGTAACTGCTACTGTCATATCTCCTCTCCCCATTCTGCAGATGAGGAAACTGGGGCAGAGAGATGTTAAATAACTTGACCAAAGTCATGTAAGAGTAATTTGTGGATCTGGGAGTAGAACCCAGACAGTTTGGTTCCACTATCCTTGCTTTTAACCATTTGCTATGTTGCACATAAATTTTGGTTCATATCAGGAGATGAGAATGTTCAGGTGTAACAGCATTTTTAAAATTAGAGTTTCTTGGGGGCACTAGTTCTTGGACATATTACCTGATAAAAGGATTTGATGTCAGTGGAATGTGGTAAATTGCTCACATTTTCTGCCTCCTGGAGCCTTCCCTGTGAATCTTCAATCCTGCAGTAAATAAAATAAGCATACTTAACTTTGGTGTTCCCATTAGCAACCTATTGCTCTGAGACATAAGTTTGGGAACTACTAATAGAGAAGATAGCTGTAAACCTAGGCTAGGCTAAAAGTGGAGGAATTTTTCCCCTGTCTGTTGCTTGCCCTTACCTTGATCTCAAATTATATATGAAGTTAGAACTGACTTCTCTGTTATTGCTGTGACTTAACTTCCATCTGAAATCTGTTTAGGATGTTCCATAGAAGACAATGCCATTATTCTGAGTGTGCTGCATGTGCTAGGAAACCTCTTAGCCTATTCTGAATATTTAAGATGTACTATTAATCTACTTGGATCCATCCACTGTGAAATGATTATGATGATTTTCTTGTAACAAACATGGTTTTTTTTTTTTTTTAGTCAGATTCTCACTCTGTCACCCAGGATAGAGTGCAGTGGCACAATCATGGCAATCATGGCTCGCAGCAGCCTCAGTCTCCTGGGCTTAGATGATCCTTCTACCTCAGTATTCTGAGTAGCTGGGACTACAGGCATGTGACACCATAAAAACACTTGTTTACTGTGTATTCTTCTGTATCTTACAAGTGGAGAGATTTATGTCTGCTTCTTGGATTTCTAAGTTCATCTGTGCATCCAACTACATTGCTAAACTGCCTTCTAAAACATTCTCAGTAGAGTTTGAAAGATATATCATGAAGATAATTTTATCGTCGTCAAATAATGATAGTTTTATTTCCTTCTTTCTAAATATATACTTTTTATTTTATTTTTCTTGTCTTACTGCATTGGATAGGACTGCAAAGACAATCTAAAATAAAAACAATAATTGTAGAGATCCTTGTCTTGTTCTTGATCATAAACAATGTTTACTATAAGCTTTTAGATATCCACGGTCAAGGTAAGAAAGTACCATCTATACCTAGTTTGTTTTGTTTTTAATTATGAATGGGCCTTGAAGACTGATTGGTTCTTGCATGGATTGCAATAGTCTTGGAATATAATTCCCTGCTTCCTTTTCACTCTCTTTGTTCTTGTACCCAGTGTAATGCCTATGTGACATAACTGAATTTCTACCTGGACCTAACCCTATTTATCTTTAAGAAACAGAAAAGCCTGTGGACAGAAGCCCCCTCTTGACCAGACCAGTTAAAACTGATAGGATCCAAGATGGCAGCTCACTAGACCTCTGAAAAACCCCTAACATCGTTATTATATGATTTCCATATTAAATGACATGCACCTTCGGCAGCCATGATGAGAAATTATAGACAATAAAGGGAGAGAAAAGGAGTATGATCTGAAGGAAATCTCTCCATATTTCTAGATAAGACGTGAATATTCCTCCCCTTGCTTTTAATTCTTAACCCCTTCATTAAAGAAACCCTGTATTGTAACCCCCTCACCTCACACCTGGTGAAAGGTTGATTTTGCGGACCACAATCTGACTTCTCCATTCTATGACCATAGAATTAAAGCCTGCACTGGTTGACCCTCATTTTCAGTTTTGTGTATTGGCTTTGTGTCATTGGACAGGAAAGAGCCTTATTTTGAGGGTAAAGCCAACTTTGTCAGTAACAGGCTCTCTTGAACACTGTATCTAAAATCTTTTTTCTGAAGGGTCACTCAGATTATGCCAGTTTTCTGCTCAAAGCCATTTAAGAATTTCCTTTGCTTACTAACATAAGCTTGAACTACCCAACTAGGTTTCTATGGTTCAGCAAGATTCTTCACACTATTTTTCCTTCAGCTTTTTGCCTTGACACTGCTTTTCTAAAACCTAACTGTATACCTAAATTCATTCTGCCTTTTCACTTGTCCAAGGCTTTGCTGATGAGACTCCCTCTTCTTGGAGTGCTATTCACATTTATCTGTGCCTCTTGAAATTCGGTCTCATCCTAGAAACTCTCAGTGAGACATTTTCATTTGTTTTTAGCCCCTCTCTTCTTAGAATTATCTGTCTTAGAGTATGAGCTCTTCTCAGGTCAGAGTTTGTCTATTTTATTTTTATATTTTCAGCAGATGATTCAGAATGGATGTGCATAAATACATGATGAGATGAATGAATGAATGAATATTTCTTGTGGCACTTACATTCTCATTTTTATGATTATTTTTGGTCTCATTACCTCCAGACCTCCCATTAGTTCCATCTGAGGACTAAAGGAGCTGCTTTTGTGAAATTCACTGTAATTGGACCAAACTGCAAATGCAGGCATTCCTTAGGGAGCACAATCCATTTATCCTGTCTTCAAGCAACTTGTTATCATGAGGAGAGATAGACACACACACACACACACACTGACAATACAGTACTCCTGACAAGTAATTGAATAGTACTGAGCATGAAACACCTTTAAGGGTGGGGCAAAGTGGTTTTGCAAAGTGGCCTCATTTTCCAAAGAATAAAAATTGTTCTGTATTTAATATCTAAACTCTGTTATTTTCTATTTAGTGATTCAGTTGGCAGAGCCAAAAGGAAAGAAATTAGAGATTCATTTAGAAAATGATTGCTTTGAAATAATTTCTTCTTCTACCAAAACATAGAAGCTACATATAAAACACCTTTCTTTTGAATTGCAACTTACTAGTCTTATAAAATTATTTTAATGTGAAATGAAAGCTGGCATCATAAAGAAAGAAGAGTCCAAAAAGTCCTAAATTGAAGGCATTAATTTAAATGAACTACACTTAAAATTCTATTGATAGTCCTCAGCTCTGAAAGGGAAATGTCTGTAATTTACCTAAATTGCCTTGAAATGAAAAGAAATAAGAAACTTCTTTCCTTGGATGTCTATTTCTTGGTGTTTTCCTAATAACCAGGCTATAGAGTGATTGGATTATCATTATGACTCCATAGCTATCATTTTCATTTAAAAAAAGTGTGAGTTAATTTCAGCCAAAGCTTACACTTCAAATACGTTTATGTGTAATATGTATAATACATCAATACTGAATCATAGAGTCTGAAGGTCAAATTGTTTTAGATCAACCAATGCATTTTTCTTAAGGATGGTCAGTTGCTCATCCTAAATTATTCAGGAAAATGGAAGGTGGAGGGGAAGGGAACATTAAAGAAAGTATAAAAGTAATCACAAGTGTTCAGTAGTTTCTTTTTACTTCCTTTAATTTTCTTAGCTTTTTTGTTCAAAATATAGATATGATATATACATTTTAGGTTGTTTTTAAAAGTTCAGGAAGGTAAAATTTGAAAAGTAGAAATTCCTCATATCTCCCCCACCAACAACTACTAACTGATGGATGTTATAGTAGTCCAACATCTTACTTTTATAGACTTAATTATAAATTTTTAAAAATGTATTTTATTCTAATTTATTTTATTTAAAAATATATTTTGTAGAGACAGGGTCTTGCTATGTTGCCCAAGCTGATCTCAAACTCCTGTCTTCAAGTGATTCTCATGCCTTGGCCTCCCAAAGCACTAGGATTGCAGGCATGAACCACTATGCCTGGCCTCAGTTAAAATTATGTAACACATATAAAATGATATATATAATAAATTAGTTATGAGATATTCTAATTAAATTAACACCCGTGACGCCACCATCCACTTAACATCACTTTACCAATATACAATTATATCTTTGTCCCAGCTGTTATCCCCCACATCCTAGAAGCAGTCATGCTTCAGAATTTTGCTTGTATCGTTGTTATGGTTTTACTACACTGTTTTTGGCTCTAAATGATGTATTGCTTAATTTTTTTGGTCTTGAATATCTAAAACATTTTTTAAAATACTGTATATATTCTTTTGTGATGTGCTCTGTTCTCTTAACATTGATGTTTCAAAATAGCTACTTAAAGTTGCTGTGAATTCCTATGGTCAATCAATATAGCCTATGCAGATCCAATTCAACTTAGCTAGTATGTTAGTCTGTTTGGGCTGACAAAACAAAATACCATGGACTGGGTGGCACAGACAACAAAAATCTATTTTCTCATAGTTCTGGAAACTGGAAGTTTGAGATCAAGGTGCAAGGTGGTTTTCTGGTGAGGGTCATCTTTCTGGCTTGTAGACAACCACCTTCTCTCACTGTGTCCTCACGTTGCCTCTTTGTGTGGTGGGGAAGGGCGGGAAGGGGAGAGGGAGGTACAGGGAGGGAGGGGGAATGATGGACAGAGAGAGATGGGGGGCGGGAGAGAGAGAGAGAGAGATCCATCTGGTGTCTCTTCCTCTTCTTGTAAGGATACACATGTCCTATTGGATTAGGGCATAAGTCCCACCCTTATGACCTCATTTAACATTATTTACTTCCATGAAGCCCCTATCTCCACATATAGTCACATTGGAGGTTAGGGCTTCAACATATGGATTTTGAGGTAGATCCAGTCCACTCCGCAATACATACATATGTACATGCTCAGACTTGTCCTCTGGCAGTAATAACCCATGAAAGATGTCCTGGCTTTTTCCAAAACAAGGCCAGGATTCCCCAGAAGAGAACTCTGAGTGAGTCCTCCCCGAGATTGAGTTGTGTAAGCAGGGAAAACCAGACCTGAGCTGAACCTGTAAACAAAGAAGTAAAGTGGCCATGTATGAGGTGTGCCAGCTCTCCTCGTGGGGTGGACATTATTGGACCTGAATCCTGACTTCTGGAAGATGCTTCCTTGAAGTCCAGCTGCCTCTGTCACAGTGGGTTAGATGGCTACATTGAAGGAATTCTACAGCAATCAGACCATTTGTATGGACTTCTTTCCTTTTGGAGCATCGTGATGTCAAAGTCTCTTCTGTTTTATACAACGAGAAAAGAGAATTCCAGGCAAGTGTTTTGGTAAGGGACCGAGAGTGCCCTGGATGAGGGAATAAGAGGGGGTAATTCTCTGAGCATTTGTTATCTTGCCTTGGTGGAACTGTTTGGGACAAAAGACAATGGGAATCTGAGAAGTTAAGAACGTACAGCCATTTGGGACTGGATTATTGTTAATTATCGTCCTGTGAAAGGTTAGCCTATTCCAGAATTCTGTGAACATTTTTACTAAAAGAGAAATTTTCATTTTTTTTGAACATGAGACCATGTTCAAGAAGTCCAAGAAATTTTATGTTTTATACTGTGATTTAGTACACAAACTTCTAAATCACAGGACTGAAATACTTCTGAAATAATAGCTTTATGAAACAATACTTATTGTTAATATTTGTGATACACTCTGATATTTTCTATTCTGCTGAGTCTCATTTTCTTTTTTAAATGCTGGTTTTGATCTAACACATTTAATTTGTCAACCAGTACATAGTTAGACTAGTGTTTCTTACACTTTGGGGGAATTTACAACTTTCTTTCAAAAATGGAATTTCCCACAGCACATTTGAAAGACTGAAGAGCATACAATCTCATTCTTCAGCCTTCTCTTGCCCTGCTGAACTCAACCCTCTGCCTGACAGATATTATAAAATTATGTGATAGTTATTCATTCAACAAATAGGTTTTTGAGTCCCAGCTCCGGGCCAATTACTATGCTAGGCACTGGAGAAATAAATTTTCCTGGCTGGTGGTATGTTTGTTAAGAGTGTATAGAATGCATTTTTAAATCGTCCTGTGTGCTCCAGGGAGAGGTGTTGTTGGCTAGTGGGGAAAGCTTAGGGTTTGGGTGAGTAGAGATGAATTGGGCATGCTGTAACCTCTCTCCCACTAAAGACTGGCTCTGAGTGTCTTCTGCATGCAGATTGCTGTGGGAGGTTGTGCCTTCCTCCTAGCCCTTCCTTCCTGCCAGATGTCCTGTCCAGTCCATGTAGGAATGGAGACCTTAAGGCATCTGGGGTTGGAAAGCCCCAATTAAGCAGTTATCTCCAGTCTGAAAAAGCCAGCATTTTCCAATTATCTGCTGTTGAATAGGCAGGCTCACTTTGTTTTTGTTTTTGTTTTTGTTTTTTTGAGTTGGAGTCTCACTCTGTCGCCCAGACTGGAGTGCAGTGGCCGCTCCCGGCCACCGCAACCTCGACCTGCTGGGCTCCGGTGATCCTTCCGCCTCAGCCTTCCAAGTAGCTGGAATTACAGTCATGCGCTACCACGCCCAGCTGATTTTTTGATTTATTGTAGAGATGAGGTCTCGCTGCCCAGGCAGGTCTCGAACCCGCGGGCTCAGGCAATCCACTCACCTCAGCCTCCCAAAGGCACGAGATTACAGGCTGAGCCACCGAGCCCGGGTGGCAGGCTCACTTTGAATGTTAGTACCAAGTCATTTATTAGATGCACAAGGCCTCAGGGTCCTGAACCGCGTATCTCATGAGACAATTCTTATCCCTTCAGTACCAGCTGAATAATGGGCCCCAAAAGCGTCCACTTCTTAATCCTGAATCTGGTATGTTAGATGACTAGTGGGAATTAAGGTAGTTGGAGTTGGGGTTGTTGATTAGTTGACCTTCAAATAAAGATTATCTTGGTGGGCTCAGTGCAATCACAGGAATTCTTAAATAGGGAAGAAGGAGATAGAAGAGTCAGAACCAAACAGGTGGCATCGTGAGGAAGCTCTGACTGCTTTGAGAATGGGGAAACATGAGCCCAGGAATGCAGGTGGCCTTAAAAGCTGGCAAAGGCTATAAAATGGAACCTTCCCTAGAACTCCAGGAAGGAAAGCAGCTTTGCTGACTCTTTGATATTAGCCCAGTGGGACTTAGGTCATACCTCTGACCTCCAGAACTGTGAGATGATAAATATGTGTTGTTTCAAGTGGCTAAATTTGTGGTAATTTGTTATAGCAGCAGAAAGGAAACTAGTATACCACCCTACTACTTTGTATTATTTAATTTTTAAAAAAGTGAACACATGAATAAGATAAGAAAAATAGTAATATTTTGAGGGGCTTATTTTCACATTAACAGCCAAATATCCAACATTCAGAGGAAATTTTATATGAAACGGAGACTCTCTATATATAATCTTTCTTTCTAAAACAAGAGTTGTATTAGGTGCTTGCTATATACAATGTTAATTACATAGTATTTTTTGCCCCAAATTCAATAATATTGACCTATGTATTTCTTTTGGCAGAAGAACTATCGTTTTGTTTTTTTTTTTAGTTGGAGTCTCACTTTGTCACTCAGGCTGGAATGTGGTGGCACGCTCATGGCTACTGCAGCCTCGACCTGCTGGGCTCAGGTGAGCCTTCCACTTCAGCCTTCCAAGTAGCTGGAATTACAGGTGAGTGCCACCACGCCCAGCTAATTCTTTTATTTATTGTGGAGATAAGGTCTCGGCCAAGTTGCCCAGGCTGGTCTCGAACCTGTGGGCTTAGGCAATCCTTTTGCCTCTTCTTTCCAAAGTGCTGGGGTTATAGGTATGAGCCACAGCGCCTGGCAGAACTATCATTTTTAAATCATTAAAAAAAAAAGATTCAGGGACAAAGCATATACAGCCATATCTTACTGTTTCCTTTTAATTTTATTTATGTTTCAAGACTATTTGCTGCTTTATTGTTAAATACCCTTGGCAATTTTGGCTTATAAAAAAACAAAAATAGAAACCAGGTGAAGTAAAGCAAATCAGGAGGATTTATTTTATTCTCTTAAATGAGAACATCTAAATGCTATTGTGATTGACTTAAGATAAAATTTGGATAATTAATACTCCCACTTATCTGTAGGCCCTTAAAAAAATTGATTCAATAGATTTCGTCAGCCACCAACGGGAATTTCTTCCTCCTGAATTCCATGAGGTTGAGCTTCCCTTTCCCCCCCCACATCATGATGTACATTTCCTGCCGTCACAGCTGAATGTAGGATATTCCTGGGCCATCAAGACAGCAGGATGAGTTCAGATCCTGTGGAAAATAAGTGGGGTATCAACCACTTCATGTCGACCATCCTTCATGAGCTCAGCTCAGAACGATGCAGAGACAGTTGAGGTTGGTAGCTGCCACAGAATCAGACTGCTTGGTTGGCTTTATCAAATCCTTTTTCTACTCTTCAGGTACCTTGTTTGAATACTCCTTGGAAAGCTGCTCTGCTGGTTTTTTGATTTTTTTTTTTTAATTTGCCTCTTATGCTGCTCAGTTTTCAGTATTCCCCAAAGATGTTTCTATTATGCCAATGCCTTCTACTTCTCAGACCTTGAAGCAGATGATTTTCCTGATAACTCATCTCCTCTCTTTTTTAAACTCAAATCATTGTGGATACTCTTTTTCCAATAACCCATCTTACCTCAATATTTTATATTTAAAGCTTACAGTCCAGGTATTTGGTCAATGCCTTGTCTGTGACAGTTTCATGCTAAACCTCTGATTTGTTTTCAAAACTTTGGAAATCAGCTTTTAAAATGTTCCTCATCTTTTCCTTCCAAGAGCTCAGGCAGCCAGCTGCCCTGTGAGTAGCTCTTTCCCATCACACAGTGACCCTTGCTTGCTACTTTACAAGCTTCCTTTCTGACAGTTACTTTAATAGTGAAACGAAGTTTGCATTCAGTCACTTCCCTGGCAACACAGGCCAGAGCACTGACACTTTTACTCTCTAATTACAAACTGCCTTTGGGAAAGGGTTTAGCAAATATTTAGTTGGTGCTTTTTCAGTAGATACTAGAGATGCATTGATGACAAAGAAATGGAGCTCATACTCACAGCCTGAAGGAGAAGGGGATAATTTCAGAAGTGATTATGGTTCTGTGTTGGAGGGTAGCTATGGGTGCGGGAACACATGGAGGCCACCTGGTCTGGAAGCGGGGGTGGGGGTGGGGGTGGAGGTAGAATGGGGCAGGGACCTATGTTGGAGGATTCTTTCTAGAGGAGTGAAATAACTCATGAACAACCATTGTTGGCCTCTAACAAGAACAGAATATTTTTATATCATTATAAAATGAAAAAAAAAACAAAAAACCAAACCCAACCCACATTGCATTTCAGTGGTAGAAATCAAAAGTGATGGTCGTTGAGATGGGGTTGACCAATGCCAATATTTGGAGTTGACACAATACAAATGCCCTACTGAGTTTCAGGTGATTATTGCACAAGAGTGTATGACTGTCAAAATCATTGAATGGAATATTTCAGATCTATACATTTACTGTTTGTAAGTGAAAAATAAAGCAATACCAGAAAGCTTTTCATGTACTAATATATGAAAAGCTCTTCAAGATACATTAAATGGAAAAAGCAAGGAGAGGGCAGGTATGTAGAACATGCCACCTTTTATGGCATAAAGGGGAATCGTTAAGGATCTATGGTTGACTGCTTCTGTGAGCACGAGGGACTCTGGACAGATGCATGGGGCACTAGCAGCAATGACTAGCCTGGGGGTTGGTGAGCAGCTGACAACTGTGGGCATGGAGGGCAGGGATGTGAGGGAAATTTCTCATTTTTATGCTTTATACCTTTTAAAAAATGTCATTTATACTTTATGGTGTGTGAACCACATAAACACATTTCTCATTTAAAAATAAAAAGAAAACAACATCGAAACAGAGCTAAAGAGTTTTGTTGTTGTTGGAGTTGAGGGTCTCACTCTGTCACCCAGGCTGGAGTGCAGCGGCAGTCATGGCTCACTGCAGCATCGGCCTCCTGGCCTCAGGTGGTCCTCCTGGCAATCCTCCTCCCAAGCACCTGGGACTACAGGCACGTGCCACCATGCCTGGCTAATTTTTTTAATTTTGTTTTTTGTAGAGACGAGGTCTTTCTATTTTGTCCAGGCTGGTCTCAAACTCCTGGGCTCAAGCAGTCCTCCTGCCTTGATCTCCTAAAGTGCTGGAATTACAGGTATGAGCCACAGCGCCCAGCATAAGGAGGTTTTAAACTGAGATATAAGATGATTTCAACTATTCCTTATGATAGGTTATTTACCAATTAAATGTTTTAAAGTAACTTCCTTCCATCACTGCTCTGGGAACTAGCTAGGCAGAAGTTCTGCCCCCGTGTCTAATGCCCCAGAGGTAGGCTTCTATCACTTTGTCCCTCCAACCCTTCTAGCCTTCCTAACTCCTGGGAACCTCCCCTGATCAATCTCTTTGACATTTCACAGAAAATACTACTTGTCATCGCTGAAGAAATCTGGAGGATGGCCCATATGAGACAGTCTTTTAAAAATTTTATTTTATTTTATTTTTATTTAAATTTTCTTTTATTATAGAGATGTGGGGTACAGGTAAGGATTAACTACCCAAGTAGGCTGCATGCAGGTGAAGTTTGGGCCTCCAACTGGCCCTTACTTCCCCTGGTTTGGGACCAGGTACACTTTGTATTGTTATCTCCCTCCGTCCCTCCCTCTCCTGGCAGAGTCTGGTGACTACCAATCCCTTCCTTATGCTATTGTGATAAATGATCAAGCCCCACTATAAGTAAGAACAAGCAATATTCAGTGCTTTGTGTCTTTGGTAGATCACTAAGTATGATGGTCTCTAACTCCATCCAATTTGTTGCAAAGTCCATGATTTTGTTTTTCTTTATGACTACGTAATACTCTATTGTGTATATGTACCACATTTTCTTTATCTAATCCACTCTCAGTGGGTGGTAGGGTTGGTTTCATGTGTTTGTTATTGTGAATAGTGTGGCAATAAACATGTGTGTGCAGGTGTCCTTTTTTGTGGAATGATTTATGTTCCTTTAGGCATATTCCCAGAAGAGGGATTGGTGGATCATACGGAAGTTTGATTTTTCCTAGTTGTTTTAGGAATCGCCACACTGCTTTCCATAGAGGTTGAACTAGTTTGCACTCCTACCAACATTGTAGAAGCATTCCCTTTTCTCCATACCCGCACCAGCATCTGTTGTTTTTTGATTTATTAATGATGGCCATCCTTACTAGAGTTAGGTGGTATCTCATTGTGGTTTTGATTTGCATTTCTCTGATGAGTAGTGAGGCTGAGCATTTTTTTCTTGTATATGTTGTCTGCTGGTATGTCCTCTTTTGAAAAGTGTCTATTCATGTCCTTCACCCACTATTTAATAGGCTTTTTTCCTCCTTTCAGCTCATTTGCGTTCCTTGTAGATCCTGGATGTTAGGCCTTTGTCAGTTACATAATTAGAAAATATTTTTTTTCCATTCTGTGGATTGTCTCCCTGCTCTCTTGATGGTTTTTTTTTTGCTGTGCAAAAGCTTTTCAGTTTGGTGAGGTCCACTTGCATATCTTAGTTTTTATGGCATTCACTTTTAGAGATTTAGTCAGAAATTAGTTGCCTACTCTGATGTGCATAAGAGTGTTTCCTACGTTTTCTTCTAGGATTCTTATAGTTTGAGGTCTTTGATCTATTTAGAGTTGATTTTTGTATATGGTGATAGGTAGGAGTCCAGTTTCATTCATCTGCATGTGGTCAGCCAGTTTTCCTAGCACCATTTGCTGAGTATGGTCTCCTTTCCCTAGTGGCTGTTGTTGGTGGCTTTGTCAAAGATGAGTTGCTTGAGAGATAGAGTTTTTACTTTGGGAATTTCTGTCCTGTTTCATAGGTCTGTGTGCCTATTTTTGTACCAGTATCAGGCTGCTTTGGTTATTGTAGCCTTGTAGTAAAGTTTGAAGTCTGGAAGTGTGATACCTCCTGCTTTGTTCCTTTTACTAAGGATTGTTTTGGCTATTCATGCTCTTTTCTGTCTCCATATGAATTTCTGTGCTATCATTTCCAGGTCTGAGAATAATGATGTTGGTAATTTGATGGGTATTGCATTGATCTGTAGATTGCCTTGGGTAGGATGGACATCTTGATAATATTTTTCCATGAGCAAAAAATGTTTTCTATTTATTAGTGTCATCTCTGATTTCTTTGAGTAGTGTTTTGTAGTTCTCATTGTAAAGGTCTTTCACTTCTCCGGTTAGGTAAATGCCAAGGTATTTCTTTGTGTGTGTATGTGTGGCTATTGTGAATGGGATCATGCTTTTTATTTGCTTCTCTGACTACTTGTTGCTGGCGTATAGAAATGCAACTGTCTTTGCATGTTGATTTTGTACCTTGAAACTTTACCAAAGTCATTTATCAGTGTGAGAAAGCTTTTGATAGACTCCCTTGGATTTTCAAGGTATAGAATCATTTTGTCTACAAAGAGGGATAGCTTAACTTTCTCTTTTTCTATTTGGATATCCCTGATTTCCTTATCTTGCCTGATTGCTCTGGCAAGGACTTCAAGCACTATGTTGAATAGGAGGGGTGGGCATCCTTGTCTTGTTCCTGTTTTCAGGGGGAATGCTTCCAACTTCTACTCACTGAGAAAAATGTTTTTTGGCTGTGGGTTTATCATAGATGGCTCTTACTGTTTTCAGGAATGTTCCTCCTATGCCTAGGTGTTCAAGGGTTTTTATCAAGAAGGGATACTCGATATGGTTGAATGCTTTTTCTGCATCTAGTGATATAATCATGTGGTTCTTGTTTTTACATCTGTTAATGTATTGAATTACGTTTATGGTCTTGTGAATGTTGAACCAGCCCTGCATCCCAGGAATGAAGCCCACTTGGTCATGGTGGATGATTCTTGAGATGAGTGGTTGGATCTGATTTGCTAGAATCTAGAGTCTTTATTTAAAGGGTCAGTAGCCCCTGCAGAGGCCAGAACACTAGAACAAATGGAATTAAAGTACACTTTTTAAGTGAGATTTTTGACTTGTATTAAATGGGACCTGTTGCTTCTTGCCTCTCTTCTGGATGGTCTGTGCATGGAGGAGACCACTTCATTGAGCTTACCTGCTCTTTCTCACACTGTAAGTTGGAGGTCTGCCTGTCAGGATCGGACCGCGGTGTAACACATATCCTGGCTTTCTTTCCTCTCATTGTAATGCCTCCTTTTTATGCAGTGACTGGTGACCGACACCTTCTGTGGTTGAGTCCCAGCAGAAGTGCCACTCTGGATTCTCCCTCCTCTAGTTGGCTTCATTTCTTTTAGTCCTGGCCTCTCCCTCTGAATGGCCCTGCAGGGGGCAAAGCCAGGACAGCTTCTATGTGCTGGGAGCATCTTTAATAAGCAATTTGCAGCCTCTGTTCCTTCACATCTCTTCTTTCAAATGAGGATGCGGCTAGTTTTTCTAATGGGAGCCTGAGGAGAGTGAGATTGTTTTGGAGTGCTTGTGTATTCCAGGTAAAAGCATTTTACATTGGTTATGTGTAATACAGCTTGAGCCCTTTGAACCTTTTCCCTGCAATATGCACGAGATGTATTATGTATTATATTCTTAGCTGTTTTAAATTCAAATGTCTTATCAAAAGAAGCTAAAAATAATTCTTGGCCCCTGCTGAGTTTTAGTCTGGGCCTCATTCTCTAGTTGCCGGCTAATACCTTTAATTCCTAAAACTCAACACTTGAGCTGGCAGTGGCTTCATGGAACACTGGGTTGAGAAGATATAACGCTGCACTTGAGCTGTCCTTGGGCTCTGTGGGCAAATGTGCTGTGACTGAGTGATGTATGCTTGTTAGAGAAAGAAGTTGGACATCAGTCTAGGTATTTATCATAATCCTACCCTAAATTTCATTGCATATCATATAGTACCTAGTGCTTTTTACTAAGTATATACTTGGTACGTATTTGCTTATGTTGTTTATATTTTAGTTTGCTCTCTGAAAACATGCTTATTTGAATAAACAAGTCTCCCCACAAGAGTATGGGTATTGGCACTAAAGCTCATTCTGGCAGTTTAAGTAGCATGATGAGTTTAAGGCACTAAGGTCTGATTCCTGTGTCCTTCTTCCTCCTTGAAAGAGCCTCAGCTAAACTCCTTTGCATCATAGTTTGTGCTCTGTGTGGCAGATGCTGGAGAGTCCCTCTGACAGCTCCTCAGCAGGTGAGAACTCACCCTTACCACTGCTCTTGAAGAGAACCTGAAAGTACTTCCAAGACCCATCCTGCAAGTGAGGCTCACTGAAGCAGCAGTATTAGTGGCAAGATTTATCAGTTAGTAAAGGGTAGACTGGTCCCCAGGTATTATTCCAAGTGTTGTACATATATTTCATCCTCACAAAACCTCATGACTTAGTTACTGCAGGATTATTATCATCCTGACATGAGCTCAGAGAGGTTAGATAACTTGCCCGAGGTCACATGGCTGCTAAGTGATGAAGCCAGTCTGAACTTAGCTTATGCAGTCTGCTGCCCTGAGCACTTGGCTAGAAGGCAGAGTACTGTGTATTCTTGGCAACATTTTCCTTCTGTTTCCTCATCTATATGGTTAAGTGTTGGGCAAGATCCCTCTAAGCCCTATCTTATTTGATTCTCTATTACATATTGATATCTTTGAGCCACCCTAGGAATACTCGCCTTGAGATATGACTAATAATATTTGTATGTGCTGGAGATATACAGATCTAAGTGAAGACCTGAAACTTTTCAGCACACCCCAGAATTATAGCTTGTCAAGGACGAGAGATTTATTTTCCCAAACAATTAGAGGACACCAGTAATTATGTTTAATTACACATTGAATGGTTTTCCTGTTGTGTCAACCCATTGTCTTAATTGTGCTTAAGAGCAGCAGGCTATTATTTTGAGGTTTGTGAGGTTTGAAATTGCCCTGTGTGCTAGCATCTGGGGGGAGCAGAAGAGTTAAGAGCACAGGCTCTGGTGTCAGATGAACTTGATACAAATCCCGGATCTGCCACTTTCTGGGGATTCTTGGCAAGTTCCTTAACTTCTGTAGTGTTAGCTCCTCACGTTGGGAATAACAGTGACCCCAAACTCACCAGGATATTGTGAAGATTGGAGAGCACAGATGTGAGGCACATGGGGCGGTGTTTGGCACGTAAGCCTTTTGGATGTTGGTGATCATTCTGTTTAGTGTTATTGATTAGGTGTTGATGGGTGGGGGCAGCCTCTGACACATTCTGGGTTCTAGCCCTGATGCACAGCCCCATCTGGGGTAGATCTGGGTACTGGCTTGGAGGCACTGCTCTGTTTTGTACTGTTTCTGACATTTAGGGTGTTTGTTGTCTATCTAGTTTTTGTGTCTGTAATATCATTTTCTAAGAACATGTGGAATGGAGCCAAGAAATATGGTCAACCATTGAAGAAGTTGCAATCATAAGTCCCCTGAAGAAAGCCATGGAGGAATGAGAGCTAACTTTAGTAGTAAGAAAACTGTCTTGATAGTTGATCATTTTAGGCAGTAGACAGACATGGCCTTAGATAACATTGAATCATGAAGTAGAAAAGTTACTTTCTCTTCATTCCTCTTCCGGTACTTCTGATTCTCTCAAAGAGAAAACCTGTTTGATGTTTGTCTTTAATCTCTAATACTATGGAATTTCCCTCTTAACAAAAGGAAAGAACAGATCTTAGGTTCAGAGTCCTTGGTTGGTAGTGCTATCTATTAGAGCTCATCAGTGTTGCTTGATTTTCATTGTGTTTATTTTTACTGCCTTCTACTGATAGCAAATAATGCTGATTTTTACTTATAACAGTAATATAAAGGTTTCATTGGAAGTATATTAAAGGAAAAATGAATTGATTTAAAGAGAAATACAAAATAAAAGAGAATGGGTGGTTTGTAACTATGGCAAAAATTGTGACAGTGCCACACAAATCCCCGAGTTGGGACACATTGGGAAGAGGGACAAAACTGAATCTGAGGAAGGCCAGTGTTCAGAAATAAGAGAAATTAAAGAAGTTGGAGGAACCAAGAAAATGTGAGCTGGGGAGAAATCCTTGCAGAAGGGGTGGGGACAGAAGCTTGGAGAGTGTGACAAAGTGATAACAGAGGAGAGGGGACAACTGTGGGGGCTTTTGCTGCCTTCACTTTAGCCAAAGGTCTGGCATAGTGAGGAGTGAGTTAGAGGAGGGATGCAGGGAGTATGTTCAATGTCTTTCCAAAAACTTAGTGCACGATGATGGTGCAGTGAGTTGAGGTAGGAAAAGTTGGATGGGAGGCTTTGTTTTTGTTTTTGTTTTGAGTTGGAGTCTCACTCTGTCACCCAGGCTGGAGTGCAGTGGCACACTCATGGCCACTCCAGCATCGACTTGCTGGGCTCCAGCAATCCTTCTTCCTCAGCCTTCCAAGCAACCCAAACTACAGGCACGCGCTACCATGCCCGGCTAATTTTTTTACTTATTGTAGAGACGAGGTCTCATGAAGTTGCCTAGGCTGGTCTCAAACCTGCGGGCTCAGGCAGTCACTCGCCTCGGCCTCCCAAAGTGCTGGGATTACAAGTTGAGCCACCGAACCCGACTGGAGGCTTTCGTTTTTAAGGATAGCAAAAACGTGGGCATGTTTTTAGCTAATGGAGGAGGTGTGGGAGAAGGGATAGATAAAGCCAGTGATGAGGATGCAGGAGGATGGGTTTACCTAGGACAAAGGGGAGAGAGACAGCGACTTCCCTGGGACCAGAGTGAAAAGGTAGAAGTTGCCTCTTCTACCACTAAATTCTGTAAGTAAATTTTAGCCAATTCTTCATGTCTGAATAATTCAGCAGAAAAGGAGGGTAGAGAGCAAGTGTGAGTGCCTGGAGATAATACAGATCTAAGTGAAGCAAATGGCTGTGAAAGTGGAGACCCAGGAATCTCGGCAAATACTGACTCAGTGATCACTTGGGAGTCCCAGGAGAGGGAGGCGCTCATACTGACATGCTTTACCAAGGAGGGGCTTGGAGCTCAGGGCCCCACTGAGAAGGAGGGTGTGGTGGCTCATGCCTGTAATCCCTGCTGCTCTGGAGGCCAAGGCAAGAAGATTGCTTGAGGCCAGGAGTTTGAGATCTCCACCTGTGTCACAGTGACTATCTTCTCTTCAAAGATATGGCCTGTGGAGGGCAGCTTGCTATTGTTTCACCAAAGGTATCGACTCTGTTGTCAAAGTTGTGAACTTCAGACACGGTAGCATTAATGCACCCAGATGAGGATTTATGACCACAGAAAGGGCCCAGCTCACTGCATGACTGGCCCCAAGCTTTGTCCATTAACCCTAGAGGCTGAGGTCTCTTCTTGTCTAGCTTGCTGTACCCACATGTCTCTTGAACATTAGATTAGGGAGCATGAGGGAGCAGAGCCATCTGCAGCAAATCTAATCGAGGGAGAAAAGGAAAGTCATTTTCAGTGTATGGCTTCAAGCCCAGTGTTTTCTGACCTCAAGACCAGCCTTGTGGGCATCGGTAGAAGCGTGGGCAGAAGGAGGTGGGGAGAGAGCATGTCTGAGGAGGTAACTGATGTGGCGCCAGGCTTTGTGGCCAAGGTGGCCCTGAAGGAGGAAGGTGAGGGGTAGGGAGAGCAAAGCACCCATGTTACCCCCACAATCTCCCCCACCCTCCGCCCCCCGCCTGACATGGCTCTGGGCAGTCGAAGTAAATAGCGACCTGGACATGCATCAATTGGGACCTCTCAGCAAACTCTGTGGGATACAAGCAATTCCCTGTCATTTGGTTCATCTGGAGATCTATCTTATAGTCTCCAGGCTGGCAGTCAGTATTGGAGTCCTTTGTTTTCCCTTCTCACATCTTTCCAACTACTTAGTTGCATTTGCTGTTGTTTATACTTAAAATTGTGGCTAGCCTGGCTTTTCCTTCATTTCAGCACTGTCCATAATCACAATGTGGAATTAACCTGGAAGAGGCATTCTAGTATTTATAAGAGTTGAAAGTACTCTCCAGGCACTCACGTGATGACTTTTACAAGCACCATCAATGTGCATTTTCCAACGAAATCAGGGACAGGCTGAATAGTAAGTCTACTCCTTACTTCTAGAGAATTGCCATTCACCTGGGAATAGGACACGGATTCTCAAAAAATAAACAAGAAAAACAAAATGGCAGGTGGGGGGGCAGATTTCTTAGCAGGTGGCTTTCAAATTTACCTTGAAGAGTGAGTAGGATCCAAGAAGGCATTTGCAATTTGGCGCATGATTATAGACACCAAAGTGCCCCAGGATCCAGCAAGACCCCACTGTCTGCACATCGTTTATCTCTGTCTTTCCCTGCTGGGCTGAGGGTGACTGCCTTTTCTTCTATCATCAGGGGAGAGGGAGAGCAGCCATCTCCATTTATTTTAAAAATAGATCCTGAGTATGCTTTAATTAATCACTCTCTAAGATTCCTGTCCTTCAGATAAAATAAAGCTAGGTCCGGCAACACTGCTTCTTGTTTCTGACCCTTTAGTCATCTTAAAGACCTACTGTGGCCTTAGCAGCATAGAAGAGAGGTTAAGAACATGGGCTTTTGTTCTGTCCCACGCTAACTGGGTAACCTTGTGCAAGTCATTCAACCCCTCTAAGCCTCAGTTTGTCCAAATATAAAATGGGCGTCCTCATATTGTCTACTCCATGGGGGCATCTGAGGATTCAGTGAGATAATTTCTGTAGCACTCGCCCCATTGTACCTGGTTCCAGCAGCTGATATATGTTCCCTATGACTCCTATTCCCCACTGTGTGCTCAGAATCGGTCATAACTGTCTAGTGAGGTGCTGTTTAGCACTGCTAGCATTCTGAATGCTTGCTTAAAATAGAAAAGTGACTTTGTGTGAGACTTTGCATTTTTTAAGCTGATACTTTTTTTTTATTAGATACTACTTTTACAGAGTAATAAAGTGGAATGAATCCGTGAAGTTATCTACATGACGAGATCAGATGGCACAAAACCAGTACAGTTCCTGAAAATAGCAGCGAGATTTTCACCTGAGCATTCATAGAACTCAAAAGTATCTAGAAGGGAAGAACTATCTTCCTTTTCCTGCTTCTTTGCCTCCTCCATTAGACCCAGTAGTGTCCTTCACACTATGGACTTCCTAGAATCTTATAGTTTGTTCGACACAGGGAGCATCAGTAATTATATGTTACATACATGGAGATGTATTTACCTAGAAAATTTTGGTAAGAGTGGGAAAGACTGAAGTTACAGTGTGGAACCCAGAGTAGTTTCAGAAGAGGGTGTGGCCAACTCACGAGCATTCCAGCCACTGTAAAGTTCACTCTCTGTGCAGTGAAATCTCTTTGAATTTCTAGGTGGTATGGATGAAGGAGCATGGGCATTGGAGGCAGGTAGACCCAGGCTCAACTGTGGATCTGCCACCTACCAGTTGAGTGACGTTGGAGAATCAATGTGTTCTCTTTGTCATGTGGGAGGGGTGGTGGTGATAGCACCAATTACCTGGGATTTTTGTGGGGATGAAAGGTTGTTGACATGAGGTACCCCGGGTTCCCTCTCTGCCTTGATTTCTAGATTATTCAGATGACACCACAGTTGGCATGCTTGAACTTGGAGGTCGAAAGAGGAAAGACAATCTCTGAAGAGTGCTTTGAGAATAAGGATAAATAGTCCTTCCTAGCCTGGTCAGCACTGATGTTAGGCTGACTTCAGTAAGTGCTGATTCAACATGGATATCAGTGAATCAGACCCATGGACATTTGCAAGAGCTTATTGTGTGGTCCTCTGTCATCCATATTTGCGCCATGGGCCTACCTTCCAACTCTACCCCAAATCCACTCTCTAATTTCTATCTCCCTAGCTGTCCCATGTCTTTCTGGACTTCTACAGTAGCCTCTCTCTGGTGTTCATGTTTGTCTTTCTTCACACTGCCTCCCCAAGCACCAGGTCTCCACAGAGCAACCAAAAGAGAAGCAAGATCAGGCCATTCCTTTGCTTCAAGGCACATTTCTTTGTCCTTATTGCAGGGCTTTCCAGCACTGGGTTTCTGTCTGGCTCTACTCTCATCACCTTCATCCTGCTCCTTGCTCTCTCCAGACACACTGCTCCACTTCCCAACAGACCGAGTGCTTCCTAACTCATGGAGGCACATTCTGGTTGCCTCTACTTGGAGCATCTGCCTTTGGTCTTCCCATGGCTGGCAAGCCTCAAGGCCGCCTCGCTGCCACAACCTCAAGAACCATCTTCCCCAACCTGCCTGTCACAACACTAGCAGGAAATATCTTTGTCACAATTGGTTGTTTATTGCTTGTCTCTTCCACTCTGCTAGAATAAAAGTCACAAAGACAAGGAAACCCATGTGTCTCATTCCTTTTGCCTTCCCAGTGGTTATGACAGTCCCTGGCACTTGGAAGATTCTCAGTCAGTATTTGTTGAGTAAAGCAGTGAGAGAAGAAACTAAATCTGTAAGACAGTATGAGGTATATTTAGTTGTGTGGGGCAGAGTGCTGATGACCCAGGGCTCATGAGGCTGTGGGTACCCTGAGTAGAACCTGAGGGAACGCTCTCAATGCTCTGGGCGTAAGAAAGAAAATAGCGTGTCTCTGCTGATAGGCAGTGGGAATCAGAAATATTGCTGCAGAAATATTGTTGTATTGCTGTGGCCAGTTGGATCTTTGTGGTCAGGTGTTTGGAATGGTGGAAAATCATGAACTCTGACATCAGACCCTTCTGCCTCTGCTGTTTGCTGTGTGACTCTTTATTATTTTAGAGTTATGGGGTATAAGTGGGGATTTACTACATAAGTTGTTTGTATGCAGGTGAAGTTTGGGCTTCTAGCTGGCCCTCTCTCCCCCGATAGTGGACCGGGTACCCAAGTGTGATGTCATGTGCCCCCCCGAGTCCCTCCCCTGGCAGTGTCCAGTATCTGCTGATCCTATCCTTGTGACCGTGTGACCAGTGATCAGGGCCTGCTTATGAGTGAGAACATGTGGTACTCAGTTCTTTGTTTCTGTGACAGCTCACTTAGTATGATGGACTCCAGCCGCATCTATATTGCTGAGAAGGCCATGATTTTGTTCTGCTTTATGACTGCATAATAGTCCATTATGTATATGTGCCACATTTTCTTTATGCAGTCCACTTTCGATGGGCATCTGGGTTGGTTCTGTGTTTTTGCTCTTGTGAAAAGTGCTGCAATAAACATGTGTATGCAAGTGTCTTTCTTTTTTGAGTGGTTTATGTTCTTCTGATTTGTTCCCAGAAGAGGAATTATAGCTGTGTGACTCCTATTTATTGTCTCTGAAGTCTGATTTCCCCGTCTGTAATGTGGGGATAAATGACACTCACCTCGGAGCATTGCTGTGGAGACTCAGGGTAGTCTGTGACTCGCACATAGGCCCCCTCAATAAGGGGTATTTTTAGTCTTGGAGTGGCATTTTCAAATTCTTATTAATTCAAACTGTGACATCAGAAATTCAATTTAATTGACCAACTATTAATTTAAGCACTTTTAGTAATTATCGTAAATGCTGCAAGGAATCCAAAGATAGGCAAGATAGGAAACATGTCCTTAAATAACTAAAAATCTGTAAAAGGGTAAGATAAATATAACATGTGTATAATGCTTTGTAATTTGTAAAGTGATTTTATATGCCTTTTATTATTTGGTTCTCCCAACCACCATGTGAAACAAATATAATATAGGCTTTGAGGCCCTGTGCAAGCCAGGGACCTCTCTGTACCTGACCTTGTCACTTGTAAAATGCAGAGTAGTAATTACATTTTGAAGCAGTTATAAGAAATCTCTATTATGCCCCAGGTAGAGCACAGGGTCTGGTATGTGAGTGTCCCTCAAATATATTAACCCTCTCTGGCCTCAATCTCTAACTCTGATCCTGTTTTCCTTCCATGACATGGTGCTTTTGGATGACTATAATCTGCAGTATTTTAGAGATGACATCTATTTGAGAGGCTCAAGGAAAAGCTTTATTTTAGAAGAAATAGCATTTGATATGAGTCTTGAAGTACAGGTATGTTTTCATAGACAACAAGGTCAAGATATCGAGATGCATTCCAGTTAAAGGAAATATAGCAGTGAGGTGCCTGTAGGACAGCTTTGTGCTTATCGCTGGAGTGTAAGGTAGGGAAGGACCTAGCTGCAGGGGTTAGTAGGGTCCATATTGTAGACAGTGTGTCACTAGGGTATCATATGCAATAGGGCATCTTAACAAGTGGTGAGCACTGTTTTGTAGGAGCTGGGTCAAAGGCAGATGGAGTTGGCAAAGGATGTATAACATTGGAGGTAAAAGAGACAATTGGGTTGCTTAGAAGACCCTTGTACGAGTCTAGGTGAAAAGTAATAAGGATAGTTGAGATGCAAAGCAAGAGATAGATGAAGGAAATGAATGCCCACTCAGTGGCAATTGACTGGGTGGCAGTGGTGAGGGAGAACTGTGGAAGAGATGACTCTGAGCTTTTTAGCCTAGATGACTGGGGTTACTGGTAGAAAGATGTGGAGGAGGAGGAGGAGGAGGAGGAGGAAGATGGGGAAGAGGAAGGCAATGAGCTCTCTCTTTAACATTTATTATTTAGGCTACTTGGGTACATCTAGTGAGGCTTTAATTTTAATTAGTTAATAATGTAGGTTTGGGGCTCAGAGTTAGAGATGGACTTTTGCATGTCTTCTGCACACAGCATATGGCTGAAACTGTGGGAGTGTTTGAGCTCTTCCATGTGACAGTACAGAAGAAGAGGATGGAAAAGAGAAGAGGCTCGACAAAAGAGCTGGAGACATCCTTACATTTAGATTGGCAGAAAGAACTAGTGGCAGCGGGAAAGAGGGAGTTGAAAAGGAAAGAGGCTGAGCTGCAAAGTGCGACATCCAGGGGGATAGCAGAGCAGCTTCAAGAAGGCTGGGCTGGTACACAGTTCTGAGTGGTCTGTAAATGTTGAGGATGTTGTGGACTGTCATAATGCCTTAGAATTAAAGATCAGGAGGCCATGGGACCCCCTAAGAAAGCAGCCAAATGAGACCAAATGTTAGATGGCAAGATGCGATGGGGGGGAGTGAGGATGTGGAGGCAAGAGAAGACCAACCTTCTGAGTAGTTTGATGGGGGAAGGAGGGTGGAGATGGGCAGTAGTTTGAGAGAGGACAGAGACAAAAATTAGCAGAATAAGAGACATAAGCTTGTATTAAGTCAAAAGGAAGGGGCCTGTGAAGGAAACATGGGATGAGAATTGATGAACACAGGTCTCCCTTCTCAAGGGAGAAGGTGTGGAGTAAGCTGCCTTTCAATACCTGATTCTGGGTGTGTATTACCCTAGGACTGGGCATAGTGGGTGTCTCCCTCCCGGAATCCCAGTGCTTTAGAAGGCTGAGAGGGAAGCTTGCTTGAGGACAGGTGTTTGAGACCAGCCTGGGTGATATAGCAAGACCCTGTTTCTACAATAAATTTTAAAAAATTATTGCCTTGGGTAGTTGAGTCAAAGCTGCTTGGAATAATATGTTTAAACAGTTACCTGCTGGACCATCCTAGGCTGGTTGTTAAGGAGATGGCATTTGCCCTTGGTGCCTTCTCCCTCATCACAATGGTTTTCCCTGTTTAGCTTGTGAAACCCTTTCCCCTTTCCCCTGCCCCTGCCACTTCACGGCTCAGAAATGAACAGTTGGTTTATCTTGGTTCTATGAACTAATGAATCTGATAAGCTAATTGCTACTCCTGGTAGAGGACTAGAAGAGCTGCTTTGATAATAGCCTTTTGGAACCAGTCTTTCTTTTGTTGTTGTTGTTTAGTTTTTTGAGTTGGTGTCTTACTCCATCACCAACTGGAGTGGAGTGGCACAATCACAGCTCACCACAGCATCAACCTCTTGGACTCAGGTGATTCTCCCCCTCAACCTCTCAAGTACCTGGGACTAAAGGTGCATACCACCACACTTGGCTAATTTTTTATTTTTATTTTTGTCGAGAAAAAGTCTTGCTACGTTGTCCAGGCTGGGCTCAGGCAATCCATCTTGACCTCCTAAAGTGCTGGATTACAGACATGAGCCACTGTACCTGGCCAGTAATCTTCTTTTGTTGTCTAATTCATTAGTGGCTCAAATGGCGGAACTTCAAGTCATGAAGCAGGCATAGGGGTTGGCAGCAGGAAGTGCTGGGAGAGTTTGCTCTTCAAATTCCACATATGTGTATCCAACCAGCCCTTCTAGTGTACTTCATCTGCCTCAGATACTACATCTGCCAATTGGGCAATTCACCATTTCTTCTATGAGTCAAAAGTCCCTTCTCCTGGATGAGGACCGAGCCTTTCTGGTCTGGGATGCATGAGCCTTATGTAGCCCAAGTTCTAGACTGAATGCTCTAGGTTTAGTTGACTGTTGAAGACCTGTTTAAAGTTTGCATCCAGAAGCTTCCATTTATAGTGCTAATTGAATGGGAGTGGTGCATTATACATCCATTGGGTCATAGCTATCCTGAACTTAATGACGATTGCTGGTTTTGGTGAATGTAATTCTTCTCTTTTGTGGGACTTTTTCCTGTAATTTGGGGGAGTTATTTTACCCATAATATGTAGAAGCAAGCCAATGCACTCTGGGTTATACTGCGTCATATTCTAAACTCAAATATGTAGAATTCTTAGAAAACCTATGGTTGAGGGAACAGTTACAAGATGCAATATGGTGTTATGGGTAGAAGGCTTGGCTGGGAACCAGAAATTCCGGATCCCAGTCTCAGCTCCAATTGTTGCCTTCCACATGGCCATGAGAAGTTCCTCTCCAGTACCAGAAAGGGAAGCTAATATTGTTGTCCCACCCCCAAAATCATGAAGAACAAATGGAGCATAAGGATCTGAACATACCAACAATGTAAAATTGCTGTCCAATAAAATAGGATAATTATAATTATGTAAGCTATTTCTGAAGAGTGAAAAAAATTAATAGAATGTTAATTCTACTGGCAGTAAATATTTGCAGTGTATGTTTTTCAGAAGCCTCTATATGTAGCATTCTTAGCCAAGTGTAGGTCTGGGCAAAAGCTTTTATATATATTTTTCAACTGAAGGGAAGAGAACTACACATGTATTACCATGTGTCTCCCAAGTTGGCAATGCCATCGTGAGTCTCAGCATAACTGGGAGAAGTTTGTTGAGTGGCAGTTTGACCGGATTGTACTGTGCTGTGCCAGGAAGCTCCACCAGGGCGATGTGCCCCAGAGAGAAACTTCTGTGTTATCCTTGTTATCTTTCATTTGGCAAAATAGATCCTCTGTTGTACCTTCAGTGAAGTAGCTTTGTCACTCCCTCTCCAGTAAAGACGATTTGGGGTTTTTTTTTCATACTTGGTTTGACAGAAAACTAGATCTGCTGAAGTAACCATGGCAGCAATCTCTGTTCCTTTCTCTGAGTATGTAGAACATGGAGCTCCCCCCCATTTACAGTTTACCTTCTCTCAGGCTGTAGGTGGTCAAGGCAGAAGCTGTTCTTGCAGAAAAATCACAGCACTCCTGTGCTGCTCGCTATTATTATAGCATATTAGAGCCAGAAAGAGTCAATCTTTCACTTTACAGAGAGGAAGAGTCCTAGAAAATTCAGGTAAATTGCTTAAGGTTGCAAAGTGTGGGAGGCACCAGTTCCTGGACTAGAACCAGTGGTCCTGGCTTTTCTACTGCTTCCTGTGGGTACAGAGGCAGTTAAGTGTACAGAACACTTAAAGAGGGAAGGACTTTGCGGTGGGGGAGAAAGGTGTTCATTGTATTTTGATTTGAAACAAAAATCACATGCAAATAAGGACTTTATTTTTGAAACACAGGCTGCATTATTCTTTTCAACAGAAGTAACACTTTTGTCTTCATTATGCCTGTTAGCCAGGCAATAATTCTGAATTTCTTCATTATCACTCGGGCAGAATGTTTTTTCATAGCTGTCTGCGATCTTGACAGAGCCTGTGTGTCTACGCAGTGGGAATTTTGGCAGTAAGGAAAGAATTCTAGCTTGGTTTCCTGCAGGAAGAAGGCTTATAAGATTCATTCTTGTGTGTTGCCTTTGTTCGTTCTCCATATGTGAAGTGGTTGGCATTGCCTTGGCAACTCCATTAGAAGACGGTCGCTACTTTGTGGACATTTGTTTCATTGCAGACTTTCCTGGGAGCAGCCTTGACTTTGGCCGGAACTGGCACCAGCAGCTTTCCTTGGGGCACGGAGCCAGTGGGGGTGGGGGGGATGTTGGGGGGCCAGCTCTGGTTTAGCATTTATATCCTTAGTCACAGTGTCATCCCAGCGTAGATGGGGCAGACAGTAGGATGGAGAGAACTTGGAGGGGGTAGAAGGTTCAGCAGAGAAATCAGCATGGCCTTAGGGTCTCCTTGTGAGGCTATCATGGCAGATTGTGGACTTGGGAGAGGGTGTCACAGTGATGGGAGAGAGCGGGTGGTCACTGCCAGGTGTGGGATGTTTTGTCCCAAGGTGCACTGTAGGTTTTTTTTCCTTGCCTTGGGAATTTGCAGGCAGGGCCCAGATAATGGGAAGGTAGGTGATGAGGTAAAGGGGTGCAGAAAGGCAGATGCTGTGGGACTGCTGACATCTCGGAGGTGGGGGGTGAGGATGGTGGGAAACAAGTGAACTTTCTGACACACTGGAGAGATGCATTGTGATCTTCCATACCCCACACCACATGACAGTGTCCTCTAACCTCGCTGGAGCCCATCCGACAGGTGTTGGTCATCATCAACATCAACAGACATCTACTGAGCACCTGCCTGGTATCATTATGTACACGTTCCTCTGCTAAGGCAGGCCCTTCAGGAGACTTAGTGCTTCTAGGATTGTGTAAATCAGAAATTGGTAATTTCCAGGGAAGGTGTGACCCTGTGAAACATGGCTTGATAAGTGACCAGTAAGCAAGCACCCTTGCTTGGAGGTTGTGCCAGTTGGCATGGAAATGGTGAGGATTGAGATGACAGAGACCCTGGCAGCATCTGCTGCAGATTTGCAGGTGGCATTTTCACAGAATTTTCCAGGAGGCTCCAATGCTGTAAGAGCAAAGCTGGTGAGTCTACAAGTGCCTGTACTAGACATAGCTCCTCACCATTCCAGGATAGGCTTCATGACTGAACATGGACATTGTATTTATTTTTAAAGAATGCTGAGGATGACACTGGAACAGAGTAAATTTGCTGGGACCCTTGGAGATTAAATGACCTCCATCATCTGTGAGGTGGAGCTCAGGAGTCACAGACCTGGGGACCTGGAAGAGCCTGAGGTGTGATTTGGCACTTGGGGAGTCAAAAGGGCAGCAGGATGCCAAGTTTCTGAACTTGTGAGTGAGTGTCACTTTTTAATATCACTTCCGTCAAGGGATCTCTGCTTAGTAAGTTTGGTATAGTGTGTAAGTTGGTCACCAACCCCCCCACCTTTTTTTTTTTTTTTAACAAAGTTGCACTGGCCACATCTTGAGCATCTTCTAGAACACCAGGCACTGCAATAGATCTTTTATTCATGTTATTGTACTTAATCTTCACAGAAAATATAAATTGTGGATATTATTGATTCCACTTTCCAGATGAGGAAACTGAGCCTCAGAGAGTTGGGCTTCTATAGCTTCTGTAAGATAGCAATGGAAGATGGGCTTCCATAACTTCTCTGCTTCTCCCATTTGGGCCACTTTGTAATGTTAAGATAATGACACAACATTATGTCATAATGCCTGGAATATCTCTACATCTGTATTATGTTAAATAAACTTAAGTATGAATTTAAAAACTTCTACCAAGATACAGTGACCACAGTGAGATATCACTTCACACCCAGGAAGATGGCTATCATTAAAAAGACAGACAAATAAAAGTGGTTGGCAAGGATGTAGACAAACCAGAACCCCTGTATGCTGCTAATGGGAATGTATAATAGTACAACCACTTTGGAAAACAATTTGGCAATTCTTCAGAAAGTTAAACATAGAATTACTGTATGATCCAGCAATTCCATTCCTAGATATATACCCAGCAGAAATGAAAACATGTGTCCACATAACAACTTGTACTTGAATGTTCATAGCAGCATTCACAATAGCCAAAAAATTGAAATGACCCAAATGTCCTATCAGCAGAAGAATGGATACACAAAAAACAGTATTTCCATACAATGGGATATTATTGTCACAATAGTGAATAAAATACTGATTCTGGCTACAACATGGATAAACCAAAGTGAAGTAAGGCAGTCAGAAAAAGCTATATACCATATGATACCATTTAGATGAAATGTCTGGAATAGTCGTATCTATGGACACCAAAAGTAGATTAGTGGTACCTTTGATCAGAGGAGATAGAAGTGACTGCTGATGGGTTCAGATAGCTACAGGGATTTTTTGGGGAGGGGCGATGAAAATGTTCTGGAATTATAATGGTAATGATTGCACAACCTTGTGAATACACTGAAAACCACTGAACAGTATGTATACTTTCATTAAAGGGGTAAATTTTGTGGTATGTCAATTACATTTCAGTAAACAAAACAACACAAAACTTCTTCTGGCAGGATAGTTATGCTGGTAAAAAATGAATATCAACACTACCTCAAGGACTTCTGCTTTTCAGTTAATGTTTTGGAAACATTTTTTTAGGTTGTTATGAAGACTCACAGACTCTTCACAGTCTGAATTTATCTTACTTACTTACCTAATCTTACTTACTTTTTCTTGTGCAGACTAGCATAATGTTTTACGGATGTCCTAGCCTTGGACACCTTTGGAGTCCTTCAAGTCAAAACAAATTCATACAACTTTTAGGAGGGAAGTATTTCTGTCTTTTTCTTTCTCTTTCAGATAAGACAAAAGAGATTTGGATGGTGAACACTTAGCTCTCAAACTGAAACAAAGCCGTGATGCAGTCAGGTCTGCTTTGTTTTTTGTTTTGCTTTTAGAGACAGTCTCATTGTGTTGCTCAGGCTGGTCTGAAACTCTTGGGCTCAAACAATCCTCCTGCCTCAGACTCCTGACCAGCTGGGACGACAGGCATGTGCCATGTGCCTGGCTTAGGTGGGTCTGTTTTGCAGTGGAAGATAGTACCGGACCTAATGCTTCAGGGAGGCAGCTTTTAAATCAATACAAGGACACAACTTTCTAACAGTTAGTTAGAACTAGCTGAGTTGTGGGCCATATGTGGTCCCCTCTCAGGGCTCATGGGGATAGGTGTCAAGCATTAAGAGGAGGTTGAACTGGCTGACTCTGAAGTTTTTATTAACTCTTAGAGGCCGTGATTTCAATTCTGTGGTACAACTATAGCTCTCATAGCAACAATCCTTTGTTCATTGAACTAATTACTTATATATTTGGAAATAATTTGGAATTGATAGGGAGGAAAGCAGGGGGGAAAAAAAAGAAGAACCAGATGCTCAAGAGAGAGGAAGTGATTTAAAATGGAACTTCTAGAACTGGGAGCTGGAGTTCTGGGATGCTTGGCAACATCTGCTGCCTACCTAACTGGCTGTATGCCATCTACCCTCTCTTGATCTCACTTTATTTCTAAAATATAATGTTGGGTTGGGATGACCTAGAAGGACTTTTTGGCTCTGAAAAATTCTATAGTTAAAAAAGTGACTTCAACTTTTCATAGTAAGCCTTGCATCTGTCTTTCCCTCGTCTCTGATTAGCCTTTGCCTATTTTTAATTCCTTCTGTTGAAGAGACTATTTGCCATTGCATGGCCACTATATTTTTCTTGCCAATCTTGTCCTTCTTCCTGAATCTCCAGCCCTTTTTTCCTCAATGGTCTCTTGTCAATCCTACCTTTAACACTTTCTTGACTACTGTAGGGGTCTCTGTCTTTTGTTTCCTCATTAATCACTTTGCTTCATTCTTTCATATTGGTGTTAGCATATGTTGTTTTTGATGTCTCCTATTTTTCCAGTAAATCATAAGCTTTTCAGGAAAACAGCACTGTGTAAAGGAAGAATGCTTGAAATCAGAATCTTGAAATTCTTTTTCCAAAGTAATAGAGCTGATAATGTTGTTTGGCCTTTTCCAGCTTGTGAAGTGGGGATGATAATACCCAGCTCATAGGGTTACTGTGAGAATTAAATGAGACAGAATATAAAAGGATTTGGGTCACAGTGGTTTGTGATGGTATTGGTGACAGTGGTAAAAAAGTGGTCAGCATAGGCTGAAAGAACTCATGGTTGCTGTACTTTCAGGAATGACGTCATATACACACCTGGGACAGAGAGTTAATGATTGTTCTCACTTCTCAGTTCCTTTTCCAGATATAGTACTCCTCAGTGTCTGAAGGTAATTCCTCAGAGTGAGTTTAAATCTCTTTGTGGAAATTTGTCTTTTTTTTCTGTTTCCTTCTTTCTCATTAAAAATAGAATAAATCATTCAAATCATTGGCAACTTTTGTTTACAACTCTTGGTCAGTCCTAGAGATTGGATTATTTCTTAATGATCTCTTCTTAGGGATAATTGATTTCACTTTCCTTAGCATTCTTCCTGGTGCTTATCTTCTAAACTTTTATGTGAGTCTTTTCCTTTCCTTGGTCTCCCATAGTCACATTCCTTCCAGGCTGTGGAACAGTTGTCAGGTAATAGGTCAAATGTATTAATAGGTAGGCCATATGGTTCACAGACACTTCGCTCTCAACATCTTGATAGAAGTTCTGGTGGTATGATTTAAAAAAAATTTAACTATAAAAGTATAAGAACCATCTGCTGTTATTTTTGTATGTGATCCTGGTAAGTTATTAATTTTAGTTATGCTGCTCCTATGCAATTAGCACTGTTCTCTGTGGAGGTTTCAGGGTAAAGCTGGTATACTTTATTTTCAGTAGTAGTATGTGTGGAGTGTGTGTGTCTCATCCAGATTCCCTTCATAAATTGAAGCAAGTTTGCCTACATGCAGTTAGGTTTGGGGATTTATATGGCTTCGGTTTTAGCTGGCAAAATGCTTTAATTGCAGTGGTCCATTTAATTGGTTGAGAATAGGCCACATACAAATTACTGTGGAGGAAATCAGATAGAATAATGTGACAGACAGTGATGCCAGAGTGGGGGTGAGGCTGCTTTAGCTAGGATCATGAAAGCCCTCAAAGGAGGAAAACTTTTAGTCAAGTTCTGAAGGTTGATAAGGAGACAGCCAAATGAAGATTGTGGTGACCCAAATGAAGATCTTCAGTGAAATAATTTTGAGGGAAAGAAAGGGATAGTAGCAGAGGGGGATAAGCATGGGAGAGAGAGGAGCCCACTGGGCTACACTGTAGTGAGAGGGAGGAAAACGCAGGCAGCTGTGGGCAAAGAGGGTCTAGTGTAAAAATAATAGGAGCCATTCAGGCAAGGAGATGATATGTGACTTACAGTTTTAAGAAGCTCACTCTGGTTGCTAAGTGGAAATTGGGTTGTTAGGAGCAAGAATAGAGGTGGGGAGACCAGTCAGGCGGTTATATCTATTGTGTAGAAGAGGTTGATGGAGAAATGCTAGACTGAGTTTGTGTGGTATGGATGGTAAGAAGTGATAGAATTTGGGATATATTTTGGATATAGAATCTATGGGATATACTAAATGATTCTTTGGTTTTTAGTGAAAGTAATCAGTTGACTGGTGGTACAGTTCTTACTCAGATATAGGAGAATTTGATGGTTTTTTGGGAGGTCAGTCAAGTTTGAGATGGCTAATGGACACCCACGTAGAAATGTCTAGAAGGCACATGAATCTGGAGGTTAGATGAGAAATGAAGGCTGAAATTGCTTTCAATAGAATTGAAATTGCTTTCAAATAAATATTCATTTAACTTACATGAAGTTCAAGAGTGTAGATAGAGAGGAGGCTGAAGTCTGAGTCCTGAATACACCATCATTTAGAAGTTTGAAAGGGACACCTGTGAAGTACAATGATAGAGGCAGCCCGAGAGGTTCAACAGAACCATGTGCCACACACCTGAAAAGGAACAGTATCTCCTGAAGGAGTTGACTGGCGATGTCATCATTCAGTTTCAAGCATTGTACCAGTACCTATATTAAAATGTAATTTGAAAAGTTTATTCCAAAACTGTAATGTACAAGCTGGACCCAATGCCTGCCTATAGAAACCCTCAGCCTCAGTGGGATCAGAAATAGAGAGTCTTGTTTCCTTGGGGTCCATGGAGGAAGGATCTTTGTTCAAGGCTCAGTCAGGATCTGTGAAGTTTTCATATCATCACTAAAGCAGTGAAGAATAATTTGTAGGGTTTTTGTTGTTATTGTGGTAGGTGTTTGAGTTTGAGTGTCACTCTGTCATCTAGGCTGGAGTGCAGTGGCATGCTTATAGTCACTGCAACCTGAACCTGCTGGACTCTCCAAGCCTTGGCCCTCCAAGTAGCTCCAAGTAGCTGGGATTACAGGTGCATGCCATCAAGCCCGGATAATTGTCTGTTTTATTATAGAGATGAGGTCTCGCCATATTGCTCAGGTTGGTCTTGAACCCTTGGGCTCAGGCAGTCCTCTTTCCTCTGCTTCCCAAAGTGCTGGGATTACAGGCATGAGCCACCACACCTGGCATTAAAAAAAAAAAAAAAGGTAATTGTATATACAGCTGGTTATGCCACAAGTCTGTTCTTTGAATATATTCAATAACTAAATTCTAATTAATCTCTTCTAAGACTGTAGGGTTCCCCTACAATAAAAGTCTATAACTAAGTGCAGGAAGAGAACACAGAAAAATGTTTACATTATTAATGACTTAATGTGTTAATCCTGGCAAGATGGGTCTCATAACACACCATTTTCTAAATTTTATCTTTTCTTAGTATTAATCTAGTCATAATGACTTGAAGGCAGCTTCTATTTGGGAGTTAACTCTAGGTTATGGAGAATTACTGTATTATCTTTGTCATTTGGTAAATCATATTATTTAAATGAAGAGAAGAGATTTCTTACTCTCTACCTCTCTTAAAGTGAAAGTCTGATGCATGCCAATAAACATTTTAAATTGAAGGGCAGAACTGAGGAATTCTACTTTTTGTACCATGCACTATAATTTAATAGGTCATTTTGCCCATTGTATTAGATGCCTTTTCTCTAAAACCCAATGCAGGATCAAGCTGTAAACAAGAGGGTTTATTTTGATGATTCTCATTAAGTTTGAAGAAATAGTGGATTCATTTTCAATTAAGCAAAGCTGCATTTTTATTCCAGAAGGCTCGATAGATGACAAATACTTAGGCAAACTCTGTGAATGTTTATTCTTACCTTTTGCCCTCCTGACATTTAGTTGAATTTTACAAATAGATAAAGCTAATGGAAATGTTGTGGGCTGGGAGTTGGCCATAGATTATGGTGGGGAATGTTCTCTTTGGTTATTCAACCAAATACTTGGTTCACTAGCTAAAGGAAATGGGAACAAACCATCCGGAAATGATCGCTTTCCCTAATTTTAGCACAATGATTCTGCTTCTGCTGCTCTGCATAAAAACAAAATCTTATGGTACCCCTAAATTCTCCATTTTCCTAAGACCAAACTGGAAGTAGCACATTTACCTAGCCGGTTCAACCCCATTTTCAAAGATTAAAGATCAAGGCATAGGATTTTACCTCCAGTCCAGCTTCACCCAAGTGATAAATGGATGAAATGTTAAGCCAGTATGACAGCTGTGTGCTTGCTTTGTGTGAAGGTTATGGGTTGTAACAAACCTTGCCCTTGGATCCCTCATGAGCTGTTATTTTTTCGAGGAGTCACACTGTCCTTGGGAGGTTCCTAGTGTCCAGAGCTACTCCTAGGACGTGTGGAGGGCGCACTTCTTCACAGAAGCCTTCCTTGTCCTCTCTGTCATTCCGTGTCTCATTAGTTTGCACCTAGGCATTTTGCATTTTCTGATGTGTTTGCTTTCTTGCTTATTAGCTATCTTCTTCACTTAATTGAATGATTCACAAGGGCAGGCTGGTTTTGTGATTTGTTCGGCATTGAGCCTGGCTCAGTATAAGCTCTCAGTAAAGATTGACTTAAATGAATGAATGTCAGCCTACATTTTTATCAAAGAAGTGTTTCAAATTTAAAACAATTTTTTTCACTCTCAGATTCTCAACATACAGTGCATGTACACACAATGATGTGTAGTTCACGCTGTAAAAATTCACTAGTCTTGGTTAGGAACTTAAAAAACAAGGTTGGTGATTTAGTACCTATGGTCTAACTACTAATGTTAGTGCTTTTTGTTCCTAAACTTCTAATGTGTTTTCTCCACCCCTTTCTTTCTTCTGTCTTTCTTTTTTAGCAAGGGAAGCCATATGTCTTCGACAGAGTGCTACCTCCCAACACGACTCAAGAGCAGGTATACAATGCATGTGCAAAGCAAATTGTCAAAGGTAAGTGCTATTTCTTTATTTCCTCTTGTGCTTTTCAGAGTAACTGAAAACATTAAATGGTATTTGCAGCCTAGGAATCAGTGTGCCTTGGCTGTAAGCAGAGGCCTGCTAATTGGAAACACTGAATTATGGCCTTGGCTCTGGCCCTGATTTGCTATGATGTCAGGCAAATTATTTAATCTCGCTGTACCTCCTTTCCAAGGCGATTTCTCTATGTCTTTTGCCACCTTTTAAATTCTGTCACCCAAAAGCTTAAAAGCAAGGTAAGCTATGGTCACACTGTGTCTGTAATGATTTTAAAATACTGCTATGCGAATAGAACCTCTTTTTTCCTTTGGAGGAGAAAATATTTATTCCTAATGCTCTAGTTGTACACCTTTGGTTGATTTATTTTGTGCATGTTTTCTTTTTATGAAGATCTCTCAGAAAGAAGCCTTAAATGTGAAATATTCTTGCCATCAAGGACTTTTCTGCAGTGTCGTAAAATCATATTATTTTATTGGTTGCTGAGCTGGTCTTGCTACTCAGCATTCCTTAATTGTACTTTCACCTAACCTGCTTTCAACCATCCCACCCAAATCCTGCCATTTGTTCCTCCAAATCGGTAGCCTCGAGCCTACATTTATGTCTTAGAGATCAGTCCTTTTTCTCTGGGACTGGCGCTGGCCCTGGAGGGTTTGTGTCAAAATAACAGCAGGGAGACAAGCAATTTACACATTGCTCTATGTTGCCCTTTCAAAGCAGGGGCAGGTTGGAGCTTGCGTTGGCAGGGCCTGCCATCTGGACAGAGCTGGGGGGCATCTCCTGCTACTTTGCTTTTCATCATCAAATCCTGGCCTTCAAATTTGAATGCTATGGCAATTGTGCTTTCAAGTGTCTTGATACTGCCACTTGTATAGGTAGCTCTGGATTTAAAAAGCAGGAAGTAAAAACAAAACCACAAAATAAAAAAAACCACTTTGTTGTTTTAGATCTGCTTGTTTTTAGAAGCTGAGCTGACTAACCTAACTATTTGAAATTCATGAAAATCAGCTCTGGGTACATCTGTTTGATTAATTCTGACCCTGGACACCTGCGTGGGAGACTCGTGTCAGTATGTAATGTTCCTTGCTGAGGTGTATGGTTATTCACATTTTTGTTGCAGACATCAATTAATTTTGAAGGTCTTCACAGTGAGATTATTATAGAAACCTGAAGAGAAAAAAGTATGCCTGAATTTGAGCTCTTTTCAAATTAATATGGACCTATATTGGGTGATAATTAATTTTATCTTCCCTTCACTTTTATGCCTTTGCTTTTCTTTCTATCTAAGCATGCTTTCTCTTTATGCAGTATATCTTTCTTGGTTTGCTCCTAGTCAGTTCTGCTTCCTCTCTGTTATTGCACTCATTCACATTTTTATTAAAGTACAATTAATCACATATGTGCCAGAATTTCCTTCTTTTTCTCTTCCCCTTCATTATCAGAAGCAAATAGTATTTACCACATGCTGTGCTAAGCATGAGGGCCATTTAAATACATCCTGTCCTCACTAAGCTGATATAATTAGAAATGGATGCACTCCATTAAGAAAAAAATCCTGTGATTAACAGACTATAGTAATCTTAGAGTCTTTCCTCACTAGAGAAGTCTGGGCCCCTTTCAATGTTTGGATTTTTCTATAGTATGAAATGTCAAAAATGAGCAGTCCCTGGGGAGGTCTTGTGAAGATATGACCTAACTTTGGATAACTTGAGACCCAGTCTATGGCGAGCCACAAAGAAAACCATTTGGAATAAAATCAGACTCTGCCATGATATGATAAACATAAACAAACATTTTTAGAGTACCATAAATATAATATGGTTACACTCATTTGGTAGCAATTAAGTACCTTGTTCTCCCTTAAAAATAAAATATTAAGGAGTAATGAAGACCTGATTGAACTTTGTTTTGAGTTGGAGTCTTACTCTTGTTGCACTGGCTGGAGTGCAGTGGCATGCTCATGGCCACCGCAGCCTCCATCTGCTGGGCTTAGGTGATCCTTCCACCTTAGCTTTCCAAGTAGTTGGAACTACAGACACATGCCACCACACCTGACTAGTTTTTGTAATTTATTGTAGAGATGAGGTCTCACCAGTTTGCCCAGGCTAGTCTCAAACCCCCGGGCTCAGGCAATCCCCTTGCCTTGGTCTCCCAAAGTGCTGGGATTGCATGGTAAGCCACTGCACCCAGCCTGACTGAACTTTTTAAAATATCCACTGAGGCTGGTGTGAGAAGTGACTGTGTATTGCTGTGTTACCATGGTTAAACAGATATAAGAACAATCTCCTTGGAGTAGATTACTGAGTGTAGCTGAGGTATCTCTTGCCATGAGCGGTCCTCTTTACATCAGGATTGGGAGGTGGTACTGTGGAGGGCTTTTTTCCTTGAAGGCAATAATTAAATCAGGTGACTTCTGAAGGTCACCGTGGTCCCCATGACTCATGCTAATGTAGTAGATTAGTGAGTTTCATGTCTATCTAAATCCTAATGATTTGGAGCATCTAGAAGACTCCATTTAACTGGATGACTGTATTCTCTCTTTGTTTTTTTCATTCCCTACAACTTTACTGGATTAAAAAAAAAACTTCAAATGTTAGTTTGTAGAGTCCTGGCATCTCCCACACTCCCATCTTTGTCTGGTGTGTGTTTTTCAAAATGTTGTCTAAAAAAACATATAGAATTCTCTTCAATTTCTTCTAAAAGAGGTTGTAGGGTCTGTGACAACCAGCATGGTAAATAGGAAGACTGCTGTGAACACCTAGGAATTAAACACCATGGTTACTGGATGCTATTGTTGAAGTCCTGGTGACTATATCCCAACCTATAGAAGCCACTCCAGGCATTTGCTTTCCAAATTAACTATATGTTATTTTATCCTGATGCTGGAGGTTATCCTGATGCTGGAGAAGGGGTTTCTTGTTTTCCAGTTCTGATTTCTTTAAACTTCATTCATTCAGCTGTTTCTTTTAATTATTCATGTGATGATTGCCATGTGTTGAGCATTGCTAGGGACTGGAGTCACCAAGATATGTAAGACTGTCTGCAAGGAGCTTTGGGTACAGGGAAAGAGACAGGTGCACACATAGTCATCGTGCACACAGGCATTTTGTTCCTTAAGATGGGTGTGTGCAAAATGCTACAGGAGCACAGAAGAATGTCACTTTATGTAGATTCTGGTGAGTGGGGAGATGGAGGGGAGGACTGAGGCAGGCTTTGGGAAAGGTTGGGTCCTGAGGACTATCACAGGGCAGGGCTGTAGAAGTGGAGGGAGTAGCAAAAGTAAAAACAGAGAGACACAAATTCTGTTTGGGCAGCTTGAAGTGGTACAGGGTACAGAGTGACGTGACGGGGATGAGGTGGCAAAAGTTAGGCTGGGGCAGTGTGATGGAAATTGATCGACTTCATCTTGTAGGCAGTGTGGACCCAATGAAGAGTGTTAAGTTTAGGATGATATTATCAGATCTATTATATTATCATATGGGACTCATAAGAAGAACAATATTTTCTAGCTGCTCTTTATCAGGCGCCATCTATCTACTTTACATATGTTGTTGCATTTTAAATCGTAACAACTTTATGAAGGGTGAGTATTATTCTTCTCAGTGTTCAAAAGAGGAATTTGAGGCTCAGAGAGGCAAAGTAACTTAGCCAGGTCAGTCCAGGAGCAGTGGGGCTGGGACTTGAGCCTGGGTTTGTTTAACTGGCTTATATTCTTCTGCACCACACTGCCTCCTCTTCTCTTTTCTGGTGGGCTATGATGAGCATTTGATCACAATTATTTTATAAGTTGTTCCTTTCCTTGTTTTCTTTTTAAAATTTTTATGTTTGATTTTTTGAGTCAGGGTCTCACTCTGTTGCTCAGGCCGGACCTCTTGGGCTCAGGTGATCCTTCCATCTTAGCATCCCAAATAGCTGTGACTATAAGTGTGTGCCACCATGCCCAGCTAGTTTTTTGATTTTTAATTTTTTTGTAGAGATAAGATTTCACTGTATTGCTCAGACTGGTCTCAAACTCATGGGCTCAAGCAATCCACCTGCCTAGGCCTTCCAAAGGGCTGGGATTACAGGTGTGAGCCTCCACACCTGGCTTTCTTTTTCTTTTAGAGACAGGGTCTTGGTCTGTGGCCTACGCTGGGGTATAGTAGCATGGTCACGTCTCATTGCAGCCTTGAACTCCTGGGCTCAGGTGATCCTTCCGCCTCAACCTCTTGAGTAGCTAGGACTATGGGGATGTGCCACCCAATGCCTGGTTAGTATTTTTATTTTTTGTAGAGATGAGTCCTCGCTATGTTTCCCAGGCTGGTCTTGATCTCCTGGCCTCAGGTGATCCTCTTGCCTCGGCCTCCCAAAGCGCTGGGATTACAGGTGTGAGCCACCTTGCCTGGCTGAGTTGTTCCTTTTCTATCAGGTCATATGGACTATTAACTAAGTATGGCAGAAGATAGGGATAGGGATGGTGTGGGAGGAGAGTAGAGGAGGGTGAGAGAGAGAGGATAGAGATCTTGGTTTCTGGCTTTGTGGTGGCTCTGGCGATCTGCCAATAATGAGACACGTTTGATCCTGAAGACAGCGTGCCTCTGCCTGGCACAGTGACTGCCTGTCATCCGCAAAAAAGCTATCATTTCACTGCCTGCTCTGGAACGCTAATGCGTAGGTATGATCGTGTGTTCCCCCAAATTCTTGCTCTTCTGCGCCAGCGAGACCTGAACTCAGAACTGAGCCGACGAGTATCCTAAGCCCCCACTCCTGTCTTCCCTCCTCCCTGGGGAGATGGAAAGGCTCTTGGCACCTGCAGTGGAAGCTCCCACTAGGGTTCGCGGACGGCGGGCGGGATGGATTGGCGCTGTGGCTGTGGGCGCGGCGGGCTGTGGTGCGAGCGGAGGTCACATCACGCCAGACACCGTCACAAAGAGAGGTTCTGTCTGGCTGAGCGCGGCCGACGTGTAGAAATCGTCATTCTGTTTCTGCAGAGACTCTAAAACAAATGCATCCCACGGGCCCAGGAACTGTCATGCGATGTGATGAAAGTGCCTTTTGTGGGTTGTCACCGAGGGAGTCAGTGGGGTGGTGGTGGGGCCCCGCGCGGGGCTGGGCACGGTGGAGGCTCCTGCAGCGCCCTCTGCCGCCTGTCACCTAAATGCACTGGACTTCCGCTCCACTTCGCCTCCCTGCCTCCGCTCATCACTAAAAATAAAACACAGGAGGAACAAACAAACACAGCCCCCACCCCCTCCAAACCTGGAGCTTGGAAGAAAATAGAGAACACTGACGTCAAAGAGCCTGCAATTTTCTTTTAAAATTACCGTCTAGTTCAGGATTGAGTCAATAGAGGGCGACATCGGCTCTATTCAACCTTGGGCGCTGGAGAGAGGTTCTCCAGCGATGAATTAATTGTAAAGTGATTGTAAATACTGTCAAGGCCAAGTGGAGTTGGTTCTAGTGGGGTTTTTATGTATTTTCTTTTTCTTACACACAAAGAAAGAGAAACGGTGCTCAGTGTTGGAATAGCAGGGAGAATCGGGAATTTTCCAAGTCTGTCCCTATAGGCCCCACAGCTCCTTAGTCCAAAACAAGTGATGCCCTTGACAGGCTCATGCACTTGACCCAGTCCTTAACTGCAGCAGTTTCATGATTAACGGAGAGCTAGGATTGTGCATTCTGCTTAGTGAGAATGAACTCAGAGAGGCAGACTTGGCCTGGGGGCCTCAGGTGTGGCCTCATTCAGGAGGAAGCTGGTGCTAGGCTTTCTCTTATCAGCAGGGCCTGGGCTCTGAACTGAGTTTCTTTTAGAGTGTGGCAGGTTGCTCAGAGCCACCTCTCTGAGGTCTGCTGCACCCTTGAGCACTTGCAGGATGAGGAGTCGGCTGTCCGGATCCTTGAACTTGGCGTCCTTAGTGCTGTTTTAGCCCCTAAGCTAGTGCGTCACAGAGTGCTTTACACACAGGGGCTTAACATAAAGGAAGGCCCTTTCACTTTGGGGAGAGATACTTAATTTTTAATAAATAGAACCCTTAGTACTGTGATTGTGACCGGCCTTCTATTGTCTGGAGTTATGTTAAGAATATGGACTTTCAAAAGCACAACCCCAAAGCGGAATGCTTTCCTTTGGATCCCTCAAATATCAGATTAATGGTGGCATAGAGGCACTGTGCTCTGGCTGGAGGAATATTCTCTCTGAGCAAGTTGGCATTTTCGTGAAAACTGAAGCTTGAACCTCCAACCCTACACTCTCTTCTTTACATTTCTGCTTCCCACTGTTACCAGGGAAACCATTACCAGAAGTCTGATCTGTTGAACATTCTCTTTCCCCCGCCGTTCTCCTCCTTTCTCTCTCTCCCCTTCGTTCCCCTTCTCTCTCTTTCTCAGTATAGCTTGATGCAAACTCTTGAGGACTGCTAAGATTAAAAAAAAAAGTTCTGTGGCCTTTCTCTTTTTTTAAGCTTCCTAAAGGAAAATTCTGTTTTCTTCTTACCCTAGTTCATACTTCAACAACCTCAGGTCAGTCAAATGTAAGTGTATATTAAAATTTTGTTTTGGAAAACTCAATGAAGCAAAACAAAAACAAACCAGTATCATAAAATTCAGAGAGGACTCTCCCCTTGCCAAAAATCTATTTAGGGCATGAACTAGATGGTGTTGATTACCTGGCTTAACTTATTATTATTATTTTTTGAGTTGGAGAATCACTCTGTCGCCCAGACTGGAGTGCAGTGGCCGCTCCTGGCCACTGCAGCCTCGACCTGCTGGGCTCCGGCAATCCTTCCGCCTCAGCCTTCCAAGTAGCTGGAACTACAGGCGTGCGCGACCACATCCGGCTGATTTTTTGATTTATTGTAGAGATGAGGTCTCGCCAAGTTGCCCAGGCGGGTCTCGAACCCGCGGGCTCGGGCAATTCACTCACAGCCTCCCAAAGTGCAGGATTACAGGCTGAGCAGGACACCTCAGTAGGGACTCCTCTCCCTGCCTCCACCTTACACAAGTGAAGACTACTTCCCCTTATGCAGAATGGTGGATCAAGGATATTAATGATGCATTGGTCCCCTTTTGATGATGTTTGCAAGAATGAAGGAGGAAAGCAGGAGGGAAATGAGTACTAAATATATTTTAATCACCTCTGCTATTTAGGAAGAATTCCCACAGGTTATCTGCAACTCTTCAGCAAAAAGCAGCCTCTACCCTCACACCTCCCCTCGTCCCTGTGTGATGTGGCACCGACCTGCAGTATGGAGGGGTTTGCACAGTGCACCTATTGTGTAATTAAAAGAAATTCCTGATCCTGAGGGACTTGGGCTGGCTCGCTAGCAGTCACTGCAGACATAGAGGCATTAAATTGAAGTCAAGGCCTACCTGGTTTCTGGGATGATTGCATTGTCACTGAGGGGCTCAGTTTACTGAGTGGGATGCTGTTCCTTTCCCCCAGCTCTGGACTGAAGGAGTTCTGGTGGGGCGGGGCCTTCAGGAGATGCCTCTCCAAGGAGCCAAGGAGCTGGCCTGGGCTAACATTTAAACTGACAGCAAATCCAATCTTCAGGAAATAAATTCTATTCTTCACCTCACTCCAGAAACTTAGGGCATGGATAATGTTCTTTTCTCCTAAACTGATCTCAAGATATCAACTTTACAGAAGAAAACTCAAGTATCTTAATACTAAAAAAAGTTTTCCCCAAAAAAAGTTTTCCTCTCAACATCTCTGTCTTAATTTTGATGTCACTGGGAGAAAGTGTGTCTGCCTCCTTCTTCATTAATGCATTCTGTGAATGTGGGTCCATTTCTTTCTATTTGTAGAACGGCGGAGGCCTGCGTTTCTGCTCTTATCTCACAATTCTGCTTAAAATGCTCATGGAGTTGAAATATATCATTTGTGTGAAAAATGAGGTGGGCCATTTGGAAAATGTAATTTTAAGATATGCAACCTACACCAGCATGTGATCAGAGTAATGAGTTAATTTTAATTTCTTTTTCTTGTTCGCAGATGTCCTTGAAGGTTATAATGGGACGATTTTCGCATATGGACAGACTTCATCAGGAAAAACCCACACCATGGAGGTAAGATCGCAGCCTGCTGTGATGTCATTTTCTGAAATGACTGAATGGAACTGGTGCTGCCAGAAAACTTGAGATGCATGTGGCTTTTTTTTTTTACTAGGCATAGAGATGTTTGTGTTTTGCCAATTGATTATGTCTTTGAGTTTTAAGTCTCAGGAGTTCACTATTTAAAAAATCTCTTTGTCGATAGCTCTGTTAAAATGGTAATGATAAATTCTATTTAAAAATAGTCATAGTCTGGGCGCAGTGGCTAACACATGTAATCCCAGCACTTTGGGAGGCCAAGGCGAGAGGATTGCCTGAGCTCAGGAGTTTGAGACCAGCCTGGACAACATGGTGAGACCTCATCTCTACAATGAATCAATTAACTGGGCATGATAACACATGCTTGTAGTCTCTGTTACTTGGAAGGCTGAGGCAGAAGGATCACCTGAGCCCAGGAGTTCAAGGCTGCAGTAGCCATGATGATGCCACTGCACTCCAGCCTGGGTGGCAGACTGAGATTCCTCAACTAAAAAACAAAAAAATCACCACTGTGCTAAACAGTGAAGTCAGCATCCCATGGACTCCAGCCCAATCTAGCTGGGATAACCTGTGGGGAAAATCGTTTACCCTGACAAACACCTCAGGGAGGTGAATCTCCTTAGAATAAATAAAAAATTATAGACCTGAGATTTTTAACAGTTGGTTTGCAGACCAAATTCAACTCATGGACATGTCTTTGTTCAGCTTACACAGTGATTTGTTTTTGTTTTTTAAATTGTAGGCAATGTTTAAAATGGGATGATTTAAACCGGGCTCGGTGGCTCAGCCTATAATCCCGCATTTTGGGAGGCTGAGGTGAGTGGATTGCCTGAGCCCGCGAGTTCGAAACCTGTCTGGGCAACTTGGTGAGACCTCATCTCTACAATAAATCAAAAAATTAGCTGGGCATGGTAGCGTGCACCTGTATTTCCAGCTACTTGGAAGGCTGAGGCGGAAGGATCACTGGAGCCCGGCAGGTCGAGGCTGCGGTGGCTGGGAGCGGCCACTGCACTCCAGTCTGGGTGACAGAGTGAGACTCCAACTCAAAAACAAATAAATAAATAAAAAAGGGATGATTTCACACAATTCTAGTTTGCCATCTTCGTTTGAACATTCTGAACATCTAGCAACACTGGGTGGCTATCACCATAATGTAAAATTCAGTTTTCACTATTTACTTCGTTGTCTTTGTCACCTTTTTATTAACATCTGTCTTATCTAGGAGAGGCTTGATAAAATATATGTTAATATTTGTTAAGATGGTACTGCTGGTCCTGGCCATCTCGTGTGTATGGGGCCGGGTGTGTGTGTGTGTGTGTGTGTGTGTGTGTGTGTGTGTGTATGTGTGTGTGTATGTGAATATGAACATATGTTCAGCTTCCTTCCTCATTAACTTACATACCTGGTCCCTGTAGGCACTTGAGGGTGTGACCCCAGCTCAAATTGTTAGTTGTGGAGCTTTGTGGCTTCAGGCTGTCTTCCAAACAAGGCATGTCTGCAGACAAAATTAGACCCCTTTACCTCCTCTTTTCCTGCTTTTTATCACCACTCCTGTAAGGCCTTCAGGGCCTGATAATTTTTCCAAAGGTTAGGTCCACCTGACAGGTGAGGAGAGGTGGAGAGAGTGGTTATTATAAGAAACTGCACAGAGGAAGTTTGGGGAATTTAGCAGCAGGGTAAGATGAATCCTTAATCCTTCAAGCTAAGGTTTTTTCATTTACAATGCTCTCCTGGGAATGTCACTGAGACGGCTGCTGCAGAATCGGTTTAGCTTATGAATCATTCCTATTGAAGAGGAGATTTCAGAGGCAAGAGGCTAAAACCCTCAGGGCGCTAATGTTCTCCTCACACCGATTTCAAGTGCTGGGTTCATCGCTGGGGGTTCATCTCTGGGGGATCTCATTTCTGTGGTGTGGACTCTCACCCATTTTGCTGAAGACAAAGTGGTTCAGAGACTGCACAGATTGAAGGAAGCACAAGGTTTATTTGTCACCTCCTCTGAACCGAGCAGGTCTTTTCCCAACACATGAGCTGATCTAGGCACTTCGCCTGCGCCTCTAACACCCTACCTACAGCAACCCATCCCGGAAACACAAGCCCTGTGGTTCCCAGGCTCCTGCCCCAGCCCTTCCCTTCCTTTCTCTCATTGGGCCCCAGACCCTTGACCTTTGAAGTACTAGAAGAGTTGCAGTTACTCACTGCTGGGTCCCACCCATTCCAGTAGCTGTGGACAAAAACTCCTTTCCTAGGTTATAAGGCACATGAGAGAGATGTGGTGTCTGCTGAGGAATCTGGTCAGTCTTAAGGTTTTGGGAAAATTCCCAAACTATATACAAAATCAAAAAACCCCCACAGCTCTCAGTATTTTAAATCCCCCAAACTCTTAGGGAATGCTTACAAGAATGACCTCTCATATTTGGGATTAATTCATTCTTTGGGAAATATAAGGTATTTGCTGAATGTCAGAACTTAAAACTGTAAGACCCCAAGAGAGAGACCACTCTGCAGTATAAAATCTTATTTTGGGAGGAGAGTAGATGACTGTAGGGTGACAGCAAAGAGCTATGCCCACCCTTTTAAAACAAATGTGGGAGATATCTTGTTAAATTACAGGTTGCCTGAGCCCTCTGTGCCTTACATCATAAACTCCATGATGCCTGCCCAGACAGGAGTCAAGGAGGGGGACCGAAAAGGATCTGGATTCTGTACAGGTCTCACCTCCAGTTGCCTACATGCTGTCGCTTCTTTGTCCTTGTCAGTTTTGAAAGGTTGATTGTAATGAGTTGCTTTTCTTTGTTGTGTCTTTTGAAGATCGCATACTTGTGCCTACAGTTGGAAGGAGTTGGTGTGGATATGAGTTTTTTTCCTAGTGCCATCCACCCCCCTCCTAATCGGGTTCTTTCTGTAGGGTAATTATAGATTGGAGAAAAGGTAGGGGATATTTTAAGAGGAAAGTAGAGGAAAGGAAGAGCCCCAAGCTGAAGTCATAGAGACTGTAGGAGACCAAGAAATCCAGGGCCCTGGAATGCAATTAAATAAAAAAATCCCTGCAGGGTCTGTGTCTTCTGAAAGGAGGATTTTATATATTCAGAATTACACATTGTGATCTTCCAAAGGCTTTCTGAAGGGGATGTTAACTTCTGGAGTAGACAGAGCGGTCACATTTTAAAGCTGTTTTTCATTTTAATCCCCCCATTTTTGGCCTGACATCCAGTGGTGATTCCATTACCCTCTATTGAGGGGAACAAACCGATAAGCCTACATGAAATTGGAAAGATTAGCTTCTCAAGATGGAGCATTTAAGGTGGATTTTCAGTAAAAATAGGAATCACTGGACAGTGTTGGCGCTAAGCTTGGTAGACACCAACATGCACAAGCCCTTGGCCGTGTGTAGCCCATCCCCAGGTTGGCACTGGGGAAGACACTGGGGGTGCTGGCTGCAGCTGGGGAAGAAGGGACCGTCCTTTGGTTCAGTGTGTGATGCTGGGAAGGGCTTCTCTTGGCCTCCTGCCCTACTTTGTGATCCTCTTCTGCACACTGATAAAGATAGATGGAGAGACCCCGTGTTTTTTCCTCTGCCTGAAGGGATACCTGGAGGCCATCTGAATGGTACAGGTCCTAGCTGCCAAGCCAAGCCTGCCAAGTGATTTTGACCAAGTCCATCTGGGCACATGGTGCTCACGTACTGACGGGCTGCCTGCTTTCCCATCTTAGAGTTTCAGGAAACTCTGTCCCCCTTGAGAGGTCCGGGAGGCAACTGGGGCTAGAACAAAGAGAGCCTTGTTTAGCGGCCAGTAGACCAGGTTGTTTCATCTTTCATACGTGCTCCTTGAAGGTCACATTCGGTGGGAAACGTTTTTGAAGAGAATTATACAGAATGCAATTATAAAAATGTTTCTCCTTTGGTTTTCTGAAAGAAACAAGGTGGTGAAGCAGCACATTTTTTTTCTCAAGTTCATCCCTGATCCTCCAGCCAAAATTCACCTTCACTGTTCTCAAAAAGGCACTGTTCTTTCTCCATTCCTGCGCTCTGTTCCTCCTACTCACCTTCTCTGCCTTCCTCCTCTCTGCCCATCCCTGATCTTACTCATCCCTCCAGATTTGGTGTCCTTCAAGGAAGTCAGACCCTCGGACCTCAGCTGGGACTTTTCTGTTCTTTGAGTTTCTATAACTCTCAGTTTCTTTACCACTTTTTATTTCCTGGGGTGACTGTGCATTGTGTTTCTGTGCTATGCCTCCCATTTGCAAGGTAATCAGTGTAGAAGCAGTGAATGAATACCTTTAGGGAACCCCCCTGCCTAGTGTACACACACAGTCTCTTTCTCCCATGCTCCCTTTCTCTCTCATACACATACTACACATATACACGGATACCCCACATATATCACGCCCCTACACAGAGGCATACCGTATCTCCTCACATACACACCACACACACAATACTCACATATACATCACACACACAACCACGCATGCACATACTCACATACACACACATGTATCACACAGACACAGATACCACTCACATGCATTTATAGTACACACATACCAAAGAACACCACACATATACACAGACACACTCTCACCCACAACTCCCCCAATATGCATACCACAGCACACACACCATGCCACACATATATACCCCACATATATCATCTCCCCCATAGACACACAACGCACATATTTACACACCACACACAGACACACACATACCACACATATCACACATACACATGTACTCCATATAACACCACACACACACACACACACACACACACACACACACACACACACACACACTATTGGATATGCAAGCCAGGCCAAGCATCACAACCCCTAAGCCTATAGTAGATTTGAGTATCTCTTCTGTCTCTGTGGGGATGGAAGGCATTATGATGAGAACATTTACTTCTGTCTCATTGATTTGTGGTGAGGGCTTCAGGGAGACAAAGAAGTGAGCGCCCCAGATTCATCCCTGGTTCTTATCCTGAAAAAGGCAAACAAAGGGATGTCAGCACTTGGATAAGCCAAGAATCAACTGGAAAACAAATCTGTTCAAAGGGAATGTATCTAGGGAAGCAGATTTGAGTCAATTATAAATGATTTTTGGATTACCAATCATTCTTCCCTGGCTGTGAACCACTGAGGAGAAGCTAAAGGGTCACTGTGAATTATTAAAGAGTTCTGGAGGGTTTGGTTAGGGAGGTCTTTACACTGACTGAGTGGAGTCTTGACATTTGACCAGATGGAGGTCTGTGTTTTCACCATAGGTATTGTTTCTACCAACAATCTCCACAGTCCAGGTGTGCAAAGGAGGATTTTTTAATGCCAGGTGTTTTGTGGCCTGTATTTAGTGCTTGCTTTTGAACTCAGATCTTGGCTTGAAAGTCACTTTAAGAGAGACACTAAGTGGTGAAACCCTGAAGAGACAAAAGGACGTAATTGAGGGAAAACAGAGCAGATCTTCCAGGTACTGGGCAGGTGTAGAACAAGGATGAGTCTAAATTGTAGAGCTTGGTGAACGTCCCTGGAAGACTAAAGAGCAAACTGGGTTTTGTGCTTTTCTTCCAATTCCATTTGTTCCTAGAGTCTTATAACTTCCTGAAGGTCTGGAAATATTCTGGGCATACAATTGCTTGTGATCACTTTAGACCTGCAGACTGTATGTCTGTGCAGTGATGGGTTGTTTAACACATGCACGACAACTTCCGTGCTCATTTGACTGTGGGCTTATTTGAAGACTCTCTGGAGGTTGAGTGTTGCTTTAAATACTTCTGGAATTCTTCTTTAGGAATTGCTGTCAGAGCCTATGGAATCTCTTTTAGAAAGTCTTCAGAGTTGGCAAATTCTGGACCTTAAAATGGATTTAGAATAGTTCAAATAGCAGAAGGATTGATCTATCCCCCTGCCCCTTAGGTAAAATGAATAGAAATGGAAAAAAGGGGAAAATAAGAATATCTTAAAAGTGGTTCTAAGTATTAGAAACAGCCAAAAATTATTTGGAACAATTCAGGCTGAGAATGATAGATTTTAAAAAGAAATTGATCAAATGGATTTTCTTGATTGGACTGTAAAATGATACTGAAGGTTTTTCAGAATAAGGTTCTTCGGTATTTTGGAGCAGTGATGACATTAGTGAGAATATATCTATCAGTTCTCATGGTGATTTCATTGAAGATTACTTGGACTCACAGGTTCTGGTCAGTTTATAGATACTCAAACACAAAACCCATATATTCTCATTTCTTTTCCTGCTCCTTCCCTCCTATTTCTCACTCTACTCTAGCCACATAGACACAGATGTGCTGCCTTGAGTGGCAGTAGGAGGGAATACTGTGGGGCCCTAGATCCTGGCAGAACAAGTACTCCCCTGCTGGGTAAAAAGCCCAACACACTGAGTTATTCTGTCAACTTTGGGTCTGTTGGCAAATCAGGAAGATTCCCAGGGGAGCCAGCAGGCTACCCATGGGTGCGCCCTGTTCCACCAGGTTGTGTTTAAGAAACCCAGGGATGGTCCCTGCTCTCTCTCTCATGTTTCCTACCACTCTTTAATTGCCTGTGTTTGTGTTTTTCACCTACTAGGGGAAGCTGCACGACCCTCAACTCATGGGGATCATCCCAAGGATTGCGCATGATATCTTTGACCATATCTACTCCATGGATGAAAACCTGGAGTTTCACATCAAGGTAAGTGTTATTGATCAAGTTTCTAGAGAATACACTGGACCTCGAGTCATGTTTCTTATCCTTCCTCCTTTTATATTGATGTAGCAGATGATCTTATCTAATTTAAATGACACTTCTGTGAAAACAAAGCTCTGTTGTTTAGTGACTGAAGCTAATACTTAGCTATCTGGATGGTTTGCTTGAAACATCAAGATCATAAAAGTAAAGTCCTCTTTAGAATGGAATCATCTTGATAGTTGCCTGATTCTACCCTTTACCCTGTGGATTTCTGTGGATATAGCTGAAAAATGTCTGTTCTTGGGTTAGGACAGCATTTCCCAAAGTGTGTGTTTCATATAGCACAGTCGCTTATGTTATTAGTGGTGGGCTACCAGAAGAAAGGTATATGTGTTCATATAAGCTGGGAAAGTATTTTGTTAAACAATGTTAAGTTTATCACAAGTTATTTGTTTAATTTAATTTATTTATTTGTTTATTTTTTTAGAGACAGGGTCTTGCTCTGTCAACCAAGCTGGAGTGCAGTGGCATAATCACAGCTCACTACAGCCTCAAACTCTTAGGCTACAGTGAGCCTCCTGCCTCAGCCTCTCAAGTAGCTAGGACTACAGGCACAAGCTACCACACCTGGCTAATATTTTAATTTTCTGTAGAGGTAGGTTCTCTGCGTTGCCCAAGGTGGTCTTGAAAACCTGGCTTGAAGCTGTCCTCCTTCCTCAGCCTCCCAAAGTGCTGGAATTACAGGAGTGAGCCAGTGTACCCGACCAACCAATTTATCACATGTTTAAATATGCTCTTGTGCAATGTGACTCTCTAAAGGGGGCATGCATATATCCATATTTCCTAGCTTATTTGACTGTGGACACATTCCGCCCCCCCCGGACTATGACAGACCAGTATTTGAGGAACATATTCTGAGAAATATTGGAGAAGGGAACTTTTCTCTCCTTTTTCTCCTTCTCCTTGTATTTTGTTTTCTGTTTTAAGTCAGAATCTCTGTTCTGGCTTAAATCCGAATTGAAATAAAGGGCTGAGCATGGTGGCTCATGCCTGTAATCCCAGAACTTTGGAAGGCTGAGGCAGGAAGATTGCTTGAGCCCATGGGTTTGAGACCAACCTGGGCAACATAGTGAGACCTCTGCTCTACAAATAACCAAAAAATAAGCCAGCTGTGGTGATGTGTGCCTGTAGTCCCAGCTATTTAGGAGGCTGAGGTGTGAGGATCGCCTGAGCACGGCAGGTCGAGGCTGTGGTGAGCCATTATTGCGCCACTGCACTCCCGTTTGGGTGACAGAGTAAGATCCCAACTTGAAAAAAGAAAGAAAGAAAGAAACAGAGAGACAGAGAGACAGAAAGATTGATTTCTACTCTCACTCTAGCTGTTAGATCATAAAATTTGGTAGGTATTAGGGGCTTATTTATTGGAACTCCTTTGTTGACACATGACAGAAAGTCACTTGTCTAAGCAAATAGAGGATGTTGTTAGAAGATGCAAGATACAACAGCAGGCATTTTTGGGGGTGGGCGGGTGTGTGGAGAGAAGGAAATCCAAGTCCTACTTTTCTTTCTTTTTTAAACTTTTTAAAAAATTGAGATATAGTTCACATACCATAAAATTCATCTTTTTAAAGCATACAGTCAGTGGTTTTTAGTATATTTCCAAAATTATACAATCATGATCATTATCTAATTCCAGAGCATTTCGTCACCTCCCAAAAAACCACACACCCATGACAGCCCCTGCTTTTCTGCCCTCTTTACTTTTTAACTTTTTCCTCTTGTTTCAGACCAACTTTCTCTCTTTTGTTTGAGGGAATTGGGGCTTGACAACATGGCAGCTGCTTCTTCACATTCCTTTATATTCAATTCCAAACTCCTTTGGGAAGAGGCCCATTGGTCCAGTCTGCGAGAGGTGCCTCCCTGCCTCATTAACTGTGTCCAGGATGCACACACTCCACGGTGACTGGGGAGGAGGGGGCTGGTTCTAAGAAAACTCAGCTGAGCGGATCAGCCAAGAACTTTCCCTTCAGGCTGGGAGCTCAATGCACAAGGCCCATCGATTTAGCAATGAGGAAACCAAAATTCAAAGATGCAGAGTTTGATGGCCCAGCTTACACTAGGCATTGGCAGAGCTATGATCAGACCCTCGGGTCTGACCAACCCCGCATTGCAGGACTTTTCCCATTATATTAAAGGTCTCCCTTTCCTATTGTATACCTTTCCCAAATAATAGGAAAAAAAGGCAACAACTGTTTTCCCAATTATAAATTACATCTAGCAAATCACTTTTCCTTGCAGTTCCTTTTGTTGGCTAAAGCTCGCTTCTCCTTCTTGCCAAGGTTCTTTATATCTGAGGATACAGAAGCTTGTTGCTTTGATGAGATCAAGATTTAGGAGCTTAGTGCTTCTTTAAGGCTGTTTGCATTTAAATAGCTTAAACTACTGCAGGGTTCTTATGTGATAATCTGGGAATAAGATGTTAAACCAATTACTGCCCTCAAAATAGGGTCTTGTGTTAGAATCTTATTAAGATAAAAACAGCCCTAACATGAAGTGGGGGGAGGAGAGGAACAACACTTTCTAAGTCTCTAGGGCTGAATTTCACAGTCCAGGTTCCTGTTTTGCATTTGTAGTTATGCTTACTAGTTTTATAAATAATAATTGTAAGTGGGCAAGTTAGTTGACTTGCTGACTACTTTGTATTTTGGACTGAGTAGTGACAGGCTAAATCAAGAAAAAGAGAGCTAATTAAAGCAATATTGAAAATCTGCTCCTTAAAATGAGTCCCAAAGAAGTCTTAAACATTATTTCTGAACATATTATTTCTTAATGTAAACAATGCCTACTTATTTTTTTCTGCCTGCTTGTACAAAGTGTTTGAAATGACAGAATAACAAAATCACCCTCCCCCGCTGCACCAAAAGCAGAAATTAATAAATCAGAATTCTGTTTCTACTTAAATGTGGGTAGAATCCTAATTGTCAGTTTGCCAATATCTAGTTTGTGATTGCTTTTTACATGTAATTAATTTTCTCTTTAATCCATGGAAATAAGGCTACATGTTTAAGATCTCAAAAATAACAGAAAAGTCTTAGTGAAAATCAGACAATTCTGAAATAAATAGAATGGGCAGAGTCACAGTTGAGTTGGCTATAGGAAGGGCTGGGTTAGATATGTCTAGGGATGGAGGCCAAACAGACCCATAAGGATTTAGGCATCAGGGAGTGTGGCTTCATGAGAGATGAGAATGAGCTGTAGGTGGTGAATCTTTTTTTTTTTTTTTTTTTTTTTTGAGTTGGAGTCTCACTCCGTCACCCAGACTGGAGTGCGGTGGCTGCTCCCTGCCACCACAGCCTTGACCTGCTGGGCTCCAGCGATCCTTCCGCCTCAGCCTTCCAAGTAGCCGGAACTACAGGCGTGCGCTACTACACCCGGCTAATTTTTGACTTATTGTAGATATGAGGTCTCACCAAGTTGCCCAGGCGGGTCTTGAACAATCCACTCACCTCAGCCTCCCAAAGCACGGGGTTACAGGCTGAGCCACCGAGCCCAGCTGTGAATCTTTTAAATGTCATAGGTATGTCTACATTCATGAGAAATGGGGCTCCATGACAGGGGAGTTTGGCAGATGTTCAAATAGGCAGATGTTGTTAGGGATACAGGCAACCAGGAGGGAATGCCCAGCAACAGATTCCAAGGTTCAAAGTCAGGACCCCAAATCTCAGAGCAGCTGGGAAGTCAGCTGGTTCCAAACTGAGGTATATAAAAGATATGAATGAGTTTGGTTGGGACCAGTACCGGGTTAGGGAGTCTTTACTTCCCCCTAGTTAAAGGTAGAGACTGATTGAGGGCTGGGATGTGGGGGTGATGTTTCACCTGTGTAGTCACATCCCAGCTTTACAACTCTTCCTTTGTTTAGATTTCAACAACACAAATAAACATAGGAGAGAGAAGTTTATTTGAGAGGGCAGATGTAAATAGAGTGCAGAATCCTAAAGGGAATTTTTGACGTCATAAAGCCTAGTGGCTTCATGTGACAGATGCAAACATTGAGGCCTAAAGTCTTGGTTATGTGTGAATTGAATCCCTAAGATCACATATTTAGTTAAAACAAGTCTCAGACATCAACCTGCCTAAGAATTGCTTGGGGAATTTCGAAGCTGATTCTACAACCCTATTCCCTGAGATTCTGATTCAGCAGGACTACAATAGGGTTCAGGGCTCTGCAGTTCAAACAGTTTCCACTGGTGAGGATGAAGAAGGTGGTGCTGAGGCCTGAGAACAATTAATTGGAGGGCCTTCTTTTCCTTTCACAGTCTAATGATATTTTATTAAGTCACATTTTGTTTACATTCTACCTCCTGGACTCTCTAGAGGTGGCCACCATCACCAGCTGTCTCCCAGTTACCTTTCTGAGCTCTTGTAGATCCAAGCACACTGTCCCTGCTCCTTCTCTGTTCTCCCCATGTGAATGTTTGGACTAGTATTTGCTTCCACCATGAAACTGTCAGTATCATGCAGTAAGGTGAGGCCTACAGACTTTTTTTTTAAAGCAGGATTTATTGAGAGGATGGAAAATCTCCTACAGGGGGAGGGGACCTGAAGGGGTTGCTCGGACTTTTGAAAATTACTTGCAGAGGATGTTTTTGCTTCTGACTATTGTCACAAGTAGAAGTTTGCTTGGTGCTCAACTAAGGTAAAATCTAGAGTCCTCCTGAAAGGGCTGTCCAGCACATGCTGTAACAACCACCTGAATGGAGATCGCAGGAGCTGTGTGATGTGTAGGGATAGAGAGTAGTCCACACTTAGCAGGGAGCAAGGAGAGCATGGCAGAGCCGGCTGGAGCTGTGTACTCAAAGACTCTGAATCTTCGCTTTTGCACCCTTCTTCCTAACTGTGCATGACAGAGGCTTCTGTTAGTTCTAATAATGATATTTTTGAAACACACTGTGGCATTACTATTCCAAACTCAATTTGTTTTTAACCAGGTTTCCTATTTTGAGATCTACTTGGACAAAATAAGGGACCTACTTGATGGTGAGTAACCTGAATGCTTGTCCTTTATTCTGTAAAAATAAAAGTCCAGGGAGGTTGAAATTATTTACAGCACTTCTGATGAAGGAATTAATGAGAATTTATAGAGATATTCTATTGCTTTCAGGCCATATGCTTTTTCTCAGCCAAGACTTAAACTTGCATATTGCAAGAGATTAGATTTGCTGATCTTTTGTAACAACTTCTATTTTTTTCCAATATAAGGCCTTTAACTTTTCTTTTCCTTTTTGCATGTCTTCATCATCATCTCTATAGTATCCAAGACCAACTTGGCTGTTCATGAAGATAAAAACAGAGTCCCATATGTAAAGGTATGAGGAGGACTTGATTGGCAATACAGTTAATTTGTCTCTAGTCGATTGTCGTAATAATTATCACATAAGATGACCAGAATATTAACTCTAAAGAACATTTAGATATAAAATCATACTCCTTGTATTTAATATTCATCTGTTTAAAAATAGACATTTGATTTCTTCAATATTATCTTTCCTTTATGCAAATTATTATTTTAATATTATTGTTTAGAATTATTCGCATTTGAAGAAGAGGCTTTGGTATTAAGTACAATCGTTTGTTCTTTGCAGTTAGGGGAAACCTATGATGGCAGTCTGTCTAGAACTTCAAAGTGCCTAATGTTGATGGCTAAAATGGTAAATATAAATGAAGATGAAAGGCAAAGCAAGCCGGGCTCGGTGGCTCAGCCTGTAATCCCGCGCCTTTGGGAGGCTGAGGTGAGTGGATTGCCTGAGCCCACGGGTTCAAGACCCACCTGGGCAGCGAGACCTCATCTCTACAATAAATCAAAAAATCAGCTGGGCGTGGTAGCACATGCCTGTAATTCCGGCTACTCGGAAGGCTGGGGCGGAAGGATCTGCACTTCAGTCTGGGCGACCAAGTGAGACTCCAACTCAAAAAGAAAAAAAAAAGAAAGGCAAAGCAAAATTTCATCCATTTCTTCTCTCATTGACTTTTTCCCATCTCCTTAAAGTGCTGCTGTTGAGTATGAATATGTACTCAAAAACCGAGGAAAATTCAGCATTTCTTTTTTGGCTTACTTCTAGGTTTCCTAGAGCTTGTTCAGACTTCTCTTTAATGTAGAACTCAAGCCTTAGGCAAGGAGAAAATGTTGAGTAGACATTGTAGCCTTTCTATCTGCACCTCTAGAAGAAAAATGGGAAAATGTTTAGCTGTTTCAAAATATTGTTGCTTTTCAACTCTTTTAGTGGTGAACCTGAACTGACTCTCTTCCAGGGGTGTACTGAGCGGTTTGTGTCAAGCCCTGAGGAGGTCATGGATGTGATAGATGAAGGCAAAGCAAACCGACATGTGGCTGTAACAAGTAAGCACAGTGGTGTTTCTTCCCCTGTAACTTAGGATGTAAATGTCTGACTACTGACGAGGAGGGGTGGGGAATGAGATATAAATAATGAGGAGTAATGCTTGGAAGGTGGCTGAGATCAGTTCTTGGACACAGATTCCAGGATATGTGCCGTCCGAGTGTGTCTAGGCAGGATGTGGGAAAGCCTGTCTTCTGCCATCCACAGTATGCTGAGCTCTTAGAAATGTTGGGTGAGACTCACTGGACCCTGGTAACAACCTAAGCCTGAATTAGGGAAAACCATCAGCCAACCAAAGAGAAGAAAAAAGTAAGCCTCAAAGTTTATTCTAACCATACTATTGTTCAGGTTAAAAAAAAAAATCCAAATCAACAAATCCTACATGCCAGTCACACACATGAAAAGAAACCATGTTAGATTTCTGCCCTCTGTAAAAAAGGAAAAGAAAGACAAGAAGAAGTTAGAAAGTAGAGCCAGCAGCTTTAGCGTAAGCCTTCCAAGGTGGCATTATATTGGACGCGTTCAGATAAGCTCATTTGCTCTGTTGTTCCTTCCTGTGTGCGCACTACATCTCAGGGAAGCAATGCATGTGGGATTCAAGCAGCAGAGGGTTCATGAAAAGATTGGTGTTGTCTGTCTTATTTAGAGTGATGTGGACAAATGAGGGTGGGCTCATATGAACAGGCGCTGAGGGAAATAGGGGTTTCTAGCTTGGGGGAGAGAAAACATCTGGGGAGGATGTGTGGACAATGCAATCTGTGTTACCATGTTCAAGGTATTGACATTGAGAAAGAGGGTAAGCTTGCTCTGTTTATTCTTGATGCGTAGACCACTCAGGATTGTTGGAGCTTTAGGGATACAGATTGTCCTCCAGCAAGGAGAACTCTCTCGTCCATATAGCTTTCCCAAGTGAAGCCTGGCAGGTATTGAGTTCATTGTCATGTTGTAGAAGGGATTCAAGTACTGGTTGGTTGACTGGTTTAGCCTTGTTATGTCTCTTCCACCTGAGGTTCTACGATTTGGTGATCCAGAACTGTAATGCTCAACCTTTTCTCTACCCCAATTTGGAATAATGATTGCTATTATCCTTATCATTCTGATAAGGTTTTGTTTTTTTAAGTTATGGTAGTAACATATACATAAAGTAAAATTTTCCATTTAACCAATGACATTAAGTACATTTACATTGTGTGCAACATCTCAGTCATCCATCTCCAGAACTTTTTCATCTTCCCCAACTAAAATTCTGTACCTATTAAACACTAACTTTCATTCTCCTTCCACCATTCGACTTTCTGTCTTTATGAATTTGACTACTCTAGGTACCTCATGTAAGTGGAATCATATAGTATTTGTCCTTTTGTGACTTGCTTATTTCATTAGCATAATGTGCTCAAGTTTCATCCATGTTGGAGTATGTGTCCTTCCTTTTTAGGGCTGAATAATATTCCATTGCCTGTATGTGCCACAGTTTGTGTTTTCATTTTTTCATCATTGGGCACTTGGGCTGCTTATACTTTTTGGCTATTATAAATAATGCTGCCATGAACACAGGAGTACAAACACCTGTTTGTGTCCCTGATTTCAGTTCTTTTGGGTATATATGCAGAGGTAGAATTTCTGGATCATACAGTAATTCTACTTTCGGTTTTTTTGAGGAACCACCATACTGTTTTCCATAGCACTTGTACCATTTTACAATTCCAACACATTTCTCTACATCCTTGCCAGTTTGTCACTATATTTTTAAAATAATAGTCATCTTAATGGGTTTGAAATACCATTTCATTTTGGTTTTGATTTGTATTTCCCCAATGATTAGTGATGTTGAGCATCTTGAACATATAAAATGCTTGTAAGCCTTTGGTATATGTTCTTTGATAAATGTCTATTCAAGTTTTTTTACCCATTTTAAAATCAGGCTGTATGTTTTTCTTTGCTGTTAATTTGCAAGAGTTCTCTATATATTCTGGATACCAATTCCTTATTAGCTATATGATTTACAAATATTTTCTCCCATTCTGTGGGCTGCTTTTTTACTCTATTGATAGTATGTTTTGATGCACAAAAGTTTTTATTTTGATGATCTATTTTTTCTTTTGTTGCTTATGCTTGGAGTGTCATAACCAAGAAATCATTGCCATATCCAACGTCATGAAGTTTCCCCGTGTTTTCTTCTAAGAGTTGCATATTTTTAGCTTTTGTGTGTAGACCTTTAATCCTTTTTGAGTTAATTATTGTATATGTTCTAAAGTAAGGGTCCAACTTCATTATTTTTTGCGTGTAGATATCCAGTTTTCCCAACACCATTTGTTGAAAAAATTGTCCTTTCCCCATTGAATGATCTTGCCATGTTTGTCAAAAATTATTTGATCATATATGTGAGGGTTTATTTCTGGGCCGTCTATTCTATTCTGTTGCTCTATATGTGTATGTCTGTCTTTGTGCTAATACCACACCATTTTTATTGCTATAACTTTGTAGTAACTTTTGAAATCAGTAAGTGTGAGACCTTCAACTTTGTTCTTATTTTTCAAGATTATATCGGCTAGTTGGGGTCCCTTGAGATTCCATGAGTTTTAGGATGGATATTTCTATTTCTGGAAAACCAGTCATTGAAATTTTGATAGCAATTGCACTGAATCTGTAGGTTACTTTGTGTAGTATTGACATCTTAGCAATATTAATTTTTATTAGCAATATTAATTTTTAATGTTATTTCAATCCACTTATTTGTATCTTTTAAAATATCTTTCAGCAACATTTTGTAGTTTCCATTGTATAAATCTTAGTCTTCCTTAGTTTATTTCTAAGTCTTTTCTTATTTTTGTTGCTATTGTAAATGGAGTTTATTCTTAATTTCCTTTATGGGTTGTTCATTGTTAGTCAGTAGAAATGCAACTGATTTTTGCATATTGATTTTGTATCTGCAACTTTGCTGAATTCATTTTTTAGTTCTAACAGGTTTTTTGGTGTGTGTGTGTGTGTGTGTGTGTGTGTGTGTAACCTTTAGAATATTTACATATCCTCTGATACGATGGTTTTGAGAAATGATTGAGGGTTGAGTGAGACAGTCACTGGAATCTGCTTGGTGAACAAAGAACAGAGTTTGAAAGGATTTTGTTCCAGTTCCCCATCCTAATGAAGTATATTTAATCTCTAAGACTTTCTATGCAGTTAGCATGGGTTACAGAAGAAGTGTATGCTTTAATCCTTCCTTAAGAAAGTCTTAATCCTTCCTTAAGAAAGATTATGATATTACTGATAAGGCAAGTCTTACACATATAACTGAGATAGAATACATTATGTACTAATGAAGATAAAGTCTGAGGGATTTAAAATGAGGCGGGGGGGAAGCTGTGAGTTAAGGAGAGAGGCTGGATTAGGATTTTAGAGGATGAGAGTTCAGGAAGAGTTGGAGAATCTGTTATCTTAAACTTTGTTGTTGTTGTTGTTGCCAGTGGAAAAGGGCATTTAATTGTCTCTAGGTGCTCCTGGGAGGGGGATTGCGGGGCCTTTGGCAGAGCTCTGACTAATGGAACCAACAGAGGTGCCCATCAGCCAGCGCCTGGCAGGGTGGCAACCCCAAGACCTGGCTGGGGACAGCCAACATTTGGAGTTGCTGCTTAAGGCAATTTCTGCGACTAGTCAGTAAGGAATGTTGCCTTTGAATAGAGGAGAGGGAGCAACAGTGAGAGGGGGCAGAAGGGGCCCGGGCTTGGGGTAGGGACTCCAAGGTCAGAAGGTTAGGAATGACAGGGAGTTGGCCTTCATGGCCCGGTGAGAGGAGAGTGTGGTGATGGAGTCAAGTGGGAGAACCGTGGGCTGGCTCGATTCAGGCCAGCTTCAGGAACTCCTGCAGCGTGTTTTGCTCCACAGCTTCCACGAAGAGCTCCTAGTCCCCACAGTGCTGGTGTCTGTTGACAATCTGGGGTCGGGTGGCCTTGGGGTTGCCCACCAAGACTCGCATCTCATCCGGCAGGGCGTTGTCCTGGGAGATGTCCACTAGTTGGTATTGGATGCGTTTCCCATCCAGGATGCGGGTGACCTTGCTCTGCTGTGACTTGATTTCGTGGGAGCCGGTGACCAATGTGCTGTAGACGCACAGGCCGCTCATGCTGCGGGTAGACAGGCGTGCCGTCGGACGGAGGGGCGGCGGTAGCGGCAGCTGCACTGCCGGGAGACGACCTATCTTAAACTTTTGACTAAGATTTGTTAGATTAATTTATTTGCTACTTGAAGACATTTAAAAAATTATTTATTTCTATAATGAGCATTGTTTTTAAGAAGAAACCGTGATCTTGGGTGATTTTTAAAAATTGGCTGATCTTTCTTCAAAGAGATAGAGTATAAGGCATGATTTGTTGTGCTTTTTAGACAAGAGGTTTGTTACCTAAATCTACATGTTCTTTGTAGAGGAGTAAACTGTTTTCTTTTTCAGACATGAATGAACACAGCTCTAGAAGTCACAGTATCTTCTTGATTAATATTAAGCAAGAGAATGTAGAGACTGAAAAAAAACTCAGTGGGAAGCTTTATCTGGTTGATTTGGCCGGGAGTGAAAAGGTAATTGGTTCTTTATTTGTATTATCTGTAATTTCCCCCTGTTATTTGCATCAGTGTGCAATGGTATAATTTTTATGCCTTTCTATTTCCTAGTTTTATAGTTTCTGATGTTGTGCCAAGACGTTATTAAATGCAACCCTTTCCTTTGCTTTCTTTTTTGGTCCTGAAGTTCCCTATTTGTATCATAGGCAGGTGCTTTGAATGCTAACTGTGATTTATCCCTGATATGCTCTGATGATGACATTAGGCAAATGTTGATCTGACTTGGCCTGGCAGAGGCAGTTATACAAATATGAGAGGGATGTGAACTTCTGAGAAAAGGCGGGGGGGGGAATCCCATTTTGTTCCAGACTCAGAGAGGCCAGGAATGAGCTGTCATTGGTATGTGGCAATCCTGCTTCTGTGGGTTTGTTTTGCAGATAGAAGATCTGGAATCTGGGGCGCCCCCTGTGGTCTCTGGATTTCCCAGCATTAGGCATAGGCTGGCACTGTCCCATGTGGACGGCCTTGGTTCCCTCAGGCTGTAAGACTTGTCATCAGTCTTAGCCATGAGTCCAGGCCATTCTCTGGTTTTGTCAGAACTCTCTTTTGGCATCTGCACCCAGTCCCATGTCTTCCCAGGCTCTGGCTAGGGCTGTACTTCAGATCAAATAGGCTTCCCAAAACCTCCAGCCTCACTTCATAGCAGCAGTGAGAGACTTCTGCTGTCACACCCTTGCTAAGAGCACTGAACCCCGTGGCAGCATCACAGAGCAAGTCCATGTGCACAATACCCTTTGGTCTTCATCACCATTGACATTTTACCGATTGTTTCCATCAGGGCTGGCCTTGGAACCTGGTCAGTCTCCTTAACTGAATAATTGGTCCCCACTTACTACATCACACCACTGAGTTCCTGTGGGCCAAGTTATGGCCATTAATATCCATGTAAGTATGGTCACTTGGATTGTCCTCTTGTCTGCATTTGTAAAACCGTGAACAGGAAGTCATTCTGTTATATACTCCTGGTTGGGAGTATATAAAATTTTACCAATATGGGCTTGTAACTTCAGTTAAACAGACATGCAACAGAATACAAATTATGGAGCAGTGTTGTTTAGTTCTAGACTGACCATTAACTACCAGCATTGGCTCTACTGCTATATTACGTGTGCATCTACACAAAGAGCCTGAATGGCCCCTTCCCTCTTGCTGAGCACAGATATGAGTATTTGGAGCCTGAATACTCCTGAAAACTGCTTCATGCTGGCAGATCAGAGTGGTGGCCTGTCTCTGCACAGCGTTGGTAGTTATCGCTAATGATACTTAAGAGTCATTTAAAATTGTATCCTTTGCATAATTTCTTTTGTTCATATCTGTTTTCCTTGGCCCTCGATGTGTTCACATGAATGTGTCAGTGTGATCTAGTAGAGGAGAACTCTGGGCTTTAGTTCTCATCTCCCCTAAATGGCATTCTTTGCTTAGTCTAGCGATTTGACATCTCTGGGGTTCAGTTTCCTTGTCTGTAAAAGGAAGATGATAGATAATACCTGCCTTGTATTTTTCATGGAGTTAAGATGCTCAAATATGAAAGCATCTTAAAAAAATTGTGTGAATAGACTGTTATTATTTGTGACCCATCAGCTACGTGTTTCTTTATCTGTAAGCACAGGTACTGCACACACATTTCCAAGAGAGATGAGAATCTATTCTGTTTGAAAAAACCTCCCCCTGGACATGCATTCATCTCTGTCACCAGGAGTTTCTCCTTTATATGTGATTGAAATCCATCTTTGTGTAGTTGAAAATTATTCCTCCCTTCCTTTCTTCAGAGAGCAGCCGCTCACCCTGCATCATTTGTCTGCCAGCAGAGACATGAATCACGTTGAGTTCCCTTTTTCTCTAGTGCCTGTACACTGTCCTCTACCTAAAGCAAATGCTGTAAATATGAAATTACCAATAATAACACAGCAGAGGAGGAACCGTGCATGGTTTCTCTGGCTGCAGAGGAAAAAGACAAATGTACGATGCAATATACATGTTCTTGACTCTTCATGTCTTTCCAAGTTTTTGTGTCTTGGATATTGTTTCTTTTTTCCTTGCTATGAGAGTAAGTAGGGAAGGAACAGAGTCTGGATGACCAGCCGCGCCACCTATAGTCCTTTGCCTGGATTTGCAGCTCATAACTTGAATTTTCCCAATATGCCCATTCGTTGTGGCTCAGGACAGCGTTTTCTGTTAACGCTCCCCTCTGGGCTCCCTCTGGCAGGGAGACTGCAGTTCAGTCTCCTAGGACCCGAGCCTACTCATGGTGACAGCACTTCTGGTGCCTGGTTTCCCTGGATGGATGTCCTCTGGGGGAGCATCTGTAGCTCCGCCACTTGTGGTATTTCAGCCATTTCACTAAAACCTAATTGAGAGGAAAATGACAGCAGGAGAGTCCAAATCTCCAGCCTCACACACTAGGGATGGTTTTGTCACCGTGGTTCTTATCTACTTTCATTTTTCTTTGCTTTGCAGGAGGGTCTTCCTCTTGCCCTTGTGTGAATCTGAATTTTCTACTTTGTGTGTCTGCTATCCTGTGCAGCTCACTGCTTTCTTTTCTCTGTGGTAGGTCAGCAAAACTGGTGCCGAGGGAGCTGTTCTTGACGAAGCTAAAAATATCAATAAGTCTTTGTCTGCTCTTGGAAATGTGATCTCTGCCCTGGCAGAAGGAACAGTAAGTGATCCTGTCCCGTCTATTAAATAATATTATGGGAAGCTGCCTGTGGGTCCTCACAGTCTCTTTGCCGCCACCCCCCATCCGAGGGTTGCTTGCTTTTCTGTTTGGAAAAATACAAAGGGAATCCTGGCTGTGAATGCCTCCTTGCAGAGAGATCCACATCACAAAAAGTTATGAATGGTAATGCTCATTTCCTATAACCCGGGCTAAAGAATGGGCATTCTATACTTTGGCATGGTCCAAAGGCATGACCACAGATTCTTGTTTTAATCATGTTTCTAAGCTCAGTGTCTCTGTCCCTGACTTGCTTGCCTTGTGTTTTTCTTTGAATGGGCTGTCAGAATCCATTCTTTTTCTTTTTCTAAATAGAAAACACATGTGCCATACCGGGACAGCAAGATGACTCGGATTCTCCAAGACTCTCTGGGTGGAAACTGCAGAACAACCATTGTCATTTGCTGTTCTCCTTCTGTCTTCAATGAGGCTGAGACCAAGTCCACATTGATGTTTGGACAGAGGTACGTGTGATCTTTCGGGACACATGCTCTGTGCTGGGTCTTCAGTCTCAAGAGTGAGTGGTGAGTGGCTAGTCTGAGAGAGTAATAAAGTGAGGAGCAAACAGCCTTTACTAAATTACATCTAGCAGGTGATCTGTAAACTTGGGGCATCATTTATTGAGGCCAAAGAATAATTATGTTTTTAAATAATGAACAAGGATATGCCAGTCAAAGATGTGGTATTTCAAAACAAAGCAAAACAAAACACCCAAACTTATCACAGATGTGACTGTTGGTAATGCAGTGGAGTGCTACTTTTGTTCTTCATGAAACTGAAGTCTAACAAGTACATATTATTTCAAGTGTTTAAATCTAAAGATTAACAACTGCCTTGAACTTCAGTATTTGGGATCCATTGCACAGTTGCTCATAAAATGCTCGGAAACTTAGGTGAATGTAGAGTAGTGGCACAAGTAGAAAAGCGGGGAGGGAATCCTACTAGCCCTGGAGGTAGGGGACATGGAATGTATGTTGGGGAAAGGGGTAGGAGACAACCACATTCTCACCTTCAAAAATGCCCAAGTGAGACCCCCTGGATTTTTGAGAAGTGCTTGCAGGCGGGCAGCAGGTACAACTCAGTAATCCCACAGCAACGCCTATGTGTGTGGGTTGGTTCATACCTTCCTTTCCTTTCTTGTCATTTGCTTTTTCATCCACTGCCTAAATTCCATTTGCCCAAGACCTGACCTCCTTCAGTCATGTTTTCTCTATTTCAGTGTTTGGGGCTCATCTCTCAACCGCAGTTCTTCAGTGTTAGTTTCCAGAGTGCCTGAGGTGCTATGGGTTTAGGTGATCTGCGCATCTTTAGTACTCAGTGGGTCAAGCATGGAGCTGAGGTTGGAAGATGTGAATTCTGTTGCCATCATTCCTTTAAATTCTGGTAGTTTTGTGATCTCTAGACAAGGCATCAGTTCTTTGTGAGATTCAGCTGCCTCATCTATAAATGGATGCACAGAGCGGCTCCCTGCCTCCCTCCTGGGAGTGTGTATTGGGTAATTATAACTGAGAAATAGTTTAAGACGCCTTGAGAAAGGATAGATGAGGGTGGGTATCCATATGGGGAATTGTTCTAGCTTGTTGAAACTGCATTAAGTCTCAGTCATTTCCTGAACCCTCAACAGAACATAGAATTATACAGTCATGGCACCTGTGGGATGTCTAAATAAATAATAATTACATTGAAGTGTTATAGAACTAATATATCTTTTAAACTGGATTTGGGTCTTGGACTTCCTCCGAAATCACTTCCTTGATTAGCCAAATGCCTAGGTCAATGGGATTGTAATAGGGTAACACCTATTTTTCTCAAAGGGCCCCAGGATACCTGTAAACCAGCATTTACGTAAGGGGAAACAAGAATGCATCCTGCCCAGTGTCTTAAATTTGAGCTTTAACAATTTCCTCTTAAGACATGTTTGAGCAAACCAGCTCCAAATGCATTTATAAAGGAAACATCTTTTTAAAAACAAATTCTTGCCTGCAAAGCAAAAATATTCTGGATCGTTGCAAGTCAGAGTCACCCTGGGCATTGGGCTCTTCATCTCAAGGCTGCTGTTAGTGCAGGTGTCTGCAGGAAGCATTTAAGATATTAGTTCAAATGATTATTTTCTTTCTTCTAATCTTAGTAAGGCCATCTACTCTTAATAAGGCCATCATTAGCACTGTCATTATCAATAATGTCTTTTGGGCCAGGCGCCGTGGCTCAAGCCTGTAATTTCAGCACTTTGGGAGGCCGAGGTGAGAGGATTGCCTGAGCTCAGGGGTTCGAGACTAGCCTGAGCAACACGGTGAGATCTCATCTCTACAATAAATCAGAAAAATAAGCCAGGCATGGTAGCATGCACCTGTAGTTCCAACTACTTGGAAGGCTGAGGTAGAAGGATCACCTGAGCCCAGCAGGTGGAGGCTGTGGCGGCTGTGAGTGTGCCACAGCAACTCCAGCCTGGGCAACAGAGTGAGACTCCCACTAAAAAAAAAAAAAAAAAAGGTTTTTGGTGCCTAAATGTGTCAGGCACGTTTGGAAGTTCTCCTAGCAATTCCAAAGCATTATCTCTCCTTTGTACAGGATAAAGTTGAGACTTAGGCTCCAAGCCATTGGGTATGATACATCAGACCACACGGCCAGTAAACACATAGAATATCATAGGATGCAGGAAATGTGTTGAGCACCCTCTGGTCAGTAGGCCCAGTCTCAGAGCTCCATTCTGCTGCTGACCCATTCTTTTGTTTACTTCTCCTCTCTGAGCCTCAGTCTTCTCGCCTATAGAAAGAGATATCATCAGGCCCACTTTCAAGAATCGTTGGGAGGATTATATGAGTTACTTCAGTTTTTACTCACACAAAGGCGGGCATGTGCTGTCAGTGATTGCAAGCTCCCCTCTTCCTCTGTCCTAAACAATCTGTCCATATTAGTCTGGGAAGTTCATAGTAATGGATGAACTAGGTGGAATGTAATGTTCTACAAGGGACAGCACTGTAACTTAAGGGACAGGATTGAGTGAAGGAGAAGTAGAATTGCATTTTTGGAATGAATGGGTAAAGAAATACTGCCAGTAATTTGGGCTTCCGGGAAATAAAAAGTAATATCAATGATGTTTTCAAATGAAGTAGATCAGTCTACATTATTTTATCAGTCATCTAGATTCTAAGCTCCGTGACAACAGGGACTGAGTTTGTCACTGGCATCAATTTTCCACTGAGCACTCAGCACAACTAGTTCACAGCAGGTGGTTGATAAATAAATGCTCATCAAAAGAATGCACAGATGAACCTAAAGCTCATTGTTCAGGACTCCTTGGAGCATTAGGGCAGTTACTGAACTGTGACATCATTATGTCCAGAAGTTTGGTTGGGTTTGGATCTGGCTTGCTTTCCATTCTATAATTAGAAATGTGTGAGGTTTTGTTCCCTTCCTTCTATCCCTGAGTTAATGGATTCTTCAAGGACGCCAAACTACTCTATGGAGCCAATACCTGCAGTATTGTTAAATATACTCACTGAACCCAATTATACAGCAGACACGAGTCTGAACATCGGATTAGACATGGTATGTGATAGCTAATGAGATTAAGCACTTTGAACTCAGAAAAGACTGCCGGGCACATCCCAAATTCATTGTAATGAGTGTTCATTATATTCTTATTACGGGGTGGCCAAACCTTAGGGCAGCGTGAGGTTCCTCAATGATTCCTACTTACTTCTTTCAAGGACATGAGGAAAGTACGAGTTTGTTGCTAGGCTTGATGTGTGGATGCGCTGAATAAAACAGTAGTATGTGCTTTGAAGCAGTGAGTTTGCACATGCCTGAGGACACCCTACCAAGAGGCCTGTTAGCATTCTTCAGGATTTTAGATGAGGTGCTGGAATTTAAAGGGTGCTGGAATTTAAAAATTTACCACATCTGTTTCTTGGTTTCACTGATAAATTCTGGCTCTTCCTTTCAGTCTGGCTTGTTTTCTTTAGCCCACTGAATGCCCAGCATTATGCTAGTAAAGAAGTAAAAGCCATCTTCCGTGTTCTCAAAGAGCTTTTAATCTAGTTGAGGAGGCAGTGCTTGAATTCCCAGGAAGTAGACAGTCAAAAAGCCAGTCTCAAATTAGAGCACTTTTATTGAGTTTTTTCCTTCTGGCTTCCAGCATTTTATCTTTTAGTCTTTAATTACTCTTCCACAGTACTTTTACAGCACTATCGAAAAAGATATTTATAAGTTTTAGAAGTGTGAACTCAACCCAATTATCTCGGAAGTCGATTTAATGTACCTTGATTTGGGGTAGTAATGAAGGGAAAAGGAGCCCCAAGGGGGCAGACTGTGTGTTTGGGAAGGTCTGAATCAGCACATCTTTGGCACCAAGAGTTTTGATTGATCCAGCATGAATAATTCAAAGGCTTTATTTGTAATTTGAATGTGGAAGGAGAACTGGTATCTTAGGGAAAGTCATATTCTTTCTTCTTTTCCTAATCTGCCCTTTATTTTTATTTTATTTTATTTTATTTTCTGAGTTGGAGTCTCACTCTGTCACCCAGACTGGAGTGCAGTGGCACACTCATGGCCACCCCAGCCTCGACCTGCTGGGCTCCGGCAATCCTTCCGCCTCAGCTTTCCAAGTAGCTGGAACTACAGGTGCACACTACCATGCCTGGCTAATTTTTTTTATTTATTGTAGAGACGAGGTCTCACCAAGTTGCCCGGGCTGGTCTCGAACCCGCAGGCTCAGGCAATCCACTTGCCTCAGCCTCCCAAAGTGCTGGGATTACAGGCTGAGTCACTGAGCCTGGCCCTGATATGCACTTTAAAAACAAATCATGAGCTGGGCTCAGTGGCTCAGCCTGTAATCCCAGCGCTTTGGGAGGCTGAGGTGAGTGGATTGCCTGAGCCCGCAGGTTCGAGACCCGCCTGGGTAGGCGAAAACTCATCTCTACAATAAAATCAAAAAATTAGCCGGGCATGGTAGCACGTGCCTGTAATTCCGGCTACTCAGAAGGCTGAGGCAGAAGGATCACTGGAGCCCAGCAGGTCGAGGCTGCGGTGGCCAGGAGCGGCCATTGCACTCCAGTCTGGGTGACAGAGTGAGACTCCAACTCAAAAAAAAAATAAAAATAAAAAATAAATAAATAAAATAAATAAATAAAAACAAATCATGCCATAATTTTAATGTTGCCATCTGCTAGTTTTGTGGCAGTTGGATCAGGCAGAACCCGAATAGTATGCATGCGAAATTCACATCACCAGAGCATGAGAACATGTTAACTGCTGGGGGAAGAGGGAGCACTTTGGCTGAAACAGACAATTGACTGCACTTTGATATAAAACAAAAAAAGACTTAAATCATCCTTGTTGGTGGGGCTGTTGCTGAAACATTAATGGGCTTAATTTTTGCTTTTGGAGGGAGAGATATTGTGGTCTGAATCAATGTCACAATGATATTGCGACATACGTTTAACTAAATGCTATATCCTCATCATGTCATTTCTGAGTGTTTCTCAAGAGGTTAGAGCTTTTGAAAAGACACCAAGTTTTAATTTCTCCTTCCCTATCCTCTCTCACTTACAAGTAAGGAAATAGCCTCACCAGCAACTGGGAAGGTGCTTTGGAGCAGTGGTGCTTCCAGAAGAAGGTTTGGATGTTTTATGTGGGAACTATTAGGTGTGATGGTTAGTTTTATGTGTTAATTTGGCTAGGCCATAGTGTCCAGTTATTGAATCAAACACTTATTTAGTTGTTGCTGTGGAGGTATTTTGTAGGTGTGTTCAGCAACTATGATGAGTTGACTTTAAGTAAAGCAGATATTGGAAGTGACCTCATCCAATCAGTTGAAGGCCTTAAGAGCAAAAGCTGAGGTTTCCCAGAGAAGAAAATTCTGCTTCAAAATTGTAATAGCAACTCCTGCCTGAGTTTCCAGCCTGCTGGCCTACCCTTTGGCTTTCAAACTTGCCAGCCCCACAGTCTTGTGAGTCAATTTCTTTACATAAATAAATAAGAGCAAGACATATCTTATATATGCAATAAGATATATATTATCTATTTATGAATCTACCTATGTATCTGTCTGTCTATCTATCAATCATCCTCTATATCTTTTTCCTATTGTTCTGTTTCTCTGGGGAAAACTGCTTATACAATAAAATATATATCATCTATCTATGTATCTACCTATGTTACTACATATCTGTGTATCTTCCTTCCTTCTTTCCTTCCTCCCTCCCCTCCCTTCCCCTCCCCTCCCCCCTGCTCTTTCTTTCCCTCCCTTCCTCCCTCCCTTTCTCCCTCCCTCCCTCTCTCTCTGTCTGTCTCTCTCCTTCCTATTGGTTTTGTTTCTCTGGAGAACCCTGACTGATAGAGAAGAATGCTGGACTACCTACCCTCTTCTGCCCCCACAGTGGAAGAGTCTCAGTTTCTCTCTCTCTCACACACACATACAGCCTTCACAGTGCAGAATCACACATTACAGACTTATTCAATGCTCTGAAGGTGTGAGGTTGTCTAGAGTTCCTTATTCAGATGCCAGCACTATCCTGAACACCTGATGAGGGAAGGCAGATGCTGAAACAAGAGGCACAAAGGTTCCAAGAACAAATATCTTTCTGATTCTTTCAGGGATGCCAAAGTAATTAGAGGAAACTCCACAGATAGGCAGTGCTCATCTTGTTTAGAACTGCCTATGGCCAGGAAGTATGATTGTGGGACACCATTGAGAAACCAGGTGGGGATGGAATTCATCAGAAGGCGGAGTGATCTGAACTAGTGGCCTATGGTCTTCTCCCCACTCACCAAGGACTTTGTTCCAATGCCAGATTATGAGGATGCCTTCGGAGAGTCACCATGTATGGTAGGGTGGGTACTACCAGCAGCCTTGGAAGCCTGGGCATGGGCTTCTGTACGTGGAAACTGCAAATTCATCTGCTATTCATCTGGGTTGTTGGCTTGTTTTTGTACATCAAAGAGATAATGTCCCAAAACTGTAGGCTAGATGGTATCACAATTATTGCATGGTTTCATCTAGACAACATGATGGAAAGACCAAGTGGTACTAGGGAGGAAATAACAGAAGCCTTGATAACGAGGAGGTAGTTGTCCTCCCATTCTTCAGGGGAATATGGCAAGAGCGTCTTTTCTGACCTAACTGCCCTTGTATTGGTACACAGATGGAAGATCTGAGTACTAAAGATACTCAGATCACCAAAACCCTCCTCTACTCTTTGTCTGCTGGGCTTGATCTGCCTTTTCCAAGGGAGGTTAACACTCATTAGCGTTGAGGTCTTTAAAAAATTTGGCCCTAGTCCTCTCCCTGTGGAGAGAAGAGATTTCATATCTATGGCAAGCCAGTATCATATATTGTTTAAGTGGTGCTTGACTTCCTGAAGCAAGCCCAAACAAAGACAAACTACAAAACAGATACCCTGATAATGGTACCCTCTCAGTTTGGCTCGGTTTTGCCAAGTGGGTCTTGCTCTTAGGGCGTAAACTTAAGCTTGAATTAGTGTTCTTCCTGTAAGTAGCCTTTGGTTTGGGTTTTGCCCAGTGCCTGTTATGGTTATAACTTGTGGAGTAGGCATTTATATCTATATTACATACTGGGGGCTCTGGTTCAAAAACCTGACGGTTTTAGAATGAAGACCCAAGATACTCTGTACTCCTTTGTGAATGATCGGGACACTTTGGATTAATTGGATAGCATCACAGTCTGCTCAGCCTTTAAAAACGATGAGTGAACGGGCTGTAAGTGGCTATAATAAGGCTCCTGTGGGTCATTGGCTTGTTTATGAACATCAAAGAGATAATGTCCCAGAACTATAGGACTGGATGGTATCATAATTGTTGTATGGCTTCAGTTAGACAACATTACAGAACCTGCCTTAAGAGTACTTCTTAATTTCTGCTGTCTTATTGATGTTACATCTCCTTGTAAGCTATCTGTAATTCTTCTGGGAACAAGGCTGAGCAGTAAATACGTGTGTGTGGGCATGTGCACAAGTCCCACACCCTGTCCACAGGCAGCATTGTGCCCGATGTCCACGTTGATTCACTGTGTTTGCGAGTCTGTGTATAATGCTGTTTAAGGTGATGACAGCTAGCAAGTATGTGGAAAATACCAAAAAAGAGAGCCAACAATATGAAAGGCTTTTGACATGGTCTGAGGTAGACAAGGCAAAAACAAAAACAAGACAGAAGACCATCATGTCACTGCATTGATGGAAAGTAGCTAAATACCAACAAAGGAGGAAAGTGATTGTTTTCCCCCAATCAGTTAGAGCTAATTAAGGGAAAGTTTTTGAGTTCAAACTTACGTAGCAGCTAGTGATCATCTCCTTTAATCTCTAAATTGGCTGGAGATCATGGTAAAAATAAAGAGCTTGTAAATATTTTATATCCTTTTACTCTTGATATCTTAGGAGAATGAGGGACTGAGACCCTCTTTATTCCACTAGCAAGATTGTTTTCAACATCCTAGATAGGAGAATATTTGTTCTATTAAAAAAATAACAAGGCCGGGCTCGGTGGCTCAGCCTGTAATCCCAGCACTTTGGGAGACTGAGGCAAGTGGATTGCCTGAGCCCACGGCTTTGAGACCCATTCGGGCAACTTGGCGAGACCTCGTCTCTACGATTAAAAAAAAAAAAATTAGCCAGGCGTGGTAGCACATGCCTGTAGTTCTGGCTATTTAAAAGTCTGAGGCGGAAGAATCGCCAGGGCCTAGCACGTTGACGCTGGGGTGCCCATGAGCATGCCACTGCACTCTAGCCTGGGCGACGGAGTAAGACTCCAACTCAAAAAACAAAAACAAAACAACAACAAACTTCTGGGCATAGAGATTCAGTATCTTTCTTGGTAACTCTTGTTTATTCCATGATCTTGAAAATATTATATCTAATCTGATTCCTTTCTGCATTAGTTTATTTTTGTAAATTCATTTTTATTGAATATAACATGTGTAGTAAAATGCGTAAATTTAAGCGTATAACTCATACATTTTTGCAAATGTATATATATATATAACCACCACTCAGTATCTTAGAATCCTCTCTCTTGTACCCTTTCAATCAATACCAAAGTTTAAGGGTAGCTGCCATCTTTCCATTAACATAGATTAATATTGCTTGTCTTTGAACTTTTTTTTTTTTTGAGTTGGAGTCTCACTCTGTCACCCAGACTGGAGTGCAGTGGCTGCTCCCGGCCACCGCAGCCTCGACCTGCTGGGCTCTGGCGATCCTTCCGGCTCGGCCTTCCAAGCAGCCGGAATTACAGGCATGCGCTACCACACCCGGCTGATTTTTTGATTTATTGAAGAGATGAGGTCTCGCCTGCCCAGGCGGGTCTCGAATCCGCGGGCTCAGGCAATCCACTCACCTCAGCCTCCCAAAGGCACGGGATTACAGGCTGAGCCACCGAGCCCGGCCTGTCTTTGAACTTTATAGAAATGAAACCACACAGAAATGTTTCATGTCTGACTTCTTTCATGCAACATTGTATCTCTGAAATTCATCTACATTGTTAGGTTGTAATGGTAGTCGATTTTTCATAGCTATATAGTATTCTGTTTATGAATATAGCTTGTATATATCCATTCTACTGTTGATGCGATTTGGATTATTTTCATTTGGGGTTATTATAAATAAAGTTACTATGACATTGGTTGTCATGCCTTTGGGTAACATATGTCCTCATTTTTGTTGGGTCAGAGTGGAATTGCTGTGTCATAGGGTGTGAAATATTTGGCTTTAGTAGACGTTACCAATCATTTTTCTAAAATAAAAGTAATAATTTGGCCGGGCTTGGTGGCTCAGTCTGTAATCCCAGCACTTTGGGAGGCTGAGGCTATTGGATTGCCTGAGCCCGCGGGTTCAAGACTCACCTGGGTAACTTGGCAAGACCTCGTCTCCACAATAAATCAAAAATTAGCCGAGCGTGGTAGCGCGCACCTGTAGTTCCGGCTGCTTGGAAGGCTGAGGTGGAAGGATTGCCGGAGCCCAGCGGTCAACCTTACGTAGCTGCCGGGAGCAGCCACTGCATTCCAGTCTGGGTGACAGAGTGAGACTCCAGCTCAAAAAAAAAAAGTAATAATTCATATTCTTTAAGTAGCAATTGAGTGTTAAAATCATTGCCTGTCCTCAACAAGTTGGTATTATTAGTTTTAATTTTTTAGCCATTCTATTGGGTGTGTAAAGAAGGTGTCTCATTATAGTTTTAATTTGCATTTCCCTAATGGCTAGTGAAGTTAAGTACCATTTTTGAAGGTGTTTTATTGGCACTTCTTTTATAAGTGCCTTTTCCAAGTCTTTGCCCAGTTTTTCTTTATTGATTTATAGGAGTTACTCTGAATAAGTCTTTTGTCAGGTATATGTATTTCATATATCTTCTCTCATTTTATGACTTGTCTTTTAACTCTCCTAATGAAGGCTTGTAATGAAGAGAGGTTTTTAATTTTCGTAAAGTCAAACTTATTTTTTATGTTCTGTTTAAGTAATCTCTACTTACCCCAAGTTCTTGAAGATACTATTTCTCTAGAGGTTTTATTGTTTTACCTTTCATATTTGTGTCTATGATTGATTTGAAACAGGATATTTTTTATGGTATTGAGGGTGGGAAATAAAGTTCCCTTTCTCTTCTTTACACTGCTCTTATGAGCACCTGTGTCATAAATCAGATGACTGTATATCTGAGCATCTGTTTCCAGACAGTCCCTTCTGTTTCTATTCCAGAGTTTTTGACTATTTGATCAGTTTTTAATTACTATGACTTTATAAACATTGTCATTCAGTTCTCTAACTTTGATCCTCACAATTGTCCTTGCTATTATTGGCTTTTTTCAATGATAAATTTTAGAGTCAGCTTGCTACACACAGATACACAAGCTTCCTAGGATATTTTTTGAGAGGGGTGGGGGGAATTATTTTGAATTTATATAACACATTTAGGAGAATTAACATCTTCCCCCATCAGTATCAGCTGATATCACATTCCACCTTTAATGCACATAAAGACAATGCCTTTCCCCCCCATTTGGGCTGAATAGGTCTAGCATTCTAATGCACAGCACGGTTTCCCACTGTTGTTTGAGTTCCACGTGGAAGCTGGGTTGCCTATCTTTATCTGCTTGTCTGAATCTTTCCTGATTGTCTCTGCCCTGCTCTGTGCCTTAAGAGGGTGATTGGTTTGGGCTACTGCAGTGACTGCAGGGGGCTTCCTTGCCTCTGGCTTCTGGTTAGATTTGACCAAAGGGGAAAGAACACAAGCAGGTGATCAGAAGGAGAGAGGAGAGTGTTCCCGGTGTTTATTTCTTGGCTTTCAAGAGTCATCTTGGGTTGGGTTGACTGTATCTGTATACTGAAGACTGTTAGAATTCCCACCAGGCAATCTTCTAGCTCTCTGCCTCTGGGCGCCCTTCAGCCTAAGGGCGGTAATTCCCCCCCCCCATCACTAATGTGGGTTTCACATTATCTATTATTTCCCAACACTTTTTCATACCTTTGTGAAACTCTGTCCTAGTGATGTAATTTGAGCAGGTTGTCTGCTTTCTGCCAGACCCTGATTACTACAGAAATGGAAGAAAAAGAATATTCTGAGCAGCTTTGAGCATGAGGACCAGTTAGCCCAGTGGTGGTAACCTTGCTGAGCCTGCTCATGCAATGTGCCTCTGGCTATGCCTGACTGGAGGGTAGCATGGAGGTTCTATCTTTTTCTGGCGCCATTTGAAATTATCAAGGGACTCTTTATGATTTAAAAAGTAGGAGTCGTAGCCTCAAAGTTTCCCCTTAAATGTCCAAAAGCATTTAGCCATGAGTTATTCTTCACTTTTGGACTTATTAGGTCGATAATGGAGTGTTTGTGCCTGTGTCTGAGATGCATCCATAGCAGCGCCCGGGGATGTTAGGCAAAAAGGTGAGAGTGTCAGACTGGAATAGACTTTAATGTAGTCGTGACATTGCTGCCATGTGAAAAATTAAGAGTTGAAGCACTTCTAGGGACAGCAGCCTCAAGCTACGGTGAATGAAAGAGAATTATACCAATTCTTAAGTGGAGTCTTTATTAAAGTTGTTTAATTCCTGCTTTGACAGCTGGGTTATTTAGTTGTCTGCTTCAGGAATTAATTTTTGGAATGACATCTCTAGCGGTGGTGAGAACTGCTGCATTTCTTGCACTGAAATAGGAATCATGTCCAGAATGTCACTTGGTGACAGTGGTCAAGATCCTGAATCACAAATCAGATGTGCTTGGCAAATATGATGATGTAAGAACTGTTTGAAGTTTACAGCGAAAAAGTGAATAGCAAATAACACAGGTTATCACATTTTTAAATGAAGTTTTACTTTTGGAAAAAGTAAGTTTAAGTGGAATTCTGCCATGAGCAGTTTACTGTTTAGTTGGATAAGGCTGTTCATGTGTTCATTTCTGTGTGTGCCAAGGTGAGTCGTGTCTTCTGTTTTTAGTCTCACCTGGTGCAGCTGCTGATTTGCTCTCTCCAGTTGCTGCCTTGAGGTACTGTCCAGCTACCATCCATGTGGTGTCACAACCCCCCAAGCCGTATTAGGCCTTAGGAGGTCTTGTCATCTCTTATACTAGAAGTGGCAAAATGGTGGCCAGTAGGCATGTTTGTTTGTCTCACACCGTGTGTGTGTGTGTGTGTGTGTGTGTGTGTGTGTGTGTGTGTGTGTGTGCTGGAATCTCACTCTGTTGCCCAAGCTGGAGTGCAGTGGCACTATCATTGGCTCACTGCAGCCTTGAACTCCAGGGCTCAGGTGATCCTTCTGCCTCAGGCTCTTAAGTAGCTGGGACAGATACTGTGCTACCATGCCTGGGTAATTTTTTGATTTTTTTCCTAGAGTTGTCCAGGCTGGTCTTGAACTCCTGGCCTCAAGTGATCCTCCTACCTCTACTTCCCAGAGTGCTGGTATTGCAGGCATGAACCACTGCACCTGGCTCACACATTATTTTTAAAACTTGTTTAAAACTGGAGATACACATTTGAAACACTCAATTTCTGACTTTTCTCGAAAAATGGGATGACCTGAGAACTGTGGGGCCCTCTACTCCTGCATGGTGATGATGGACTATGAAGGGTTGTTTTCTCAGCAGGGAGTCATGTTGTTACCTGGCCAGCCTCACTCAGCTATGGGACCCACCTGACCTGTGAGGCAAGTGTTGACATGTGCTCAATACATCAGGGATGGTTCTAGGTACCAAACATGAGAAAGAGAAATAATTGGTTACGTTATTTCTGTGTATCATTGGTATAAGAAACTCCAAGCTCCAAGAGACCAGAGACCGTGTCCATTTGTCTTGGCATATCCCCAGTGTTTCATAAGTATTTACTGCATTGAAGAGGACCTGTACTTAGAAATGAGTCTGACCATGGTATGCAGGATGCTTAAAGGAGGTTGCTGAACATTTGAAAAAGGCTATCACTGTAAGGAAGGCTGAGAACATAGACTAGAATGGTGGCAGAGAAAGAGGTAACCTTGAGGACCATTTGAATAAATGTCCACTGGATTTAGAGATTGGCAGGATGTGAAGAAAAGGAAAGGATGGGTTTGGGGCCTCAAGGAGTAGCAGTGCCATTAGTCCAGCTAAGGGGAATGGTAGGTGAAAGTCATAGGATCCTTTCTGCTCCCCCAGTCCCAATCTTTTGACATGAAAGGAATCTGAGGCTTAATTACATTGGTTCAGGGAATGTAATGGCTATACACTCAGAATTTTCCTCTTATGGTTCTAATCCCAGAGCTAAGACCATCAAAAATACGGTCTCTGTGAACCTGGAACTGACAGCGGAAGAATGGAAGAAGAAATATGAAAAAGAGAAGGAGAAAAACAAGACTTTGAAGAATGTTATCCAGCATCTGGAGATGGAGTTAAACAGGTGGAGGAATGGTAAGGAAGAATAGAGAGGAGGAAGGAAGCGTGAGTGTGTGCTTTCTTTTTCTATTGACCGCTGGCATCCTGGGAGACACTTGGGACAATGGCAGAGCTTGGTGCTGCCTGGCAACAACCTGTGTGAACCGGCAGTTGTTTTTTATTCCCCTGCACAGGTCCTGCCCCCACCCCATCACTTGGCTAGTGTTCATTGTTAGTAAGGGCAAGTGACTATTTGCAAGGTTGCCTTAATCTGTTTCCAGTGGGATGCCCTCTACCCGTTCCTGAGTAATTCACCCTCTGGTAGCCCTGTTTGAGGTTAGAGGGCACTGCCTGAGACTTTGTGGCTCAATCTGGTTTGGACTAAGTGAAAGATATGTCTGCTTATGCAAGTTCATCTTTGATTTGGGGTTAAAAGTCACCTGTGGCAAATGCTTGCATTTTCTTGACCGAACTCATCTTCGTGCTCTGCTTTTTAGGAGCCAGAAATAGAGAGTTCCCGAAGGAGCCCTGTGCTAAAATGGAGTCTTAAAGGCTTGTTTCGTGACTCGTTTTCCTTTTTCCCTGAAACGTTCTCTCTGGTTCGTTCTACTGGGGGAAAATATCTCTGAGATCTGACATGCAGTGGGTGGGTGGGTTGTGGGTGAGGCGTTAAGAGGGGTTTCCAGATCTAAGTGCAGACAGATTATTTTAGTGATTTTTATCATTGTGACGGAGGTTAGAAGGTAGAAGTCTTTTTTTTTTTTTTTTGCTGAAATAAGGCAGATGGTGTGTGTGTAGTGGGATGGAGGGTAGTTAGAAATTATTTTTCATATCCTCTGCTGCTGTGTTCAGTATTTATTTCAGGTGCTACAGCAGACCTTAGCTTTGAGTGAGGGGAAGAGCCCATGGGCTATTGTGCAGGATCAGGAGGTAACACTGCATGTTTGTAACTGCACAGTGAACAGCAGGTTGTCTTGTGATGATATGTTTGCTGCTGCTTTTTGCTAGTAAGGGTGGGGTGTCAATGAGCTACTATTTAATAGAAAAACACAAAAAAACAAGAATTCAAGAGAGGTTCCAAAAAATGACCTAGTAGCCTAAATAACATGATTCTTTCCTTTTCGGAAGGTTTTCTAGCTGCACATGTGTTTTGAAAGCTGCTAGAATAATTGAATAATTCAGCATCTGGGGCTGGTGGATGATTCCTTGCAATTTGGCAGAAGTAGGGGAGCGGGGAGGGGTGGTTGGCAAAGTGGGGAGTGGCCATAGGAAGTTTGTTTTATTTCTGGAATTTTCTTGGGTCAGTTATCTGCTGGGTGACTGGGACATTCAGTGAAGCCTTTTGGTAAAGGGGGAGGGGCCTGGCCTTAGAAACATTGTGGAGTGGGCAATTAACCTTGTTTTTTCCGTTCTTTTCCATCTCTTGACAAAGTCTAACCTTCCAATTCTCCATCCCTCATGAAATGCTGCCCTCTGGGATCTGCCCACTGTCTTGTCTGCCTGGCTCACCCTCATGCCTAGCATCTCTTCGGGGTACCCTGCCCTGCCCTTGACCTCTTCACTTGGCATCATTTTAATAATTTGTCCCACTTTAATACACCTTGCACATCTACTCAGAAATTTACTGTTTTCTGTGCCCTCTTGGGTGAAATCCTACATAAACCCAATGAGTTATATCATTTGGGAAAATGAATGTATAGTTTCTGGCACAAGTAGACCTTCCATAAATGCATGTGAATTAAACATGTGTTTAATGCAAGTGATGGAGATTAAAAGGTGGGCAGTCAGATGCGGCCATCACCAATACACGCGTGGCAATAGTCTGTGCCGCATACCAAGAAGGGAAAGTACCAGGTGTCAATTGTGATTACAACAGGGGCTCTGACCTTGATTGAGAAGCCAGCAAAGACTTCCTTGAATAAGCAACACAGAGAATAAGATCCATGAGAAGCAGCAGTTAGCCAGGTGAAATAGAGGTACAAATTAGGGTGTGGTGTGGCGGAGGTAGTAGTTATGTTCACAATGGCCCGAGAATGTACATGAAGGCTAATGTGGAGGACTGGGTGGGAAGCTGGCCCGGGATGGTTGAACGGTCGGCAGGGCTCTCCTGTGCAGGCTACACAGTCCTCATTAAGGATTTTGATCATTTCCTTAGAAGCAATGGGAAGCCATTCTAGGGTGTTATGCTGCAGATCATATGCTGAGGTTTGTGTTTTTGAGGCCTCCCCTGGCTGTGTTGGAGAGGGGACTGGAGGCATGGAGGAGGGCCGGGAGCTAGAGTGGTCTTCTAGGGAAGAGCTTGTGGTATTGAATGGGGGGATGGAGCAGCAGAACGGGAAAGAGATGGGTGTACCTGAAGAGGCATTCGGGAGGAGAAGTTAGGGTCTGGTGAGGATTTGGCGGTGTGGGGAGTGAGGTTTCAAGCACGACCCAACTTTTCTGGCTTTTGGAGTTAGACAGGAGGTGAGACCATTCCCGGAGACTAGAGGTGCTGGAGAAGAATCATACTGGGGGCAAGGGAGATGAGGAGGGGAGCTTGGGGTGCCCATGGACTATCAAGGGAAAGACTTCAGATAAGAAGTTAGGGTGAGGGTCTGGAGCTCAGAGGAGCTGCCTCAACTGGAGTCATAGATCTGTAGGTAGTAGTGAAGGCATAGGTAAGGGTGAGGTGTACTCTGTGGAGAGAGGTGAGGAAGAAGAGAAGAGGGAGAGGGTCTGAGAGAACCTCCACTGCCCATTACCATGTTATCACTGACTGTGATGGGAGAAGGAGATGAAGGATTCTGTGGAGCTCACCTTTCCTCCCAAGCTAATAGTTGTATTTTAAAGGTGATTTTTCTGGAGGCAAAGTTTTCAGTGTAGAGAACTAACTCTAGTGGTATAATTTTCAGGCAGAAAGGTGGGTAGTGAGGGGCTGTGAGGAAACGTGGAGTGGTCCTTTGACCAGTTGAGCATGCAGAGCTAACATCTCACACTTTTGTTATATTCCAAGGCCATGCGTTTAATCCCCAAGGGCTAGACAGGCTAGAAGATGTCCCCAAGGGGGTCAGTCTCTCTGATAGAACATTGATCTGAACCAAGGTTCCTTCTCTTTCTGTTTTCTGTACAGTCTGCACATTGAGCTAGCGTGAGTGATTTGTGTGCAGGAGTGTGAAAAGTATCACACCAAAAAAAGAAGGGACCAGAAGCCTTTCAGTGGTGTCCCCATGCATCAATCCTAATTCTTTGGAGCAGAAATTATGAGGGGCATGACTGGTCGAGAGCGGGGATTTTGAGAGGTGGATTAGAGAAAAGGCAGTGCACTCCACTAAGATCAGAGTAGCAGGAGGTTGCCAGCTTTGAAATCTGACACTCACATTGGTTTCAGATTTGTAAACAGGCAATCATTTAGTTTATCTCAACATTTCCTGGGTGTTGATATTTCCAGATATTTCTTTGTGGTCAGAACAAGTTAAAGGAGGCTTGTCAATTGAGTGGACTTTCCTTGGACAAATTTCCTTCCTTGCATGGTGTGTTTATAATTTAAAAGTTTGGGTGCTATATTCCAGCTGCAGGAGAGCAAGGAAGGAGTGTAGCAGGGAAGTGTGTGTGTGTGTGTGTGTGTGTGTGTGTATGTGTGTGTGTGTGTACATGCTTGTGCTTTTCTCTACTTGCTGTTACATAGAATGCGGTATCAATACAAAGAAGCAGGAAACCCACTGCCAGTCAGATGCAGGTAGCTGATGTAAATAAGTGACAGGAGGCATGTCTGATCTAATTGGCTGTGACAGGACTGTGGCACAGGAGAAGGTATGCCCTGCCCAAAGTCATTCAGAAGTTATGAAATACTCTTCTATTTCATGCCTAGAGGCTTGTCTCACCTCCCCTACCTCTACCTGTGTCAATTTTGAGCTCCGCGTAGCTTGATGGGTGCTATAGATTGAATGTTTGTCTCCCCCCCTCCCCAAATTCAGACATTGAAATCCTAACTCCCATAGTAATGGTCTCAGGAGGTGAGGGAGGTGGGCCTTTGAGAGGTGATTGATTCTTGAGGATGGAGCCCTCATGAATGGGATTAGTGCCCCTCTAAGAGTTCCAGGAGAGCTTGCTTTTCTCTGCTATCCGCTATGTGAGGATATAATAAGACATCTACCAACCCAGAGGAGGGCGCTCAACTGAACCTCACCCATGCTGGCACTCTGATCTCAGACTTCCAGCCCCAGAACTGTGAGAACTAAATTTCCGTTGTTTATAAGCCACCCAGTCTGTAGTTCTTTGTTATAGTAGCCCTGGTTGACTAACTAAGACAGTGGGCCACTCCAGAATGCAGGCCTGGCAGTTTTCTTCTCTGGGCACAGTTGAGACTTGATTCTCAGAATAAGGCCCATGACTCATGACACATGTAATATACCAAGCTTTGATTCATTTCTGGCTTTGCTGTTAAGGCAGGGTAACTCTGGACGTGTGCGTGGTGGCTTAAGGGGAGGCCATCCCTTGGTTTTGTAAAGAAAGGAATGAGGAAAGCCAACCACTGGCCTGGTTCTGTTCCCCAGTGTGCTAGTTATGGTCCTTGGGTTGTAAGCGATTGGAATTGACCCTTAACAGAATCCAAGGGACAGGATCCAACAAGGTGGAAGCTGGTGACAGGAACAGGTTGGCAAGTCTCATAAGTGGCCATGTCTGGAGTGAATCCTCTCCAGACGTTTTTCCCTTCCCTGCATGTCTATGTTGGAGATTCAGAGGCCCAGGGTAGAAGTGGCAATACTGCACTTGGTCATGTGTCTTGACTGGAGAAGGACAGGACACTTCGATTAACTATCTGGTGAAGACTGTATGCAGCTGAGGTGGGTATTTCCTCAAAGGGAAGCTGAGATGCTATTATGAGAATGGGTGTTGCGTGGCTGGAAAGCAACAAATGTCCACCACGATCTACTAGTGACATCTTATGGGCCGTAATCGTTTGCTGGTCTTTGAATCTAGAGGCTTTGTTGGCACTTGAGCCTCATGGAGATTTGTTCAGCTCACTTGCTTAAGGAGCAGATAGGTGGAGAGGAGCAGTTGCCAGAAAATAAATTTTTTTTAAAGCTCCTTTGCTTTGTTGCTCATATGTGTGGAAAAGGCTCAAGCAATCTTGTATATGGAGATAGATTTAGATAGCTGAATTCAGAGTGAATTACAGCTCCAGTTCACCCTGACCTCTCTGCAATCCATCAAGAAAAGTCTGAACTGGAGGATAGGAGGGAGGGGTGAAGGCCAGGATCATAGTTCTCTGTTCCATCTTTACACGTGCTCTCTTCTGATACCTTGAATCTTGCACTTAAAACGAAACGAAACAAAACTTTCCACGGGGGTTTAAGTCAGAAGAAGGAGGGCCTGAAAATCCAGGTGTCAGGGGACCAGGGAGATGACCTGACAATCTGGTATATCTGCAGATCTCTTCTTTTGAATAATTACATATAAGATTAAAAAACAAGAGGCCAGGTGTAGTGGCTCATGCCTGTAATCCCAGAACTCTGGAAGGCTGAGGTGGGAGGATTGCTTGAGTCCAGGAGTTCAAGATCAGCTCAGGCAACATACCGAGATTTCTTCTCTCTAAAAAAAAAAAAAAAATTAGTCCGGCATGGCAGCATGTGCCTGTAGTCATCACAGCTACTCAGGAGGCTGAGGTGGGAGGATTGCCTGAGTCCAGGAGTTTGAGGTTGTGGTGAGTCATGACACACTCGGCCTAGGTGACAGAGTGAAAGATTAAACAGCAGAATGGATGTAGATTTACCATATCTACTGAAGTCAGGCAGGGAAATGATATCATCCCAGGCCAAGAAGGGAAAATCAGTGTCTCTAAAGTAGATTTGTTCTCCTAGTTTGAAACCTGTAAGACCAGCAGGCAATGGCTCAATAGTTAGCTAAGTCTGTCAGCTCTTGTCATACTTGGGGCTTTGTGGAACTTTGGGACTTCCATAGCTGGAACGAGAGCTGTTCTTTTAGCATTAAATCTGTAGAAGATGCTGGTCCCCCCTCAGATTCATGATTATAATGGACTCTCAGAAATTAGCATTTCATTTGAGATATAGAATTTGCTAGGCTTTCTGCTTTCTTTGGAGAGCACAATCAAACATTACACTAGAAATGCTGTCCACTAGGAGAATGTAGTGGCCCATTCAAGAGGTCATGAATGTAAAGAGGGCGCCGAGTCCCAGGTGACCAGTTTATTAGAAAATTACTCTAGAAGAGATTAGACGATGTTTTAAGCTGCTTACAGTATTTTAGGAAGTAGGGTGAAAGATGCTATTTGCATGCAAAATAATCTCATAAGGGAATTTTTTTTTTAACATCACATTTATATAATGACATCTTGTAGCCAGCTGCTCTCACCCATCTGGCAACTTAAAGATTTCCTTTTAGTTTCTTTGATATAGAAATTACCTACCATTAGGTCTGCCACTGGGCCTATTTAATTGGTATTAAAAGAAAGCACCTCGTTTGCCAGATCTGCTGTGGTTTCTGGCGGAAGCTGTGAGTGACCAGCAAATCTCTGCTCAGGAGCTGCTGAGAGAATGCAATTACCTTTCTGTGTTCTCCCGAGGCTTGAGGGACTCAACTTATGAAAAGGATAACTAGCTTGTTGCTATTTCATGTGTGAAATTTTAATGAATTACTGGCAGTCTAATGGTGCTCTTTAAAAAAAAAAACCCAAAACCTATTTTAGAAATTTTAATAGCCTTAATGAGAATTTTTGATTAGTCTGTCATTCTTGTCTATTACAATTGATGAATTTCTATTTTTTTGTAGAAACGTTATTTATGCCCTCTGGGAGTTTTCATTTTATAATTAGAATGCTCTGCAAGCCTTATAGGTATGCTCCAGTGAATGCTCCTATGTAAACACAAATCTTTTTAGTCCTTAAAGGTAATTACATCTGACAATAGTAAATGCCAGGATGCTTATTTAAAGAAGGGGATGGTTTCTAGTATGATGGGGGAAAGCCTTTCACTCTGGAAAATCAGATGCTTTACAATATTATGAGCTCTTTTCCTACAGACAGCAGGTATAAGCCCCAGGGGCTAAACTAAGAGAAATCTGCTTTTAATGTAAAGAGGGAGAGTAAAAATAGATGTTAATTTTCCTTTGGTGGTCCTTTTTCTCCCCCCACCAAGAGTGTTATTTCTCCAGGGTTTGTTTGCAGCTGTCTTTCTTGTTACAATCAGTTATTCCGTAATCACCTTGTGGGGGCTTCTCTGGAGACTTGTCCACTGCAGTGCAGGGAATATTCTCGATTAACGTGGTGAGATTGCCATGGAGACAGATTGCCTAGTGTCAGGTCTTGCCTAGTGTTGGGAATTTACAATCCCCAGACGTGTTTGTGAGCTGGACAGTGTAGTTACCAGGGACGTTTCTGGAAGTCATTTTCTCCGTCCTTTGAAGGGCAGTGGTGTTTGGGAAAACTAGCTCTTGGTTCCTTTCTGGGCAGGAGCTGTGCTGCTTTAGTTCCTGCGGGTTGCTGCTTTGTTCTTCTCGGTCTGAACGGCTGCTGCAAAAAATACTCCCGACTGCCTAACCTTTAGAATGTAAACAGGGAAGAACTCGTTGTTTAGATGTAGCGTTGTAGGGGACATGTTAATGCTTTGATTCAGACAATTGTTCAAGAGAAACCAGAAAGTCTGCTATAGTCTCAAATGTTGTTTTAATAATAATAATAAATATAAACCTGAAAGGGACTTGCATAGCTATACTGTATTTTATTTTTGAAACTGAGTTCCTACCACAGAGGTATTGTGAAGATCCCAGAAGCATTAATCACAAAATAAGTAAAAATATTAATTTATCTGCCAAGTCAAAAAAGTTGTGAATTTGTCAGGGAGAGGAAGGTATAAGAGATGGACTTTACAAGAATGCCTTTTATGCTTTTTACATGTACCATCTTCATTTATCTTTAGAACAACCCTGTGATAAAGGCATTATTATTTCCTCTCCTTTACAAAAAGCAAACCAAGAAGGTAAACAGGAGATAGGTTTGTGATTAATTAGAGCTGTTAAAAGGTACAATTGTGGCTTCTGCCACAGCACTGGAGACTAGAGTCTCTTGACCACTTTCACTGTGCCTTGGGTCCCTGCAGTCTAGGACAACCCTGCTACTCGATGCTGCTACAATTCCTTGGTGGGAGAAGAGGGCAGATGTAGGGGGAGTCGGGACTGTGACTTTAGTTATAGCAGGTCACATGCTGCTCAGGTTATAAGGGTTTATCTCTGGCTCCTGCCCACCCAGATGAGTCAAAACACATTTTGGGCAGTTCCGTAGCTCACCCTCAGCTTCATGGTCTCATTGCCTCTCTGGCCAATTGGAGCCAAAGAACACAGGGAGTATGTTTCTTCCAGATGTTGTTGTATCTCATCTCTTTACTTGGGGGGAGTTGGTGTGTGGATAATATGACCATATGCTGGCTGGTTTCTAGTCAAGTACAGTTAAAAGTTTCACCTTTATCTTACTTAAACTGGAAAAGTAAATTCATCTTGCTTTGGATTTCCCTGTTCCTAAATTTCAGAAGCTAGAACTGAAAAGTTAGGGATGCATCCAAATAGAGGAAGGACATTTCCCAAAGTGTTCATGGTGAGTTTCTCTGGGGGAAGGAATGGAATTAGAAGGGAGGGGTGAAGGAGATCTTTTAAGTTTTAGTGTATCCCCTATATTACTTGAATTCTTAATGTTGAGAATATAGTCTGAATTATTTGTGTGTTTAGAAAACATACAACTTTTAAAGCAATAAATAAATAAATAAAAGGAACACAGCAGCACTGCTTTGATAGCTCATGGATGTAGCAGACTGTAGAGAATATAGATCCTTTAATTGGATGAAATCCAGTCTGCACACTAAGGTTGTTGATGGATGTTTTAAGCCAGGAATTGGAACTGAATGAAATATAGATTTGGTTCAGGTTCAGTTCAAAGGCTACTCAGATATTCTGGTTTAGTTTCAGGTCAATAATTTTAGAAGAAGGCTTAAGTATAGTGCAGTCCAGTTGAGAAAGGAAATAGGGTTGACTCGGTTTTGGATTCAGCAAAGTAATAGTTTATTCTGGGTTTTGCTTCTGGCTGCTGCCTTAAATGGAACTGTGATACAAAAGTGAAGCCATTGGGTGTTAATTTTACCTGACATGGAGGCTCACTGTACCATTTTCTGACTATTAGGTGAAATAATGAAACCGGAAGCTGCAGAACTAAACTATCACACAGTGTTTTCTTTATATTGGGATAAATGTGTAGTATTCAAGTAGGTTCCTTGAGACATGACGTATTCTATTAATGAAGTCACAGATTAGGATCTCAGTTTTTCTCTCACTTAAAAAAAAAATTCCCTATGGTTCAGGGCTGTTTTCCCAGGGGATTTTCACAAAATGGATTTTGTGGACTGAGAACTGAGGTGAGACTTGGAACATTGCGGACACTCTCGCTACTGACTGCAATGAAACGAGTGTGGACTTGATGGTAAACATTGTGACGAAAAGTATGTTGGGTTTTGTTTTGCTTGCCAAGAAGATATTTGAGAGACTCAATAGGGCCATGTGGTTTTCATTGAATCCTTTTTATGCACTCTGTCTTTGAGAGATGATTTTTTCATTGGGGATAGCTATTGACTGGCTTGAGAACTGCACCTTTTCCACTTTTTCCCTCAATTTACACTGTCAAATTTGGCAGTTCTTCCTTTGAAGGCACTAACAAATGCTACCCTACAGACTGAGAAGTGGTTATGTAGGATCTCTGCACGATATTCTAGATTGGCTGCTTTTTCTTTCTTGGGATTACCTGACATCATAGGAGATTATTCTATTTGAACTCTCCAGCAGAGTCAATTAATTCTGGCTTCCTGGGGGAGACAGTGGTAGTGAAATGTGTGTTTGTGTAGCAGTAGTCTTCCTGCAGGGCTACCCTCTCTTCCTACCTCAGATATAGATAGAGATTCTCAGATTCAGAGGATTTGGGCCTTAGTGTTCTATTAAACAATGCCAATGTGTTCCTTTGTTTGGCTCTTTCTGTTAATGAAACAGTACCACAATTAATTCATAATTAGGATGCCTTAGAGGTCTGTTTCCCTTTGAATCAAACACTAGAGAGAATATGCCTCTAGTAAAACCTCCAGGATATTCCTCAACAAAAGCAAAGTGCGTGTAAAGAATTTAGGGTATCACTGCTAGTGGGATCAGCTCAGGTGGTTGGTGGAACCAGTTTACTTAAATGGTGCATCTCAAGAGAGGGGGTATTTTCCTTAGACTAGTTTTGATCAGTTAACTAGGACCCTTCTTGCCAAATAGTAAGAACAGAAACTCTCACTACGTAACAGCTCCTTATTGTGTCCTTTTTGTATTTTTCACGGGGAGTGACTATTTTTAGAACTCTTCCTGAGGGTTGCATGCTCAATTTCTTTAATCTGTAACTCTTCTTGGCTGTGTTTTGCAGGAGAAGCTGTGCCTGAGGATGAGCAGATCAGTGCTAAGGACCAGAAGAACCTTGAGCCTTGTGATAACACCCCGATCATAGACAATATTGCTCCTGTTGTTGCTGGCATCTCTACAGAGGAGAAGGAGAAGTATGATGAGGAGATCTCCAGTCTCTACAGACAGCTGGACGATAAGGTCTATGGCCAGAGATTTATAGTCCTCATTCCAGTACAAAGATGGCAGGTCCCAGACAGCGTCAAGCCCTAGAACTGATGTGGAGCTGCAGACTGATCTTTATGTCTAGCTTCCAGATATTTACCCTCTTGATGGTATAGACTTGATGGTACATGGGAGCTTGATTTGTGTGCAATGTAAATATTCATGGAAATGTGACTGGAATAGTAGGGTGCTAGTCTCCATAGACAGGCAGGTGCTATTTGGAGTCATCACTTCTAGAAACTGGACTGGCTGATGACTGCATGACAGTGGGGATGTGTGAGTACCTAAGTCACTCTTCCTTCCTTCTCTGGGCATATCCCTCAGCTCTTGGAAACTCTGACAGTAGCCCCAGCTAGGGGCAAGGATAGTGACTCTTAAAACTCAAGTGTGTACCTTAATCATGCAGCCCTAAGACCCTGGGATGATGGCTTCACCTACGAGAAAGCTCTTTTCAGGGCATATGGTTGAATGAAGTAGTTTGAACATGGTAATTGGAGACATCCAATTTTATGACAAACTTTTGGGATTCAAGTAGTCATGTAAATGCAGAAGTTGGAATAGAGGAAAAGAGTCCTTGGAGAACACGGTATCATTCAGTCCCAATAAAGGCTGGGTTAGAAATCCCAGAGGCATAGGAAATTAAATTGGTGTTTCACGTGATCTTGGCATATTGCCCTTGGAATATTCTAAATCCTTTCAGTTCATTTCATCAAGGTTGCTGATATTTTTAGTCTGATTTAATCTTTTCTGCTGTGGCTCAGCTCAAGAGTGCTTGGGGACACCTCTGGCTTGGATGAAACAGCTTTGTTATGTTAACGTCGCCATTAATCTTACAAGCCTCTCTCTTTGGGGTAAAGCTCAGAGTCTGGTATCACCTTTACAATCTGAATGTGACTGGTTGCCTTAAGGAAGCTAGTCCTGCTTGTTTATGATTCTGAGAGTTTGCTTTATGACCACAGTATTAAACTGAGGTCGCCCTACCCTTCTGAAAGCACATTTAATAAAATATTCACACGTGAGAGCGAGGTTACTTGCCCCTTAGGCTCTAGACATACTGTTATCTTCTACTTCTACCAGGTGTTTTATGAAAAACTTCAAAGTAAGAGAAAAATGATATCAGTAGAAGGTTAACAGTATATGCTATTTATTGGTTTCTCCAAAGAATTGCTATTGTTTAAATAGTGGAAAAAGAAGGCAGACCATATGCAGATTTTTTCCCCCTCATTTTAGAATCGTTGGGCTCATTTTTAGTAATAACAGAGAAGCACAGAGAATCCCAGATGAAGGGTGAGAACCTGACTCCATAATCTGTTCTCTATGAATTGATGCCTGCCATGGTGGAATCGTTATCATTTACCTTAGTGGCATGAGACTCTTTCACTGATCTGAGGGAGACTTTGAAATTTCGATCCCAGCTTTTGAAATGTAGCAATGAGGGCTGAGCTCAGAGACATGAAAATGCCATGTCTGAGGTATGCAGTTGGGAGCTGGAGAGCTGACTGGAGAGTCTGTCTCCTGATGGCCAGTCTATGGCATTTTCTGATACATTGTTTTCCTGTAACACGTGCCTTGAAAATCTTGTGAAGCACCCTGTTCCAGGTTAGCATCTACGTAGGCTGATGCTGAAAGATGTGAGGGAGGACTGAGCCTAAAAGTCTCAGCCTTAGAGGGCACCACAGCTAATGGCTTGCCCTTAGTAACTCTATCCATGGACTGCCTGATTATGTCTTACCAGCTGTCATGCTTAAGTGTCCTCCTCGCAAGGGATCTAGTACTTCGATGTTTCTGGTTGTTTGGTACTTGGAGAATATGAGTTGGTACATGGCATCATCATAGATTATTGAGTGGTAGGACTGGAAGTTTCTAGGTCTAGGTGAGACACTAGCCCAAAATAGTGACATGACTTATCCAAGTTTATATCACCACAGGTGGCAGAACTGGAATGAGGTTACATATCTTTTGACTCCCACTCCAGTGCTCATCCCATTTTGGCCTTAGCCTTTTAAATGAGGAACTGGTCAGCCCCTGTGAATCTGTTTAGGGTATGATGGGAGAAAGACTACATGGTTTTCTTCTGACTGCCCATTCTGTCCATCCTCCCAGCTACTCCTGTACTGCCCTGCCAGGGGTCTAAGCACAGGTACTCTTCAAGGCAGTGCTGTATGAAGGCAACACATACACTGTGGAATAAGATCTGTGACTTCACAATACTGAGACCTGGGCTAATGCCCTACCCTGCTGAAGATGCCCATGGGGCTTGTGTCTGTTACTCAAAAGGTTGCAATGGGGATGAAATGTTTCTCATATATAGCTAGTGGTCAATAAATATTAGTTCCCATCCTCCTTTTTGGTCTTATTCCTCTGGGTCCTGTTTGTTTGAGGGAGAAGCCATGTCATATGTGGCATGGAAGGGCAGGGTGCCATGGTAGGCTGTCAACATGAACAGACTGGTATTGACACTGCCTCGCTCTTTTTCCTTGTCCCCTCTACAATACTGCTCTACTTTTGGAGATATATGAGAGGAATCCAGTCTAAGGAGAAATACAAATTGATTACCTATTATGCTGATTACCATGGCAATAAAAACATCTTTATAATTAAAGGTGACCAGTTGGCAACTGGAATGGACTAGTTTCTCATTTATAGAGCTGTACATGCTATTTCATGCTTTAGAAAAATTAAAGTATAAGAATATTTTCTGAAAAGTGCTTTGAAATCTGTTATCCATGGACTAGATGTTTAGAGTCAGCATCACGAGTGTGACTCACACATGTTCTAAGAGATGCACTTGAATGTCTCGGTAGGGACGGCACAGCACACCTTATCCTGGAGGTTTTGAAAGATGTTTTTAAAATCACAATAGACTACACTAATTCCCTAAAGAGGCTCCCTTAAAAGAGTAAATGTAGTTTGGGAAATATCTCTGGGATAAGTGATCCATGGCTCCCCGATGTTAAAATTTGGGGGTCTTTGAAGTTAAGTGGTTTAAATTTAAGTGCTGAGGAGCATAAGCACAAAATTATTTCTGGCAACTGACATGCAAAGTTGGTAAAGTGGAAGAGAAAATATGTCTACAAAATAGTCTCCTAGTTGAAGTACCACATTTTCGAGGTTTCACGCTGGTGTAATTTCCCTAATTTTCCTGCCAGAAATATGATTTGGAAAGAATGTAGAACCATTAAGGAGACATTGATGTGATAAGTTCAGTAGAAACAGGATCTCTCAGAATAAAGAAGTAAGGCCAAAAGACGCTCTACACAAAGGAAAAGAAGATACAGATCTTGTACTGTTGATTTTAGAATATTCTTGCTCCTTGGAAAGAGCTCCTTTGTGAGTTAACCAGATTCAAATGTATGCGTACACACCACCAAACAGGCTGGGGAATATTCTGTGGAAAATTGAGATTTTGTAGCCCAGGCCCTTAAGTGTACCCTCTTATCTCACCTCTGAAAAAGGTAGGAAGCACAGTACAGGGTTTTTTATATGGGCTGCTGATAAGAACACCTAGACAGGACCTGGCACAAAGAGTGACCCAATCATGTGGAACTGAATCTGACTCTGGAGTTTGGACCCTAGAATTGTCATCAAAAATAATGTTTCTAAGAAGGAGGCAAATGGGAAGCCAGGTTATCATTCTTCGCAGGCTGTGCTTAACATTTCATTTGAAATCATGAAAACAATTGCAGCGAAGACTCCATTTCTTACACAGCTAGGCGTTGTCACTTGCTGCCTTGCCTGTGCTGGGGTGGTTAGTGTCTAAGGAGAGGTGGGAGAGGTGGGCAGTGAACACCCTTGCTTTTGTGGCAGCAACACCTAGTGGCAGAAAATGAGAGCGAGGAGAGTGAATTCACTTTTCCCACTACCGTGACTGCTCAGAAAGTCAGCATGAACGATTCTTCACCTTAGCTGCTGTGACTTTTTTTGTGTGTATAACTGGTAAGAAAACTAGCTTCCAATCAAAAAGGAGATTTGCCAGTGCCGAAGATTAACTCTCTAGTAAATGTTTTTCCAGTCTAACTGAAAGGTTAGAAGTGGAAATATTGGTCTTTCCTACCCATCAGGTGGCAGCATTCCTGGTTACTGATGCATTTGACAAGACTTGGGATGTTCATATATTACAGTGCAGATGGTTAGAAATTCGCTTCCTTATTTTTTGAGTTAGGAATTCACTGGTAATGTCTTTGAATTCCCAAGCCCCAGATCTCTGATTTCTGGATGAGTAGGAATTGGGTTGAATGTGCAGGGTATTATATATCCCAGAATATCCAGCTGTTTCATCTGCTGAGAAAGGTGGATGAAGGGGTATTTTAACCAAATAAGATCTTGGAACCAGTTTATATTCTGTGGAGGTGCACCGCACCATTCCCTTCATCTTATGAGCAAGCTTATGTAGCCGACTGTTGTCGGGAAACCAGACTATCAAAAATGACATAACTAACCACAAAAATCAAACGTGATGTTTCATTTCAGGACGATGAAATTAACCAGCAGAGCCAGCTGGCTGAAAAACTGAAGCAACAGATGCTGGATCAGGATGAGGTAAAGAATGCAATAATTTTTTTTTAACAAAGTTGTTGTATTACTCTTGGTTGTCGATGCTTGTTCCAGAAATTTAATTTGCTAGAATTTTTTTAAATCACTGAATTATGTAGAAAATTTGTTTCCCTTCAATATCTGTTAAAAGCTGATTTTCACTGAATGTAGAAAATAAATGTCTGACTTTTGAGAGCTCTGGGATTTTTGCGAATCAGTAGCTGGTAGCTACACTTAGTCATGGGAGAGCAGAGACCTTTGGCTTGGTAGTTGGGCAAAGATGATTCTTTTTTTTCTCCCCCCCCCCTTTTTAAAGGAGATGTGGTCTCGCTCTGTCTCCCAGGCTGGAGTGCAGTGGTATGATCATAGCTCATTACAACCCTGATCTCCTGGGCTCAAGTGATCCTTCTGCCTCAGCATCCCTGGTAGCTACAGATGTGAGCCACCATGCCCTATTTTGGGCAAGGATGATTCCATTTCCTCATACCCAGCACTACTGTGTCCTGCTGCTGTAGCCTATTTCAGTTTTGCAAATCAGCCGACTGAGGTCTTTGATATATGCCATGTTCTGCTATCCTGTAGGGAAACAAAAATGAAAGCAGAGGGTAGAGGAGGGGAAAGCAAAGAGGAGAGGGACCCAAGTGCTGTGTCAGCATATATGTGATACATTAAAAAGGAAGCGAATTGTTTTCAATCGCTTCCCCAAAGCATTCAATTCTTCAGTTAGGGTTTTTATTACGTTATGTTTTGCCAAGTATTTTACAAACAAGAACCTAAACAAAGGACAGTCAGCCAATCTATCAAACATAAGCGATTAGTAATTCCTTTGCTGAGGGCCATCTACATATTGTACTCTTTTTATTTTTATTTTTTGAGTCGGGGGTCTCACTCTGTTGCCCAGGCTGAACTGCACGATCATGGCTCACTGCAGGTCCGACCTCCTCCTGGGCTCAAGCGATCCACTTGCCTCATCCTCTGAGTAGCTGGGACTGCTGGCGCATACCACCAAGCCTGGCTAATTTTTTTTTTTTTTTTTTTGAGTTGGAGTCTCACTCTGTCGCCCAGACTGGAGTGCAGTGGCCGCTCCCGGCCACCGCAACCTCGACCTGCTGGGCTCCGGCGATTCTTCTGCCTCAGCCTTCCGAGTAGCTGGAACTATATGTGCGTGCTACCACGCCCGGCTAATTTTTTTATTTATTGTAGAGATGAGGTCTCGCCAAGTTGCCCAGGCGGGTCTCGAACCCGCAGGCTCAGGCAATCCACTCATCTCAGCCTCCCAAAGCGTAGGATTACAGGCTGAGCCACCGTGCCCAGCTCTGGCTAATTTTTTGATTTTTTTTTTTGGTAGATACAAGGTCTTACTATGATGCCCAAGCTGAAACTTTTGTGCTTTCAGTTGCTTTCTGCTTTGTTGCTAACATGGTATGGGTTGGATCTCACAGCGCATTGACAGCAGGTGGCTTGGGTTTATGTCCTAGGTATCCCAGTCCCCCACTCCCTTCTTCCTCTTTGTGCCCTGTCATCTCTTCAGGGCAACGCGCCCCCCCCATGCTTCCCTTGGTAGGGAGATAACCTATGCCTTTGTGACCAGGTGAGCCATATTTAATTGATTCATTGATTTAGTTTAAGGTCTTCGCTCTAGTTGAAGCCTTCTGTGTGCTTAGTGTTTTCTGCCCTTCTCCCGTTCTCTCTGTTGCGTCCGCAGCATGGGCACAGCTGCCTGGGATAAAACTTCCTTTCTGTTATTGTTCAGACTCTTTAATGTTTTTCTTTTTCTGTATTACCAAGGCAATATCTGTTCACTAGAGAAAAAATTCAGAAAACACAATAGGACAGAGATAATGAAAGCATCCACAAGCCCAGGCATTCACTTTTAACTAATGATAATGTTTGCATTATATCCTTCTATATATTCATGATGGATGTTAAGACAAAGTGACTGATCGTCCTTTTAAACTGTTTTGCCTGAAATCAACCTGTTTACAGTGTGAAATCTTGATAATATTTTAAAAGCTATGTAAGTATAGCTATGGCTCTTGGAAAGGATTTCCCCATCCTCTGTTTAGCCGACCAGCTACAGAGCACAGTGGTTTTTTGTTTTGTTTTGTTTTGTTTTTTTAGTCAGAGTCTCACTCTGTCACCCAGGCTGGAGTGCAGTGGCATGCTCAGGGCCACTACAGCCTCGACCTCCTGGGTTCAGGCAGTCCTTCTGCCTCAGCCTTCCAAGAAACTGGAACCACAGGTGTGTGCCACCACACCTGGCTAATTTTTTAATTTATTGTAGAGATGAAGTCACACCAAGGTGCCCAGGCTGCTCTCAAACCCCGGGCTCAGGCAGTCCTCTCACCTCCGCCTCCCAAAGTGCTGGGATTACAGGCATGAGCCACCACACCTGGCTAGCACAGTGATTTTTAATGTGTAATTTACTCTTTGAGCAAAGTCTGTACAGCTTTAAAATAAAACCAAAAAGAGAAACAGATTTTAAAAACAAGAACATGTCTTTTTAATAATTTTATTTAGCATCTGGATCATATAGTGGGGTTTCCCATCATCCTGAACTTTTCCAGCTTGTTTTCTTGTATTTGATTTCAAAATGGCTTTCTTTAGGATACAGCACAGAACGTAAACATCTGAACATTAGATTCACCAGGTCCATGCCATCTCACTTCCCCAGCTTTTAGCTTCCACGAGAAGAGACTATGAGAAGATACAGGAGGAGCTGACGCGTCTCCAGATTGAGAACGAGGCAGCCAAAGATGAGGTGAAAGAAGTTCTCCAGGCCCTGGAGGAGCTGGCTGTCAATTATGACCAGAAGTCACAGGAAGTGGAGGACAAGACCAGGGCCAATGAGCAGCTGACGGATGAGCTGGCTCAGAAAACGGTGGGAGCATTTGTGTCTGGGGAGCGGGGCTTCCTCGGCTGCCATTCCTGTACTTAGACTGATGTTTGTTGACAGACAGCTTGTCTAGGAAGGCAGTGACTGGATGGTTATTTAGTGTTGGACTTAGATGCATTCTCTGAGGTCCTCCAACAATCAAAACACTTTGTGGAGGTGACTTTTGTCCACTCATCTTGGAATTGCATATCACAGCTGTCTATCCAGATAATTTATTACATCAGCAGGGACTCCTTGTGGGAAGAGTCAAGAGTAAAGACTTTGGAGCCAGAAAAATGCTAGTCACAAATTTGATTTCACAGCTCTTGGTCTTTAGTCAAGACACTTAAATTTCTAGAGTACTCCATTCCCTTACTTGTAAAAATGATGATAACATTCTCTTTGCACAGTGTGAGAATTAGTACCAGCTGATGTAAAGCACTTAGCAGAGACCCTTGCACATGCTACAGTACCAATCAGTGAATCTCAAAGTGTTGCTCTTAACAAGCAAGAGTGGGGGACCCACAGGAGGAAGGGACTTCACTCTTCCTGCTGATGCCTTCCTGGATGAAGTCCATTCCTTCCCCTCCACTTCTCATCCCTGCTATTCCCTTCAGGAGCTCAGAACTAAGCTGTCCTTGCTTGGTTGCTGCCCTGTTTTAAGCCGGTGCTTTTCAGTCTGCCCATTTCCTTGTTTCTAGATTATCCAAGTGAAAGAACCACAGGTTCTGCCCAGTAAGCTAGCAGCAGCAGGGCCAGTGAGCATTTGGCACCATGCTGGTGGTGGGATGTGTCCTTTCCTACCTGGAAAATGGGTAGCAGAGAAGCGGAGTGGCTGTAACCCGCTGCCCTTGGCACCTTTGCCCAATGGCTTGGCGTCATGGGGTTGTGCCCAGCCTGCTTTGTGGAAAACATCCAGTTCTCTCGGGCAAGGGGAAGTAGCAGATGGAACAGGAGAGTGGGGCTGATGGGAATTGCTCCTCCCTACACACATTCAGTTGCATGGAGGAAGACTTTCCTACTGCTTCCTCCTGTGGATTTTAAAAACAAGACGACATAAGTGGTTGGCAATGCCAGACCAAACAAACTCATTCGGAAGAATTCAGTTAGGAAAGGGGAAGACTTTGATTTTCTCGGCTTAGTGTTTCAACAGGATTCTTTGAGGTACTCCTTGGTATTATTTGCTTCTCAAAACAATAAAATGTTTTTCGTAATACATTAATAACCAGTTTAGGATACTATTTTTAGTCAGATCACTAAAAAATGCTCTAATACAGTTGCATATGGAATAATTATGTAAGTGACTTTGCATTTAACTCCATAATTTTAGGAGTAGGGGGGTTCTTTGTTGGCTGACTTAATACCAAGATGCCGAAAGATGGCTGTTCTACTGATGTTGAGAGTTAGTTAAGAATCCATAATTTTTGGCAATGTACATAAAAGATGAAGACAAAATGGGTGGGTTAAAGTTTGGTCAGAAAATACAGGTTCTGCTATACAGTAAGAAGCTATCTGTTAAACCTAACTAATTTTGAAAAATTAGTTGAATTTTGAATAGCATTTAATTCAGCTTCACCGTGAAAATTAGAAGACCTTTTCTGAGTTGTTTTCTGAATCTATTAATGTTCCTCTGGGCCATCTATTCCAGACCTATCTATTTTTATGACGTCAGGTGGGAATATAGAAGTGGCCCAGGGAACAGGTTTGTTTAGAAGCAGAGGTGGGGACATCTACAGGTCTGTATAGACCCTGGAATAAAACAGGGTGGACTGAAACAGCATCTGGTAAGTGGAAAGATGTGAGTAAATGCTATAAATGTAAGGACTCCTTCTTTGGCTTTATTTATTTATTTATTTATTTATTTATTGAGTTGGAGTCTCACTCTGTGGCCCAGAATGAAGTGTAGTGTTACGCTCCCGGCAACTGCAGCCTTAACCTGCTAGGCTCCAGTGATCCTTCTGCCTCAGCCTTCCAAGTAGCCAGAATTATAGGTGTGTGCTACCACACCTGGCTAATTTTTGATTTATTGTAGAGACAAGGTCTTGCCAAGTTGCCCAGGTGGGTCTCGAACCCGTGGACTCAGGCAATCCACTTGCCTCGGCCTCCCAAAGTGTTGGGATTACAGGCTGAGCCACTGAGTCCGGTAACTTTATTTTTAATAACTTATTTCACTGACCTGGAAATTGTCATCTGATATGTAGACATATAGCATGCCATGCCCTGTGATACAACTTGTTGATCTGGAATTCCTCTTCCTATCCAAGAAAGCAGTGCTAGGCTACAGTTTGCCTTAGAAGGACTTTTATACTGAAGACACGAGAATCAATAAAAGAACGCCATCCTACACGATGCTGTTATTTTTTGTCATGCTTTATGAAACTGATGAGCAACCCTTGTAATTTGTTGTTCATATTTGTTTTTCAGACTTCCCTGACGACCACACAGAGAGAGCTGAGTCAGCTACAAGAGCTTAGCAACCACCAGAAAAAAAGGGCCACCGAGATCCTGAATTTGTTGTTGAAGGATCTGGGGGAGATAGGTGGAATTATTGGCACCAACGACGTGAAGACCGTAAGCCAGCCCTTTTTATCTTCTCTGCCGGCTCTTATCATGGCATAATTTTAAGTTAGCAGGGTCGCGTTTTCGTCTTTTAAGTATTCAGTGCTTAGCATTGTGCTTTGTGTCTGCCATGTGCTCGGAAGTATTTGAATGAATGACCAAAAAAAGGACTGATGGAATGACTAAGTCAATAATTGTTGGGTGAAGAGGAGGAGAAAAAACATTTACCTTTCAAATCTAGAGAATGTCTTCAAATCTTGGTTGGCTTTAAGTGAACTGGCTTATTCCTCGAATTTATTTGCCAGTGTCACAGAAGTTTGGAATTAGACATGTTAAGCAACAGTTCTTGTCTCAGAATTGTGTTTATCCTTTTCTAAAATAACCCAGTAGAGTGAAAATTCTCCAACCAGTTAGTATGAATCAGGAAAGCTTTTAGCTGAAAGTGACAGGATTCTAACAGTGGCTTAAGAAATAAAGCCACATTTAATTATTCACAATATAAGTCTAGAATCTTCCTCACCTGGGAGCTTATTGGAACTATAGCCTCTCAGGCCCTGCCTCAGACCTACTGAGTCAGAATCTGCATTTTAACAAGAGTCTCCAGGTGATTCTTATGTTTATTATCATTTGAGAAGCAAATTTTGGTTTGGTACAGTAGCTCAATAATGTCAAGGATGCAGGTTTTTTCTCTGTTTCCTTTCTGCTGTCCTCAGCCTGTTTCCTTTTCATAGCTTTAGGATTGTGCCTCATGGTAGCAATATGGCTGCTACAGCACCAGTCCTCACATCCTCACTCAACCATATCTAAGGCAGAATGGGCTGAAAAGGCCTGTTTTCATCCAGGAGGGAAACATATCCCAGAAGTCCCCATTAAACATACCTTTATACTTCACTGGCTAGAATTGGATCATATGACCACCCCAAACAGCTGAGAAAGAAAAGGGGAACAGGATTACTATAATTGGATTAAACCCATCATGATTAATCCCCTGAGGTTGGTGCTCTTGATAGCAAGGAAGAAAGAGATGTGGGGAGAACCAGTGTGGTACAAAGTTGTCCAGAAACTAGGAACAGGGAAGAGAGAGAATAAAAATGTTATCAGCTAAGAACATTGACAGTTTGCCAGCAAATATAGATGCCACTGTTGTCATTAACCAGAAAAGCAGATTAGAGACATTTAAAAAATAGCTTTATTGAGGTATAATTTACTTACATCGAGCTACACATATTTAAAGTGTACAGTTTGGGATATTTTGACATATGTGTACACATGAAACCATGACCACCATTAAGATAATGAACATATCTATCTCTCCCAAAAGTGTGTGTCCCTGTTTTTGGTCTATTTCGTTGACATATGCTTTACGCAAATACCAAAATGTTGGTTTTAAGAAATATATTATTATTATTATTATTTGTAGAGATGGGGTCTTACTACATTACCCAGGCTGTTCTACTGTTCTCTATTTCCTGGCCTCAAGCGATCCTCCCACCTCGGCCTCCCAAAATGCTGGGATTGCAAGCATGAGCCACCACACCCAGCGATCGTATTTTGATCACCATAGCTTTATAATAATACAGCATCCTTCTCTCTCTCTCTCTCTCCCTCATTTACTTTTAAATAACTATATTTTCTAATCTAAAAATAATAACAATACAGTATCTTGTCAGTGATATACGCATGTTGGTTTATCAAGCTGGGGAGTGGTGTTATATTGCTTACCTTCCACTCACATATTCCTAAAACCAAATTCTTTGAGTTTAGCCATTTTATCTTTAGAAGGTAGCGCATGCCTGTAATTCTGGCTACTCGGAAGGCTGAGGCGGAAGGATCGCCGGAGCCCAGCAGGTCGAGGCTGCGGTGGCCGGAAGCGGCCACTGCACTCCAGTCTGGGCGACAGAGTGAGACTCTAACTCAAAAAAAAAAAAGAAGAAGGCTGAATTATATATACATTGATCTGCTGAGTAGGGACACTCAGGTCGTGAGTTGGGTTGTTAAATACTGGAAAACACTCCCAAGATTAGGTTCCCATATGTAGACCATTTCTAGGAAACATCTAAAGCCCTTTCTGGATGGTGTAGCATGTCTAGGCTTAGAGTTTGTGGTCTCTTTAAACTTAACCATTCTTTCATGGAACCTCTATTGTAACTGAATATTTCATGAATCCTTGTGAATGAATCTAATTTTAGCACAGATTTCTCAGATACTATAGAGTTAATCTTGTTACGCTTCAGTCTGGCAATTTTATATTCAAGGATTTAATTTTTTGCACCATACGTTGCTGTTGAGCGATAAAATTCTGAGGTGGGGTGATTCAATGGCCCGTGATACGATATGAAGGTAGGGTTGATTTATGGGAAGCTGGTGCCTGCTGCTGATAACGATAAAGGAAGAAGGTATTTTTATGCTGAGTTCTAAAATAGAGCTGATGAAAATGCTAATGAAATCAAGGAGCGTCTGGGTGCTTCAGCGTTAGAAAAAAGAGTCCTTTCCTTTGGGAATCTGAAGTATGATTGAGATTATTTTTGAATACTCGATTGGATGTTTTTGAGATTATTTTTGGATTCCAGACATTGGATACCCTAGTTAATTTCATTGATAACTCTCACTTATAAATCATTATATTCTCAATCATTCTGTTTTTTTTTTCTTTCTTACAGTTATAATTTAACTGTTAGGGCTAATGGAGGAGCTGTATGACTTTGGGCAACTTGCTGTACTTCTCTGGGTTCCACTCTCCTAATTTGTAAAATGACAAGATGAGATCAGATAATCTCAAAGGTTGTCAGCTTAGAAATTACGCGACTTCTACAAATACTTGTTGGATTTATCATTATAGGTACAGCTACTTTTCTTATTGGTCATGACCATCAATTGATCTGGTAATTATTTTGATATAAGAAAATAAGCAGATTAAGGAAATCTATTTTAGCGATCTTGCATTTTTGTCCTAAAATCCTATTAGATTCCCACAAGTTTCCTCTTGGTAGGACTTTGGGGTGAGGGGAAAAGATGAGTGTTAGAATCTCCCCCATTCCTCAGTTCCAGAATATGACACACTCAGCCAGCCAGGAAAGAGCAAAAAAGCCAGAATCTGCCCTCCCCCCTAGCCCCACCCTGCGGTGTCTTGAAACATTTCCAGAGTCCAGACATTATTTTGCTTACTCGACAAAACAAGTGAGTCCAGTGTTCACTTTATTCAGGTTTGCTGGTGAGCCTCTCGTGTATCTGTGGCCCTGGGCTTACCTTCAGTCGAAGATTTCCAGGAAACTAGTCACAACTGAATAGAAAATTGAGGTAGAGGAAATGCAAGGGATTAGACTGGCTGCCCTAAACTTTTTTCGACCCACACTGACTGCATTCAGTCCCATTCTGACTTGTAGGCCTTAGAATGTGAAAAGTCGCCTTCCTTACCTTGGACCTGGCCTAGAAATGACAGTGGTTCCTCTCCAGGCACAGCCAAGCCATGCTCAAGAGACGTGGGGCGGGGCCGGGGCAAGGCCACTCCACCCATAGAGGCAGGTGGAAGCCACAGGCCACGCCTTCTGGCGATTTCCTGGTGCCAGCTTTATTCCTGGACTGGTCATCTGTACTGGATCCCATGGTCCATATGTACTGCTGGGGCATTGTCAGACCCTGGGAGAGTTGTAAATAACAGTTCAGCAGCAAATTCTTATTATTCTTTTTGAAATAACAGTGTACTGGAATTACTGGAAACTTTTGAGCGTGAAACCACTCACAATATGAACTCTGCATTGGTAAGAATCCTCACAGTTAAAATCCATTTGGGGCTGAGCCCAGTGGCTCATGCCTGTAACCCCCGCACTTTGGGAGGTGAGAGAGGACTGCCTGAGCCCAGGAATTCAAGAGCAGCCTGGGCATCTTGGTGAGACCTCATCTCCATAATAAATCAAAAATTAACTGGGCCTGGTGGCATGTGCCTGTAGACCCAGCTACATGGAAGGCTGAGGCAGAAGGATTGCCGGAGACCGGTAGGTCGAGGCAGCGATGGCTGTGACGGTGATCGAGTCACTGCACTCCAGCCTGGGCGACAGAGAGAGACTTTGACACACACACACACACACACACACACACACACCCATTTTTGGGGATTATTGTTTATTTCTATCAGGCACGTACTCAAAAATCTCCTTTTCATTCTCCTAAGACAAGAATAGGCTTCAGAAGTTATGGTTCTGGTTTGGGAGAAGAAGCATCCAGCTCTCACTTTGGTGGACGTCTGTCTTTATATATTTTTTGCTCTGCCCCAACTTACATGGGATCTGGGCATAAAACACTATGTGTCCTACTTTGGCAGACTTAGAAAAGAAAAGGGGTTAACCCTCTTTCCACAGTACCCAAGCTACTGGTATGGGGTGTGAAATTCACGTGGAGGAGATGGATGCTTCTTTATCTTTTTGCCTGGATGAGATATGGGATACAACCAGTCAGGCTTAGGAAGGGGTTTCTCATTCCTTTCCCATACTGGACCAATGACAAAGGCAGAAAAACAAAACTGAAGTTAAAGATTTCAGGCTTTTCTTACCCAGGGTCTCCATGCTGTTGGATTCTAAAGGGGAATGTAGCCGGAAGCGATGGGAGGCAAATCTTTGGCAGTCAGAAGTATTACTGACTTAGCAAGAACTTCCTTTAACATGGATTCTGCATTGTGTTGGTTGACGTTGGAGTCACTTGACATATGCTGTTGTTGAGCTCTTACAGAAGGTTGATGCCAAGTTACAGGCACTCAGCAGTGACTTCATGTTTGTTGCCGGATTTCAGGGCTCTTACTCCATACCATTTTCTTTGCTCTCAAATGTTAACTGACAAATAGTAACACGGGGAGTTAACGATGGCAATAATGATAAAGGTGGGCAGTTAGAGTGTACTGTGGAACATTAACCCCCCCCCCAAAAAAAAAACCCTCATGGTTGGAATCATTGTCTTAGAACCAATGGAAGCCTGTGTTGCTGGGCTGGATTCTGAACCGGGGCTCTTTTCTCCTGAGGTGCTCGGCTGCCCTCTGGTGGCCCAACAAAATACGCACACAGTTGCTTGCTCATTTGATCAGTTGCTCCTCAAGACCATGTTTGCATTTCAACAGATGGGTTTCCGTCTGAAGTATCTTGCTTCAGTTTTTGTTTCCAGGAGGGCTCTGAAACATGGACAGCAAATATAGATCATGCAGGAATTCTGGCTGTCAGAATCTTCTCTTCTAAGGTGAATTTAGGCTGTTGTTCTCGTATGCTCTTAAATAATGAGCTACATTACTGCCTGCAAGGAAGCCGCAGGAGTGAAACGGCAAGGAAAAGCAGATACATAGTAATGAAAAGTCCCCTGAGAAGCCTTCATCTAGAGGGCCGTTGGTAATGAATGGGACATTCTTATTCACTAGATGGTCTGTTTAATTGAGGACTGTGCAGAAAGACCTTTTAATTTCAATCCTTGCCCATGGAAACACATTCAAGGCATTAGACGACTTCTCTACTCGCATAAGCAGACTATAGAGAACATAACTGAAATTTTGATTTATGTTTTTATAGGGATCTAGGGTCACCTTTAAGAGCGCCAGGCCTCTCTGCTCTTACAGAAATGTGAGATGTGAGACATTGAATGGAGTACCTCCTTGAAGTTATTTCCTTTTTTAAATCTTCAGGGTTTTTTTTTCTTCTATCATCATTTCTTTTATTCTAAAAATCAATTGTAATGAAAATCCTGGGTAGTTGTGGGTTATATTTAGTAGGGGTTTTCAATTGAAAGTACCATCTGGCTTAAGAGAACTTGGGGTTAGATGTATAGTACTTTTCAGAGGTCATTTTGGACTTGTCCTAGGGTTAACATTCTGGACCAGAAATCCTCAGTCATCTTGAGAATCATGCAGTTGAATCCGTGAACCTCTGGAAATCATAGGCAAAGTTTGAGTGTTTCCCTCCTGTGCTCAGTTGGCAGATGTGAATGGAGTCATTGAGGAGGAGTTCACCATGGCCCGCCTGTACATCAGCAAGATGAAGTCAGAGGTCAAGTCCCTGGTGAACCGCAGCAAACAGCTCGAGAGTGCCCAGATGGACTCCAATAGGAAGATGAATGCCAGCGAGCGGGAGCTGGCGGCCTGTCAGCTGCTCATCTCCCAGGTGGGCCGCTCCTTTCCTTTCCTCCTCACTGCACACCCTTGTGCTCTTGAGATCTCCTCCCCCCATGCCCTTACGGGTACTGATAGTACATCATGGGGATAGTTGATGGACTCGGCGTTCCATACGCATGGCTTCCCCAGGCAGTGACGGCCCAGGTTTATTCTTAAGGCTAGATTTTGTTTTGTTGTGTGAACTACATGAATTTCCTTGAGTTCCTCCCCTCACCCCCTTTTTTTTTTTTTTTTTTTTTTGAGTTGGAGTCTCACTCTGTCCCCCAGACTGGAGTGCAGTGGCACGCTCATGGCCACTGCAGCCTCGACCTACTGGGCTCAGTCAGTCCTTCCGCCTCAGCCTTCCAAGTAGCTGGAGCTATAGGCACCATGCCCGGCGAATTTTTTGATTTATTGTAGAGATGAGTTCTCACCAAATTGCCCAGACTGGTCTCGAACCCGTGGGCTCAGGCAATCCTCTCACCTTGGCCTCCCAAAGTGCTGGGATTACAGACTGAGCCACTGAACCTGGCCGAGTCCCTTCCCTTTTTAAAGGATCTATCTATTTATCTGTAGAAGGGTATATAGATAATGAATGAACAAGATTGGGTGGAATCTCTAAAACTCCTGTCAGGTAAAACAACATTCCTTTATTTTTTACTTTCTACTGTAGATACAGTTTGATATGTGAAAATAGAAACTATTGCTGCTGCTACTAATAATAGTAGCAGGTAGTGTTTTATTGAGTGTTTGCCGTGTACTGTACATGTACACTGTGCACATGCATTTTCTTACTTGATCTTTAAAAAATCGGTAGACAGGTTTTATTATTGTTCCTTTTCTTTTTCTTTTTTTTGGATAGAAAACTGAGACTTAGGTGAAATATGTTGTCCAAACACGTATTTCCAGTGAATGGCAGAACTGGGACTCAAAATTAAAATGTGTGTGAACCCTAAGCCCGTGTCTTCAAAGGGCTTTTCAAGCCCCTGGGCACATCTCATTTGCTTAGGAAGGAAGGCTGCTCTTCTTCCCATTGGAATGGCATTTTCATTTTAGTAAGGTAGTTTCAGAAAATAGCAACCCAGTTTCCAGACTGCCATCTGAGCGTGGTGTTTGGGTCTGATGCTTCTGGGAGTGGTTCAGTTGCGTGCTGCTCACTGCCTTATGCCAGGCATTAAAACAGCCAAAGTCATTTTGGGGAGACAGACACCAACGTGGATTGGTGCATCCAGTAATACTGTGAGGCAGACAAAAACGTTTTTCATTCTGATATGCTTTTAACCATAATAATACATAATCATAGAAACATCTCTCACTTCCCTGGCTAAAATAGATCCACAACGTTCTATTTTATAATGAGCATAATAAGCAAAAGCATATTGAAAAGATTATTCGTGCTGGTATGTGACAGTGAAGTTGATATAGTCATATGAGGGGGGACTCAAAAAACTGGAATTTGTTTATAAAAATTGTGTATTTATTCTTACATGTTTAAACGTCAATCACCTTCAGAGTACTATATGATGCAATATACCTATCAAGACGCTTTTTTTCATTGCTCAGAACAGTTTTTGAACTCACCAATTTTTATGCTTTTTAATACTTCTGCTGTGTTTTGTTTTACCTCTTCCACATTAGTAAAACATTTCCCTTTGAGGACATTTTTCCACCGGGAAAAAAAAAAAAGGCCCTTGGGATGAAATCAGGAGAACAGGGAGGATGGGGCACAGGAGTCATGCTGTTTTTGGTCAAAAACTGCTGACCACTCAGCACAGTATGGGCAGGTGCACTCTTAAATCACCCATCATGAAATGGGCAAATGCCTTGAAAGAATCTCCAAAAAAGAGAAAAAAAATTCACGGAAGCTGAACACAGCCTCTTACAACAACACTGACTGGTACCCTCATGCCAATAGGTTCCTAGAACACTTACTTAGCAGGGGAAGCCTGCACTACAAGGGGCCTGCCTCCAAAAGATAATTCCAGAATTTTTGGGGTCCCTCCTCGTACATTGTTGATAAAAGTATAATTTGGTCAGACCTTCTAGAAAGCACCTTGTAAATACAAATTCCATAAAAATGTAAGTATACTTTGATCCAGTACTTTCACTTATAGTCTTTTTCTTGTTAATAAAGATGAAGAATTTTTATTTCACATGGTATTATCATTTCCTGATTAAATGTATTAAAAGCATATGTGCAAAGTATTGAGTGCAATGCTATTTTACATTATAATAAAATACATTACTCAAATATCCATTGACAGACTAATAAGATAAAGTTACATGGAAGAATATTGTGCAGCTCTTATAAAAAATTTATAAAAGCTAGCCATTTGGAAAGTATAATCATATAAAGTTAAGTGAAAATGAAAATGCTGAATTGTATCCACACTATACTTTTGCAACATTGTAAAATATACATTCCTACAGATAAGACCAGAATTATAAGGGGAAAAGAGTTGATACTATTATAGTGGTTGATGGGTAAAACTTACACCACTTTTTATGGATTTGCTTTATATGTTTATCTCTTATAACCATATATACTGTTATCACCCATAAAAAGACATTTTTATAATTTATAAAAATTGAAGAAAATGATAAGCACTTGGGAGCAATGTACCTCAGCTGTGATTTCTGAATCACTTATGATACGAATGGCAGTCCTACCCCTAACATTTGCGAGCCAAGGCAAACAAACAACCCACCCTCTTCTCTTTCTAGCTGGACATACCATCTCCATGTCCAAGTCCCTTCTGCACCCACTGTGAACTGATGTAACTGATAAAACTGTGTCAGTTGCAATTGTATAAGTGGATGAGGAGGCAGGGCCAGTCCTGGGTGGAACCTTTGGGTCATTGGTATAGGGAGTTTCTAGGTTCTCTGTACTCAGAGTGTGGTCCAGAGAGGGTGGGTGCCCTCTCTTGCCCGTGCAATCTTCACTCAGTGGTGTGGGATGCAGCCAGAGGAGGGCTCAATGGGGTGTTCTAAAGTGTGGGGTCCATGACTGGGACTCCCATTGCCCAGCTATCAGATTGACACTGACTTTGAAGATGAGATCTGAGTCAAGAATATTAACATTTGGGGGGTTAAAGAATATCTGTGTTAGAAAGTTCTTTCTACATTAGGCACAGGGCAGTGTTCAATTGGGTGCTAGTTTGTGCTCTGCTACAATTTACACAAAGCCAAAGATACAGTCATTATTTCCCAAGGTTCAAAAGTAATAGAAACCTTGGTTCTTTATTTTCTGACATGATCTAAGGAATTTGACACAATATTCCCAACCAAAACTCTGTCTTCTTTGTTTACACTCATCCTCTTCATCAAAAGGTATTCTTATAAAATGACTGCTCCAACGGAGTCATGTTTCCTGAAGAAGTTATTTCATTAGATTCAAGCACAGTGTCCAGGTCTTCCTGCCTAAATGTGAGCTCCCAGATCTGGAGCGGGGCATGTTCTTCATACATTTTCCGTCTTCCTAGAAGTCATCACTGTCCCTGTTTAGCCAACAAGCTCCCATTCACTCATTCCTTCCACTAGTATTTATTAAGCACCTACTTTCATGGAGCTAATAGGTTACAAAAAAGTAGATAAGGTAAATCGTGTAAAACTTAGGTACTGTAAGGAAATGCTGGGGCCTAAGTGATAAGGAGTTAGCCAGGGCAGTGTGTGTGTGTGTGTGTGTGTGTGTGTGTGTGTGTGTGTGTGTGTGTGTGTGTTGTGGGAGCGTGATGGGGGAGCAAAAGCTTTCAGATGAGATCAGGAATGTTCAGAGTGGTATGGCCGTAGACAGGGAAAGCTTTCAGATAGAGGGAAATATAAAACACAAAGTCCCTGAGATGGGAATTGTTATGTCTGAAGGACAGGAAAAGAAAAGATGGAATATTTGAGTTGCAAAGATAGAATCCAGAGGTGAACGATCAAAGAGTGAGGCTTTCAACCCTGGACATTTTCCTAGGCCCTTTCTCCCCAGCATGTTTTTCTATGAGGAAGGAAACCAGCTTGGGCTTTAGCATCTCACATTAAGTGGATGGCAGCGAGGGGCATGGCCGTGAGGGGCATGGCCGTGAGTGGACGCTAGGGGAATGAGGCAGAGAAGCAGATGGAAGAAACAGAGGACTGTCTTGATCCATGACACTGAATGCTGAGTCAAGGGTGAAATATGCACCATCTGGTGGTGGCACTCAGGAAAGGGGCTCGAGGACTCCTCCAGTGTTGCATTTTCCCACCACGTAGTCCGAGGCAAGCCTGGACAACCTCTGGCTAGTCATTCACTTTTCCTTTTGATCTATTTAAAGCATGAAGCCAAGATCAAATCTCTGACAGACTACATGCAGAACATGGAACAGAAGAGGAGGCAGCTGGAAGAGTCCCAGGACTCGCTCAGTGAAGAGCTGGCCAAGCTCCGAGCCCAAGGTAAATATTTGACTACTGTGCAGGTGTCAAACGCTTGGCCTAAATCAGACATTCTCTTATTGGCTGGAGCTGTGATGTTTAATTTTGTTCACTGAAGGTATTTCTACATCTACTGCAAACAATAGCATAACTGGGGGGGGGGCAGACGTTTCTAGAAAACTGTCCCCATCCTGAATCTGCTCTTCTTTCCATTGCCCTCAGTCTACCCAGCTGCTCAAGTCAGAGTCCTCCCTTGCCCCACCTCCTGCCTCCAGTCAGTCACCAAGTCCTGTCTGTCTTACTTGCCAGAGGCCCCTCTGGTTCTGCTCATTTCTGTCCTCATGGTCACTATCCAGGAAAATTAAGGATTGTGGCTACATCCATCTGGGTGTCCCACCCTGTCTGCTCTGGGACAGCCATGATGCATCCCACAGGATGATTCTACAATTCAGATTCTATTTCTGTCCAGCCCAATACCTCTAACCCTACCATGGCATCCGTTGCTCTTAATGTAAGTGTGTACTGCCACGGCTTCTCTAGAACCTTCTACCCTTGAATGAGCTCTTTCCTTTGCCGGACAACTTCCCGGCCCCCTTTGCTTAGGGAAGCACCTCACACGTTGGAAACATTGAATACATATGAATAAACAAAAGCAGAAATTCAAGAGAAGGGACTAGAAATGCAGGAACTAGAGCAGGATGAAGAATGTATGTGTGTGCAGTGTGAAGCCAGAACATGCATATTTGTGGGTTGCAATGAAAATTGTTATGGATTCTTTCAGAAAGCAATTTGAAAAAGACATAATAATCGTAACATTTTTTCATACCTTGTGGTCATCAAGCCTCAAATATTCATTGCAGAATTTTAGATCAGCAAAAGAAAGAAAAAGAAAAAGAAAAAAGGAAGCCGTCTAACTGTCTAAGAGTTAAATAAACTATGATATGCTGTTTAATAGGACTTTTTTCCCACGTGAAATACATGAAGGTACACAGCAGTGTTTATGATACAGCATAAACTTTTAAATGCTCAGATTAAAAAATCACAATACATAATTTCATCTTTACTCTGTTTATAACTACTAAAAATATTAAAAATGAATAGATGCTTGTGTTCCTAGAAACTAATATTTAAAATAAAAATGGTTCTGAGAAGGCAATAAGATTGGTGATGATATCTTTTTTATTCCCTTCATTGTTGCTATATGGTTATTTGCTCCGTGAGTACATTTTCTTTCAAATGCCAGGGCAAATTTTAAAAAGGAGAGGAACATACCCACCCTGCTATGACCTTGTGGCATTTGCTTTGTGTGGTAGTAAATGATTGTTAGAAATAGAATGTGCCACCAAAAACTGGCCATGGAAAGTAATTTTTCCCACTTGTGACTGAAGCCACTGAGTGGAATTGAAGTAGAGGCAAGAAGACCCCGAGATAAAGTGGAACAAACTAGAGAGAAATAATGACTTGAATGTCACTGTCTTAACTTTTTGCCCACCCTCCCCCCACCCCGCCTCTCCTCACTGCTCCCACCTCCTCCCATCTTCCCCCACCTCCCCCCAGCTCCCTGCTTTTGGGGCTGCCTGTTGCACCGTGTGTTCAGGGAGTGCCGTCCACTGAGTATGCTGAGACAGAAGCAGCCCTGCTCCAGATATGGGGCCTTCTGGTTTAGTCTCAAAAGTGTTATATTTCTATTTCCCTTGTTCTCATCCTTAGAGTATGTTTTCCTGCCCTAGATTCTTAGAGAATAAACAGCTTACCCACGGGAGGTAAATTAGCTCTTCCTGGAACTGTCACAGTGGCTGAAATCCAAAGGCCACCTCACAGTCACAGAGGCTTCCTCATCTGCAAAGCCCGATAATGCACATGACCTCTAGGGTCACAAACAGAGGCCAGGTGGGAGATGAGTCCTCCGAGGTGTGAGATGACATAGAGCCAGGATGCAGTTCTAGGACAGCCTGCACCATGAGCAGATTTCCCTTACAATCCCCACTCTCCCCCAAGTCAGTTGGGATGACTTAAGTATGCCGTGGGTCCCTTTGGCTTTAGCTACACGCCCTTGCCCGTTCCTTTATGTAATTGGTGATATAAGCTGATGTTTCATTCTGTTGCCTTTTTTGGGAGGAGGGTTCATTTTTGCTTTTGGATGTGAGTCTTGCCAGTTAAATACTAAATCATCTTTTAAAATTCAAAACAGAAAAAATGCACGAAGTCAGCTTCCAGGATAAGGAGAAGGAACATCTGACGCGGCTGCAGGATGCAGAGGAAATGAAGGTGTGTGCAGCCGCCCCTTCTATCGAGCTCGGTGTGCATTGGATGCATTTGGACTGGGTTTTCTTGTTCTAGGAAAATCTGTCGCCTTCAGACCTGTGTAAGACAGTGTAGGAAGGGGAGAGGAGGGACCATGCTGGGCATTCAGAGCTAGTCTCAGAGTGTGGCTTGGCCTAGAAGTGAACTGGGAACATCCAGAAACCCTGAGATGTCTGTAGATGGCAGTTATGCTGCATTAATACCTTCGTCTTCACAATTCCTGATTAGGGGGCAAGGACAGCACCCAAGCACTGTGCTGGCCAGTCATCGGGGCTAACTTCTGAAGAAACGATTGCCTCTCATTTGAGTGAAAGAAAACCTCTTCCCCCAACTTTGGAAAGAAACTCCCAATTTGAGTTTCCATTTTAAACACAGAGATTTTTATTTTGGTCACCTTTTAAATAGTAAGGGAAAATTGATTGGAAAATTAGACTTTTAGACGAATAATATGAAATGTCAAGCGTTGATTAGTTTTAGACGAACTGTGCGCCTCATTGAGCGAAAGCCCACAGCTAAAGCCGTGCCCACGGCATGACCCTGCTCTAGCTGTCAGAATAAAACCATGCCTCACTGTGATGAATCCCTCTCCTGTTTTCAGAGAGCTTTGGTGGAAAGGTCTCCTTTGAACATCACTATAAATCTGTGCAGTGGGCAGGCAAGGGCTTTTATCTTACCTTTACAGGTGAGGAAGTGCCACTCACACAGGCTCAAGTCTTGGCTGAGGTCGCTCAGGTAGTATGAGGTCGGAGTCTTCTGTCTGACCTGGTCAGAGAGCCATGTAGCTCAGGTGAAGGTCAAGGGAAAACTTTTTGTTTTATGAGTGGACTAATTTACTCCTGGGGCCCACCTGGTTTTATAACAGGTCTTGGGTTTTGTCGTCCCTATAAAGCAAGGCTGGGTTCTGGGAGCCCAAGAGTCATAAATGCCCCAGTTTGGGGATCTGACTTCTGAGGGGCGCAGGGGGGGAGGTAGATGTGGATCCAGGGCTTGTCACAGAGTGGGCTGAGTGCCAATGAGTGGATGACATATTTCTCTTGGCCTGTGTTGCAGAAGGCACTGGAGCAGCAGATGGAGAGCCACCGGGAAGCTCACCAGAAGCAGCTGTCCAGACTTCGAGACGAGATTGAGGAGAAGCAGAAAATCATTGATGAGATTCGGGAGTGAGTTGGCCCAGGGGTTTGTGGGGGCATGGGGGTGAGGCAAAGGGGTGGGCATGGCTCGGTTTTCTTGGCGTAGTCCAGAAGGACATGGCTTTTAGCCAAGGGCCCTGTCTCCTGGTCCTGCTGTCTCTGTGTGCTGCCCTGGCGATGCAGCAGGCCGGGCGTGCTGCTTCCGAGATCTGTTCTCCCATCTGGAGCTTAGCAGTGAGCTGAGCCTCCTGGGGCTCTGGTGTGGCAGGTGGCAGGCGGGCCCAGCTGCCTTTCCTGGTCCCCGAGGGGCAGAGTCACGTGGGAGCCTCCGCTGGGCACATGCATGCCCCGGGAGATGAGGAGACTGTCTATATGAAAGCACCAAAAGAAATTGAGGTCTGGGGGTCTGCAGAGAAAATAGCACTGCCGCCTCCTCACTCCAACTCATACATGCTCACGATGCCACTCAGCCACTGGCCACACTTGCACACTCCTTAGGGACCCACACTGCCATGTGTTTGCGCATGGAGGTGCCAGCAACCTGTAGCACTGCCACCAGGATGGCATCATTGCAGTTTGCCTCTGGTGACACCTCCTTACTGTGCTGCTGCTTTGTGGTAGCTGCTAAGGTGTCCTATCCCCTGCTCCCTAAGGCCCTTCTCCCTCACCTCCCCATGACACAGAAGTTGCCCAGCTGGCAGGTGTCTTTGGGATCCGCTCCTGGGAGTTCCTAGCACCTTTGCCCAGTGGGTTCCCTAGACAGTCTCTGAACCTGTTCATAAGATAGTGTTTTTAAGTGCTCCAAATAAAAGGCATAGAATTACAAAGCATACCAATTATATTGAAATGCAGTTCCATCCCCTAAACCCCTTCTCCTCCCCAACCAAGGTCTAGACCTAAGGTTCTTTCCTCTCCCATTGGCTGTAGACCTAGGAACAGATTTCTAGATGGGGAACAAGGTGAAAGGATTTACTTAAGGTCGTGTTGCTGAATAGGAATCAGACTGGAGTTAGAGTGAAATTCTCCAGACTACTGATCCAAATCTCTCTTCAATGTTTTGTGCTGCTCTCACACCATATTTGCATTTTAAAAGAGGAGAATGGTAGCAGAGCGAGGTCAGGAGCCTTGTGTGACCCAGGCCGTGTGCACACACTCTTCTGAGAACGGGCGCTCTATATCCTCTCTTCCCTTCTCCCCACGGGCCATCCCAGGTCATTGTTGTGTTGTGCCTTCCCCTTCAAGCATGTCACATGTTTATAATTCTGGTTAATCACCTTCAAAAAATGTACCTGGAAGGGAAGGGGGGAGGGAGGGAAGGAAGAAGAGAGGGAGGGGGAGTCGTGAGCGAGTTAGGAGGTGGGGAGGCTTCCCTGGCCTGTACCTTTCAAGTGGACTCTGGGCCTTTTTTTCTAACGTCTTCCTTTACAGGGGCTTAGGCATGGCTATATGAAAGGTTTTATGAGTCCTGGGCTGATGCAAATGTTGACCAGACGCCCTCAACAGATGGCAAGTCTCTGTTTGCAACAGAGCTCAGACTGTCTCCTCTTTGTAATTCCTCTCTCTGTACCCGCTTCTCGATGGCTCCAAACAGAGCAGGAGTGAGACATTTGGACTAGGGAGATGCTTTCAGAACACCAGAGTGGAGGGAAAGTCAGGGTGACCAAATAAGGTTACCCCAGTGAGTGCTTGCCATCGGAGGGGCTGAGGAAGCAGAAGTCTCCTTGCTGGGCTCTCTTTGTCTGTTTTAAAATATCATTCCTTCTCCCCATCTCATTATTTTCCCCCTGAAGCTCTTGCACAAGCAAACTATAAATACATCCTCAAAGCCTTATGTTTCATGCCTTTTAGATGCGTCCCAGAAATTAGTTTTCACTTGGGCAGGGAGGAAGCTGTGAGGTTGTTCTCTGATCCCTCCAAATCCTCCAGAATTGCCGCCTTTATTGTACAGAACTAATGGGGTTGGAACAGAAGCATGGTTTTAGCCAGATGACTCAGAATTTCAGACTGATGTGGAATATATTGCTTTTCCTCTCAATTTCAGTTTGAATCAGAAACTGCAACTGGAACAGGAGAAGCTCAGTTCTGATTATAACAAGCTGAAAATAGAGGACCAAGAGAGAGAAATGAAACTGGAAAAGCTCTTGTGAGTGCACTCTAAATATTTCCTCTGTTTTCTCTCATCCCCGTGATATTCTGGTTAGATTGGGCTAATTTAAAAACAGACAAGGTCTATTTGTGTGGTTGATGGCTTGTTTTGTTGGTTTATCTGTAGATGCAAATAGCCTCTGCTTGAATCTCTGATTCCCCTTTGGTGGTAATGATTCCTTCTTGTTTTTCAGATTGCTCAATGATAAAAGGGAACAAGCCAGAGAAGACCTCAAAGGCCTGGAGGAGACCGTGGTATGGCAGGATAGTTCCCAAGTCATTTCAGTCTCAAAGAGAAGATTAGTTTGTTATTTGCTGAATTGTTTATTCTAACACTTCATTTATGTGTGCCATTTTAGACATAAGACATCCTATAGAAAAGTGAGATTTGTAGAATTCATTTCCCAACTCTTGACAGAATCCACTCATCCATCCATTCGTCCGTCCATCCGTTCGTCCGTCCATCCATTCATGCATCCATCTATCCATCCTTCCTTCCTTCTACCCTTCCACCCATTCATCCTTAGAGCTGTAACCCTGGAGCCCCTTGAGTGAGAATTGCAAATTGGTGCTTGTAATTTTCCAGCCTCTGTTCTTTGTGACTTAGTTCCACTCAACATTGGACTGATACTTATGAGCATCTCCTAAGGGCTGGCATTCTTCTAGGTTCTTGGATATATCAATAAAATGCCCTCATGAAGCTTACCTTTAGCTGGGGGAGACACAGCAGGGAAAATGAACAGCAGGGAAGCAAACCATGTACTCCATTTGATGGTTATAGAAAGTGCAGAAGGTAGTGGTTGGGGGAGAGACCCCATGAGGAGGTGACATTTGAGCAGGAGCTTGAAGTGGGAGAAGTGAGCCACCAGGATGTGTCAGGGAGGGCATTCCAGGCAGAGGCAATAGCTTATGCCCAGGTCTGCCATGCTGGGAACCAGCAGGGAGGTCTGTGTGGCTGCGACTGAGGGAGAGACAGGGGTAGAAGTGGGCAGAGAGGTGCCGGCCAGAGGTAGTGCAGGCCAGACAGGACCTTGAGACCTGCAGGGCTTTGGGTAGGGGAGTGATGGCCCAACTTACCTTTAGAAGGGCTCATTATTTGAAATACCAGTTGGTTTTCTCTGTCCTGTGTCTGGATTGGTTAACTTTGTCTCCTCCTGTCAACTTCTGCTTCAGCTGCTCTGTAGGATGGCTACCTGGCTACAAGGATGCTTGAGAGCCCTCCAAAGGGAGCACTGGTCATGCTACATGTCCTGTGTTTTAGGACAGACCATTCTAACATAGCCTCTCAATTTGGTGAAAACACATGCAGACATGTCATGTGATGTCTAGATACAGTCATCTATTTTGATTCCACCCATGGGTCATGTGAGTCTGTGTGGGACTGAGCCCCTCTCCAAGGACCTGGTGACCCCAGGCTGGAGACAATGGTTGCTTGAGTCCGGACCTGAGACTGCTCTCTGGCTCCTGGGCTGAGAGAATTCATTGTACCTCAAATCCGAGGAGAGGAAAGAAGGGCACATGCCACTCAGGACAGAAGTAAGATGTCTGTGTTCAAAGGAGTTGGGCCTCTCAAGCGTGGAGAAGTCTGTGGAGAGGGCGGCTGTAGGGGAAGCTGAAACAAAGCCACGGAATTGCTTCTTCTACATCTGTTTTACCAGAGAAGTGATACCCATAATTATGGTTAATTATAGAAATTCAGAAAAATATTGAACATTAAAATTTCACTATATTCCCACCAGCCAGATATCAATGATATTTCAGGATGCTCTTCTCCCTTATGCCTGTGAGCTCCTGGGCACTCTCTTACCCCACTTTCCCTGTCCGTTCTACACCCTCTAACCTTACTAACACCTACAGTTAACTTGCCCACTCGAGCACACGTCATCACACACTCACATGAGGGGTCGCGAGTCCCAGTCACACCCACAGTCCTTTACTCTCGTGTTCTCACACCTGTGCTCAGCCACACTCACATGCTCCTCCTACTTACAACATACACTCACACTCAACACATGCCCATGTCCACTCACACTTGCTCACTTGCACACACGCCACTCCCCTGTACTCACACTCATGTTCACTCATACCACATCCGTATTCACGAGTAAACATACTCTTGCACAAATGCTTTCTGCATACACTCCCCCAACACATCTACATGCAGCACATTCACACACACACCTCCACTCACACCCACACTCACAGACTCACATGCTTTCTCCCTCTCTCATACTCACTTGCAGGCGTGCTATTTAAAGGATGCTTAATCAGTTCTTTTGCCTTTTTTGATGTTGACTGCATCTCTGGAATGACGCATTTTGCTCCCTAGCTTCCTCATATCCATACACCTGCTCTCCCTTCTTCCATCCCTCCCACGCACGTGTTCTGTTCCATACTTGCTCACATGCTGTTCCCTGCTCACATACGCAGACAGACCCACTGCCTCTGTGGCGCCCTCATTCTCTCCCTCACCACCCACGTGCATGGCACACACTTTAAATCTGAGATTGGAACCCTGTGGTGTATGCTATTTTCAGACTCGGATGTTTTCCCTCAGCCTTGGAATCCTTGGTAGCCATGAACATTCTTCAGAATCAGGCTTGTTGTCCTCGGCCCACCGTTCTCAAGCCTCCTCTGCACAGGGCCTCTTTTGCCTCCTTGAGTGTTTGGGTGGGTGAGGTGATCGGGGAACAGAACTTCCATCCAGGCGTTGAGTCTGAAAAGCCTGCTGCAGGGGACAGTGGTGGAAAAGGCTATCTAGGCATCTCTGGGCTCCAAGCAGCAGTCTCGCTGGAACAGGACACACTGTCTGGGCTCTGGGGCTGGACCCCACCTCCTACTACATTGATGGCCTTGTATTCCCACCTCTCTGGTCTCACCCTCGCTGTCCCTATGCCAGGAAGCTGAACCTTAGCTTTTACATGAAAGGAAGCAGCCTGTGACAAGAAGAGATTTGTGGGAAGTGAGTTGGGGGTGGGGAAACAATAATAAATACAATGGGGAAAAAAATCATTGCCACAGGAAGCCAGATAATAGTTGCCTGAGTATAAATGTATGTAAATATAAACAATTTCAAATATCTTTAGTGCCTCCTCCCAAACTGGTTATTGTTGAATCCACCTAAAACAAAAATGAGACAAAGTTGCCAAACTCTAGACTCTGTGTTAGGTGCTTACAGTCCCAGAAAGTGCCTGGCCCTTGGACAAGGCACGTTGTCTCCTGTTCTCATTCCCCTTTGGGATGGCAGTGTTTTTCATGAAAAAATGTCAACTGTGGCTACAGTTCAACCAGTAATAAGGTCATGACATGGGAGGGAGAGCATGCAGGGCAGTTGCCATGTGCTAAGGAGCAGGGTGCTGGGGAAAGAGCTCTGTCTGGCAGAACCTGCAACGGTGTGCCTGCATAATTGGGGGCTTGGTGTGGCACACCTGCCCCTGTGCTGGAAGGTGGCGTGGGCTTGGACAGGTGCCGTGTGCATATTATTCATATAACAGATCCATTTTTAATTCCTGCAGAAAGTAATTTATCTCATCCAAGGACACAGTTGATTTCAGGTGCTTCTTATTTGAACACAGAATTATGACCCGGTCATAAGACCTTAAATGATCAGACGCTATATGGGAAGAAACTGTGTTTCCATAGCTTTGTAGTCTGTTTCTTCCCTTTAGATGTGAGTGTGTGTGAGTTACATCCCTTGACATTCTGTGTTAGAGTAGGTCAGTTTAGACAAATTGAAAAGTTTATATGCAGTTTTTTCTCTCTCTTCTTTTCCTTTATGGGAAAGTGTTTTGCAAGGGACCAATCTTATCTCCGGCAGTAAATGAAGACTTGAAAAGAAGGAAATATTTAAATCTCTCATCTTGTTAACAAAAATCACCAGGTTTGGCTCAGCCCCTTGTCTCAGCAATCTAATTCCTAAGAGTTCTTTTGTAAGAAATAATAAAAAATGAAGGGGAAAATGCTCCCAAGAAGTTAATTACAGTGCAAGTAATAACCACAACAGAGAAAGGAAACAATAAAGGCCTAATGAAGAAATGGCTTTTATGATATGCTATGATTCAGCAATAAATTCATACTAATCATGTTTATTGAGCACTTAGTATGTGCCAGAAACTGTTCTAAGAGTTTTATAAGGATCATCTCATTTATTCTTGACAGCAATGATGAGGCAACCACTATTTTTATTCTCGTGTTACAAATAAGAAAACTGCCGGGTGTGGTGGCTCATGCCTGTAATCCCAGCACTTTGGGAGGCTGAGGTGAGAGGATTGCTTGAGCCCAGGAGATAGAGACCAATCTGGGCTATATGGTGAGACCTCGTCTCAACAAAGGAAAAAAAAAAATTAGCCGGGGATGGCAGCACACGCCTGTAGTCCCAGCTACTTAGGAGGCTGAGGTAGAAGGATCTCCTGAGCCCAGGAGGTCAAGGTTGCAGTGAGCCATGATTGCACTACTGCACTCCAGCCTGGTGACAGAGTGAGACCCCAACAACAACAAAAAGAGAAAACTGAGACACAGAAAGGTTAGCTAAGTTTCCCAGGGTCACCCAGATGGAAAGTCCGCAAAAGGCCTCATCCACGAGCTGAGTGATGTAAAGCAAACGAACGTTTGGACTTGGACCTGAAGAGGGCGTGAAAACATACAAAAAAAGTTAGTTGGTTAGGGTGAGAGAAATTATGGTTGAATTTTCATTTAAGCTTGTTGGTATTGGTATTATGTAATAACTAAAAAGAAAAAAAGGAATCCATTCTGATACAACATAGCCGACTAGGAGTTTTTGTGAGACAACTTTTGAATTTCTGTGGTTGAGGGAAAAAATGGTTCCATTGAGAGTACAGTAAATGAGCGGGTTTTGTTCTAGTTTACAGTTCGTGGTCTGGGTTCTCGGACTGTGCACCTTGAGGTGCTCCTGATAATGACATTGGGTCCGGGCGGGTGTGGGAGGCAAGTCATGGGGAGTGGGACAGCACCGGCGGCATCTGTGGCGGGTTCGAAAAGCATTTGTGGAGAAGTCTGGGGTGAACCAGCTGGTGCCAAATGTATCATAAATTCAGTGTGTTCCTTCACTTAAGTGGCCTTTTAAAAACCTTCTCTTCCAGTCTAGAGAGCTGCAGACTCTTCACAACCTCCGGAAACTCTTTGTCCAGGATCTGACCACCCGAGTTAAAAAAGTGAGTTCTATTTTGTCTGAACGAGACTGAGAAGAAAATAAAAGACAGCCAGGAAGAATCATTTTAAGTTGAACTGTCCCTTCCTTAAATTGGGGGCTGGTTATGCTTAAAAATTAATTACTTCATGCCAGGGAATGTTATTAAAAGAATGTGCTGGAGGCAAAAAATACTTGGGAACATTTTTTCTATCTGATTCTTCCTCCTTAGTAAAAGGAAGTCATAAAGCTTTCCCTGGTCTTCATTTCAAATGAACACATTTATCTGGCCTCTTCTGTGTGAAAACCACTGGCCTTGATGCAGAAAGATCCAGAGCAGTCGCGTTAGACAGCATTGCCTTGAAGCCTGGAGGAGTTAGATTGGGAAGCTCTGGTATTTGTCTGTTAGGAGGACGTTAGGGGCTGGGCTGGAGTTTAGGAGGTGTTTTGACACCTTGTATCTTATTTGCTTTTCCCACCAACCGTGTAAGTTGTGCTTGGAATTTCTATTTTTGCAGATGTGGAGATAGGCCCAGATGTTAAATAACTTACCTGAGATTCTGCCTCTGGGAAAAGCCAGGTGTGGACTTGGAGCCCAAGTCTGTGGGTCCCTGGGTCTCACTTACTTGGTCTTCATGGTGCACCTGTGATCTTGCAAGACTCTGTAATAGTGACTTCCCAGAGCAGCTAGCAGGTTTAAGGCAGAAGTAAGCGAGGAAGGCAGCAAGAGGGCTACTCTTTCAAAATGTTTAAAAGCGATGGAAGATGAGATGCAATGGGTCATGCACAGAGGGATGAGAGGATTGAAGGAAGGGATATTTAAGAAAAGTGTGTGGGCTGAGTATGTAATCCTAGAGCTTTGGGAGGCCCAGGTGGGAGGATCACTTGAGCCCAGGAGGTTGAGACTGTGGCGAGACATTATTGTGCCACTGTACTCCAGTCTGGGCAACAAAATGAGACCCTGAGTAAAAGAAAAAAAAAATTCTAAAAAAAAGTGTGTGCATGTGCATATGTGTGTAAATATGTGTATGTTTGGGTGTGTGTGTGTCTGTGTGAAGGAGCCAAGGGAAAGAGGTCAAAAATATTAAAAATAGGAAGTAGTTGATGGGGTCAGATCTGAGATGGGCAGGATTACTAGTGTGGATGGATGTATTAGGCTTGACAAGAAGAAAGGGACAGATTGGCAGGGAAATACATGACGTGAGGGTAGAAAGAAGTAATGTTGGATGGCTTAGATCTTCTCAGATAATGTGGAGGCTCAGTCCTTGGTGGGAAAGGAAGAAGGAGAATGGGAAGCCCAAGGAGACCAGAGAAGGTATAAGCAGCTGGGGGCAGGGAGGGAAGGAGGAAGGGGGATTCGCTAGGGGTGAGTAGGAGGATTGCTGAGCAGTGGTATGGGTGTCCAGCTGGGGTGTCAAAAGCATGGGTTTGGTGTGGCTCCTGACAGCATGGTTCTAGTGAGGTTAGGATCCTGGAAATGAAAATAAATAAAGAAGGTAGAGAATGATGGGCAATTTCAAGGTCTGAATGGCAACGGCCAGGCAGTTAGGTAGTGATCATGATCATCAAAATACAAATGACCATGGGACCTGGACCAGGTGGGAGAATGAAGCCAGAGCAGAGTGATGGACAGGGAGACTAGAGAGGGAAAGACCGGAGACTATGACAAGGATGGAAAAGGCTCAGTCCAAGGGAGGAGGGAGATGCCATGACTATAGGAGGCTCTGGTCTAAGAGAGGGTTAAAAGCTTGAGAGCAGACTTCCCTGATTTCAATATAGAAAACTCTCTAGAAAGTCCTACTGTTTCTACATGTGGTCCTCTGGTCAGTACCATCAGCATCACTGATGTATATCACCTAGATATTGCAGACTCCACCCAGATCTACTGAGTCAAAGATGAGGGATAGGGTCTAGCAATCTGAGTTTTAACCCTCCTACCTGGCAGTCTGATACAGGCTCAAGTTGGAGAAGCCCAGTTTTAGACTGAAGAGATGCAGGTTTGAGATGCTTATATAGCCATTGTCTCTCAGAAAAAAGAGGAGATCTTCTGTAATCAAACAATGCAAACATGCTTTGCCATCTTGGAGCAAACAGTGTGTTTGCACCTGTATTCCCCACCTTATCTGTGCCACTCAGTTGCCAGGAGCACAGTGTTTTTGCCAGTTTCAAGATCTGATAAATTTCAAGAGCTTACTGGAAGCCAAAGGGACAAGCAGAGGCCACTGAGACTTCCCGGTGGGATTGTAGACTTGCTTATAAGCTTGGTGACTTGTTAACTCGGTATGATAGCTGAAATCAAATTTAGACTTTGGGTTTATATTTTTATACTTGTTCTTCTTAATGAGTTTTGGAATGCTTTCTTTTGAAAAGTCTCTTTTGAAAAGTCTCTCTACCTACATGCAAGGGAGAGGTATATTTCACTAGAGATAAACCATCTATAACTTTCAAAAGCTGATTTGAAGGGGTATTTTTTCCCCAGCCCTCTAAAAATTAGCTAACAACACTTTTGTTACCAACCAAAAAAATGAATTGGGAGGTTTGTTGTGTTTAAACTTTTTTATTTTATTTTTTGAATTGGGGTCTGTCACCCAGGCTGAAGTGTAGTAGCACTATCATGGTTCATGACAGCCTTGACTTCCTAGGCGAGGTGTAGTAGCACTATCATGGCTCATGACAGCCTCGACTTCCTAGGCTGAAGTGTAGTAGCACTATCATGGTTCATGACAGCCTTGACTTCAGGCGATCCTTCCACCTCAGCCTCTTGAGTAGCTGGGACTATAGGCACATGCCAGCATGCCTAGCTAATTTTTTGATTTTTTTGTAGAGACAAGGTCTCACTCACTATGTTGCTTAGGCGGGTCTCGAACTCCTGGACTCAAGCAATCTCACTTCAGCCTCCTCAAGTGTTGAGATTACATGCATGAGCCACTGTGCCTGACCGAGCCTAAACTTTTAGAACCTCTCTTTATTTTCACTTTCAGAATACTCTTTGGTGGGAAAGGGGGTTTTTCTTTAAGAGAGGATTTAAAATGTAACATCCTGGGGCAGAGGGTGAATGGTGTGATGTCCCTTCTTGCTGACCTCTGGTGTTAATGCAGAGTGTAGAATTGGACAGCGACGATGGAGGGGGCAGTGCTGCCCAGAAGCAGAAAATTTCCTTCCTGGAGAATAATCTGGAACAGCTCACGAAGGTTCACAAGCAGGTAGGAGAGTTCTGCCAGCTCCCCTCCGCTTCCTATTTTCTCCTGGGAAAAAGTTCCTGCCAGGTTTGGCTTCAGTGTGTGGAGAAGTCTCTGATGTGGAAGGTAAAAGGACTCTGCTCCATCAGAGGACAGGAGTGCTGGCAAGGTCCTTACACATCCTTTAGTCTCAGTGACTTCCCTAATAGATAAAGGACTTTCTTTTATCATAGTCGAACATAAAGAATTGAGTCTGAGTTCTCTGGGGTTGGAGAATAGGGTGTTCAGAACCCTGTCTTTTCATCCTGCTTCTACTCCTGGCTTTGGACCCCATCTGTCCTCAGTATCTCTCATGACACCTCTGATGCACCTCTGTGGACCCAGAGGCTCCACAGAATAGAAGTGGACACCACTGAGCTGGTTCTGGTCCCTTATTTTTATAGATGAAACAGACTGGGAAAGGAAGTGCCTTGTTTCATGGTGCAGTAGGGACACTGTGACTGGACCCTGCACCCTCTCTGCTCCGCTGCCCTATTCCTGGCATTCTCGGGCACTCTCTCAGATCCCTGCAATGTTCTGGCATTTGTCTAGAGTGACAGAGAGTGGTAGCTATGTCCAAACCCACCAGTTATGTAGGCAGGTCATTTGTCTTGAGTCCATTCTGTTTAAATACTGGCACGTTCATGGCTATTTCCCTTCTTTAGGACTGGAATTGATTTCCCTTTGATGCAAATGGCCCAACTTTTTGGACCACATGGCCGAGGGAATGTCATTTCTCTTTGACTTGCCAACTCTTCTTCAACACGACTGATGATGGCATTTTTTCCCCCCAGAGGGAGGATGACAGATTCATGCTGGTTGGAGTCACTCAAGCAAATTGTCAATGAGAAGTATAAAAGGAGAAACTGCCACAGAACTTGAAACAGGGCTCTGAAATCCATTATTCAACCAGTGTTTATTAAAAATCTGCTCTCTGCCAGGCATTGGAGCTCATGTAAGGGAAACAACAGGTCGGACCTAGCAGTAGCTCACTTTTGGATAGCACCTTCTGATTTTCAAAGTTTTCTCAGTCCACCTGGACTCCCACAATGGGCCTATTATGTAGTATTCTTGTTTTATAGATGAGAAACCTGAGAGTGTGGTGGTCAAATGACTTATACCAAGTGAGATGCCAGACATAATAGAGCTAGCACTTGAATCCACTCTTAACCCATCACTAGCCTGTGGCTCCTCCATGTCGGTTTTGGGTAAGAGAAAAGGACCAATAGCTTTATGTTACCTGTGAGCCTCTGGGCATGTTGCAAAGCTGGGTCCAAACTACATGCCAGTGTAGACAATGGGTCCTGCATGGAAGGAGGCCCTTGGAGAGCTCCCAGAAAGTGTGTTTTTGGCTGTGTGCTTTTGAACAGGCTTTGAATTTCTCAACTTTCTTTAGGATTGAATCTTCTCACGCTGTTCCTTCCTCCCCTCCACACATGCGAACAAAAGAGGAAAAAAAATCTTGCCCTAAATGGAAAGTTCCTGTAACTGGAAATGGCTTTTAGTCTTATCGCCCCCTTCCCCCCATCCCTGGCACCCGGTGTAGCAAACTGCAGTCCCAGGTATGGGAGTTTTTTCCCTGTACGCTCCCCGGGTTTGTGGTCACGTGGTGTCCAAGACGATCTAGCCGGGGTGGCTGTCCAGCATCAGGGGCTGCTCCCAGCGGCTCCCGTCCGACCGTCTCCTCCTGCCAACGGCACAGCCGCCCTCGTAACCCACCACCTCTCCCCCTCCCGCCCCAGCTGGTCCGGGACAACGCGGACCTGCGCTGCGAGCTGCCCAAGCTGGAGAAGCGGCTGCGCGCCACGGCCGAGCGCGTGAAGGCCCTGGAGAGCGCGCTGAAGGAAGCCAAGGAGAACGCCATGCGGGACCGCAAGCGCTACCAGCAGGAGGTGGATCGCATCAAGGAGGCGGTGCGAGCCAAGAACATGGCCAGGAGGGCCCATTCGGCCCAGATCGGTACGTGTGTGCGGTGGCCCAGGGGTTCGGGAGCTCCGGGCTCTCCTGCCTGGGATCTGGCTGAAAGGTGAAGACTGCCGGCCCACTCTGGGACATCTGAAAAGCCGGGTTGGAGCCTGCAGGACTCAGTGCGAGCAGCACACTGTGCTCACCCTGGGAGACGGGAATGTCAGCTCCCTGCTCCCCTACTCTGAGATATTCCGGCATACGTGGTGGTCTCAAAGCTTCTGGGCTGAGCAGAGAAGCCTGGGCTGTAGGCACAGGGCTTTGGTTGTAAACGAAGTACACTTTTAGAAATATCAGAATATGAGGCTATTTCCCTGCAAGGCCCGAAGGCCCCCTGTGTTCTGCACTAGGTGGGACTGTGAAAGGAGCCTGTTCATAGCCAGAAGCTTCAGGGAAGCCTCTTGCAAGGGCGGATTTGGAAATACCCTGGGAAGAGCCACGCTGGCATCGGAGACAGGGTGTGGTTACAGACTGGCACGGCACTGGGAGGGAGGGAGGGAGGGCAGATGCTGGAGTTCCAACCCCTTCAAGACCTGTATGGATTTGGGCATTTTGCCCATGTGGGAAATGAGGGTGTGTAGCTACTGTGTCGTGGTTCCCAGGATAGAATATTAGGAAGAAAAGGGATTTGGGGATGTTCTCTAAACAGGCTTTTTTTTTTTTTTTAATTTTAATTGAAACATCTCCAATAATGTTATATTATTTCCCATTGTTTATTGCCGTATAGATGTATTATAAACCAGCAACTTCATGTTTCTAGTTTTAAAATCATACCTTATCTTCACTGTATGTATTAGATTTCATACCCTTTGATCTCTTGAAGACTATGGATCCTCTCTCTAGAAAAATGCATCATAAGCAAAATTTTGTATCCAGTTTTAGGGGCTTTGCTTTGAAATTCATGGGGGAAACCTAGGAGCTATTTTGGATAAAACTGAGTCTTTTGTTTCTCATTTTTCTCAGCCCAAATTTAAAATAAGCTAATTGATATATAACTTCTCTCTGTTCCCTAAATATTTGGGTACCCTGGATTTGGTAACTGTACTTATAGGAGGACAAACCTCTTTTTCAGAAAGAACTTGTGACTGATAAAACTTGTAATGTTGATAAGAATTGTGACTCAGCTGTTACATGCGACCTGGAGATATCTGGATTGCTGTTGAAACCTTTTCTGAATGCCCGTTCTCTCTCCTTTTGCCGGTTGGATGCAGCCAAGCCCATCCGCCCAGGACACTATCCGGCATCATCTCCGACAGCTGTCCATGCCATCCGAGGGGGAGGAGGCGGCTCTTCAAACTCCACTCACTACCAGAAATAAATACAAAGTGAGTCTGTATTGTCCGTGGTGTTCTCTATGGGGCAGTCCTGGGGCATATTCAGGGCAGAGCCTTTTCGCCTTTCCAAAGCCCCTGTCTGGCCATCTCAGCTGCAGACAGTGGGCCTTCAGGAGAGAGGAATTCAGCTCTGATGCAGCACAGGCCCTGGGGGTTTCTGGTAAACAGAGATCTGGACCTACCCTCACCTCAATCTAGAGCCTGGAGTCTCCTAGCTGAGGCCACTGGGGCCAGGTGGGACCTAGAGTCAGGCCCGGCCTAATCACCTTCAGGGATAGGCGTGGTGAGTGAGTCACTTCAGGTTTCTTTTGTCTGTGGGACTCCTTTTTATTGCTGGCATCCAAAAGAGCACTACCTGTTTGTCAACTGCTTTGAGCCAGAGCAGACAGAAGTAAAGAGTTGCTTTAAGTTTCGGGAAAATGAATATAAAGAAAGAACCGGATAATGGGAAGTCATATCTTTATAGTTATTATCTGGACTCAATAATGAGGTTTTAATTTATTTTTTATTTATTTATTTTTTTGAGTTGGAGTCTCGCTCTGTCGCCCAGACTGGAGTGCAGTGGCCGCTCCCAGCCACCGCAGCCTTGACCTGCTGGGCTCCAGCGATCCTTCCACCTCAGCCTTCCGAGTAGCCAGAATTACAGGCATGCACTACCACGCCTGGCTGATTTTTTGATTTATTGTAGAGATGAGGTCTCGCTGCCCAGGCGGGTCTCGAACCCGTGGGCTCAGGCAATCCACTCACCTCAGTCTCCCAAAGGCGCGGGATTACAGGCTGAGCCATCGAGCCCGGCTCCAACAATGAGGTTTTTAAAAATGTGCTAATATATATCTAGATGGGTCCAGACTGCATTGTTGAGATGGTGATCTGCAAGGTGCTCTACTCACAGCCCACATGCCTGACATTGCTCTCCTAGCAAAAAAGAAAAGGAGAGAGAGAGAGAGAGAGAGAGATATCCAGGAGGTCAGAAAACTTTATATAGAAAAACTCTGACTTGATACCTTTAGTCCCTGCTCATGAGGCTGAGGCAGAAGGATGACTTGAGCCCAGGAGGTCAAAGCTGAGGTGAGCTGTGATTGTGCCACTGCACTCCAGCCTGGGCAATAGAATGAGACTCCAACTCAAAAAAAAGAAAGAAAGAAAGAAAAAGAAAACAAAAGAAAGGAACACTCTGACTTGAATGTGTGAGTGAGAGGAGGTGACTCTGAAGGTTGTCCTTTGATGTTGAACCCTTACTAGGGAAGCTAGCCTACAAGGCAGGGAAATATGAGTGGAGTGAAGCCCCCGCCATCAAGGACAACTCGGAGGGCAGTGATTCTTCCTTCTTGTATCAAAGCAAGGAGGCGAGTGGGAAGGGCTAGAGCTTTCACTTGGTGTACAATGCCAGCATTACCCAGGCTCAGCCTAAAACTTCTCAGGGGGATGCTTTGGTGGCTGCCCTCAGACAACTTTCACCTGTGCTGTCTCCCAGCAGTGTCAAGGAGCAGGCCAGGGCTGGTCAGACAAACAGGAACAGGACAGTCCGAGGCAGCCGGTGTGTGGGCAGCATGTCCGCCAGCACCCACCATTTCCTAGATGACGGGATGGGAGATGGTCTTGGCAGTGGGTTACTCCATTCGGATCTGATCTCTGCTTCCAATCAGAGATAAAATGGAACTGGAGTGATCAAGAAGCTTTTGACTGCATGTTGTCAGTTTTGAGGCTGATACCTGAGGAGAATGTAAGATCAAAATGGGCAGCTTAGAAGAGAAACTTGAGCACCCACACGTTGGTGGATGTCAGGCTCCTTAGGGTAGGTGAGGGCATTTTACCAAGAACTCCGGGGGATTCTGATGTACACCAAAGTTTGAGAACTACCCTTTACAGAATGGCAGTTGACTTTTCTGTCATGTAAAGGAAATTTGAGGGTGGTCTGTCAATAGTTGGTGAAAAGTTCCACAGTGACAACAGAAGCCTAGCTTCTTACTTAAGTTAAACAAGCAGCTGTCTTCCTCAAAATCATCTCAAGGTCACTAAAAGACTTTTGCAGTTTCAGCCATCATGTCTACACTCCAAGTTTAGCAACCAGAGAGGAAGCAGGCAAAAACAGCTATCCCAAGTGAGTCTGCTTCCTTTAAGTAGCCTTCCTGGAAGTCCCATGCAATGCTAATGTCTCCATCCTGTGACCAGAATGGGGGCACATGGCCACATCTAGCCACATTTAGCTGGAAAAGGTAGTCTTTTAGCTGGGCACATCACTGTCCCAAAGAAGAGTAGTGCTCTTTTACTGAGAACAAGGAGATGGATGTTGGGTGAGCAACTAGTTTCTGTGCATTTATTGAGCACCTAATAAGCAACAGCACTAGGCTAGATGTAGTGTAGACATAACCTCATTTGGTGAAAACACACAGAAAGATGTGCATGTGTGCTTGGTTCCCAGCAAGACCTTACTAAATATACAAGTCCAGGGATTTTGGGGGTCCAGAGACTGTACAATGGACAGTTACCTTCCTCATGGGACCCATTTTTTGTAGGGTCCAAACAGCCAAATACTGGCCATTCATTAGTAGTACAGCTTCTTCTCATACTGAAGAGTGAAAATCAGTAGGTCTGGCGAGACTTTCAAGATGATCCAAGTAACAGATCCATGCTCGCCCATCCTGCCAATTTGTTTCTTTATTCTGTGTTATAAGTGACTTTGATGACTTTTTTCCCCTGAAATTGGAGACTCCTTGACAGACTTTCTCTTTACAACTTCTGTAGCTAGGTGCTTTTCTCACAATGTCACAAGGTAAACAGATCCTTTTTTAGAATCTGCAGGATAGCAGTGTGATTCGGGGGCTAGCATTGGACAAGATACCTGCAGGTGTCAGGTCCTCTACTTCCTCCAAGTTACTTAACCTCAGAGTCTGTTTCATTGTGAAATGAGGAGAATCTTTCAACTGGGTCATCAGTATTGCCATGAGGCTTAAATGAGGTCATGCTTCTAAGTATGTAATAAGTGCAATAAAAATGTTAGCTGCTAGTTGGATGAACAGTGTAGAACATAGGAGTTGGTTACAAATGTTGGTTCATAGTCTCTTTTAATTTATACAGTTGTTTCAAAATAGTTTTTCATCTCTATAGCTGTAGATTATGACCACTGAGTAGAGAAGGCCCATCTCTGAGTATCCTCTTGTTACTAAGAACAGATATAAGGGCTTTTAAAGATAATACTGTTTACTTATCTACAAGCTATGAGAAAGAGCATTGACTATTTTTAAGAAATGACTGGGTATTTGTCAGTGGAGATTTTAAAAAAGGGTCTTAGGATTATTATTATAAAATGAATAAATGCCAAATCATTTAAAAAATAATCATTGGAACTATGGAATTCATTATTTAGATGAGATCAAACATTTGTGAGATCATCTTTCCTGACCTTTGGCATTTTCATTCTGAAGCAATCCCTGGGTAGAATTGATCTCAATCGACTCTTCCCAGTTCTCCTGTTGGAATCAGAGTGGTATTTTCTTACTTCGGTGGCATCTGGATATCTTTAGAATTTCCTTCTGCTTCATTTCAGAGTTCAAGGAATATAGTCACAACAAGTACTTTGGTTTATCCTCAAGGTTTCAGAGCCACTGAAGATGCCAACCTGTAAAAATCAAAGAAGGATAATGCTGGCTTTGATCACATTGAGTTCAAATCCAGGGGGACTGCCCCAGGGAGAGGGGATGGCATTTCTCAAGCCCCAGAGCTGCACATGGGGCAGTGGAGTGAAGTAAGCTAAGGACATGGGATTTGGATTCTGCCAGAGCTGGGTTCCAGCCCTGGTCTTGGTACTTGACTCCTATGTGACGTTGGGCAAGTTGCTTGATTTTTTTTCAGCCGCAGTCTCCTCATCTGCCAGGTGAGATCAGGCTTCAAGCTCTTACTCTGTATTTGGTCTCAAAGTGAATGAGACAAAGAAGCTCTGTTCTTGTACAGAGATGTGCATGGTTGGGGGGAGAGAATCAGAAAATAGTGGTAAGTGTCCAGGAGAAAACAAGAACAGGTTACTGGAATAAAGAGGGGGACACTATTTTACTTAGTTGAGAACTGAATGACGAAAGATGTCAGCCACACAACAGCCTGGGAGAGAGTGGTACAATGCCCGCCCAAAGGTAGAAATGAATGAGGGGTATTTGAGAATCAAAAGTGAGGCTGATAGGACTGGTGCTCAGTGACCCCGGAGAGACCATCATCATTGGAGTGGTTGGGAGGCAGTTGGGCCCAAGTAGATGAAGGCTTTGAGGCTGAGGTGAGCAGGTTAGATTGTGATCTAGTGTGGAGGGTCACTGGGGGCGGTGGGACTTGGTTCGTGATTGGACAAGGCCACTCTGGGGTGGACCCTGGGGAAAGGGTGAGGAAGAGGCAAGAGTAAGAGCAGGAGGGTCACCCAGGGGACTATTTCAGGTGGCTTCTTGGGAGGGTCTAGCCCTGGGCTGAGGTGGAGAAGTGGTCTGAGTCAGCACATGGTTGGAGCCAGATTCAGCTGTCAGGCTTGACAGAGAGGAAGAGAAGGAAGAAAGAAGGGGATCAGAGGTAGTTTCTAGATTTGAGTGGGCCCTAGTTAGGGAACGATTGATATGACAGGAAAAATTGGGTGACAAGCAGGTTTTCTGGGAAAAAATTTCTTTTCCATCATGTTCATTATGAGATGCCTCTTAGGCCTCCAGCTCAGCTCCTCGTCCAAGCGGGTGTATTGAACAGGCAGCTGGATCGATGAGTCTGGAGTACTGGAGAGAGGCCAGGGCTGATACCTTGGAGAGTAGTGACCTGAAGAGGCAGCCTAGAGAAAGGGAGAGGGGCCGAGTTAGAGCAGAGAGGGGGAAGAGGGGAGAGCCAGAGCAGGCCCAGTGCACTGGGCAATGGGAAAGTCAGAGGAAGGAGGTGGCACCAGCAAAGGGGTCTGAGGAGAATATGAGGTCACAGAAGTCAAGTGAAGGCCTTGACCCTAGAAGGAAGGTGGTGAGCTCAGAGCTTCAGTAAGATGATGACAGAGGCTGGGTGGCTGAAGAAGGCTGGAAGGTGGGAAGGTGGTGACTTTAGCACAGGCCGGAGAGAGTGGGGGTGAGGAAAAGGCTGGCAACTGAACCCACCTTGGGAGTTTTATCTGAAGGTGAGCAGAAAATGGAGGGATGGTGGGATTAAGATGGGGTTGCTTTTCTCTTGTGAGGTGGAGGTAGCAGTGTGCGGGTGGTCAGGATCTAGTGTGGGGGGTGTGTGGCAGATAGGAAGTACCATGTAGTAGATGGCAGATGGGTGTGCAGAGAGGTGAGATGGGCTCATTCTGGTGCCTGCTTTCTCCTTATCAGCTGAGAAGGAGGGAGGAGGCAAGGTCTCAGGCTTAAGAACAGTGAAGGTGTGAAGTAGGCCTCTTGGGCAGTGCCGAGTGCTTATTTGAGGTCTCACATTTAGTGTAAACACCCCTTTAAATATTTGTCCAGCTTTCTGGTTCTGAGGGCCCTGGAGATCTGTTTTTTTTCCTAGCAGCGCTGTGGCAAGCCCTGGGGAAACTTGTTCACATGTGTCCACCAGATGGCACCAGTGGGGCATCACTGAACCCTCGGTTCTTTTCTGAAAGACTGAAGGCAGAATGTTCTTTTTTTGGGGTGTTTCTATATTTAGACCATTTTGTGTCAAACTTAAGTAGTAAATAGAGTATTTGTAAAGGTATCAGATGATCACAGATTCCCAGAGTTGATTTAAGTTATTTTATTATAATACTTAAACATTTGCAAATCTTAATCAGTATACATTTCCTGCTTACAGATCTTCTGCAACTGTATAAGTGAAACAAATGCAGAAATTAGATGAAAATAAAGCTACAAATTAAAAATAATTCAAACCATCAAATTAGCCTTTTTTAATGAAAGATGGTTTTTCACTGAAAAGAAAGAGCTGGGCGCAGTGCGAGCCCGGCACTCATTGCTTCTTGGAGAGCTTGGGTTGCCCCACTTGGTGTTTTGTGGCGTGACTCAATTCTTTCACTCCCTTTCTCTGTTACAAGCACTGCAAAATCACAGCATGCCTTCAAGTATTTTCTCTTCACATGGCTGGAACACATCCTTTTCCTGTTGAGCCCAGCTCTTTCCTTTTTAGCCTTGAAGATGATAAAAGTTGTGAAAAGTTGTGGCTACCCTCTTTTTGTGTGTGTGTGTGTTGGAGTCTTACTCTGTTGCCCAGACTGGAGTGCAGTGGCCGCTTGCAGCCTTGACCTGCTGGGCTCCGGAGATCTTTCCACCTCAGCCTTCCAAGTAGCTGGAACTACAGGCGCGCGCTACCACACCCAGCTAATTTTTTGATTTGTTGTAGAGATGAGGTCTCACCAAGTTGCCTAGGCAGGTCTCGAACCCGCGGGCTCAGGCAATCCACTCACCTCAGCCTCCCAAGGCATGGGATTACAGGCTGAGCCACCGAGCCCGGCTGTGATTACCCTCTTAAAGCACAAAGCGAATGTGGTGCAGAAGGTACATGGAATGCTCGGTTGCAAAGGAGTCAGCGAGAAAATCTAAAATGTGGCCAGGTGTGGTGGCTCACACCTGTAATCTCAGCACTCTGGTAGTCTGAAGCAGGGCAGGTGGGTAGCTTGAGACTAGGAGTTCAAGACTAGCCTGGGCAACATAGTGAGACCTTGTCTCTAAAAAATCAAAAAGTTAGCTGGGTGTGGTGGTAGAGGCCTGTAGTCTCAGATACTTGGGGGCTGAGATGGGAGGATCTCCTGAGCATAGGAGGGCAAGGCTGTGATGAGCAAAGATTGTGCCACTACACTCCAGACTTGGGGACAGGGTGAGACCATAATGCAAAAGACAAAAAGAAAGAAAATCTAGAATGCGCACATATTAATGCTTGAGATTTTTGTGGCAACTGAAAATTTTGTGAAGTGAACCAGAGACCCAGGGTGCCTCTCGTGTTGTTAATGTCGATGAAGATTTTGTTATTTTGAGGACTACATTTTTTATTAAAAAACCTTATGTAGTAAGCCTAGAAATCATAGCACAATTTAAAAAGTTTTGATAAACTTAGATAAATATTTGATGCAATCTCAGAAATCACAGTGGAAGAGCCAGAAGGGACTCATTTAGGGCTCGTAAGTACATTTGAAGAAGTGATTCAGTGTTTTTCCACTGTGATTTCTTTTCTTTTCTTTTTTTAAGGTGAGTCCCTTCTGTCATCCTGGTTTGAGTACAGTGCCATGATCACAGCTCACTGCAACCTCAACCTCCTGGGCTCAGGCAATCCTCCCGCCTTAGCCTCCTGAATAGCTGGATTATAGGTGCATGCCACCATGCCTAGCTGATTTTTTTATCTTTTTGTAGAGATAAAGTCTCACAATGTTGCCCAGGCTGGTCTCAAACTCCTGGGATCAAGCAGTCCTCTTGCCTTGGCCTCCCAAGGTTCTGGGATTACAGGTATGAGCTACCATGCCTGGTGATTTCATGTTTTTAGGCATGAAGAAAACCACCCTGGGAAAACACTTCTGCAGCTTGTAGCAGCATCTTCTAGGCTAACATCACTACGCAGAGACTACACAGGTCCAGGTGCTTAGTTGTGACCCCGCACCTCTGATGTGTGTGACATTCCCTGTCACTGTCTTCTTCAGGATCCTTATGGTGGATATGTTCATTAATTTGTAATAAAAATCATATCTTTAACTTCTTAAAGGGTAGGATGAAAACAGAAGCAATGGAGGTCTGCTAGCTTTTTTATTCTCTTTTGCTGCCCCAATGATCAGTTGTGACCACGGGCCAGAAATCCTGACCCACTGTTGCCTGTGTGCCTGCTACGTTCAGTCTTCAGCCTGCCCCACTTGGCCCAGACATGCAGGAATGTACACATGACTTTCTACTCCAAGAAGTAAGCTTACTCTCATCACAGTAAGCTACACCCTCACAGGGGAATTCCAGGAGTACAGATAGGGAATCCAGTATTTTCTAACCTGGCACTTAAACCTCAGATTTCCTTGACTCTAAATGGCTCCAGTGGTTAGGTACGGTGACTCATGCCTGTAATCCCAGCACTTTGGGAGGCCAAGGCGGGAGGATTACTTATGCCCAGAAGTTTGAGACCAGCCTAGACAACATAGCGTGACCATGTCTCTACAAAGAAAAAAAAAACTATCAGGGTGTGTGTGTGTAGTCCCAGCAATTCAAGGGGCCGAAGCAGAAGAATCCCCAGAGCCAGAAGGTCATGGCTGCGGTGAGCCGTGATCATGTCACTGCACTCCAGCCTGGGTGACAGAGCGAGACGCCAACTCAAAAAAATAAAAATACATAAATAAATAAATGCCTCTGGCCATTTCTTCACATTTACTGCCCTTGGCTGAAGTCACTTTTGGTCCATGTAGGCCACTGGCTCCTCTGTCTTTGAACTGAGAAAGTTCTACTCCTCTCTGAACCCCTCACCCCACCTCTCTCTTCCATTGCTTTTCTTACTCCACCCCAGGCAGGATGGAGTTTGCTCTCCAAGGTTAACTCTTACAACAACAGGATGCTTCCTGTTTAGGGACTTGATATCTCCTTAGGTTCAGGCAGAACTTTCTTGGCTGCGTTTGCTCATTTGTAGTCTCGTCTACTTGGTCCTCTGGCTCTCTCTGTCCTTCCTTCTTGTTACTGTTTTCTTCATCCTAAATATCTGAATTCAGCCTCTCTTCCAGCATTGTTGGGGTTCACCTTGACTTTTCTTCTGGTTTTGACATTCCTATCACAAATAAATAATATTATCTATACCTACACTGCACACATGGAATTCTCCCCTCGGCATAAGTGGGTCCAGGCCACACACATGGAGAGTGGGCAGGGGGTTGCTTTCGGGTTTAGCTCTCTGCAGTAGTGAAGCTCAGAGGCCAGTGGACAGCCGAGGGCACAATGGGATCCCTAAGCCGCACATGTGGTCCACATCTAACCACTGGGCCCTTCCACTTGCTCCCACTGTTTGCAAATGCTGGCAGTTTGTCATTGAATCACAAAAATGTGCATTCAGGAAAGACACTTTGAGGTGGGCATGGCACCTGGCTGTTTATGGGCTGAGGGTCTGGAACTGGATTGCCTAGGTTTGAATCCTGACCCTCACACACTAGGTAAGTTGCTCCATCTCTCTGTGCCTCAGTGTCCTCCTTTATATAATATGGTCAGTGACAGTACCTACTTACAGGGTTCTATGAGGATTAAGCCCTTAAGTATATACATAAAACTTAGACTAGTGCCTGGCATAGAACAAGCACTTGGTGCTTGTCTGGGTTGTCCTCATCATCTAATCCTGTCTCCTCATTCTACTTTCCAAGGAGGGAGGATGAGCTGGCAGTTCCTACTGCTTGTTAGTGGTAGATCCTGGACTAAGAACTCTGGTCTTCTCTGTAGCAGTTCTTTAAATTCTTGACCTTAGAACCCTTTTTACTCCTATAAAAAGTTCAGTGACATCAAAGAGCTTTCATATTTGTGGATTATCCCTATTGGTAGGTATCATATTAGAACTGAAAACTCAAAATTAAAATAGTGTCAGATTCATTAAAAAATAATAATAAACCCATACATGTTACCATAAAGGCCGTTTTTAATGAAAAATAACTATTTTCCAAAACAAAAGAAAATAAGGTAGCCAAATGCCATTGCTGTACATTTTTTTTGCAAATCTCTTTGATGTCTGGCTATTTAACAGTTAACAACTGGATTCTCCTAGCTGTTCCTGCATTCTGTCTGTCGCCGTGTGTTGTTTTCGTTGAAGTATATGAAGAGAATCCAGCTTTGTCATGCCAGACAAGATTTGTGGCCATTGGATGGCTAAGAAGACTGTGACGTAGAGAAGTTAGGGCCATGATACCTGCATCCCAAGCTTATCTGGGAATTGAGTAGGAGAATGTGAAAGAAGAGAAAAAAGTCTCTGAAGAGTACTTGGCAAAAACTGGGCCTTGCAAATATTGTGATTTGGGAACAGGCCTAAAGACAAAGGTGAGGTGGAACTGCAGGGAGAGGGGACAGAAATAACTTGTCGGTGAGCGCCATTGACAGGGACTTTGAAACTGGCATCCTGAATCCCGAGGGAGGACTCCTGGAGCCTCTGGGAGAAAGCGCTCTTGGTTTCACACCCGGCGCAGTGGGCTGCCACACTGGGATACTCAGCTTGTGTTGCTCAGATTTGTACACACTCAGAGCACCTGGACTCCTTCCTCTGCAGCTGATTGCACCAAAGCTCCAACGAGGTAAATCCACCTCTATTCAGCAGTGATAAGTAAAGTACAATTGGCAATTCTTATAACGTAGGGATTGAATTATCGAAAGGCAAAAGAAAAGATAAAACTGTGTACTGTTTGGATTAAGCTTAAATCTGCAAGCAATTGCAAAAGCCAAAGTTGGGGGGAAAACAATCTCCACATACTTCTTGCAAAACCCTTGTGTAATTAACTTCTTTCTTCAGCCTTCCCCACCCATCCTGAAGAAGGGTGATTTTATTTCCTTCTAACTCTGGTCACACATTGTCACTCTGAATTGCCATCTCCAGTTTGGCAGAGCCTCAGGGTCAGTCCAGTATCAGATCAGTCCGTCCAGTCCCCTGCCTCTAGATGAGTAACTACTCTGAATATATAAGTGAGAGTCAGAGCCGGGCTCGGTGGATCAGCCTGTAATCCCGCGCCTTTGGGAGGCTGAGGTGAGTGGATTGCCTGAGCCCACGGGTTCAAGACCCGCCTGGGCAGCGAGACCTCATCTCTACAATAAATATAAAAAAAATCAGCCGCGTGGTTGCGCATGCCTGTAATTCCGGCTACTGGGAAGGCTGAGGCGGAAGGATCGCCGAAGCCCAGCAGGCGAGGCTGCGGTGGCTGGGAGCGGCCACTGCACTCCAGTCTGGGTGACCGAGTGAGACTCCAACTCAAAAAAAAAAAAAAAGTGAGAGTCAGCAGGACTGGATTTTAGACATTATCAAGATTTCCCCAACCTCTTCGGGATCAGAACAGTCAGTAGTGTTTTCCCTTGAGGCTACCCATTTTCCCTCATGAATTTATCTGAGGAGATGGACATCCAGTTAGCGGGGAGGGCGGGTAGGAGTATCCTAGTTGGGCCTACCGGGAAGTCTTCTTTGGTGGACAGGCCTGTGGAGATCCTTAACTGGGGATGAAGAGGGACCCTTTTTGGCAGAGTTCCTGCGCTTTTCATTTCAGGAACTCATCACAATCTCAGTTCTCCTTTCTTAACGCTCTTTGAGGTGACTGAATCGAGCAGGTGGGGCCTCCTCTGTGGCCCCCTGTTTCTTCCAAACTGTTAGCCAAAACGTGCTGGATCTTGCACAGGGAGGAGCAGGGGTTAGACTGAAAGGCCTTCCAGTGGAAATCGTGTCACTTCATGGTCTGCTGGAGCTACTGAGGCTGCCCCCTTGTGTTTGTGTGTCTAATGCTTGCTGTGTCAACATGGGTTGGCTGCAACCATTGCGTCAGGCCATAATCCCACAATTCAAGGTATGTACCCAGCACCTCCCTGCCTCCAGGCATGCAGGAAAGCCATCTCATCTGAACAGAGAGACAGCATGCTTAGAAAAATGAACCTGTGAGACAGTGTACAGGGATTCGGTGATGGTATTCAGACAGCATTCCTATTGGTTTTCAGTTCAGAATGAATTTTAAATGACAACTATGACCCATGCTTTTAGGTTTTTCATTTCTGGCACTAACAGTAAGCACAAAATCTCACCAGAAAGGACAAATATTAAACATGCCTTTCCCAAAGACAAATCTTTCTCTACGTGACTTCTAAAAATGATAGGAATATCATCATATAAGGTTGTTTAAACCTTTTAAAAATCAAGCTGCTTTGTAATTATAGGAGATTATACTGTTGGAATGAGAGAAGGTAGTTACCAAATGAGTTTTCTGAATATTTGTTTTTTCTTGTATTTTTTTCTTGTAAGTCATATTCTTACAAAGAATGTGTTGTTCTCTTTTTCTACTCAATTTCTGTTCTGTATTTCTCCTTTTCTTTGTACTCACTTTGTTCTTACCTACTTTTGTAACCCCTTTCTAGCCCATGCAGCTTTCTATTTATCTGTAATTTATATCTTGCTGATTTATGCAAAATGTGGGGTTGTATATAATATTATAACATAAATCAGGAGAGTGAAGAAAAAAAGAGAGATGGGGAAAGCACTGTAGCAGGATTCTGAGATATTTACTATAGTTGGGCACTAAATTTGGATATAAGTCTTCTAGAGGCAAAACAGAAAGCACAGTATGTCAGGTTATGGAGGTTTTTGTTAAGTCAGACTCTTCTTAATGGCTGTCATATTTCCAGTGCCAGATAATTCCATATGTTTCTTAGGAGTGAGGCTTTGTCTACCTCTTTGTCATCCCTGCCCCCATCACACAGAGTGCCATGAGCTCTACATAAAACCTGTAGGTATCCGGGCTCGGTGGCTCAGCCCGTAATCCCGCGCCTTTGGGAGGCTGAGGTGAGTGGATTGCCTGAGCCCGCGGGTTCGAGACCCGCCTGGGCAGCGAGACCTCATCTCTACAATAAATCAAAAAATCAGCCGGGCGTGGTAGCGCATGCCTGTAATTCCGGCTACTCGGAAGGCTGAGGTGGAAGGATCGCCGGAGCCCAGCAGGTCGAGGCTGCGGTGGCCGGAAGCGGCCACTACATTCCAGTCTGGGCGACAGAGTGAGACTTCAACTCAAAACAGAAACCAAAACAAAAACCCGTAGGCAAGATCTCAGACCAACCTAGGGCCTCCATTGGTGAAAGGAAGCAGACTCTTACAGTGTCTTCTCAAAGTTGAACTTGCTGGAGTTGATCCAAAGGCTGACAGAGACCACTCTGGACTTTCATCCTAGAAACCTGCCCAGGACCAGATCTACCTCTGGTGAAAACAAAAGGGAACTTCATTACCCCATATCTTCAGGAACTGGGAACCTCTTTCTAGGGTGCTGGCAAATAAGAAATGTTGTATGAATTTCCCTTAGGGATGAGAACATGCATTGTGTCTCTCTGAATATCCGTAGCTTCAACAGATACTGACTTGTGGAAAAGAACGTTGAGACTGTCAGGACTAAATGCTTACAGCAAAACCAGGAAGCAGGAGGCTGTGCTATCCAGTGCACTAGTCACCAGCCACATGTGTCTTTTGAGCACTTGAAATGTAGCTAAGTCCTAATTGAGATGTGCTGAGCGTATAAAATACACACCAATTGCAAACACTTACTGTGGGAAAAAATATCTCAACAGTAATATTTTGATGTAAAATATCTCAACATGTAATATTGGTTACATGCCAAAGTGATATTTTGAATATATTGGGCTGTATAAAATATATTATTAAAATTAATCTGAGTTGTTTCTTTTTACTTTTTAATGTCACCACTAGGAATTTAAAATTAAATATGTGGCTTGCATTATATTCATATTGAACAGCTCTGGTCTAAACATCTAGAATTTAAAAAATATATCTAAGGAGTGAATTTTCACTGTGTTCTCTAACTCCTGTGTTCTCTCTGGTTCTCTTTCAACAGATATGACTCCACGTAGCATGTCAAGGACTACATTAAGCGCCAACTCCTTTATTTTTTCCTCTCCTACGGTTTTCATTTTCTTTTATACTTGCTTACCCAGCCATCTGCAGTACACCAGTTTCAGATATTTTGAGCTGTGTAGCATTTCTGTATGTACAGATGTGTGCTTGAACCTTTCTCTTTCTGAGAAATCTGAAGGAGATGATTCAGAAGATCCGCTTACTACTCAGAACCATTACCACTGACTCAGCCTCCAGGGCGTTGGGTGGTCTCTGGGTGGTCCTTGGAGCCTCCTCTCATCAGTACGCTGTCCCACCGGAACACCCTAATGTGCCATTCCCTGGAGGACAACAACCAAGTGCCGTGGAGGCGGGCGATCACACTCGACTTCAACTGTCGGGTTTCCTGTAAAATAAAACACATTACTTTATATTTTTAGGGAACACAAAGTGCTGCTATAGGGTTCAAAATTTTCATTCTGAACACTTTTCCAAAACAAATTACCCCAAAGACACATTTTAAATATCCTGGTCACATCTCTGGGTCTGTAAAATACACCTTTTAGTATGGCATCAGTTAAAATTCAAAGCAAATTTCTTCCAGGTAGAAAAACAATCTGACAGTAGCAATGTAGAATTTGTTCATTCAAACACATCTATTTAAATGAAAAAAAAGTCATAACATTCACCTTTGAGCTGCTTGCCTGTAAACCTGTAGTCTTGGCTGGCCCAGTTTGAACATCACTCCTTCAGAAGTGCTGAAAAAGCTGCAAAGTTGAATTAATGGAAATGGGGCTGCCATTCTCCTGGCCTCTTCCTCCCTGGTCCTTCTGGAGCTTCCATCGGGGATGGCCTCTTTCTCTAGGGAAACAGCTTAAGCTTGAGGGGTTATTGCTGAAGAAATCCAGTATCATTCCAGCAGTTGAAAAAGGGAACACTGGGGGGACAGTAATTGATGAAATTTTGTGCCTGTCTGTGAGTAAGTTGCCATGAATAGGTTGTTTTAACTCATCTTTGCAGACTGCTTATTTGAATTCTCTCTTTGGCACCAAATAGGTTTCATCTTCTTGGGCACAAATTAGAAGAGATCGGTCTAGATGGATTTTTTACACTTAGCTACTGCTTTATTCATATCCATAAATCTAAAGCTGAATCAACCCTTACTTTCAGTTGTGGGTATTAAAAAGATACATTTCCTAGTAGTAAAGTTTTCAGGGAAACTGACAAGGATTCAATTAAGTTGGTCTTGTGTGCTGATACTTGTTTTGACAAATGTGGGGGTAAGTCAACGACAACCAATCTCAGTGAAAGCACCCATCCTATCACAGTACATGCCCAAGATGAGTGAGCTGGCATTATCCTCTGCTGCTGTCACCACTGGAACAAAGTGTCTGCCAGGGGAGACTGGGCTTTTCTCATGGCTGTGTGGGTTGAAGATAGAAGTGTGTGTGTGTGTGTGTGTGTGTGTGTGTGTGTGTGTGCGCGCTAATGATTGTGCTAAGTGCTAATGATTGTGCATTGGATTCCAAACTCCTTTTGTATAAAATTTCCCTAACAAAGCAAACCTGCTTTGACTTAATTTATTTGTTAAATGTTGTATTTTATGTGTGTTTTGTTTCTGGGGGGAATTAAGGAGAGAAAGGAGAACAAATTCAGTTGAAGTACTTATTTCGTAAATATGGCAATTTTGCATTTATCTCCATTTTTTTCATTCAATTTGAGTTTGCTGCCAGTGCCTGCCCAATGTAACTGCTTGATCGTAATTTGCAGTCTAATAAAAGGGTCCTTGTAGGGCAGGTTTTGCAAACCTCATGAGGTAATATGCCACAAAATTTTGCTAATATATTTGCCTCTGATTTGGGAAGTGAAAATATTGGTACTTGAGAGGATTGCCAATTAATAATTGTCATGCCACTACTCTCCATTATGTAACCCGTATTACTTTGTGTTTGGAAATTGAACAGAGGTCAATAATTTTTTTGACTTTCTTTAAGATTCGTCATAAAATAGATTGTTTTAGATTCTTTCCAGAGTGATTTTTCCCTGGATACCTCTTTTCTGCTTCTAAAGAACTGCTTGGCCCTTTCATGTTTCAAAGAGAAGCATTCACTTGTAGTGCCGTATTACTTGATCTGTACAAGGGAATTACAAAATTTACTTTACTTTCATTCACAGAGAAAGTTGGCTTTGATGTCTCTTAAAGATAATTATGCTAGTTGCTGATCAGCCAGTCAGTTCATCTAGCTTCAATCTTTATAGGACCTTGAATCTAATTTTCCTATACTGTGACTAAAAGGTACATTATTGGAATGGATTATATAGTATATATTCCAATGGATCCCTAAATATTTTTTTAATATAATAAGCCAGTTATTATATCAGGGCCAGTTCTCTGTAGGCTACTTTTTTTTTTTTTTTTGAGTCGAAGTCTCACTCTGTCGCCCAGACTGGAGTGCAGTGGCTGCTCCCGGCCACCGCAGCCTCGCCTGCTGGGCTCCGGTGATCCTTCTGCCTCAGCCTTCCGAGTAGCTGGAATTACAGGCATGCGTTACCACGCCCGGCTGATTTTTTGGTTTATTGTAGAGATGAGGTCTCGCTGCCCAGGCGGGTCTCGAACCCGCGGTCTCAGGCAATCCACTCACCTCAGCCTCCCAAAGGCGCGGGATTATAGGCTGAGCCACCCAGCCCGGCTGGCTACTTTTTTAAAAAAGGCATATTTATGGAATTTTCAGGTTTTTTTTCTTTTAAGACTATTGCTCCTGTATCTAAATGTAAAAGCCAGACTTCTGAACAGCCCAGACTGTGGTTATATTTTTGGTTGTATGCTGGTTTTTACTAGTGTGTATGTGCGTGTCTTTTTCTTTTCTATGAATAATTTTATATTTCATGCCACTTCTCAAAAGTTTTCTCTTTGATACTATAAGAGAACAGCCAGATGGTTTATACAAATGAGCTCGATCTGCAGGATGGTGGATTGGTAAATCAGAGAAATGCTGTTTGAGACAGCAAGACTTATGCTTTGAATGAAAATATATTAATGCCAAATGTGTTTTGGTCAATTATTAGAGAATTCTGTGCAAACATATCATCTCTTCAAATGCCGTACACTTTGCTTTTGTTGAATGGCAAGTAGTAGACAGAACCAAAAAAAAAAAAGAAAAGTGGATTAAAACTTTTAAAGGAAATAGAAACATGATCAAGAAAATCAGAATTTATAGAAATATTGAAATAAATGAAGAAATAAAAATGTTTGTCTAGAATATAGCATCTAATGACTTTGAAGCCCTAAAGTTCACACAAGGAAGCCCTCCTTTCCTATAGGAATGACTGAAAGCAAATAAAAGTTCTCAACAATCCCCTCTTTTGAAGTGTGTTTTTTGTCAGGGCAGGAAACATCTGAACTCCAGTTATATGACATATTGGGAAAGACTTTCATTGGCAAGGGACACAGAAAGATTTCACTTCCATGTCTCACACTGACTGTCTTGAGCAAGCTAAAGGAATCACCGTAATCTAAAATTGCTTCATTTCACACTAACAATTTAGACTTTTTAAACCAAGTATTGAATAAGGGCCAGGTAACTGCCGAAGGAAACACCGCTCCACGAAGTCTGCTTACTTATTTAAAAATTGTGTATCAATTTTAAATACTGTTCATTGTGTGCAGATATAAGGGGGATAGGGCATTCTGTAGAATCTACATGTCTAGTTTGTAAAGTGTGTCGTGTGTACTGCAGATGTGTGTTTTCTGGGCTTTATGTATCTGTACAGTAGCTTTCATTAAAAAAAAAAACTGTGGACAAACTTGTTTCGGGGGTTTGAGGGGGAGAATGGCAGTTTATATCAAGTAACAATGCTGTACTATAGTCCATGTAACAAAAGCTCTGGAAGTAATCCTTCCCTGGGCTGCAGAAAATTTTGGTTATCTTCTAGGTTCCAAAATGAAAATGTATGGATACTCTGGCAGACTGCATGTTGTATAATTTGAGAAATACTAAAAGTGGAAAATAAAATTGAATTAAACTTTGACTAGCCTGTTTTTCCTTATTTGAAACATCCTGAAGTTACCTACATTGAAGGCATCAGTCCCTGTGTTAGGATGAGCCATTTTCTAGCCTCAGAGGAATTCATTTCAAGTGAGCAGCTGCTCGAATACCCAACATAAGCAAAATCAACCTTGACCTTTTTTCTTTAACTTTTCTTGACTATCTGCTTAAAGAATTTTTTTTTTCATTGAGGAACTAAGAAAACTTGACATTTAGCCGGGCTGAGTAGCTCAGCCTGTAATCACAGCATTTTGGGAGGCTGAGGCAAGTGGATTGCCTGAGCCCATGGGTTCGAGACCCATCCGGGCGACTTGGCGAGACCTTGTCTCTACAATAAATCAAAAATTAGCCGGGTGTGGTAGTGCGTGCCTGAGTTCCAGCTACTTGAAGGCGGAGGCGGAAGGATCGCTAGAGACCAGCAGATTGAGGCTGTGGTGGACGGGAGCATGCCACTGCACTCCAGTCTAGGCGACAGAGTAAGACTCCAACTCAAAAAAAGAAAACTTGACATTTGTTACTTCACTTCCAAAATGTTATGTGTCTGATGTAAAAAAAGTGTCTTTAAAAAATTTTTAAAGGTAAGATTGAATGAAAACTCAGTAGACCAATGTATTAGCTGAATTTCCGAATTTCTTCTTGCCTGAGAAGGGCATTCATTCTTTACCTAATGAAATGGAGGCCTGCATGCACATGTTGAAAGATTATTGGTGTCTTTTGAGAAGGACTGGGGAGTTTATATTCTGGTTTTGCCTACTGATTCTTGTGTCAATGTACCGGTCTGAGACCTTGTGAGAGGACATGGGAGTGTGAATCCTTTGGAGAATAACCAATGCTAGGACACAGAATTATTTTTTTTAATCTCCTATCATAACAAGAAGACTTCCCTACCTTGGGTCACTGGGCTCATGTGACCATGCATGACATTGCGTATGTAAACCATCCTTGTTCCGTTTGGTTAATGGTGTATGAGAGCCAGATGGTAAACCTCTTTGCCTTAATCAATTAAAAATGAAAAGGATAGATGCCAGAATGAGTGGTTTATACGTGTAGTTGAGGGCACTGCAAGTAGTATGCTTTCACGATGTCTTACCTTTCTTGAAGTTGTTATTCTCCAAAGAACTCAGAAGGGGCAGTTTCCTGATATCAGATTGTAAAAGGTGACTTATGTAATAAATCTCAAATGTCTTGGATGAATATTCAGGTTTAAGACGGGAAAACAGTCCTCTGAAAGAAGGAGATTTCAAAGCAAATTTCAATATCAATGGGAAGTGACCCCCACAGATCCCAGGACACCTCCGCTCTGCATTGCAGCCAGACTGCGTTGACAGCCAGGGTGTTCTCGGAGTCTGTGAACCTTTCTCGAGGTTTCCTGTACTGCCAAGCTCTTAACTTCTGGCCTTGCCTTGGGAGAACAGAGCGGCAGCATCTGTGGGAGAAAACAGAACTGAAGCAATCATCTGCAAAGGCAATTACTGGTGACATATGTATTGGCAGGTTTAATTCTAGCATTTGTGACAGGTCACGTCTTGTGATTTGTCTTGTGTACATAATACATTGAACAGAAGCAGGAAGCATCTCTCAGGTGACACATCAGATGAAAATGTGGGCTCACTTGACAAAGGCATCCTGAGCCATGAGAGTTTTACTTTCCTTTTGGCATTTGGTGGGTTTTCCATCCAATTTGCAAAGAAAGCACCCATCTCTCTGTAGTTAGCTGGGCTCAGAATAATTTTAAGAAACACAAAGGTAGCCCTTGTGAGATTTTTCTGCTTGCTGTGCCCTGGATGGCAAAGTTTGGAATTCTCTATCTGCTTTGCTTTCTGGAGTCCCAGGAGACCCTCTCTCCCCATCTAGCACCTTCCAAGCCCCCGTCCTTCCTCATGCTCAGATTGCAAGTGATTCTCACAGTGCAGCTTTTCAAGAAAGATTTACCCACAACAGTATTTGATTCCTTCAGAATGTAAATGAAATTAGAGAAATGGACAAACTTGTTCCAGATGATATGTGACAGCATCAGAATCTCGTAACGCTCAGGAAGCGACAGTGAGCAGTCAATTAATTCCAGAGACTATTCTGGCTGGGTGCCAGACACTGTTTTAAGTGCTTTACATGTATTAATCCATCTAATCCCTCTAAGCCCATGAGGCAGGCACCACTGTCTCTCCTTTACAGGTGAGGGCAGAGGCACAGAGAAGTTAAGTTGCTTGCTCAAGGTCTCAAAGCTGGCAAGAGGAGGTGCTAGAATGGAAATACACAGTCTGGTCCTAAGGTTTGTATTCTCGACAGCTAGTAATACTGCTTCTGTGAATAGGGATATCCACACATAATACATATATACATATACATAAGTATACATATATAATATTATCTCTTGCTCTTCCTCCCTGCCCCCATATATACATAGTGTTAATAAGTAACCAGTTCTCTCATAGGGATCTGAGACATCATTGTTATCTGAATTACTTTAAGCAATCCAATGCACCTAGGAAAGAGTCAAATTAATAATGAAGAAGGATGCCTCTCAGCAAAAGTACCCTTCGATGACACTGAGCTCTTCAGGAGGGCTGCATTTCAGGAGCACCCTTGTTAGTCTTTTTCATACATAACATACTTAGAAGTGCTGCGATTCCATTTGTCTCTTTTCAGATGCTGTGCTGTAAGAATTTAACTTATCATCCATGTTGATTTCTTTTCTCCATAAGACAGTAATTCTGTTTGCATTTTGAAATATATAACCTGTGTATATATGTATATTTAATATATTAATATATATTAAAATATATAACCTATTCCTCTGCTTCTTACGTAAAAGGTTCTCAGGACTCGCTTGTCCTATCTCAGCTGGCTCTCAGGAAAGGTCTGAGTGGTACTGGATGTGTTTCCCCCATCCCAGGGGTGTGCGAGGCCTCGGAGGAAGCTGCCCCCTACCTCACCTCCTGCCCTGTCACAATGATTAATAGGATCTCATTTTGGAGCTTTAAGTTTTAGGAAAAGTAAACATGCCAATCATACCACACATGCATTTGCAAGTCCAACCACAGGAAGGTAGAAAGAGTGGGCTTCCCTCTCAAGCTCCCTGCTTTATCACAGACTCCTTTTATCTGTGCCTCTCCTGTCTGATCTGAAGATGTTCTGAAGGACAGGCTAGTGGCAGATGTGTCTAGGTGGAAGGATGCTAACTCCTTTAGTCAGTGCCAAAGTGTCTTCTTGCCTATAGACCCAAGGCCAAGTCCCAGAGTTCTTGCTGCCCTACAACGCCCCCTTCTGGGACGTGAACACAGCAGCAAAATACCCCTGGAGTACTGGCTCTCTAGCAGGGGTACTACTGAGTAATTAATTCCACAGGAAAAGATTGACACGCTTGGGACCTGGATCTGACTCTCAACTTCCCATCCACCAGCTGGGGGATCTTGCTAAGCGGTTTAACCATGCAGAGTCTCAGTGAGTAATGTCTCCATACCCGAATTATGAAGATCAGATTAGAAATTGTTGAAGTCATTTTATGACAGTGCTATTCAAATATAAGGGGTTGCTATTGTTAAAAACTTCCTAGGAGAAGACATTTTCATCCTGACTCCCAGCAATTGCCTTTTGCCTATCATCACCAATACTTAGAGCAGAAAAGAATATGAGGAGACATTGTCTGACTCTACCCAGTGAAATAACATCTCTTTGCAGCTCTTTGTTTAAAGTTCATTCTCTTCCCACTGACTTAGTCAGTTTGTGCTGCTATAACAAAATTTCATAGACTGGGAAGCTGATAAACAACACAGATCTATTGCTCACAGTTCTAGAGGCTGGAAGTTCAGGATCAGGATGCCAGCGTGACGGGTTTCTGCTGAGTGTCCTTTTCTGGTTGCAGATTCCTGATTGCTCACTGTATCCTCACATGGTGGAAGGGAGGAGAGAGCTCCCTGAGAGCACTAATCACATTCACTAGCACCTCACTCTTATGAACTAATTATCTGCAAAAGTCCCACCTCCTAATTCCACTGGACAGGGATTAGGGTTCCAGCATATGAGTTTTGGGGGAACAGAAACATTCAATCTATGGCACCCACTTCTCTACCCTCTTTCCTCTTGGAAAAAAAACCCACTCTTGGGCTATTTTCTGGATAGAAGATATGCCAGAGCCTCTGAATAACTGCAGTAGAGGGTTTCAGGCTAGGTTCCATACTCTATGCTTTGTGACTTTTCACACTGGAGGGCTCGTGCAAGCGGTCTTCATGCAAAGCTCTGACGCTGGGTCACAAATCAAGTCCATTCAGTTTCTCATACATGGAGGCAGAAGCCCAGTAATCACAGTTAATGCTGAGAGACTAAATCCCGGCAGGATCTTTGCAGGAGCTTAATGAGTTCCCCAAAGGGAGATTAGAGATGCTCAAGGAGTCACTTAGCCAAGCCCATACACAAAGGCACACTGAACTCCTGCCAGCATCTGGATACGAGGTATCTGTCCCCCTTCCATCACCCAGGTATTTGAAAGCTCCGCTTCTAGGGCCACAGAGCAGAGGCAGGTAGGCACTCGCTGTTCATTGCATGCTGGCTCTGTCTTCCACACATGGGCCTGCGGCTGGTGAACGCGACATGATGGTGATCAGGGCCTCTGCTGTGTACGCATTGTCTTCTTTCAGATCATCGTAAACCCATGAGGAAATCAAAATTCAAAGAGGTGAAGTCACTTGTCCAAGGTCACGTTGTTAGTTTGAACTCTAGAGCTCTGAGTCCTATTACAGCTCTCTGCTTGTCTAGCTCAGAGGTATATGTTGGAGGCTGCTGTCAAATGTCACTACCAGTCTTCCCTATGAATGATGGCAACGTCTGGAAACAAGATGTCTGTCTCCACTTCCAATACCCAGGTATCTGAAAGCTCTACTCTTAGGGCCATAGAGAAGAGGCAGGCAGGCAGGCACTCACTGTTCACTGCAAGCTGGATCTATCCTCTGCCTACGGGCCTGCAGCTGGCGAATACGACAAAACTGTGATCAGGGCCTTTCCTCTACTGGGTTGAGCAAATAAATTAGAGGGTTCTTGAAGAAATGAAGAGCACATCTCCAGTCCTTAGAGTAGAAAAGAACACTACCAGGGACACTGGGGTCATCTGGTTCTACCTAGCGAGGTTGAACGACTCCCCTATACCATGCTGTCAAGAGAGAGCCCAACCCTGGAGCATCCTGTCTCCTCAGGGCTTACTCTGTTGCTCTAACCACAGCATGTGACGACCAAGACTAGTCACAAGAGCAATACAGTGGCAGTGGAAGCCTCTCTGACACCATTGGCTCATGCATTGATATTGGCTGTGTGGAAATGTTCTGCCACAGTTGTTGTGGAGTGTGCACTGTGGCAGGAATCCTATGCTCAAGACCAAATTTTGGCAGTGTAGACTGGAGTTCCAGTAGTTTTCATTCTTTCCTCTATGATCCAAGTGCTTCAAACAAACTACCTAACCTCTCTGTGGCATACAGAACTTAGCGTTGTGCCTGACCCATGATAAAAGCGGGCCCTTCATGTGCATTCTGGAATTTCCTACAAGGAATGGAGGAGGATGGTACTGTTATTCTCCCCGTATACAGATGAGGAAACTGAAGTATGGTGTGGTTAAGTGAGGTGCCCAACCCAACACCACAAAGCCAGGAATAGTGGGGAGCTGGCTAGAGTCCACCTTCTCAACCCTGAGGCTGGACTTGCCTGGGTCACATAGCTTCTGGGATGCTCAAATCGGCCTCACTCCCAGATTTAAGCTGTCTCATACAGGAACAGTCGAAGTCTACATATGATGAACCTAAAGACTTCTGCAAAAATGTTAGTGTTCATTCATCCTTTCAACAAATATCTGAGCACCTACCTTGTACTCAGCATTATTTCAGAGCTGGGAAGAGGTGGTGAATCAGACAAGACAGAGCCCTCAGTTCCTCAGAGACAAATTTATAAACAAGTGAACAACACCATCTAAAAACGATTTAGTGCATTCAAGTGCTATGAATAAAGTAGACCAGGGTGCCATGATAGTAAGTGACTCAGGACTACTTTTGACTGGGTGGCCAGGGAAGGCTTCTGTGAATCAGCCAGGCAAAGATGGAGAGACAAGTCATAAACGGAAAGAATGGCAGGTACAAAGCTCCTGAGGAAGGATTTTGCTTGTTGTGTTAGTGGTAACAGAATTCTGATGCTACACAAAAAGTGTTCTCTACACTGGTGTTTCAGTCCCTCATTGACCTAGCCAAATTTTTTTAAGGCTAATGAGTATGTTTGTGTTGCCTTCAGAAGTAAGAAGTAAATTGGAATAATCAAGAACTTCTTTTCTGGATTTAGAAATATGATGCCAAAGACATTCAGGCATTTTTTTAGCCAGCAATTTTGCAAGTAGACCCCTAAATGTGTAGCCCATGCTTCAGTGCTTGCTCTGAAACCCATGTCAAAGAGGACAAGTATACCCAGCTGATGTGTTGTAAACAGCCGAGCAAATTCCCACTGAGCTGCAGTCCCCGAGAGTGTAAAATGTACTGAGGGACAGATAAGGAGAAGCTAATTTGCTGCCTAGCCTCAGGGCCAAGCCCAGGCCCGAGGGGGCCACCTGTATCTTTTTAATGTTTAATTTTATATTTATATTTCTTTTGGGGGGCTGGGATCTCAACTCTATCACCAGGCTGGAACACAAACATGGCTTGAACATGGTTCACTCTAGCCTCTACCTCCTGAGCTCAGGTGATCTTTCTGCCTCAGCCTCCCAAATAGCTGCATATATATATATATTATAGCCTTCTTAGGGAAGTGGAGCCTCTGCCGTGTGCAGCCTCAGAAAATCTGCTTGCTGGCCTGTAATGTGAGAGGTATGCCCAAAGCACTTTGGAAGGTTACTTCAAGTTTTTGCCACAACAGGTTTCTGTGATTTGTGAACATCAAACACCTAAAGAAACACACATATCCTTGCCTGCCCTTGGTAGGCATGGAGAGAATTTTACTGGTCAGTGGGAGATGATTCTGTATTTTGTCTGATTATTCTTGAGCTGACATTTTTGGGTGTCACATTTGACATTGGCATTTTTGAAGTGTAACTTTGGTAACTGCTCTCCCTGCGGTGGCTGCTTGCCCCATTCTTGCTTCAGACTCAGGTCCTGCTGGGATCTGCCAAGAAAGAAGTGCTTCCTACTGTGTGGCTCACACAACTAAAAGGCACCACTGAAATCCCCTGTCAAGTTCCCTGGTCAGTGTCTAATTAGCGTGTGGCTTTAGGAAGTGGGACAGACGTCTACATTTTTGTAGGGTATCACTTGAATGTTGAAAGTGATAGCTGAATAGCCTCAGCTGTTCAAAGACTAACTCTGGGCTGGGCGTGGTGGCTCATGCCTATAATCCCAAAGCTTTGGGAGGGTAAGGCAGGAGAATCCTTTAAGGCCAGAAGTTTGAGACTAGCCTGGGTAACATGGTGGGAACCCATCTCTACAAAAAAAAAAAAAAAATTAGCTGAGTGTGGTGGCATGTGCCAGTAGTTCCAGCTACTTGGGAGGCTGGGGCAGGAGGATTGCTTGAACCCAGGAGTCTGAGGTTGTAGTGAGCTAAAGTTTGTGCCACTGTACTTCAACCTGGGCGGCAGAGTGAGACCTTGTCTCAAAAAAGAAAAAAAAAAGTAAAGATGGATACAATGAGGAGGTGTGTGTGTGTGTGTGTGTGTGTGTGTGTGTGTGTGTGTGTGTGTCCCTCTCCCCACTCATCGCTGAAGTGAAGTATCAGCAATCCTGCCAAGATAGGTCTAGGCTTCCTTTAAGATTTAAAGGGCTAGCTGGGCTCGGTGGCTCAGCCTGTAATCCCACGCTTTGGGAGGCTGAGGTGAATGGATTGCCTGAGACTGTGGGTTCGAGACTCGTCTGGGCAACTGGGCGAGACCTCATCTCTACAATAAATCAAAATCAAAAAAATTAGCTGGGAGTGGTAGCACGCACCTGTAGTTCCAGTTACTTGGAAGACTGAGGCGGAAGGATCGCCGGAGCCCAGCAGGTTGAGGCTGCAGTGGCCGGGAGCGTGCCACTGCACTCCAGTCTGGGCGACAGAGACTCCAACTCAAAAAAAAAAAAAAAAGATTTAAAGGGCTAACACACAGGTGGCTGCTCTTCTTATTGTTCTGCTCAGAGACACCTAAAATTGTTTTCGGAGTGCTCCCTGTGTGAACCAGGCTTATGGGAAGGAGTGACATTTTTTCCATTGTTCAGGTGGGATAAGATGAAGACCTGATTTAGAGGGCAGGGAGGCTCCTTGGCTGATGTGGAGTGGAAGCGGTTTCAAGCTATCCTAGTCCCTGGACCTGTTTCTTGACCTGTGAAATGAGATGGTTGGATGGGATCAGTTTCTAAGGCTTGCCTGCAGATGAGTAGCACCTGGAGTGCTTATCCAAAAACCACTCTGCTCTTCTGAATCAGAACTTTCAGGAGTGATCTGCATCTTAAGCAGGCAGGCATCTGGATGGTTCTCCTCCTCGAGGATGTTTGGGCTTGGTGGTCTGCACAGTCTCTAACAAATCTTCCAGCTCCTGAACTTCTGGCTATGTCTGGAAGGCAGTGACTGCTAACTATTCTTGAGACCCAAGCCTTTATGCAAGCCTAACGACAGCTGTGATGGCTCTCTTAAGGACAAAATGCATGCTGAACTCAGTTGCAGGGTCTGTGGCCCTTGATTAAGCAATCCTGCTCTAATTCCAACTCTCAAAAGAAAATGTAAACATTTAGAGCTGTGCCTTGCACAAGTAGTTGCTCACTAAAGGTTAGTTATTATTCTATTTATGTCTCTCAGGTTTTGTATGATATACTGGCATTATCTCATTGTATAGATTGTATAGATGAGGACACTGAGGCATAAAGAAATTAAAACACCTTGTAAATAGTGGCTGGATTTGAACCCAAACTTTCTGATTCAGAGCTGGTGAACTTAAATCCTGAGTTGCCTAATAAAGTAGTTATTGGTTTTGCCCACCTGAATTCGTGGCTCTTTCTGACTATGGTATTTTTGACCACTTCTCTACGCCTTTCCTATATGACATAATTAATTGAGCAGCTTCTATGCACCAGGCATGTTATATGCATTGTCTCACTAAAAAATATGCTTGGAAAATGATATACTGTATTAACGCACACACTGAGTCCTAAGTAAAGGTGGGAAAAATTAGGAAGGTAAATATATCCTGAAGCTGAAAAACTTTTTGGATTATTTCTTCTTTGGATAATTTCTGTTTCATTACACCATCAGAGTACTAGAGATAGAGAAGAAACTGAAGATTTTCCAGCTCAAATATCATTTTCAAAGGGATTAGCAGAGAATAGTAACAAACAGTTATGTGGAAGAATTAATTAATTCACTCTACAGTCTTAAGAAGTCTCTCAATGGTTTCATCCCTGCTTCCAGAACTTTATTGTTGATCAGACACGAGCCAGCTCTCATGGCACTGCCAGTTGGAGCCACATGGATGATAGTAAGAGAATCGTTCATTGAGCAGGAGCTTTATGCCGATGCCGTGTGCAGGCACTTCACATGCTTTATTTCACTTGATCTCATGACAGTATCAGACCTTCGTATTTCAGATACTCACTTGTAAGCAAGAAACTTCAAGCAGAGATCTTGTCTGATTTCATGGTGGCAAATTTTCCAAGGGCGAAAATTGCACGACTGAAGAACACGCCCAAGGCTACCAGCAGGTCTGGTAGAGAGCAAGACAGACAGAGAGACAGAGACAGACAGACATGGGGACCAAGGGCAGGGAGAGGGAGGGAGAGAGAGAGATGGCAGGCAAGCATGCACCAGGGCAGAACTTGTGCCTTCCTGATGATTCTCAGGCCTGTCTGGGTGGCATCACTTACTAGGCTGGCCCAGCCAAGATCACACACACAGCAGGAGGATTCTAAGCCACAGGGGATCACAGGCTCCACTGACTGAAACCAGCGCACAAGAAGGGCTGGGCCCATTCCTTGTGGGTGAGACCCAGAGGGGCTTCCTGGCTCAGCCCCACTTTCTGATGCAAATGTTTGTCCCAAAGGGCGGGCCTCACCACGATCCCACCCAGGGACACCAGCCTCCTCACCCACCACAGAGGGAGTAGCAGCTGGGGTAGGGCACACCTAGGTGTGGCATTCCCTTGTAACTTTTTCCCACATTGACCTTGCCCAGTGTGACGTGACCAGTCAGACAACACCACCCCTGGCACACCCATCCATGCAGGACCCACTGATGAGAAGTGGGGCGTTTAGGCTTTGACAGTGTTTGGCCTGTTGTGTGGAGGGTTAGGGGTGCAGCAGGCCACTTGGACCTGACCTCGTCTTAACAGAGAGTCTCCCATTTTGGCCTCAAAGATTAAATATATAGTCACAGAAGTGTACTGAAATAACAAAGGAAGGATTGCTCTCCATGCAACTTTAAAGTTGTATAGTATTTCCTGCAGCAAAATGGATTTTTTTTCATAGAATGGATGTTTTTATGAGTCCTGCAATTAATGTGAGTAGTAGCATCATATATCACCATATGCGCGCGCGCACGAGAGAGAGAGAGAGAGAGAGAGAGAGGGGGGGGGGGCATTTGTTTGTTAAAGAAAACACTTAATATGCCACTTTTTGTTTTTGCAACTGTCAGAGACCTCAGTAAATGCAAGTGGTTCAGGTCATACTTAGCCTGAGAGGCCTGGAAAAGTCACAGCTTAGAGGTCTCAACAGAGGACCAAACCCCATTCCCCCTTCTGCAGAAGTTCTGTCCCGAGTTTTGCCCAGTACAGGTCCCACCAACATCTCAAAGGTCTCAGGCCAGTCTCCTGTCTTTAGAAATGCACACCTGGCCCCCAGGTTCAGCTATGCTACCAGCTGTGGGATCCTGGGTGTGTCCCTACACTTTGGGCTGTGTTTCCACAGTGCAAGACTGACAGGACTGCTATATTTCAGAGCTCCCCGGCCTGTGACATTTTCAGAAGTTAAAGATTTGCTTGACTGCTTACAAAGGTATCCTGGGAGTATAGACCTCCCACAAGCCAGGTGCCTGGCTGCGAGTGAACAATACAGAGAAGACAAGCTGGCCTGGAAGCCAGGCAGCTTGTCTCCTGGGCGCGATCGCTGGCAAGGTAGGAGTGATGCTGAAGCATCTCTGGACTGGGGAGGCCGGCAGGAGGCTGGACTCAAAAGACCGGGCCGACTTCGTCTGTTTTATCAGGTATTAGCTGCATCTACTCTGCCCTGGGTTTGTTCAAAGTTCTGGTGATTCAGTAGCAGACAGGCAAGGTTCCCGCCTCTCCTGGGGCTCACAGTCCCGGGGTGGAGAGGACATCACTATCTGAAATTATCTCTCTTTTTTTTTTAGTTGGAGTCTCACTCAGTCGCCCAGACTGGAGTGCAGTGGCCGCTCCCGGCCACCGCAGCCTCGACCTGCTGGGCTCCGGCGATCCTTCCGCCTCAGCCTTCCAAGTAGCTGAAAAGACCACGCCCGGCTGATTTTTTGATTTATTGTAGAGACGAGGTCTTGCCAACTTTATACTAGCGTAATGCTATTCTTTTCAAAGTGGGGGGAAGTCATTTGGGGCGTGGGCAAGATGGGGATGGGGTAGGAGGGAATGGTGGGCAAAGGTCTTCTTCCAGTTCTGAACTAACTCTCCTGTGCCCTGGGCCCGTCACTTTCCCTTCCCCGGGGTCTCCACTCCCCTTGCTACATCCCACAAAGAAAGGGGGCGAGACTCCCCCTCTTTATACACGTCGCATCGGTCGCCACACGCTCTGGGCTCCGTTTCCCGAGCGGGCAGGCTGGGTGGGCACCGACTCTCCGCCGACTTCCAAGCGCTGACCGTCGCAGGTGTCCCCTAACGCACGGCCGCCCGGGGCCTCCCTTCGGCCTCGCCGAGGATCCCCGCGCTGTCCCCGCGGAGTCGGGCCCGGGGCTGCTCCCCGGCGGACGGGGCTCACCTGTCCCGGCCCGGCTCCTCCCGGGCGCCCCAGGTGGCCCAGGGCGGGGAGGAGCCGCGCCCCGCCCCGTGCGGCCGCAGCCAACGCCGGCCCCCGGCGGGCGCGCCGGAGCCGGGGCCGGGAGCCGGGCGCGGGCGCCGAGAGGCCGGGCGGGCGCGCGCGGCGCAGGTGAGCGGGCGGGCGGGCGCGGCGGGCAGGGGCGGCGGGCGGCTCGGGGACCGCTCACCCCGCGCCGGAGCCCCGCGGGGCCGTGCGGCGGGCCGGGCGCGCAGAGCGAGCGGGGGGCTCGCCGGGCCGCGGCGCAGCGGAGTCCGGGATCCGCGTGCTGTCGCCGCCGCCTGGGGGCGGGCAGCTGCCAACATCTGCCCCGGGCGGGAGCTGCGGGCCCCGGCAAGGCAGGAGCTGCGCGGGTCTCCAAGTGCCCAGGGCGCTGCGGGGCCGGTGACTTCCGCGGCGCGGGAGGGGAGAGGAGAGGCTGGGGGCCAAACTGCTGCGGGGAGCGCGGAGCTGGGGAGGGGGTTCGAGACCGACCGTGGGGCCGTGAGCGGGTGAGCTCCCGCCCTTGCCGCTGCGGCGCTTGACACGGAGCCGGCGCGGGTATTGCTGCTCGCTCTGCCCGGCTCTTTACTTTTGGTGTTGGATAACCGACCTCCACAGTGGTTCGCCACTTGGTGCTTCCGAAGAGCTGCGTCTGCGAGGCAGCTCTGACTCAGAGGACTTAGGTTGCAAGGCTGCAGTCTGTGTGCCTTGGGGCGTTGTGGGGGGCGGCGGCGGGGGGGTGGGGGGCGGGGGCGGTGTGCTGTCCACATACCAGGGCCTGGCGATTAGAGAGTGAGAAAGTGGGAAAAGTCTAAATGCTGTTTAAATTCCGGCAACTCGCTGTGTGACCTTGAGCAAGCTACTTACCTTCTCTGAGCCTCAGTTTCCTCAAAGGATATAATAGGTATTATAATCATACAATAGACAAGTAACATGGTGTTCATAAAGTACACAGCACACTGCGTGATTTTCCCCCCCGTGTGCTAATATAACGTGTCCTGCCTCACAGAGGTCCTCACACCTTCCAGAACAGAAGGAAGCTCTAGAGGCTCAGGTTACCTTCCTTTAAGAGGTAACGAGGGGTGGGGGGAGTACTAATATATAAAATTTATTTTGAAAAGCAAGATGAGTTAAAGAATGCATAGAGGGATGTCTGTTTGGAGAGAGATAGGATAACACAAATATGGTAAAATGTTAAAGGTAGGCTCTAGAAGGTGGGTATTCAGGTGTCTACTGTAAAATTCTTTAAACTTTGCTATATGCTTGACAACTTTTTCAATAAAATGTTGGAGAAAAACACAATTACCATGGCAGTGATGGTGTGTGTGTTGGAGGGTGGAGATATTCTTTGCCACCCTGACTTGTTCATGGATAGGCTTCTTCTAGGGTACCTTTCTTCCTGACGCCATCCCAGAGGCCAGAGGTGCCGGTGCACACGCCCCGCAATATGAAAGATTTGTTACCAGACTGCTTTCCTCATTACCAATGTATTTGTCAGAATTCTTTTCTTTGGATTGGGGTCTGGTCACTTGAAACTTGCCTTATGCAAGGTAGAAATAGATTGGGACACATACCAAAACAAACAAAAAAACAAAAAAACAAAAAGAAAGAAAAACTGAGGTTTTTAGCTCAAGGCATGGCTAGGTCCAGAAGGTTCATAGAAGGTCCTGGGGACAGTTCTTTCTCATATATATCTTATCTCTTTTTCTCTCTGTGTTGTCTGGTTCTTAGTATGGAGCGATAAATAGCACTGACACCTTCAGGCTTATCTACTGAGGGTAGTGGGGGAGGGGGGAGAAAGGGAAAGCGAGTGGGGGGGGGAGAGAAGACACGCTATCTTTTTTTCCATTTCCTCCATCCTGAAAGCAAATCTTATCGATATACTGGACCAATGCAGAGCCAGGGAGTGGACTTCCACGATAGGAGTAGGCACATTGACCCAGAAGCCACCAGTGCCTGGGAGTGTTAGTTCAGCTTCTGTGATAGATAGTCCTGTCTCAACTGCAGGAGATTGGGGGTGAATGGCAGTTCCCAATGAGAAGTTTGAGTCTAGGCAGACAAAATTGGACATTGCACTGTGTCTGTCTTTGCTCGCCAACATCTAAAGGAAGTCTGTAGTAGAGTGTAAACAGCCTGGGTGCCATATTCTGTCAGTCAAGTCTTTATCCAAGGCATGGAAGTCATCCTGTGTGTTCATCCTTTCCTTCGCTGTTTTTGTTGTTGTTATTTATTCGTTTATTCAACATTTAATAAGTGCACTGGCCCTCTGCCAAGGCTGAAGATATTTGCTTTTGAGAAGCTCACAGTCTAGTCGGAAAGACAAGTGTGCAGTCCTATTGTCTGGGGACCTAGTGAAGACTTCTCAAGGAAATTGTCATTGAACTCTAAATTGAAGATGAGAAGGGGTGTTCTAGGAGAAAAACGGAGAGACTTTCCAGACCATTTGGTGGAGTATCAGTGAGGGCACTTTGTTGTAAGTAACGTTATTTTTTTTTTTTTTACTGTCTTGCTTAGGACATCTGAAGGTAGGTGGTTCAAAGTGTTCACAGCTCTTGGTTGGCTTCTAGAAAATTGATTTTCCCTGCCATTCCCTGTGTGACTGGAGCTCCATCATGCCTCCACATTACAACTTCCAAAACAGAAAGGGAAGGACAGGGCTTGCTTTTCAGTCTTTCTCTAGACCACGAAGGACAAACTTTCCCCGAGTTCCTTGCGCCCATGACCAGGTGCCACTGGGCAGAATGGTCACATGGTCACCTCTAAACCAGTCACTGGCAAAGGAGAAGAGGGTGGCAATGATTGTTTTGCCCAAGTGATCTTCTGGAGCTGGGAGGCGGCTAATTTTTCCTGGGTGCATCCCTGCCCTGTGTCTGTACACAATCAGGATTCTGCTAGCAAGGAAGAGCCAGACTGCCGGTTGGGCTGTTAGGTGGGCAGTCAGCCGTGTCTCCTACAGGTGGTGACAGGGGATACAAGGACTGACATAGGTAGGTAGGAAATCAGGACTTCAGTACCACAGGAGAAGCCTAGGGTGTGACTGAGGGGAGGGAAGGAGCTGAGGTTGGAAAATCAAGTAAAGACGGGAGTACCCTAAGTTAGAGTCCACTAACACAGTGGAAGCGTAGTAATAAATCTTGGTCCCATTCCTCAGTGAACTTATACTAGAAAACCTTGGAAACGTTTTTCTGAGTTTGTCATCCTCCCATTAGTAACAGCAACAGTGGCTCACTCTGTGGTGGTCATTTTCAAGAATGGGATGGGTGGCGAAGTTTCAGGGGAATGTGGAATTTGAAAAGTCTCAGCCAGGCTTGGTGGCTCAGTCTGTAATCCCACGCTTTGGGAGGCTGAGGTGAGAGGATTTGCCTGAGCCTGCGGGTTCGAGACCCGCCTGGACAACTTGGCGAAACCTCATCTCTACAATAAATCAAAAAATTAGCCGGGTGTGGTAGTACGTGCCTGTAGTTCCAGCTACTTGGAAGGCCGAGGTGGAAGGATCGCCAGAGCCCAGCAGGTTGAGGCTGTGGTGGCCGGGAGCAGCCACTACACTCCAGTCTGGGCGACATCTAACTCAAAAAAAAAAAAAAAAAGAAAGAAAAAGAAAAGTCTCACATGGTTTAGCTGGATGGCCCACACCCACCTTCCCCAGTATCTCCCTTAGTTCTCCCATATGAGAACACTGGCTTGCTCTCAATCATGCCTATTTCAGTAGTTACCTGTTTTCAAACTAACAGGGACTTGGTGAAGATGCAGTTAATGGTAGATCGTGAATCAGAAAACAATTCTCCTGACAATAAGTTCAATGAGCAATGGTTTTGGTAGTTGCGTTTAGTAGGAAACAGCTTCTACTGGGAGCTATGTTGAAATCATTTAACTTGTTTTCATTTAAACATGAGGTGACTGCTGCTCTTTGTTTCCATGTGATATGGTGGGCATTGGTGGTAAGCATCTGGAGTTAGACTGGGCAACTAGGGATGCTACTTCTCATCATCCTCAATATCTGGTTAGCATAGAAGTTGGCAAAAAAGACCTGGTCACTAACCCTGGAAGAAAGGGTAGGTGGAGGGCAGTACCTTTTGCTGTTTTTGACAGCAGTACTGCCACGAACTGGCCAGGATCTCTGGGAGAATGGAAGGAAATAAAGTAGAGAGAGATACCTTAGGAAGTCATTTATTCTATGAACAATTACTGAGCACCTACTGTGTGCCAAGCACTGTTCCAGGTGCTACGGATACAAGAACACTTGAGAAAGACAAAGTCCCTGTTCTCATGGAACGTGCAATCAGCTGGAAGGAAACGTATTTATTTATATATTATCTAGTAAGTCAGGTGGTGAGAAGTACTATAATGAAAAATAAAATTTGTTCAGACAAGAGTGCAGTCATTGGAAACAAGCTGGACATAGTGCTGGAAATCTTCGAGGTTTATTCTCTCTTTACTGAGCAAAGAAATATGACCTAAGGAAGTATGGTTTTGGGCAAAAAAAAAAAAAAAAGACATGTCCACTTGGAAAGAGAAGGTTAAATATTGAATAACTTGATCTTATAAGATTTCTGTCATGCAGAATTTCTTTGTTGTACCTCACAATGTTACTAAACATGATTTACAATGACTTACAAAAACATAGTACCAGGTGATAAGAAATATGAGCAAAGGGAAAATAAGGGTCATTTCTTTCATCACTGAATTGTTAGTTTTGGTAGCAGGGGAAGGAGGAAGTATGGTGATCAAAAACGTAGTGAGTCATGCTCAGGATTCGTTATTTAAAAGATGAGTATATAAATTTTGATGACTTAGAAGCTTGTAACTTTTTAAATTTGGTGTTTGAAGAAGCAATTATTTGATAGGAAAAGTGGTCTCACTAAGGACTTATATGAAAGTTATCTTCTGAGTTCAAAGAAAACTAATTTTTCTTTTGTCTATATAAAGCAAGTCAAAGGCGAACAGATCAAAAGTCTAATTCCAAGGTCAAATAATGTGATGCAAATGAAAATTGGTGAGAGGTTATCTTTGGACCCATTAATGATTGGAAAAAATATATTAATTCAAATAAAAATTTATAGCACTGAAGTGTTATGCAGAGGCAATTTTGATTACCTATTTTTATTAGGTTGTTTTCTTTTCAGTTTAAAGAGTTCTTTATGCTATCTGGATATAAGTCCTGTGCCAGAAATGTGATTTGCAATTTACTTCTCCCAATTGACACTATTTCTTTTTAAAAATTTCCGTAGCAATGTCTTCTCAGAGCAAAGTTTTTTTATTTTGATAAATCAATTTATCAACTTTTTTAATGGACCAAACTTTTGTTATCATATCTAGTAATTCTTTGACTAACCAAAGTCTTTAAAATTTTCTGCTTTCTTCTAGTAGTTTTATGTTTTGCATTCAGGTCTATGATTTATTTTGGGCTAATTTTTATATAAGGTGTAAGTATAGGTCACAAATATTTTCTTTTCTTTTTCTTTCTAGCATGTGAAGTCCAGTTATTGCAACAGCATTTGTTGAAAAGACTATCCTTTTCCCCACTGAATTGTCTTAGCCCTTTTGCCACTAATCAATTAACCAAAATGTAAGGTGTATTTCTGGACTCTTATTTCTGTTCCATTGTTATATATGCTGTCTGAATTACTGTGACTTTATAAAAAGTTTTGGAAGCAGGTTGCATGCATTCTCAAATTTTGTTTTTTTTCCAAAATTGTTATGGCTCTTCTAGTTCTTTTGCCTTTCTATATAAATTCTGGAGTCAGTTTGCCAATATCTATAAAAAGTCCTGCTGGGATTTGGAATGGAATTGCACTGAATCTATAGATTAATTTAGGAAGAATTGACATCTTTGCAATATTGAGTCTTCCAACCCATTAGCAAGGTATATCCTTTCATTTATTTAAGTCTTTGATTTTTTTCCATCAACATTCTGTAGTTTCCAGAATATAGGTCTTGCACATATTTTGTTAGCTGTATACTTAAGTAGTTCATTTTTGGGATTGTTACTGTTGCTAGTATGCAGAAATGCAATAAATTTTTGTATATTGACATTATATTCTATCACTTTGCTAAAGTCACTTATCTATTCTAGCTGGATTGTTTGTAGATTCTTTGGGTTTTCTGCATAGGCAGTCATGTTTTTTTGTGACTAGAGACAGTTTTATTTTTTCCTTTCCAATCTGGGTGACCTGTTTTTCCTCCCTCTGTATCCTCTTTTCTTCCCTTCCTTATTACATTGGTTAAGAATCCAGTATAATGTTGAATAGGAGTGGTGAGAGAGAACATCCTTTCCTTGTTTCTTATTATGGATATGGGGATCAATCATTCTTTCACTATTAAGCATGACATTAGCTGAGATTTCTTGCAGATACCTATAAGATCAAGGAATTTCCCTTGTGTTTCTAGTTTACTGAGAGCTTTTATTATGGATGGATTTTGCAATTTGTTGAATGCTTTTTAACCATCTGCTGACAAGATCATATTATTTTTGTTCATATTTAATATGGTGAATTATACTGATTAATTTTCAAATGTTAAACTAGTCTTACATTCTTGTATAAACTCTACTTGGTTGTGATGTATTTTTGGAAGGACTGTGCAGTATTGATACCATTTCTTCCTTCAGTATTTGGTAGAATTTTCTAATGAAACCATTTGGCTCTAAAGTTTTCTTTGTTGATAGGTTTTTAACACAAATTTAATTTTATAAATAGATATAGGACTATTCACATTATCTGTTTCTTCTTAATAAGTTTTAGTAGTTTGCATCTTTCAAAGACTTGGTCCATTTCACCTAAGTTGTCAAATTTATGGCTATAGGATTGTTTGTGGTCTTCCTTTATTATTCATTTAATGTCTGTGGTGACTGTAATGATAATCCCTCTTTCATTCTTGATATCAGTAATTTGTGTCTCCAGTGTTTTTTTTTTTGCCTCAGTTTGTCTAGAAGTTTATAAATTTTAATGATCATTTCAAAGATCTAAAAGTTTAATTAATTTTGTCTTTTATTTTCCTGTTTTCAATGTCATTGGTTTATACTCTTTATTTTTACCTTCCTTCTTCTTGCTTTAGGTTTAATTTGCTCTTCTTTTCTGTTTTCTTAAAGGGTAAGCTTATATTACTGATTTTTCTTCTGTTTTAATATAGGTATTTAATGCTAAAAATTTTCCTTGAATCATCATTTTAGCTATATTTCACAATTTTAATATGTGTATTTTAATTCATTTAGTTTAAAATATTTAGAAGTTTTTTTTTGAGACAGCCTCTTGACCCATATGTTATTTTAAAGTATGTTATTTAATTTTAATATATTTTTGAATTTTCCAGTTTTTTTGAGATTAATTCTTTTTAAGTCTCTTATTATCTCAGAATATAATGTGCATGATTTTTAAAAATTTTTTTAACTTATTATTTTTTTAATTTTAAAGAAGTGGGGTTCAATTCAGGATTAGGTATACAAGTGGTCATTGTACAGGTAAAGTTTGGGCCTCCCTTTGGTCCCCACTTTAATTTGCATGATTTTTGTTCTTTAAAATTTAATGATGTTTGTTTTTTGACCCAGAATATGGCTTATCTTGGTGAATGTAAAACGTGCACTTGACAAGAATGCGTATTTTGCTGTTGTGTATAATGTTCCAGAGCTATCACTTACTTAAAATTGCTTGATAGGGTTGTTCAGGTCTTCTGTGTCCTTATTAATTTTCTATCTACTTGTTTTATCAATAACTGAGAGAGAAGTGTTAAAGTGCCCAACTACAATTGTGGATGTTTCTGTGTCTCCTCTCAGTTCTATTGCTTCTTGCTTTATATATTTTGACTACCTGTTGTTAAGTACATACACATTTAGGGCTGTGGTGTCCTCTTGGAGAATTGATCCCTTTCTTACTATGCAATTTTCCTCTTCTTGTTAATATTCTTTCTTCTAGAGTCTATATTGGGTGTTAATAATATGGCTACTCCTGCTTCCTTTTGGTGTTTGTATATCTTCTTTCAGTTTTAATCTATATATGTCTATATATTTAAGGTGGGTTTTTTATAGACAGCACATAGTTGGGTCTTACTTTTTTTAACCAATCTGACAACATATGTCTTTTAATTGGTATGTTAGACCATTCACCATTATCTCATATTACTACAGCTTAATTAAAATCTACCATCTTGGTAACTGTTTATTATTTGCTCCTTGTGTTCTTTTTTGGTTTCTTTTTTTCCCTATTACTTGAGTATTTTTATATTTCCTTTTAGCTTCACTATGGATTCCTGGTCTATGCCTCTTTAATGTTTTTGTGATTTCCCTAGAGTTAACAATATATATATTTAATTAGAGTCTACTTTCAAGTAATATTGTACTGTTTTATTGTGGTATAAGGATATTAGGCAGTATATTCACAATTCTTCTCTTTCATTTTCTGTGCTATTGCTAAAATCATTTTCTTTATATAAGCTATAAGCAAAAGGTTGCTACTGTTTTTGCTTTAGACCAAGAGTCAACAAACTTTTTCTGTAAAAGGCTAGAAAGTAAATATTTTAGACTTTGAGTCTGTAGATGGTCTCTGTTGCATGTATTTTTTTAAACAGTCCTTTAAAATATATTAAACATTATTTTTAGCTCATAGGCCATACTAAAACAGACCAAGAGCTGGGTTAGGCTTGTAGGCTATAGTTTGCTAAAGCTTGCTTTGCACATTCAATTATTTTTTGCAGCAATTAAAAATAAGAGAAAAATGTTTGATTTTCATTTATTCATTTTTAGCACTCTTTATTTCTTTGCATGTATTCAAGTTTCTGTCTGGCATTATGTTTCTTTTGTCTAAAGAACTTAATTTAACATTTATTTTAATGTAGGTCTCCTGGCAATGAATTCTCTTACCTTTTTTGTCTATGACAATCTTTATTTCTCCTGAATTTTTTATTTTTATTTTTTTGAGTTGGAGTCTCACTCTGTCACCCAGACTGGAGTGCAGTGGTATGCTCCCGGTCACCGCAGCCTCAACCTGCTGGGCTCCGGCGATTATTCCACCTCAGCCTTCCAAGTAGCTGAAACTACAGGCACGCGCTATCACACCCAGCTACTTTTTGATTTATTGTAGAGACAAGGTCTTGCCAAGTTGCCCAGGTGGGCAACTCGTGGGCTCAGGCAACCCTCTCACCTCGGCCTCCCAAACTGCTGGTATTACAGGCTGAGCCACTGAGCCCAGCCTCTCTTGAATTTTTTAGAGATTTCACTGGGTATGAAATTCTGGGTTGGTAGTTTTTTTTTTCTTTTCAGTACGTTAAAGATTTTGCTTAATTCTCTTACTTGAATGACTTCTCACAAGAAGTGTTCTGTATTATCCTTGTTTCTTTATATTTAATGCTTCATTTTTATTTCACTGCAGTAAAGATTTTCTTTTCTGTTGGTTTTTAGTTCTTTGATTATGATATGCCTAGGTGTGTGTGTGTGTGTGTGTGTGTGTGTACGCATGCATACGCGAGAGCTGGCATGCATACTCCTGATGTTTATCCTGCTTGATATTCTTGAGCTTTTTTGTTCTGTGGTTTGGTATCTGTCATTAATTTTGGAAAACTATCAGCAATTGTTTCTTCAAATATTTCTCTGGTCCCATTCGCTTTCTTCTGTCCTTTTAAAATTTCAGTCACACCCAGGTTAGAGTTTTTGCTATGTTATTGGGCCTTCTTTTATTTTTTGTTTGTTTATTTTATTCATTATTTTATCTTCTTATTTTAGTTTGGGTAATTTCTATGGACTTACTTTCAAGTTTATGGATTCTTTTCTTTGCTGTGTCAAGTCTACTGAAGAGTATCTGTTGAAAGCATCCTTTGTTTAGCCTTTCAAATATTTCTTTTTGATTCCTTATTATAGTTTCTCTCCCTGATAAAATTGTCTAGTTAATCTTTCATGTTGTCCACCCTTTCCACTAGGGTATTTTACAATTAATTATAATTATTTAAGTTTTGTGTTTGATAGGTGCAACATTTGTATCATATCTGGATATGGCTGTGTTAATTTCTTTGTCTCTCGATAATGCTGTCTTTTCTTGCTTTTCTTATGCCTTGAAACTTTTTGTTGAGAACTAGACATCTTACATAGGACATTGGAGACTGAGATGAATAACTTTTATACCAATAGATGGTCATGCCTTTCTATTTCTACTAGGCCTTTTCTTTGACACAGCAAAGGAAAGAATCAGTGAACTAGAAAATAGGTCAGTAGAAATTACCCAAAATAAAACAAGAAGATAAAAAATTGAATAAAACAAACAAAAAACAGAGTGTCTAAGACCATAGCAAGGTTGATTAGTCTAGAGAAGAAATGGATTTGAGGCTTGTTGTAGCTATGGTTGCCCTCAGTGTCCAGGCTTCAAATTCCCCCAGTGATGCCTTGTGTTAAGGGTTGGGAATTGTTTGCCAAAGGGCTTTTCTCTGTGTCTGTGCCACTGTCAGCCTTAGTTCTTCCTTTTGCACTGGACCTCAGAGTGGTCTCTCTCCATGCTTTTTCAACTCTCCCAGAAGTAGTCTATAGTCATTTGTTACTTGTTAGCCAGTGTCCAGGTACATCTTATTAGCCAGTGTCCAGGTACCTCTGCCACATGAGTAGATACGTGCTCATGTCTTATATCTTCCTGAAGTTTCCTCTGTTAAGAATTTGGACTAGTTTGTTCTCTGTGGCTTCAGTTTTCTAATGGATTAGAGAGTTTGGCTTTTTATTTGTTGCAAGCATGGGAGTGATGCTCTTTTCAGCTCTCTATATCCTGAGCAGAAATCAGAAGTCCTGATTTTATGCTTTCATGCTCTTTCTATGATCTTGATGCAAAATGCTGGTGTTTTTCTTTCCTCTGTGCTTTATCATATGGTATTTACACATTTCATACATACAAGTCAGTGGTTCTCAACCTGTACTTGAAGAGTATTAAAACAAAATACGCATTTTGGGCTCCGGTTTTCAACAGATGTGTGTCAGGATTCAAGCATGGCTGTCTTTTATAAACTCTTCAGGCAATTCTGATGTTCATCTAGGTTGAGAACCCTTTCCTTTCACAAAGGTGCTACTCCAAGATAAATGGCCAAATGTAATTTCAGACTGTATATACTCACTCTTTGGAATCGTTTCTGCCCTAATCCTGCCTTCAGTGTTAGTGAATTGCCTGTGATCTAAGCAGATAGTCTCATAGATTGGGGAGAAACTTAGAGTTCTTCTTATTTAATATACTGCTATTTACATGAATATCCTCCATGACAATCTTTGGCATGGGTGCTACTTGAAGTTTTTCATGGGCTGAAAACTCTGCCTTTCAAAATAACATACACCATTGTGGGATGGTTTTACTTGTTAGAAGTGTTTTTTGCCTATTGAATTGAAATGTGCTCTCCTATAATCTACCAAATAACGATCTAACTCATTGTCTTACAAACTGTTTGGAAAGGAATTTGTTTGCATGACTCAGTCTATGAGCACACACACATGCGCACACAAAGACTCTCATAATCATGACAAGCATTTTATGAAGCAGCATTTACTCTTACTGTGTGTCTTGTGCCTCTAAATTGATTTTATTATCCACTAATGGGTTGCTTCCCATAGTATGAAAGCTGTCCAGCCCAACTTTCAATGGACAAGCTTTTGGAAGTTTCAAAACAGCTTCCCATGGTCCCCTTGTCCCCCAGAGTATTCTTGTGTCTGGCGTAATACTGATTCCTCTGGCAGTGTTTTCAGTTTCCTTACTACCTTGGCAAGTTTTATGCACTAGGTACTGTGGCCGGTGCCCAAAATCTCAGCACTTACAGCTTGTTTGGGGACCCATGACTTGCAGGGCAAGTGTTAACAAGTCTTGAAGTCGTGTAGTGAATATGTGCTCTTAGAGGTCATAGATGAAAGAAAGGTCCCACAGGTGGTCAGGAAAGACCTGATTTGGTCCTTGAAGGTAAGCATCAGATGTATGGAGTAGAAGATATTTGGGGGTGGGAAGGATTTAGGAGAAGAAAGCTATTTTAGTAGTTTCTCAAGTTCTACGATACTTCTGCTCTGTCTAGGAGTTACTTGGATCTGAAGGATCTGAGAGAAACAGTAGGTTACATACAAAGGGGAAATCTAACTTAAATTATTTTTATAGCAGAGGATAGACAAAGTTCACAGAAGGTACTAGACTCAAACTCTCCTCATTCCCCCTCCCTCCATGTCAGAGCCTTCAGGGGCTCTGATTCTGACAAACTAGTTTGTGTGTTGTTCTGGAAGCTGCTTTTTGTCATAGTGAGGTTCAGCTTGCCAGGGGCCATTTCAGGGCTAGTAGATTTAGACCTGCCTTTTGGTAACTTCCATCTAGTTTCGGAGCAACCACCCATAGCCACTGCCCTACTTTTGCCTCCTTTGTCTTCTCAGTGGGTCCTTAAATGTTTTACTAAGAAACATACATTCTCAAGGTATGCTACATCTACCATTCTTCATGATCCACTTCACCTACGAGAATCTTCAGGGTCTCATTGCTCACTGGGAAACAGTGCCACTGTCAAAATATTGCATAAAAGCCAGATATTACATCATTGTGTGAAAAATATCTAATTCACGTTGGCACTGTTTAACCACGGTAGAAAACAGGGATGCAAATTACAGAAAAAATAGGCACTGTGTATGTGTGTTATTCATCTCTTAGCAAGGTGTGAGGACCACAGTTCTTAAGCAACTACAGGAAGAGTTAGAACGAAGGTGAGGCTGTGAGTGATCCCCTGCTGTTCCTGCACCACGGGGGCAACATTAGTGTTACTTGAGAAATGTACATTATACATTTCTCTTAGGATTTAGTGCCAGGGTGGTAGTTTACCTCCTGGGAAGAACTGATAAATTCTTGTGGCGACCCATATAATTTTTTATATTTCCTTTTTTGCCTTGGCAGCCAGGAGGCCTGGAGCTAAATGTGAAAATACTCAATTATGCTGATAATTTTATTTCTAGTTTTAAATATGAAGGTTTCCTGTCTTAATATGATTTTAACTTTCTAAAAATAATAACTTTTATTTTTTCTTATTACTAAGTTAATACTTATTCGTTATAGATGTGGAAAGCAATAGGTTCCCACCCCAGCCAGATTTTCCCACCACAAAGAAATAGTCACTTTTTTCATGTTGATCTTAATCATTCTAATTTCTTTGAAGCATATATATATGTATGCATACATATGTATTTTACAAAAATGAAGTGATACCTTTTGCATTGTGTTAAAATTCATCTTTAACACTAACATTTATCAAAAATTTCCATGTCATAAAATACTCCTGCACAGAATTATTATTATTATTATTATTATTATTTTGAGTTGGAGTCTCACTCTGTTGCCCAGGCTGGAGTGCAGTGGCACACTCATGGCCACAGCAGCCTTGACCTGCTGGGCTCAGGTGATCCTTCTGCTTCAGCTTTCCAAGCAACTGGAACTACAGGCATGCACCACCACACCCAACAAATTTTTAAATTTTTATTGTAGAGATGAGGTCTTGCCAAGTTGCCCAGGCTTATCTCGAACCCCTGGTTTCAGACAGTCCTCTTGCCTCAGCCTCCCAAAGTGCTGGGATAAGAGAGTTGAGCCACCACACCCAGCCTAGAATTATTTTTAATGGATGGTATATTTCATCATGAGGTTACATCTTGTTGCTGTAGTTTTAGCTTGAATTTGGCTTTTTGCTATTATAAACAGCTCTGTTATATACATTCTTATAGGTAAATCTCTGAGCACATTCATGATTATTTTAGTAAACTTCTAAAAACAACATAATTGAGAAAAGAGCTATAATATTTTTAAGGCATGGATATGTATTTCCATGCTGTTTTACAGAAAGCATAACTAGTCTACTTTAATCACCTAGAGTTTGAGAATGTCTCTTCTCCCAAGCCTCATCCAGTACCAGAATTATTCGTTTTAAAATCTATATAAGGAGGCAGGACTTCTGACTACTGCCAAGTGAAGAGGGCAGCAAATCCTCTCTCCCAGAAAGCTACAAAAAATCTGGACAAAATGAACAGAAGCAGCCATTTTATCACTCTGGTAATCCATCAAAGGCACTCAGCAATCTGAGAAGCGTTTATTCTTGAAAATCTGATGAACTTCGAGTAAGGACAGTGGAAGTCTGTGGTGTTCTCACCTGGGGCTGTTCCCCTCTCCCCACCACCCCCAGCTCAGTGGGTGCAGAGGTGCTGCCTGGACAGAGGAGACAATGAGAATTAGCTTCGCTGCTGCTCAGATCAAAGGGACTCAGTTTTCTCTGCATCACACCAAGTGCGTGGCACCTGTGCCCATGCATGTTTTTCTAGTCCCCTTCTTCCATTTTAATTTACCTTGACACTTAAAAAAAATGTTATTCTATTACATTTATGCTTATTATAGAAAAAGAGGAAATAAACATACAGAGAAAAAACAAAACAAAACAGAAAGCCCCCATAAGCCCACTTTGTGTACATTCCTCTCTATTGGCTCATTTCAATGGGACCTTCTGCCATGATGGAAATGCTGTCTTCACCCAATACAGTAGCCACTGTTCTCATGTGGTTACTGAGCACTTGACATTAGAACATGATTAGTTCTAATTAGTTTACATGTAGCTATCACATTTGGCTAGTAGCTATCATGTAGGACAGCCTAGTCCTATTATTTCCATAGTTTTGATTATTTCTATAATATGGAGGCATGGATACATACATACCTAGTTTTAAAAAAGAAGAATAGGATTGTACTGCATATTGTGTTTTGTATACTCTCTTTTCTGGTTGGCAAAATATAATAAACATAATTTTAATGGTTGAATCCTGTTGGATAAATGTACCACAAATAGCTTAACAAAGTCTCTAGTGTACCTTCAGGATATTTCCTATATATATATATATATATATATATATATATATATATATATTTTTTTTTTTTTTTTTTTTTTTTTTGAGTTGGAGTCTCACTCTGTAGCCCAGACTGGAGTGCAGTGGCCGCTCCCGGCCACCGCAGCCTCCACCTGCTGGGGTCCAGCAATCCTTCCGCCTCAGCCTTCCGAGTAGCCGGAATTACAGGCATGCGCTACCATGCCTGACTGATTTTTTGATTTATTGTAGAGATGAGGTCTCGCTGCCCAGGCAGGTCCGATCTTATATTCTGAAACCTTGCTGAACTTGTTGGTTGGCTCTAGCAGTTTTTTAGTGAATTCATTAGGATTTTCTATATACCCATAGAAGATCATGTCATTTTCAAATGGAGGCAGTACTACTTATTTCTTTTCAATTTGTATGCCTTTTATTTATTTTTTTCATGCTTAATTGTGTTTGGTAGAAAAAACACTGCAATGTTGAGTGGAAGTGGTGAGAGCGGCATTTTGTCTTATTCTGTCTGATGTTACTAATTAGTTTGATGACTGGTATGATTTGTGCTATTTTTCTATAACCATTTTTATACTCTAAGAATCTGGGTGATGGAACAGGAGGTACTGGCTGATTACTCCTAAGGAAGGAATCATCAAACAATAAAAATTCCTTTTGTCCTGTGCATTTGGGAGGCTTAGCATAGTGGCTACAAGAAAAGGATTTTGAAGAAGTATTTCTTGAAGAATCTATTCATATAACTTCTAGGTGCCAAGGAATTTGACTAATATTACCTAACACATAAACATTCATTATTTAAAAAGAAAATTTAAATACCAGGGTTTCCATCCTAACTTTCCATGTTTTGGGGGCTCACTACATACTGTCCTGGGATCCCGAAGATGAATTAAACATAGACCATTTTCCTCAAGGTGCTCATGGAGAAGTCATAGAGACACATAGGGATTGGGAAGTTACATATTCTGGGAAGTGGTTCCCATTAAAGGATAACCTGTCAGAAGGAAACAGGAAACAGGTGACAAATGTAGGCTTCACCCCTGGAGCTTTGGGGGTCTCTGTTTACTGCTGGAGCATTCACTTTCTACCTTGTATAATCAAAGAATTTTAGAACCGGAGCCTTGGAAATCTTTTACCCAAGTCCACATTTTTCAGTAGGAGGAGACCTTTGACCTTATTCAACAATTTTGCCCTCTCTCATCAGCAACTCTTCTTTCTCTGAAATGTTTTGTCTCCTTTCTACCCTCTCTCCCTCCCTCCCCCCCATTCTGTCTTTGTCTCTCTCTTTCTCTCTCTTTCTCTCTCTTACACACACACACACACACACACACACACACACACACACACACACACACCCATGTACTGCCCACTCCTGGCTCCATTTGTTGTGTCTGGTTTGGGTAATCTAACACCAGCCCCACGTTCATCTTCAATATGACTTGTGTAGAATTCCTGCTTCTCCTCGCCTGCGAAGACTACCCAGCATTGTCCTTTCAATAGATGCTTATGACGTGAAACTGACAAGGAGGGGAACGTTATCCAACTCCCAATCTGAGTTGCCCAGAAAGCTTTGGGGAGGCTTCCTGTTCTTTTTAATTGTATGTTTGACTTTCCTTGTACAGAGGATACTGAACCTATTTTAAATTTCACGATTCGGAGGATTAACTGGGAGGCATATAAAGTCATATCGATACACTCACTAGAGTCATCTTTCCAGAAAAGAATGAAGGTAGTATTAACAAAAGCAATTAAGTAAGTCTCACCTGAAAACAGTTTACATCATTTTTATAAGTCAATTCAGAATTGTATGGTATGTGTGTTCTCTTTTTTACTTTTCTATTTAAAAAGAAACTCTTTACTCTAGCTTTATTATAGATTATTTGTTATGAGTATGAAAATAACATCAGGTTACTTTTTATCATTCTATTGGTAAAATGGAATGTAAACCTTTTGGTCTCAGGTTACAAAAAGAAAATGAATTATCTTCACAAACCTTTCAAGTTTAATTAACTTTTAAACAAATATGAAGTTCTAGACCCCTTCCCCCCCTTCTTTTATTACAAAGCATATTTTTATTCTGATTATGTGAGGGGGTGAGATAAGGATGTAGAAAAGCTTTCTGGTTCACATTGTTTACTGCATATGATACGGCAGCCAATTCAATCAAAAGGGAAATAGGAAAATAACTACTCTATTTGTGCCTTGTAAGCAGTTTGTAAAGTCCCCTCCAGTCTCTACGATTAAATGTTGGCTTCTCTTCTTGCAGACGTCTAAAATAAAATTAAAAAGTGGAGCAAACAGCATTTTAAAACCAAACACAAATACTGTGGAGACGAATCCAGCAAATTGAAGAATTACAGCGTCGCAGGCAGACATTTAGTTCAGTGCAGTAAGAAACGCAACTGAACAGGAAAGGGGATGGCACCAGGATTCTGGGAAAATTCCAGGTCATTACATGACTCTGATGATATGACTATGTTGAGGGTCATTTGGGGTAACGGTTGGTTATCATAACAGTTTTCCCTATTATGTGTGATAAATGCATCTGTAAGACATACTGTCACTCTATTACTGTTTACCTCAGTCTAAGTCCTAGAGTGGCCATGGGACTTGCTAACAGGGATGGAGGCAGGGAAGGGTGTGGAGGTCCATTCCTAGAAAAGGGGGTAGCGTCCAATGTGTAGAGGAAAGAGCATTTGGACTGGCAGCCAGGAGCCTGAGCCCTGTTCCCAGTCCTCCTGTCTTCTGACCATGTGACTTTGGACAAATCACCTGATCTCTCTGAACCATAGTTTTCATATCTGCAAAATACAAATTGGGATGGAATGTGTGATTTCCCAGCCAAATTCCAGCACCTCCATCAAGCCATCTCAGAGGTTGCTCCTGCACCAACTGGGATTCCTGGCTTCTGCCTCCAAAAGGGAGAAGCCCCAGTTTCCTCTCCTATATTTATACTTCTGTGAACTTTTGTTTGGACAAAGTATTTGGAAACTACTGGGTGGCCTGATCTCACAGATCTCTCCTGATTCTTACATTCAGCTGTCTATAACTCTTCAGTAGTCTATAACTCTGATATCTGTTTCAAGTCAAATGTTAAGGAAATCAAGAAGCACCCCTTATTCTGGGGCTTCCCCCTCTTCCTCAGGTAACACCAGGGAAGTGTGTCTTAGAAACAGAAACACCGTGCATTAGTGTATATGAAGCTATCAGTGGAGAAAGGCGTTTGTGTTTAGAGGGTCTCAACCTCTGACTCCAGAAACAACCCATTTCACACTTATTGGATATAGTTTCCCTTTGTTCCCTGATTGGGGCCTGGCTGTTGTATAGGGCCTGGGAAATGTGAGATGTTGCCGGCAGCTGTAGCCCCCATCTTCTGCCCTGTTCAGCTTTTCTTAAGTGCTGTCAGGCTGCTGAACCCTGACCCTTTCATAGGAGTCAGGGTAATGCGCTAATAACCACCTGTCAGCTGCATGTTGGATTCTGAGAGCTGGGTCTCCCCATGAATCCCTTGCTAGCTCCTCTTAAATAAGCCTTTTCAACTCCATGTCAAGTCCTCACCTAGTTATTCCCTATCACGGGAATCTTTTCCTTTCATTCCTTAATAATGTGCCTTCCTCTGCTGCAGACTTTCCTCCATCTCTGGGGAAGCACAGTACATGTACTTCCGTGTTTCCAGGAGTGAGCATTTAGGGAGTAGGCCTTCAATTCCCCCGGCGGCTTCAAGCAAATATAGTGCCTTCTGTTACTTGTCCCAAGGTGCTCTGGTGAACATATCAGCCTGTGAGGAAAGGCTTGGCAGAGGAAACCATCATGAAAGAGCTATCCTAATTGAAGAATATATAGGTGGAGACCCAGGGGTGTTGAGCAGTTTAATTAACGTTTATTAGAAATGAAGACTTGGTTATTTAAAAATGAAATTTCAAGTCTCTGGTCTCCATATCCACTTCTCCATCATACCATTCTTCCTTTCACCTGCCTTTTAATTTAGCCAGTTTTTATTGAGTTCCCGTGGTGAGACCAGGCACCCTGCTAACCCTGGGCTGACAGAGATGGATGGGACGTAGGCCTTGCTCTCACGGGGCTTATATCCCAGTTCAGACAAGAGCAAAGCAGACAGCAGCAGCTCAGAGTTCTCACTCAAGGCTCTGCAGAGGAGTCCTGGAGGCTGGGGGGATACTAGGGATGAGTAGCCTGTGCGCTTGGCTGGGGGCAGGAAATGGTTCCTGCAGGAGATATCCTTGGACCTGTGTCTTGAAGGATGGCTTGAGGTGGTCTAGGCAGAGGGAGTGGCTTGTGTGAAGGCATGAGGGAGTTGTGGGTTTGGTGAAGTGTAGGTTCATGGAGTTGTAGCTGACCTAGAGGGGGGTAGGGAGGGAGGAGCAGGAATCGGGATGGGCACCAGGCTGTGCAGGGTCTTGAATACTATATTAAGTACTATATGAATGTGTTAGGTAGTTCAAATTTTTTTATTTTTTAATTAAAAAAAATTTTTTTTTGAGTTGGAGTCTCACTCTGTCACCCAGACTGGAGTACAGTGGCCGCTCCCGGTCACTGCAGCCTTGACCTGCTGGGCTCCAGCGATCCTTCCGCCTAAGCCTTCCAAGTAGCTGGAACTACAGGCGTGTGCTACCACGCCCAGCTAATTTTTTGATTTATTGTAGAGATGAGGTCTCGCCAAGTTGCCCAGGCAGGTATCGAACCCTGAGCTCAGGTAATCCACTCGCCTCAGCCTCCCAAAGCACAGGATTACAGGCTGAACCACCAAGCCCAGCGGCAGTTCAGATTTTATCTTGAGGGCATAGGAACTCACAGCAACATTTTAGGCAAGGTGGGCTAGAGGGTTTGCAATGCAATTTAAAAACAAATTTTGAGCAAGGGTTGTGAATCCAGATGACTGAGGTTTGACTCCTGCCTAGACCACCTTCCAGCTGTGGGCAAGTTATTTAACTGTGTCTCTACTATCTCATCTTTAAAATAGGGATAAAAATCGTATCGGTCTCATAGAGTTATTGTGAGAAATAACTAAGTGAACTAACCTAAAACTCTAACAGCAACAAGCCCATATTAAAACTTAGTTATCATTTCTGGGAAGGGGGCATATCATATTTTCTATGAGCAGTCTCCTAGATTGTATATTAGTTAACTGTTGGTTACAATAATGGCATATTTTAAAACACCCTAAAAAAGAGTGGTTTCAAACAATTAGTATTTCTCTTGAAATTGTGGGTTGCCTGAGGCTTGGCTGAGACTTGGGTGGGCATGCAGTGTGGGCTCACATCTGCTCCAAGTGGACTTCAGGTTGAAGGCAGCAGTCGGCTGGGACAGTCTTCCAAGACAGTGGCAATGCTGTGGGGGTGAGAGGAAATCTGCAAAGCTTCTTAAGGCCTAGGCTCCCATCCACTAAGGCCCAGAATCAAGGGGCAGGGAATTACACTTCTTTCCTGTAGTGGGAGGAGCTGTGAAGTCACTTGTCAAAGAGCATGAGCACAGGGAGAGGCGAAGGACTGGGGACAACAATGTGGGCCACAGGCTGCATGTAGTGTCTCCTGATCTGCATCTTGTAGCTTCCAAGAGAATGCTTCCATGAAGGGCAGAGACAAAACTCACCTTGGGCAAGCTTGGTATCCCAGGGGCCAGGTTTCAATTGGTGATCTTCCTGCATCTGTCTTAACAGTAACCTTTGGGCCTAGCACATGTTGTGTTCTTTCTCCTGCTTCTCAGAATCTTGGGAAAACACTGCATTTTTAGGGTAAAATGTGCTAGATTTGAACCTAGACTCTGTGGAATGAGATGGGGATTATAGTACTGTCTAGTAGTCATAATGGAAAACTTGGAGGTGAGCAGAGGTATTCATGCAGACGTGCTTTGTAGCCTTCCTCAGACTTTCCAAGCTGCAGTGCATTCTTGAACGTGGTTTGTAGTGGGTGTGAACTGCTGCCATAAGACTTAATGTTTAAATTCCGTAATAAAATACATGTATGTTTATATGTGTTTTTAAAAGTCTCTCCCTGTATCATGGAAGTAATTGTATTTTTTTCTGGATCCCCTGGTATTTGCTTTCTACTCCCTAGCAGCCTCCTGCGAAGCAAGTCTGACTCTCCAGCTGACACTCCTAGGCTAGGTGCTGGGAGAGAGAATGGGAGAGGCAGCCCAGTTAGTATTTATTGGTGTGTAACTCTACCTTTTGGTTCTTCGAGGCTCCTCGGGGCTTGGGAGGAGGATGGGAACAGTGATGGGAGGAGTCAAATACGATTTCTGTGCCAGAGTGTAAAATAATCTCTCTCCTCTTCCCTGGCCCCCTGATGCTGTATGACAAACCTGTCTATTATTCCCCTACAGAAGAGAGAGAAGCAGGGACAGGCAGGACATTCTTATAGGGTATACTTTTCTATTTAACATATGAGAACATAAGTGTGTTATGAAATTAAGCATCAAATGTCCTATAATGCTAGTTATTTATTAGTTTAAAAAGTTAAACAATATCTCTAAATTAAGTATAATAAGTAAGTATAATATTAAGCAATATTACCAATTAAGTATAATATTAAATTAGGGCTTTTTTTCCAGGAAAGGGAAGGAAATACATCTTAGAATCTTTCTGGTAACAAAACTGGAAGTAATATGAAATATTTAGCGATGTGATTGACATATATAGTATAAGATGTTCAGCAAATTGTAGCATTGATGATGACAATGATGATGATGATAGTGCTTTCTCTAGTCTATCTATTAGGAGGGGATTAAAGGCAAGGACTGCAAGGTTGAGGACTTCATCAACTGTGTTGCTCTAAAGGCGCCCCTAACAGCCACAGGAAAATGAACTCAGAAAAGCTTAGTATGTAAAACCAGATCAAGTATATACCTTAGAAATAATGACTTTTTTTTTCAAAGTGGTTGCTTCTAAAAGACAAAATTCAAAATAGCCACTGCAAGAAAAGACATGCTAAAATCTTAATGGTTCAGTGCTATTTTGCCAGTAAAAAATAGGGTTGGATAATGACGAATTGTAGCTATGCAAATGAAAAGAAAGATTATCATGTCTTGTGCTTCGGGGTGTGAATTGATGGCAAAAATCTGTATTAGTCAGTTGGGGTGATGAGTTCAGATGAAAGCTTTCAGTGATATATGTTCTTTTATTTTTTTCTTAAGCATCATTTATAAGCAAAATACTAAAATAGTTGGTCTATTGGCAGACTTTGTGGGAGACTATCAGAAAAGTAGCTGCAAGGTTCACCAAGTCTGTCCCTCCCTCCCTCCCTTCCTGCCTTCCTCTCTCCCTCTCTCCCTCCATCTTTTCCTCCATTCCTTCTTCCTTTCCTTTCCCATTAAGCATAGCCTTTGCTTTCCAGGAACTTGTATCTTAATGGGAATGGTAAGATGAAGACATTAGGAACCTAAAAACAAGCACAAATTTATAATACCTATTGTGTATGGCAGGTTTCTAATATATCTAGAGGAAAAATCAATAGAGTGAAAATGATGCTTCTAAATCTTGACCTGATTAAACAATGAATTCTTCTACTTCTTTGCTTTGATTTTTTTTTTTTAAGGCCAAGGGGTGTTATTTCCAGTGGTTTCAGGGTTAGAATAACATTGCCACCCAAGAAGCAACCCCTCCCCATAAAATAAGCCGAGAATCCAAACAGTAGTTGGTGACTCAGCTACCATATACTTACATACCCTACAATTACATTCTCAAAGTCTTCTCCTGAATAGGAAGGACTGATTTTTAACAGGAATTACTGTTTAGCTGACTGATGCCCCAGTGAGGTAGAAATGGCTTGATGATGATTTGATTTGTTGATAATCTCTTATGAGATTTCTTAAGAACTCTCATGTATTTTTGGTTTTTTACTTTGAGGTTTTTGTGTCTTATATGAGGGAGGACCAAACAAACCCGGACTTTAGAAAAAATTGTGTACTTATTTTACATGTTTAAACTTCAGTGACCTTCAAAATACTCTCCATTTGGTGTAATACACCTATTGAGACACTTTTTCTACTGCTCAAAACAGTTTTTGAACTCATCAATTTTGATGCCTTTTAGTGCTTCTGCTTTTTTTTTTTTTTTAATCTCTTCCACATGGGTAAAATGTTTCCCTCTGAGGACTTTTTTTCATCTGGGAAAACAACAACAACAAAATGTCACTTGGGGTGAGATTGGGTGAATAGGGAGAGTGGGCATGGGTCATGTCGTTTGGTCAAAAACTTCTGAACACTCAGCATGGTGTGGGCAGTTATGCTTGTGAATCACCCATCATGAAATGGGTAATGGGTTGAAAGAATCTCCAAAAAAAAAAAAAATTCACTGAAGCTGAACACTACCTCTCACAATAACACTAGCTGGTACACTGATGCTGATGGATTCCTAAAACACTTAACTTGCGGGGGAAGCCTGTACTATAAGGGTCCCGCCCTTCAAAAATAACTCGTGTTTTTTTTTTTTGGTCCCCCCCGTATTTAACAAGTGAATGAGAATAATTTCCCAACTACATGTAGCTTAAATGTGCTAATGTTTTCAAAATAAAGCAATGAAAAAGGATTATTTTTTAAAGGGTTTGGACATAAGATAATCAATTTAGATCCCACCAAACATACCATACTCCAAAAATAAACTCCAGAAGGTTGAACATTGCAAATTAAATTATAGAAGAAGTAGCAGACAATATAATGTTTGTTAGGTCTGTGCAGAAATGACAATTTTCATGGTTTTAAAGTGAGAGAAGCAACTAGTGAGGAAAAAATGAACAAGCTTGAATATTTAACTTTTTTTAGTGACTCAGCAATGAAGAATAACTTAAAATGTAAAACTCCTATGCAAATGAAGAGACAGAGATGGGGAGAATTTGCATTAAATTTGTGACACATAAATGATTAACATATATTATAACTGTAATATAATGCTCACTCAAATGCAGAGGAAAAAAGCTGAGGTCCTAACAGGTAGGTGTAGAATATAATAGCTACAATTTATTGAATATTTTTCTATGCCTGCACAGATGAACAAAAACAGGTTATACTTATTGTTTTATATACAGAATGTTTTATAACCAGCTTTTCTCATACAACAGCATAGACTATGTCACTAATTAGTCTTCTAAAATGTAATTTTCTGTGGTTTCCAAATAGTTCATTGGTGAGAAAGTATAATCCTATTTTATCTAAGTTTTGAATGTTAAGGTTCTGGAAATCTAACTTTTGGTGATTTTTCTAGTATCTCTTCCACTTAGGAAGCCATGGTTAGGGTTATGGTTATGAACATCTTTTTGAATAAAACTTAGTGATTGACAAAGAAGCACATTTGACACTGCTTTTTATCAACTGTTTCATAGGTAGCATTTGTCACTAAAACCTGTTTTAGCAAAAGAGGAAATATCATTTGAGATCCCATGTCTTTGACAACATGTCATCAGTTATCTTTAAAGGCCTTAGTAAAAGAGACATGTTAATTACCATTCCTGTGAGCATCTCCAGGATGGTGATGACTATAGTATTATATTAGGGCACTTTGTCAAGCCATGTCATTCCCTTATCTTGCTTTTATAGCAGAGGAAATAAAGGCACTAGAGACATATCATTGAGGTCACACAACAAGTTAACTGCAGATAAACATTAGAACCGGCAGCTCCGGAATTCCCACTGTGTGTAATTAGTTCACGGCAGGCAGGAAATGACTGCATTGGGAATAAATGGCAGATGTGGCGTTTGGGGACCTGGAGGCTGGTGGGAATTCTCTGTGCTCATCTGAATGGTTAATTAAGTTAGTTCCTTTCTGAGGTTCTCACTGTGCAGAGCTTGGAGGTCTCTCAGCCAGATGCCTTCTTTCTTAGGGTACAAGGAAACATGATGGTCACACTCGGGTGCTTTGATGGGCTGGCCCGGTGGAGGATATTGGGTGTGGACCTTTGTCTGAGGTTTTATGGAGTTTCAGAATGCGGTTTTTGGCATTAGCTCCTAAAGGACCGCAGTGTTTCTGGGGAGTGTGAGGTTGGGAGTGAAAGGGTAGGGACTGCCTCAATTAGTTTCAAGTTCATCTTCCCTCATCCTCCTCCATTGTTCTCAGAGTCACTTGGTAAGTGCTTGGGCAGTTGATGGAGTGCGTGTTTGTCTTCTTTTATCTCCCTGTAAGAGAGAGCTACTGAATTCATGGGCATCCTATTCTTACGCATCCAACAAAATCACTGTAAAAAACAATGTGGTGTTTGAAAACCACTGCCAAACGATTTGGTGTGTTTATAGAGAATTCTAGGGGAGATGGAGGCAGTCTGCCAAGTTGGAGCCAAAGGCTGGTTCCCTCGGATGCTCTTACAAGCTCATCTGTCCTGGAATCATGATTCTCTTAATTTCATTGGTCCCCTTGTAAGGACATGACTAAATACTTAATCATCAAGGGTTGACTAAAGAGAAATGAATCTGCGCTCCTGCTTTAGAATTTTGGAAGGTGAAATTTTGAGTTCACTTTCTCTTCTGCCCAGTCTTGAATGAATTTAGCATGCTTCCTGGGAGAGAATGCAAGCTAGATAATACTCACTTCCTGTTGCAGCAAACCTGTCTACCCAAAGTGTGGTTTGATTGGAAGCTTGTTTAAAATGCAGATTCTCAGGCTTCATCACATGTTGGTTTATTTTATTTTATTATTTTTAGAGACAGTGTCTCACTCTGTGGCCCAGGCTGGAGAGCAGTGGTGTAATCATAGGCCACTGAAGCCTCAAACTCCTGGGCTCAAACAATCTTCCTGCCATAGCTTCAGGAGTAGCTAGGACTACAGGCATGTGCTAATTCTTTTTTTTTTTTTTTTTTAATGTGAAACAGGGCCTTTCTATGTTGCCAGGCTGGTCTTGAACTTCTAGCCCCAAGCGATCCTCCCACCTCGGCCTCCCAAAGTACTGGAATTACAGCCATGAGCCATCATGTCTGACCTATCACCTGTGTTTTAGCACATCCTCCAGATGGTTCTTATGCCTGCTCCAGCTTGAGAAGCATTGGTATATAATATGTAAATTATTTAAACTGGGAAAGGTATCTTGATCAGTGGTGAATGCTTTTTCCTGATCATATTTTATATTTATATATTATAACCCTTAATAAACATTCTATTATTTTGACATTTTAATAATGTAAACATCTTTTTAAACGTTTCTTTTCATTATAAATTAATACATTCTTATTGTAAAGCTTCAGAAAATACAGATATGTGAAAAGAAAAGAGCAATTTATCCCTCTAATATATTTACTGACAATATTTTAAAGATATATTTTCTATCTTTTCTGTGTGTGATTTTTGAACCTTCATGTTTTTTTCCTGATTGTAGGCAGTATGTATGATTCTTGAAGTGCTATAAAGTAGTACTACACAGTCTTTGCCTCTTTTCTTTGGTTTAAAGGAATCTTCTCAGATAATCTTTGTTTTGAAAGATACTCTTTTCTCTTATTTTTATTTAAATTGTATATAACTTTAAAAGATTTCTGATGTAATCATTAATGCCTCAAATAGTTATTTTATAGTCAGAATGGAGAATTGAGTGTCTTTGTGCAATTGAAAGATTTAATTGACTACCCACTGGTAGGACATATTCTGTATTATATATGAATTATCTTTGACCAGAAACTGCCTGGAGGGTAGAAAAGCTTTTGCTTTTGAAGGATGCATAATCACCCTCCTCTCAAACTTGTCAAATAGGTGGTCTTCTGGAGGGGAAAGGGAGGGACTGGTGACACCAGTGATCCCAACAGAAAATCTTGTTTTTCTCAGGTCAACTGCTTAGAAGCTTCTAGATGAGTTGAGAATCCCTCACCACTGTGAAGATACTTGGGCACCTTTGTTGAGACTGGAAAAATGCAAGTTAGAATGAATCTTTGCCCAAATCACTGCTTTTTAAGGCAGTTTACGAGGAAATCTGCGTGCAATTTTTTAATCTCTGCAGAATAATTGACTTCTACATTTGAGACAGGGCAGAAGTCTGGGTGTGATTATCCCTGTAGCATATTTGCCATGCTTTGTTTAGAATGCATCATCACCCTCACAATGCAGAATGTGTTGGGTCGAGCGAAGAACTTGGTGCATTTCCTATGTTTGCAGAGTAGATTCTTCTTCCAAGTCTAGTTGTTCCAAGAGTAACTGATGCAATTTATCATTCACAGAACACAGCTCAGAAATGAAAGCAACAAACATATATTTCTAAAATTTCAAACTTTACTTGCATCTTTCAAAGAACATTAAAGGGATTCAGTGTACATTTCTTACATTTCTAAAAATTCGAAATAGCATTTCTAAAAATTCTCTCTCCATTTCTTGTCCCACACTATTCTAGATCTCTTCTCAAAACTCATTTTTATTCTTCCCTCCATACTTTTCTTAAGTTTCAGGTGCTTTTTTTCCCCCCAAGGTTCTTTATTACATAGATCACTTAGCCTCTCTGACTTCTTTTAGTTTAGAGATAACTTCCAACCAAGGAGAACCAAGGAAGTGGGTGGGATGATGGGAGTGGCCTCGGAGAACTTGATGGGGAAGGATTGTGACTACTTAGTCACTAATAATCGTAATAACCATTTTTTGTTACACAACTTCTGGGCATGCCTTGAAGACCTTACTTTTCACCTTGGTGACACAGATGGTCTGCAATAGGGTTGTTTATGAGTGTATTATAATGGAAAACTGTTTACATGATGAATGAAACTGGGTTGATCAGGACTGAATAAAATTGGAAGATAGCAGATCTTAGGGTACCACCCCAAACCCTGCTGTGTCATAGATTTTGACTGATAGCATCTTATTTATGTTGAGAAGCTGGTTGGGCAGGAAGGATGTGTGGTCTGGATGTTGCATGAGCCATCTTGGCATTTAAATTTGCTAAAGACTTTGAGGCATTGCTCCATTAAAAAAAATGTTCCTGTGGTAAATTTCAACACCCCAGTCTTCTGTAATTCTGTGTATTATTATTATTATTATTATTTATTTATTTATTTTTGAGTTGGAGTCTCACTCTGTCACCCAGACTGGAGTGCAGTGGCCGCTCCCGGCCACCGCAGCCTCGACCTGCTGGGCTCTGGCGATCTTCCGCCTCAGCCTTCCGAATAACCGGAGCTACAGGCATGCGCTACCATGCCCGGCAGATTTTTTTTATTTATTGTAGAGATGAAGTCTCGCTGCCCAGGTGGGTCTCGAACTCGCGGGCTCAGGCAATCCACTCACCTCAGCCTCCCAAAGGTGCGGGATTACAGGCTGAGCCACCGAGCCCGGCTATATTATTATTTTTAACCAGCATGGCATCTTTATATAGCATCATTGAGCATCCATTTTTCCATGGTCCATTTGTCTGGTGGTGTTCCCTATTGTGATGCCTGGTTCCAGTTCTACAGATTCTTATACTTAATTCCATGGACAGTTTTTATTTTTTATTAATAGAAGCTTAGGATTTTTCCCTAGACAAATATGTTGGCTTGCTGTATAAATTTTTTTTGGTGGATATTTCTCTTGAAATGTAGATATATAAATTCTTGGAAAAATGACCACTGGAGAGTTTTGAGTGAACAGGTGGCTTTTCTGTGATTATTAAAAATGCCCATGTTTTGGAAGCAAGGCTCTGCACTTTCTTGTTCCCTACTCCTTTGGGATCTTATTTCTTCCATCTCTTCCTATGAACACCAGGCTTCACCCACACTGTTCTCCTTAATGTTTCCTGACACACAAGCCATGCTCTGTCACAAGACTTTTGCATTTAAGTCTCTTCCACCCGAAATGCTCTTCCCTAGTTCTCTACAAGTCTGGCTCTCTGGCTTCCTTCACATCTTGGCTTCTCATTGTTTCTGCCTACCCATCTATCATTTCACGTTCTCCTTTTGGTCCTTTGACATTTTATATCCTGCTTTCCTATTTTTTTCTTCTCCTTAGCTGTTATTAATACAAGTTTCACCTGTTTATCTTCTCCATCTTTCCCCTCCCTAACCATATAGCCTTCCTGAGGGTATGGTCGATCTAACTCTCAATTGTATTTCTAGTGCTTGGAATAGTGCCTGGATCATCACAAGTACTCAATAATGGCTGAATGGAAGGAGGGAAGGAAGAAAGGTCAAGAATGACTCTTATTGACTTGTACTGATCATAACTGACCTCCTCCACAATTTAGACAACCCAGTATAAAGTGGAAGTTAGTTCCTTCACTACACACAACAGTGTGTGATTTTGAGTGAATTTTGAGGCTCCTGCGTTCTGGAAGGCTTCTTGGTTGGTAACCGTAGGAAGTAAACTCTCATTAGTGTTTGGTGTATAGGGGCGTGTTCTGTGAAACCAGTAAACACCTCTGTCTCTACACAGTTCTACTATTTCATCCATTTCCAAGAGGTCAACAGGTAGTAACAGATGCAGCCTGATTGATTTCTGGGAGGGTAATGACAGAGCATATTTGCTGTGGGATAGGTAAATGGAATCTTTGGCACTGAGATTCCATTATCCTTTGTCTATGGATAAAAGGTGTATGACTAACTTATCATTTAATCCCACACCTAGCATGAGCAGTCCTGATAGGTGAGGGGCTAGGAGGAGAGGGGCTTGTGCGTGGCTTTGTAAATAGTGATAAGATGGTGGGAATGTAAAACTCCGCTTGGCAGGGTCTGCATGGGATTTTGTTGAGTTCATAGCAATACTTAATTAACTGTGCAAACATTCTATTCAAGATAAGACTATAACAGTTGCCTTGGGGAAAATTCTTTGAGTCAATATTTGTTTGATCTTTTGTATAGTATTTTGGCTTTGCTGTTCATGCTGTAGCAAAGTTCCTGTTATAAATACCATTTTCAGGGATTTGCTGTATTTGCACACCAGGTCAGTCCTGGGAGAGGTAAAGGATTGGAATCACTGTTTAAATAGAGGTTCTAAGGGTTTTCAAACAAATCTTTAAAAATTGAAATCTTGTGTTTCAATCAGTTGTCAAATAATTCTTACAAGCCTGTATTAAATACTCTGGGGAATTCCAAAATATAGGATAAGATCTCTGCCTTCAATTTGCTGTAGAAATTAGACTTGAATCGGTAGTTGTGATAGAAGGTACATATGCTAAATAATAACAATGGCTGTGATTTACTGGATACTTAACAAGGGCTGAGCTTTGTCCCTGTGCTCTTCTAAGCATGAATTAAGTCCTGTTGTTCTCCAGTAGTCCAACTAGGCAGGTGCTATTGGTTAGTGTGAAGTTTTGCATGGGAGTTTAAAGAAAGAAAAGATGGGAGGCAGAGAGGCATGAAGGGAAACTTCCAAGAGGAGGTCTCTCGATTGAGATGCTAAAGATTGGAAAGCAAATGGCAATGTGATTGGAAGAAGAAAAAGGGAATAATGTCACGTTGTTTTGTTTGTAACTTTCTTTTTCTATCCTGAACGTTATTTTACCCTTTGTAGACTCTCAGCACATGTGCCTCTGGTGAAGAGAACAATAAATACACAAGTAAAACATACAGAATGTCAATGTGATCAATGCTATGAAAATAACACAGGAAAAAGGGAGAATGCTGGAGTGATGGAGGAGGGGGTTTGCAACTTAAAATAGAGTGGTCAGCAAAGACTAACAGATATTTGCGTGAAGATTGAAGGAGGAGAGAGAAAATGCTGTGTAGGTACCTATGGAATGGAAACTTCTAGGCAGAGGGAACAGCAAGTGCAAAGGCCCTGGGGGTGGCAACTTATCTAGTTTCTTTAAGGAACATGAAGGAGACCAGAGTAGCTGGAGAAAAACATGCAGGGAGATCGGCAAGAGGTGATGTCTTTAAGGTAAGGCATGCCCAGTCGCTACGGGCCTAATGATGATGATAATGGTGGCGTAGGAGGAGCTGTTGAGAGCAAGCAGAATGGCAGGCTGGCAGCTGCACCTGCTTTCTCCAGCCCTGAGCAGTTACTCCTCTTGCTTTTCAGTGGCAGGCCCAGTGTGCTATCTCTTGGCTCTTGATCCATTGTTGATGTGGAGAGAGGCACACTGGCAGCTTCACATCCGTCAGTTGGCAGGTAGGAAGCGCTGAGTGAGAGTAGGCACATGCCCTGAATGACACTCTCCTCCATCCTCAGAGTGTTTTCTTGGCCTGTGTTTCTAAGTTTTTCTTCGATGTCTTGCTTGGCGCTGATGTTCCTGTTGCGACAGCAGTCTTTTTGGCTGGGCCCTGGGACCTGCCTTGTCCTTGCCATCCTCCTGTCCAAGCCCACCCCCATGTTGTTCTGGGTTGTGTCCTGCAGCTGTTTGGGGGTCTGAGTTGAGTAGAGAGTTAGATCCACTGTACTTTTCCCTCTCCTGATGTTTCTGGTTATCGTCCTCCCACTGCTGTGTCTCCTGGGATAACAGCCTTGGAATCTCGAGCAGGCATGGCTGATGGTGCCTCTATGGGCATGTGCTGGACCATCACCAAAACACCTCAGGCAGGACCATGGCACTCAGGTTCTCTCCAGCCTAGATTTGCCTGTCTCTGATACTTTCCCTTTAGCCCAAGTTGCTGACCTGCTGAGCTATAACATCAGGCTAAACCAGAGAGGAGAGGACAGCAACCCTGGGGTGAGGACATGGAGACCCAGAACCAAGATGACTGCCATTCTGATGGAGAAGAAGGTGGATGTGAGGAGTCTATAGAAGGAAGTCTCAACAGACTATGGTTCAGTTGGCTTATGGAGACGGAACAGAAAATCAGAATCCAAACAAACATTTAAGGGTGAATAGTAATTCAAAAGTGGCAAATGCAACTAGTGCTGCCAGAGACATGACCAAGTTCATTAAAGAACACGTCTGCTGTGGAGATCTGTCAGTATCCAGGTGGGGCTGGGTCTTTGTGGGCTCAGGTCAGACAGCTGAGCTAATAGGTACTGGAATGGTCAATCATAGAGTCACTTAGGTGGTAATACATGCATGCACATGTACACACACGTACATCCTCTCTCTCTTCCCTTTGGTTTCTGATTTTAGTTGCAGTACTTCTATATAGATGTAAAACACCAACTTTAATGTCATTAATAGGAACAATTCTTGCACTAGGCCTGATTCCCAAACTTGTAGAGCAGCGGGTGAGGTGTTAGAGAAAGTTCTCCCTGCGGATGCAAATTAGAACTACATTGAGATATCACTACATAGGTGTCAGAATGACTAAAAAAAAAAAAAAAAAAAATTAGTGAAAACAGCAAATGCTGGCAAGGATGCAGAGAAACTGGTTCATTCATAAACTGCTGGTGAGAATGCGTACAATAGTACAGTCACACTGGAAAACAGTTTAGCAATATCTCAAATTTAAACCCACAGCTATCATTCTACCCAGTAATTGCCCTCCTGGGCATTTTCTTGGGAAATGAAAACTTACATTCAGAAAAACTTGTGCATGAATGATTATGGCAACTTAATAACCAAAACCTGAAAGCAATCCAGATGTCCATCAACAGAGGAGGGGTTAAACAAATTGTGGTACATCCACATATTAAATTTTTCTTAGAAATGAAAAGAAACTATTGGTACGAACAAAAATGAAGACTCTCTGGACAATTATGCTGAGTGAAAGAGTCAATCCTAAAAGGTTACCTATTATATAACTCTATATAACATTATTGGAATGACAAAATTATAGAAACAGAAACCATATTAGTGTTTCTAGGGGTTAAGGTGGGGTGGGGAAGTGCGGCATAAAAGGGCAACGTGAGAGATCTTTGTGGTGATAGAAACTTCTATGTCTTGATTTTATCAGTGTCAATATCTAGGCTGTGATAATGTAGTATATGTGGTTTTGTAAGATGTTACTACTGGATACTGTTAAGGAAAATTGGGTAAAGGTATGCAAGATTTCTCTATTTTTAAAAAAATTCTTTTCTTATTTATTTATTTAGAGACAGGGTTTCACTCTGTCATTCAGGCTGGAGTGAGGTAGCGTGATCATAGCTCACTGTAGTCTCAAAATCCTGGGCTCAAGCCATCCTCCTGCCACAGCCTCCTGAGAAGCTGGCACTACAGGCAGTGCCACCATGCCCAGTTAATTAAAAAAAATTTTTTTGTAAACAGCGTCTCACTATCTTGCCCAGACTGTATTATTTCTTATAACTGTGAATCTACAATTATCTGGAAATAAAGTTTTAATAAAAAAAAAAAAAAAGAGAAAATTCTCCCTGCTACCAGCAACAGGAAGCTGACTTCTGGGAGCACATGGAGACTTTTTCCAATCTGTTGTGAATCAAAGTATGCTGTTGGGCCTTTCCAGCTCAGAGAAGAGTAATTGGGCTGAAAAATGTTACTATAATAAAAATATAATATTGGCATGATCTTAGAAGGTGGCTAAATGAAGGGATGTTTCCTCTTTCAAGGAAAATGCTAACTTATTTAAGGTAAGTGGTCTCTCTGGGCTCACCGCTTACTTTCCTGGGAAATGGATTAATTTGAGTTAACATTTATTGAGCTTCCAGAAAATCCTATGAAATGCTTTAAAATTTTAAAATACAATTTATTTTCTGAATAGGTAATTCACTTATATAGTTCAACATTCAAAAGCCGTAAAAGAGTATATAGTGAAAACCCCCATTCCATCGCCCCTCTTCCAGTCAGCTCATTTCTTTCCTCAAGGCAACCCATCTTATCAGTTTCTCATCACTGTTGTTAATATACAATATAGTGTGCTCAATCAGAGTTAGTAAGCTGAAGGAAAAGCAAGTTGTCTTTTCTCTTTTGAAGTACTTTGTGTTTTGTAAAACATAGTGAGCCAATCAATCGTTTCTAGCTGTATTTCAGAAACTTAAAAAAATTTTTTTGTAGGGATGAGGCCTTGCTATGTTGCCCAGGCTTGTCTCAAACTCCTGGTTTCAAGCAATTCTCCTGCCTGGCCTCCCAAAGTACTGGGGTTACAGGTCTGAGTTACCACACCCAGCCTTAGAAACTTATTATAAATACAACAATTATACAATTCCTTGATTCTGCAGTGTATATATTTGCTACTCAGAGTCTGGGCCTCAAAATAGCAGCACTAATGTCTGCTGGGATCTTGTTGGAATGCAGAATCTCGGACCTCACCCCAGACCTCCTGAATCAAAATCAACATTTTATATAATGGCAGGTGTTTTAGAAGCCCGCGAAACTTTGAGAAGCCACTGTCATCAGTCACTTTCACAGCATTGGCTTCAGGTAGCAGAGTGACTGTGAGAGCCAAAGGGAAAGAAGAAGGGGAGAGAGAGTCTTGGAAGTAGAGTCTTCATTCTGAGGGCTAAAATTAAATGATGGGAATCTTTTCTTGATTTGCAACCACAGATTAAAGTACTCTATACATTTTGTGCTTTTGATTTTTAAATTCAGAAACCTTCCTCCTGTTCTCTTTCCTCCATTTTATAAATTATTCTTAACTCTTTCGCAATTGTTGCTGCTTCATTATGGGACAGTGCTGGTTCTGATTGGATAAGTAATAGGCAAATATTAATTGAAAAATATGGAAAGTACTAATCAAGTTTAGATTGACTGCTTCTATTTTCATGGGTTTATTTGTTATTTCTGTGGTTTTATATTGCATCTGGCAGTGTGTGGATTTTATTGATCTTACATTTCTGAGCAATTTAGACTTAACATATATGTTTGTGTTAAATCTCTTAGTGTGATGAAATTAAGTAGTTCATGGGATATTGTGAAAACAACAACAACAACCAACAAATCATTATTTTAAACTTTTTAAAAGTTGTCAAACTTTTTGTGGGGGAAAGAAAAAAGGAAATCTATTTTGTGTCAGTGAAGGAACAGAGGGCAGAGATTATTGAAAGCTTCTCTAATAGAAGAACCTGTAACTTACAAGGGGGACCCAAAAACCATGGAATTATTTTTTGGAGGTCAGGTCCCTTGTAGTATAAGTTTCCCTGCTAGGTTAGTGTTCTAGGGACCCATCAGCATCAGTGTATCAGCTAGCGTTTTTGTGGGAGGCTGTGTTTAGCTTCAGTGAATTTTTTAAGAAATTGTTTCAAGGCGCTTGCCCATTTCATGATGGGTGATTTACAAGCACCCCTGCTCAAACCATGCTGAGTGGTCAGCAGTTTTTGACCAAAACCAGCATGAACCCTGTGTCCTACCCGCCTTACTTACCCAATCTTGCCCAAGAGACTTTTTTTGTTCCCCCTTATGAAAAAAGTCCTCAAAGGGAAACATTTTGCCATTGTGGAAGAGGTGAAACAAAAAAATGGCAGAAGCACTAAAAGACATCAAAACTGATGACTTCAAAAACTGTTTTGAGCAGTGGAAAAAGTGACTCAATTGGTATATTGCCTCATACAGAGAATACTTTGAAGGCGACTGAAGTCTAAACATGTAAAAATAAATACACAAATTTTAATAAATAAATTTCAGGATTTTTTGGGGTCTCCTACAATGAAGATATATTACCTTAAAAAGTGGAGGAAGCCGGGCTTGGTGGCTCAGCCTGTAATCCCAGCACTTTGGAAGGCTGAGGTGGGTGGATTGCCTGAGTCCGTGAGTTCGAGACCCGCCTGGGCGACTTGGCGAGACCTCATCTCTACAATAAATCAAAAATTAGCCAGGCGTGGTAGCGCGCACCTGTTTCAGCTACTTTGTTTCAGCTACTTGGAAGGCTGAGGCAGAAGGATCATCGGAGCCCAGCAGGTGGAGGCTGCGGTTGCTGGGAGCGGCCACTGCACTCCAGTCTGGGTGACAGAGTGAGACTCCAACTCAAAAAAAAAAAAAAAAAAAGTGGAGGAAAAAAATTCTCACTCCAATAAGTAAAGAAGACCAAGAGTTGAAAATGAGTAGAAAATCTGACTGCCTTTATTCAGTGGAGGATGTTGTCATGAATGTTTTAAATCTGAGTTGTTTCAGGCATTTTTATAAATTCCCTAGTTGTGTAGTGTCAATGTTAAAATATGCTGGGGTTGGTGTTGATTATGTGGGGGAAGAGAGAGAGGAGGAAACTCTTATCAGGAAAGAGTGAAAACATTTTTACAGGATGTGCAGTTTGCAGGCCCCCGCCAGGCACTCTTGGTATTTGTAATTTGCAGTGATGACAAACTGCCTCAGGCTATAGCCAAACTGCTGGTTGCTAGAATGGACACCACGGATGACTTAGTGACCAGTGGCCTGTAAAATACCACAGAACACTCTGGCAGCTCATTTTGAATTCTCAGGAAGTTGCTTGCATCTTTGCAAAGATAAGATCCGACTGAGGGCTTGCTCAGAGCACATGCAAGCCCCCCCCTCCGGCTTTATAGAAAGCTCTGGAGGACAGTGAAACTTACTAGCTTTCCTACAGCCTGTGGAGATGAGGGCTTTGTTTTCTGACATGCCTTAAATAGCCTCCTGGACGTAACAGATTGACTCTGAAAATATATTCCCTTTGTATTTGGAAACCTTATTTTTGTACATTTTTATTTTTTTCTTGAAGACAATATGGCATGTAATAAGAAGTGGTAATTGTAGTTAAAAAAAAATTCCCCAGGACTCTGCTGAGGCAGCTTTTCAAAGTGTTTGTTTTCAGCCTGTTTTTAAAGTGATTTGAAGAGAGTGGCTTTGAAGGTTTTCATCTTTACTTTTTCATGTTCAGTACTTGTTCTTTAAAGTTGGCGAGATGAGCGTATCCACATGAACACATGCAATTATAATTGCCCCAATTTTTAGCTCACTTGTGCCACAGTGAAAGTCGACACTGTGTGCTAATGCACAGTGTGCCAGCCTTGATTCTTTGAAGTGGGGGCCATCTTTTTAATGGACATATTGCAAATCTCATACTGTAAAAACGGAAATTAATCACACTGGCATCTATTCTTACCACTTGTCATTTGGCTGGAAGTGATCTGATGTCATTGAGAAAGAAGGTGAGTTGGAATGGCATCAAGTCCTAATGGTGTAGCTTTGGGCTGAAGCTGAGCTGCCTCCCTGAAGTAACGCTGCAGCTTCCTGAAAGGCAGACTTAGTTACAGAGGTTGTTTCTGCACTGCTGGGTTCTCAATCAGGAAGGGAAATCTTAGGATTTACTTGAGGAATGTGACAGTCAACAATGTTAGTTCCTGGGAGACTGACAACATCAGGTCACAGTGCCACATTGTCAGGCCAGGAGAAGGCCCCTGAAGGACTGAGGGAAACCCATCTGTGGTGGTGGGGACACCCTGCTTTCACCTTACCTCATTCTGGGGAGGTGCCATGACCCTTGGACCCAGGCCTCAGTGTTTCCAGCCATAATGGGATCTTCATTTGTTTTAGCTTTTGCTTATTCCTTCTCTGTTCATGAAATGCTTTGCACATACTGCTGAGTATTTTGGAGCACATAATCCCTTTCTATAAATCAATGACTTGAAATGTGGGGTTGTCAGCTGGGATAATGGGTACAGTCTCTTGATATTACCTGGTCCTTTGGTGATTAAATCAGTGACTTTGGTTTACTCAAGCTGTACTTTGGTCTGCTTTCATGGTTGTTACACAATGTGAAGGAGAACGTTCTTCATATATATATGATATGACCCCAAGGTCCAGTCTCTGGTACTAATTTCAAAAACAGCCATGGAGGTTTGGCTAATTTTAAAACATGGAAGAACAAATAGAAATTTATTACATTGTCACTAAATTTTCACATATAAAGACCAGCAAATATAGGCAGATGTGGTAGATCGTGCCTGTAATCCCAGCTACTTGGGTGACTGAGGTGCAAGGAGCACTTGAGTCCAGGAGTTTGAGACCAGTCTGGGTACCATAGTGAGACCCCATCTCTACAAATACTCCTAAAAATCAGCTGAGAATGATGGTATGTACCTGTAGTCCCAGCTACTTAGGGGGTTGAGGCAGGAGGCTCTCTTGAGTCCTAGGGTTTGAGATTGCAGTGGGCTATGCACTGCACCCCAGCCTGGGCAACAGTGTGAGACCCTGTCTCTAAAAAAAAAAAAAAAGAAGAAGAAGAAAAAAAAAAACTAGCAAAAATCACCATGGTGTGAGCTACCTCTGTACTCCAGTTTGTAAGCTCAACTCTAAGCTCTGCGACGACAGGGCTAGTAGCTATCTTGTTCTCCACTGGTCTAACTTTCAGTATTTGGACTGGTATCCAACAAGTGGCAGATACCCCATTAATATTTCTCGGGTGAGAGTCAGGTGCAATGGCTCAAGCCTATTATCCCAGCACTTTGGGAGGCTGAGGCGAGAGGATTGCCTGAGCCCAGGGGTTCAAGACCAGCCTGGGCAACTTGGTGAGACCTCGTCTCTACAATATATCAAAAAAAACCCAGCCCCCCGACCCCCAAACATTAGCGGGTGTGGTATCGTGCACCTGTAGTTCCAGCTACTTGGAAGACTGAGGCGGAAGGATCGCCTGAGTCCATAGGTCGATGCTGGGGTAGCTGTGAGCGTGCTACTGCACTCCAGCCTGGGTGACAGAGTGAGACTCTGACTCACATATATGTATATATATATTTCTTAGATGAGAGCATTTCTGTCTTATAGTATTTAACTCTAGTCATACTCTTCTGGCTAGTATTAAATTTAATCTAGATATTACTGATGTTTAATATAATTTGGACTTTAGCCATAGCTGAACCATAATAACCAGAGATCAATTCATAGAACCCACCCTAATGCTGATTGGTTTTAGAGGTTCCTTTTCATTTTCTGTGGCTGCATTTGAAATGGATACCATTGTGTAGGGCTTCTGCTGGGCTGACGTTTTTGGAAGACAACGTCGATTAATTCTATATTAAAGTTCAGAAGTGATTCCGAACTACCAGCCTCCCTTGATGTCTCATTACTTATTAAAATACCATTTCTATTCATATTCGCTTTTTTTTCCTTGCTTCATTTTCATGATTATATTCTTTTTAGCAGATTCAGGCATTTGAAGAGTAATTCATTCCTGCAGTGGGAGTTACAGGTCTATGGGGGAAGGTGTGCTGGTGCTGGCTTAGATTTGTAGGGCTAGGAGGCACCTTTGGGGTTTACTTTAGTCTCTACCATTCCCTTTAGACAGAAGCATCTTAAGCCAACCCAGACTGAAGGGTTAGCAGGCCTCCAGGGCAGGGACTGTATCCTCTCTTTCATGCCTCACTCCTCACAACTGTTTGCAGCAGAATTTGTCTTGATTACTGAATTCTAAACCCTGTCAGTGGGGGGGAGGGGGGAGTCTTTGTGATCTAAGGCAATCTGCTTTACCTCTCTGTACCTTTTTCTTTATCTCAAACATAAGGTTGGGACTACTTTGTTTACCAGCATTGCCAGAGGGGGCTATGTAGGTGTATTATTTTGTTAGAGCTGCCATAACAAAATAACAAACCTGTGGCTTAAGCAACAGAAATTTATTGTCTCACCTTTCTGGAGTCTAGATTGAAATCAAGATGACTACAGGGCCCGGGCTGCCTTTGAAGGTACTAAGGAAGGGTTTGTTCTCAGCCTCTTTCCTGGCTTGTGGCACTTTCTTTTGCTTTTGGCTGCATAAAACCAGTCTTCACATGGTGTTCTCCCTGTGTGTATGTCCATGTCTGAAGTTACCATTCTTATGAGGATACCAGTCCTGCTGGACCAGGGCTTACCCCACTTCAGGATGACCTCATTTTTTTTTTTTTTTTTTTAAATCTCGGCCCTGTCCCCTACAGGATGACCTCATTTTAATGAATTACATCTGCAATGAACCTATTTCAAATAAAGTCACATTCTGACATACTGGGGGTCAGAAATACAACATGCACATTTTGGGGGCATGCAATTCAACCCATCACAGTAGGCAAGAAGGCCAAATAGAATTTGGAGGCCTGAAGTAGCGGGCTTTTCTATTTCTCTCAAGTTCTCTCTTCTTTTTTGCTTTTAAGAATTCAATACGTTAGGCCATACCAACATGGGACATGTAGATTTGCTGTCTGACTGGAATCTTGTTTACAAAGAACGGACAAAAGTTAACTTATGTGAAGTCTTGGTTTTAAGTCGGGATGTTCTTTTCCTAGGACATTAGTAACCTCTAGGTTCTTTTCGGGATTTGCAGCTACCTTGCAAAGGTGACTGGATCTGGGCCTGGTGGTGTAAACAGAGAAAGACAGGTGGCTCTGTCAGAGGACTGCTGGACCTTGTTTGCTTACTGGCTTCTTTGAGATCCCAGAGAAGACACAATAGAAGATCAAAGGCCTTTGTAATTATTTCCCCCAGCGATTCTTGCTAATGCCTGTAGAGTTATTTGTAAGGCTGTGGCAGAGACTGTCTAGTTTCACTTTACATATAGACTTAATTAGATATTGGCTCCTAATTGCCTTGAGCTCTTCACTTTCTTTAAAAATCGTTGATTTTATGTAATACTGCCATTTCTGAGACTATTTCAAAAGTGTTTCAAAAGTCCGTGATCTCTTGGTGTAGGAGTATTAAATTGTTTTCACATTTTGAATTAAGCTTTTTATTGACGTATAGCATACATATGAAGAAGTACACATATAAGAATACAGTTTAGTGAATTTCTACACACTGAACATACCTGCGTAGCTGGTGCCTGTATTAAGAAATAGAACTTTATCAGCAACCCCCTCCGTTGTGCCCCCTCCTAGTTGCTACATCCTCTTCACTATTCTGAGTTCTATCAGCATCATTTTGTTGTTGTGGTTGCTTGCTTTGGATTTAAAAAAGTTTTTTTTATTTTTTCAGTTGGAGTCTTATTCTGTCACCCAGACTAGAGTGCAGTTGGCATATTCACTGTCACCCTAGTGCCTACCTGCTGGGCTCTGGCGATCCTTCCGCGTCAGCCTTCCAAGAAGTTGGAACTACAAGCGCGTGCTACCACATCTGGCTTATTTTTTGATTTATTGTAGAGACGAGATCTCACTATGGTGCCCAGGCTAGTCTCAAACCCACAGGCTCAGGCAGTCCTCTCACCTCGGCCTCCCAAAGTGCTGGGATTACAGGCTGAGCCACCGCGCCTGGTCTGGATTTTACATACGCATTTAAAATACATTTAAAAATTGACTGAATGTGATGGCTCACATGTAATCCCAGCTCTTTGGAAGGCCAAGGTGGGAAGATAACTTGAGGCCAGGAGTTCAAGACCAGCCTGGGTAAAAGAGTGAAACCTCGTATTTACAAAAAAATAAAAAAATTAGCCAGGTGTTGTAGCACATGCCTGTAGTCTCAGCTACTCAAGAGGTTGATGTAGGAGGATACCTTGAGCCCAGGATTTAGAGGCTGCAGTGAGCCATGACCATGCCACTCTGTACTTCAGCCTCGGCTGTAACAGGGTGAGACCCTGACTCAAAAAAATACATTTAAAAACAAAAAAAATTTAAAAACCTTAAATAAATATTATGTAATCCTATAGTATATGCTTTTTAGCATCTGTCTTCTTTCAGTTGACATTATTTGGGGATTCATCCATTTTGCTGCCTATCGTGGTAGTTCATTTATTCCAATTGTTGTATGATATTCCAGTGTAGCCTTCCTATTTTAATTAATGAAAAATACTGTCTGCTAGATAGTTACCATATAGTTATATAGTGGAGTTACTGTATGAATGGTTTCCCACATTTTTTTTTTAACACATGTTCATGGTGCTGCTTTCAAAGATTCAGATGCCTACCTAGCATCCTCGTCTTTGAAGGTCTTCCCACCCCCTTTATTCTATCTCCATGGAATATTTGAAGCTTCTTCTCCTCCACCTCCCCCTTAATAATAGCTACAGTAACTTTGAGGAGGGTAACATCTGGTCTAGTCGTCTGAATTTTCTAACTCTATTGTGTGAAAAGAGAGGTGGGAGCAATGGCAAAATAGCCAGTCAGTGATGCCCTGGGAGGAACAACTGGACGAGGTAATATATCTTTGCTTCTCTTACTTTGATTGCCGTGGTAGACAGGAAGCAAGCTGTGATTTTGATTGTGATGCATTCTTTCTCATGATAAATGGTTATGGATGCCTAGACATGCAAGAATTTGAGGTGGGGGTGGCATTAGTGGTTTTTAGGAGAGAAATAGTGAGCCTCTTCCCACTCCCAGTATCAATTCTTGTTTTTTCAAGCAAAAATTACAGCCATCTGGATGTGAATTTTATTACAAAAAAATTTTTTTTTGCCTTCGCCTACAATGAGTGTTTCATAAGTACTTGATAGCAGTACTTAATGATAATATGGCAAAGATTAACCCCATATGAAATTCCATGAATTATGATACACATAAGGCACTTAGAACAGTGCCTGGCACACAGGAGGTACTCAAGAACTATCGTTGGCACTATTATTTGAAATGATTTGGGACTTTTCTTGTGCCAGTAGATGACCCACGTTGGGTGGACTTTCATTGTGTGGTTAATAATCACCATGTAGAAAGGCAGCTGGAAAAGTTTGTCTGCTGGACCTGGCTGAGTACAACCATAACTCACGCCTCCCTTTCTACCCCATTGCCTGTAGGAAATAAGGAATTCAGGGTGTGGAACAGCTTTCTCACTGACTGCCTGACTGCACCTTGGTGTGCCTCTGGAAAGGAAACTTGATGCCAGCACGTGGAGCAGATGCTCCTGCTGTCAGATAGTGAAGCCAGCGCAGAAATCCATGTCTCCAGGTTAAAGTCTGGAGACACTGGACAAAGGATCCTTGAATGGGAATAAAAGGGCATAGTGGGGCATGACTGCAGAGCAGTTACTGAGAAAGGAAAGAGTTTCACGCATACTGTCCCTATATGCTGCACCAGCAAACACTGGGCACTTTGCTACATATGCTCTTCCGCCTTTCTCTAAATTTCACCCCTAATTACTTGAGAAGGAATCTCCTAAGAATAAGGACATTTCCCTGATGTTACCATAATACAACATGGCACCTAAGAAAATTAACAATGATTCTTTTTTAGTATCTAACGATATCTAATACACTTTCAAATTTCCCTGCTTATTTGAAAAATGTCTTATAGCTTTTTTTTAATCACTAGGATGCAATCAAGGTTCATGCATTGCATTTAGTTGTTATTTTTCTTAATCTTTTCAAAGCAGTATCAGCCTCCACACCTTCTCTTTGAATTTTTTGGAAGCGTCTAGGTTAGTTGTCTTAGAGGTTTTAGGCTATAGGTTTCCTCACGATCATTTACTTGTTCCTCTATTCTGCATATTTCCGGTAAACTGGAAGTTAGGTTTAGAGGTACAAGTAGATTCAGGTTCAACATTTTTGCCAAAGCTACTTCATTGAGTAGTTGAATTTTGTATCATACAAAGTCCTGGTGTCTTCTCAGTATTCCTTACGTGGAGCTGGTGATTGCTGCATTTTTCCACTGTAAAAACCCACTTTTCCCTTGCAATTAGTAAGAGTTTGTGGGGAGATATTTTTCAAAGTGCACATATACTGTTTCCCAATAACTTTCCAACCAGATTTAAAACTTCCTTTGAATCAAGTAGCCAGAATTAGCTCCTTCATAGAGTCACTAACAGGAGATTGTATAATTTTTTCAGTTTGTCTACATTGAGCTGCTAGCATTCTTCTGTAAAGAAGTTTTCCTCACTCACCTTATTTTCTGAGTGTCACTATGGAATCGTGATTTTTATGTATTTAATATGATTGACTATAGTCATTCTGGTTTTTGGTACTCAGCTTGTCCTTCGAGTTGAGCCCCTGTGACTGACAGTGCCTTGTTTTCTGGCACCACCAATGTTTCAGGCTCATCTTGTACCTCCCCCATTCTTGACCTGCAGTCAGTCAGCACTCCAAGAATCCCTGGTTCTTTTTTGTGGAGAATGCATCAAAAAACACAGTTATAGATGCCAGGTGGGCTTGTTGCTGGTGGGTTACATTCTGTTGGGTTGGTATATTAACTCATGGTGTTTTTTGCTTGCCCATGGATGCAAATGTCACAGGATGGTTGACTGGTCACAGTCAATTATTGGGTTGACTGACATGAATCATCATGAATTAAAGTATTTAAAGGTCTTCATAAATGCCCAATGGTCTTCCTGAATGTGGAGAACCACTCAGACCAAAGTGACTCTCTTTAAAATGATAAAACCATTTTCTTGCCATGCTTCCTGATGGCATTCTCCCCATACATGGCACAAGTGTTTCTAGCTGCCTCTGCTGCCTTTACTCGTCTGTTAAACTCAAACAGAAGAATATGTCAGAAGCTTTTGTTTTTTTTCCACTTGATACTTCATCTTCTTTTGCCCACAAATAACACTAACTTCATATCTGCACAATGCAAGTTGTAGTCACAACACAGCATTGTCACTCCAAATGACAAACCAACTCCTAATACTTCAGTGTTGCCATGCCCAAAACAAATGCTATGACATTATGCATCAGCCTAATAGATTTGTTCAGTGGATTTATTTTTAGAAATCATGAGTTCATTCATATTTTAAAGCCTAAAATTTTAAGAGGACTGTTCAGATCAAAGACATTCTCTTGACAGCAGGTGTTATCTGGATGTCCTCCCTGTAGCCTCTTCCCCTTGTGGGTCTTTCTTGTCGACTCCTAGCCAGTCTTGTCTTTCCTTGGATTACTTTTGTTTATTTATTTTGTCTCTTATTTTTGGAATTCTTGGTTCTCAAAGTCAGTCTAACTATGATTCAGTGTTGATGACTAGGAAAGAGTATCTGGAGACAGACAAGGCCACCAACCCCAGATGAAGTACAGGCTACATCTCAAGGATAGGGACATAAGAAGTAACTACAGCAACAACAATACAATCCCTTACCAGTTATCTCAGTTATGTGCCCCAGAGCATCTCAAGCACTTTATAGCCGTTAACTCATTGAGCCTCCCAGCAACCCTATGACACAGATGCTAACATGTCATACTACCATATTGATGAGGAAACTGAGCCACCATGAGGCTGCCAGTTTCCCAGTGATACCCCTTAGAACTTCTAGAACTGGGTTTGCATATAGGACATCCGCCTCTGCAACTCATGGGTATAATGGCCACATGTTAGCACCCCAGAGTATCTCCAGAGAGCATGCCTTTGTTGACCTGTCATTGATCTCTTTACATGCCAGGCCCACCTGCTACATGTCTTTTTCACAGTGAGCTGATGGTAAAGCTCATATACAGGGAGCCCAAGCCTAAAACTTTAGAGGGATGAAGGGAAGACTTTGGCCTCCTGTAATTATTGGGATGGGAAGAGCTGGTTCAATGAATTGTTGACATTTTTTCTAGTTTGTTTTTTGGGCAGTCCTTTTTTACCTTTGAGTAAGTTGAGTTAATTAATTGACAAGCTCTGCTTGCATAAGGGTAGAGTTTTAAAAAAGTATTTCTTAACTATTGACAACTGCTGACTTAAAGACTAAAAACTGTTTATTAGTTAAATCAGTTAAATATGCTAAAAAGTATTTAGAATGTTCCAGCAATGGGAGTGTGGATGTGGGGAATTAGTTCTCTTTAATAATCAATTTTGTTTGAGCCAGTTATAAAGTCGTAGAACCTAAGAAATTATGTGGTGGTAACTGAATATTGCTAAAGCAAAGAGGAGTCTGGAGAATTCATCTAGTAACTTGTGTGTTAAGGTAACTTTTTAAAAGTTTTTTTGAAGCATTTGAAGTGATTTGAAGCATCTTCCTTTCTGACTTTTCTGTCACTAATATGGAAGAAGAATGATCAAAGACTAGTGGGAGAAGATGGGAAGGCAGCTCTCTGCTCAGAAGGTTAATCAGTGAGGGCTGGGATTACCTGCAAGGGGAAGTTAGGCTATCGGTGCCTCTTGATTAATGTGGGCAGTAGGAGAAAGGTCCGTTGAAAACAACTTCATCAAAAGTCAGAGCATTGCCAGGTGGAGGGCCCTGTCTTTTCATTGCATGAATGGGCCTTAGGTGAAGTGTTTTGACCAAGGTGGAATGCTGCCCATCTTCTTCTAAAATCAAAGGTTTCCAGAATGTACTACCTCACTCTTATACATATAAACTCTTTCCCAATGTGAACCTGCCCAAATGTAGAGCAGCCTTACCCGTGTTTGTGTACATTTCATAATACCTAAACCAAAGGGGCATACATACAGGAAATAGAAAGCATCCATCTGTTCTTTTCTTGATCAGAATGGCAAGGAGGAGAGTGGGCTGGCCTTAGGTCTGTGGCTGTGGCTGCCTTGGCAGCTCTTATCTCCCTGGCCCTCACTCTGTGTCTCCAGACTCAGGAGGGAAAAAGGAGCCGCAGGAAGTTGAGCAGCCGTGGCATCATGAGCTTCAATGTATCATTAAGCGATGAATTTTAAAGCTGGTGCTTCTTTTCTCTCTTCTTTTTTCTCAGTCTTCCTCCAGGGTGTTAACTCTGACGGAGGCTGGCCTCCCTTCAGAGCCAGGACAAGAAGAAAGGGGTCTTACGCTAAGGAATATATTGGGTAAAATAAGATTGCTTCTCTTTTTATAAAGGAAAATGTATGTTTGCTAGAGCGGCCACAACAAAATACCACAGTCTTGGTGGCTTAAACAACAAAAATTAGTTTCTCTTGAAGGCTACAAGACTAAGATCAAGGTGTCAGCAAGATTGGTTTCCTCTGAGAGATCTGAGGGAAGGTTCTCTTCCACCTAGGCTTGGAGATGGCGATCTTCCCCGCTGTCTTTTCATTGATTCTCTCTGAAACCATCTGTGTCCAAATTTCCTTTTCTTATCATAGCATCTGTCATGTTTGATTAAAGCCTACCCTAGTGACTTTATTTTAACCTGCTGACCCCTTTAAAGACCCTACTCCAAATACAGGCATATTCTGAGATACTTGGGGATTAGGACGTCTGCTAAAGAAACGCATCCTATTATTTGTTCTGAATATTAAAAATCGCTGATATTCTTGTAAGTTAGACTGTTAAATGTAAGCTTTCTAAAAGGTGCACTGGTGTTCAGTTTTACCATTCTCCTTCCCCCTAACCAAAAAGTACTAGAAATAAGAAGAACAACAGTTAAGTTAAGGAGTGATCTACAATAATTGAATTTAGTGAGAGAAAAAAAAATGCTTAACCGGTGTCCTCCTTTTTCTTCTGCAATGTTTTAGATTTTTAGGTATGTAAAGAAAAACGTTATGATGTGCACTTTTCTTTAACTTCTCTGTCAGGCAGATTGCATGTTTGTTGTATAGGTCCTCCATATCTGTGGTGCCTTGCCATGGCTTTGCTCACCCTCACAGGTACTCACAGTTACTTGGTAGCAGCTAGCAGAATGAGGACCTGGTGCTCCAAGGACATTCTGTAACTTCTCAACTTAGTACCACCTGCATCAGAATCATATACAGTGCTTTTAAATATGTTCATCACTGGACCCTGCAACATATCTACCGAATCAGAGTCTTTGGAAAGAGAGCCCAGGAATTTGCATTTTAAACATATGCCTCAGGAGATTGTAAGCACATGGAATGAAAAATTACTGCTTTATTGGCAGAGCTTGTAATTCTGCGCCACCACTAGGTGGTAATGGTCATCTCAAATCTTTCTTTGCTGGTAACTAGGTTAGCACCCTGTCTCTCTCCTTTTTTACCCACAATCAGCCTTCATAAGAATAGGATTCATATCTCTGTGCTCCCCCGACCCTCCTGTGTCCCCTACACTCCACCTTTGGAATTGGTATATTCTCTGTGAGTGTCAAGTGTGTTCTAAGTTCCTTCTTCCTGATGGTAGGTGGCTTCCAGAATCTTCTAAGACATTTATGAAACAGACTAACCACATAACTCTTTCAGGGGTTTTCTTTGAAATGTTTAAGACCCAAGTGTTTTGGGGACATCTTCCTAATTACTTGTGGTCTGTGTTCAGTGTAGGCTAGGTTATACCATCTGGAATATGGTTGGTTATGCAGGTGCAGAGAGTAAGATAGGAACAGATAGGTTAATATAGTGAAAGTTATTTTGTTCAAAGTTTTTTATGTTTTAGTTTCAAATTTTAGTTAAGTGAGCTGTTGTCTTTGTGGTTAGGTTGGTTGTTTCTTCTTTGGACCAATGATTACATGGAAATTTCTGCTGTACAGGAGCAAATCTCAGCCATGCTGTCTTTCCTTTTGCCTCTTGCTAGTGGCCCTTATTCTATTTTTACAATGTGAGAATATGATCATTTCCGCACAGCTCTACTACATGACAGTCCTCCTCAAATTTTATCAACTGGGTGAGGGAATTCTTTGTGCATACAATAATATTCAATAAAATTTAACTTGAATGTTAGAGGTTTAGTGTTAGGACCATGGACAATGGATAAAGTGTTGTGGCGTTTGTAACTTAGGGAATTTTTGCAAGAGCAATTAACTTTGTTAGAACCAAGAGACACTAGGACAATTGGAGTTTGTGAAATTCTCCCATTAAAGGTTTCATAAATTAGACAATTTGAGCCTTTGAGAAGAAAAGGGAAAACACTATTCAGTATGGTGTCCAAGAGCACAGTTTTTAAAGTAAAGATTGGACAGAGCTACCACACAGCTTTTAAGGAGCTATTTAACTTCTGAAAGGCTTGGTTTCCTCCCCCTCAAAAGAGAGATAATACTAGTACTCAATGGATGAGACTGAAAAGATATAAAGCATGTAAAACATGTAGAATAGTGCCTGGCATATTAGAAGTGAATTTGTGTGCATGTTCAGACATCTATGAATGTTATTTTTAAATATTGAGAGAGTCATCTGGCATGCAGTGTAACCAACATAGATAGAGAACACTCCAGGCAATTAGTTCATCTTCTGTTGCATAGAAATCTACTGTGAGTCAAACCTGGGGTTGACTAATATGTTTTATTTCAGATTGGAAGGCGCCGACTGGCATGTTGGGTTGAGGATGGGAAGGCTCTCTCTGGATGCAGTGGGAAGTGCTGGGATTAGCTGTGCCTGTACAGGTTCTAGAGGGAAGACTGGTATCACACATGCCATGCATTTGCCAACCCTCTACTCTAACCCATGGCTAAGCTCTTTGATCATTTTTCCATTCCTTTTTATGCTTGATATGGACAAATGATTCTGTATGACAATTAAAATACTTGAATTTCTGATGTGAATATTTTTCTGGGATGATCATTCATACCCTTGTGTTTATGGTTTGGAAATGTTGTGCTTCAATGGATATAGAAGAAAATTGGAGAAAAGTATTCATTTTGAATAAATAGAGGAACTAAATTTCTGACAGCTTCTTTTGTCTATGAGCAACTCCTGGATTTTGTTTGTTGGTTGGTTTTAATTGTTGGTGTGCAGTCTTGCCCATCCTGTAGCTGTCAGCCTTTTAAAAGTATTTATTTCAAAATATTTAAGGGGTTCAATAAAAAAGCATTAGAAAAGTAAATCCATTTAGAGAAATCAAAATCACTTAATTGTGCAGAGGCTGGATGGGTGAGTGTTTGGAACATTGTTGCTACAGTCAAGATGTTTATGTTTCATAGTTGTGGTAGAAATTTTGGTGCTTTATGCTCAGATTCTACCTTATGTTCTTCCTCTACAAAATTCATCTAATAGAGTATGATGGGGATGAAGATAACCTATTCTGGGAACCCCAAACCTGTAAATCTGCATTGATTTGCCCATTGCAGAGGTCAGGAAATTTGATACTCTTCTGTATATATTTTCATTGCTCTAATGTAGTGAGGATTTTGTGTTATTGCAAAATGTTGAATTAATGATAAAAGATGACAGCCTTGAAAAAACCCTTGTATTGTAAAAATATATGAAATCAGTCTTTCAAGGGTATAGATCCTGCTCAAGCCATTAACATAACATGGACTTACATGCAATTATACTGACTTTTTGGTAAGTGGACTGATTTTCCAAGAAGGGTTCAGATATAATTTCCAACTGACCAGAGAGTCTTAATGACTTACATGGCAGAATGAAATCGATGTGGACTTAAATCAGCTTTTCTGGATCACTTCTTTCTATTTTAGCCTTCTTTACTTTTTGCTCAAGTGAGAGAGGTCAGAGGTATTCATAGAATGTTAGGAGTGGAAACGATCTTTATTCATATTATCAATACTCTTAGCTTCTTGAAGCAGAATTATTCATATTAAACCAGACTTAGCAAATTTATTCTTATAAGAATTACATAAATGGAGATACTATAATAACATTTAGTTATTTTCAAAGGATTCCCAATTCTTTTTTTAATTTTAATTTTTTAACTTAATTTAATTTTATTTTATTATAAATATGTGGGGTACATTTCAGGGTTAGGTATATAAACATTGATCATGCAGGTACCCTTGTTGATGAGGTATGCCCCTCCCTCCCCCAGCAGTTTCCCTCAACTGCCAATCCCACTACTCCCTCCCCTGACAGTTTCCCACTACTGCCAATCACTTTCTTATAGCATTAAAATTGTTCAGGGTCCATTTATGACTGAGAACATATGGAACTCTGTTGTTTGTTTCTGTGATAAATCACTGAGTATGATTGACTCCAAATGCATCCAAGTTGCTGCAAAGTCCATATATTTGTCCTTCTTTATGGCTGCATAATATTCCATTGTGTATATGTACCACATTTTTTAATCCAGTCCAACTTTGATGGGCAACATGGTTGGTTCCATGTTTTCACTACTGTGAAGAGAGCTACAACAAACATATGTGGGCAGGTATCTTTTTTGTAGAATGATTTGAGTTCCTCCAAGTATATTCCCAGTAGGGAAACTGCTGGGTCATAAGGTGGGTCAATTTCTAGTTCTTTCAGCAATCACAAAAGTGTCTTCCAAAGAGTCTGTACTAGTTTGCATTCCCATCAGCAGTGTAGAAGAGTTCCTTTTTTCCCTCATCCTAGTCAGCATCTGTTGTTGTTTGTTGAATGATAGCCATTCTTACAGGGGTTAGGTGGTATCTCAATGTGATTTTGATTTGCATTTCTCTGATGATGAGTGAGGCTGAGCACTTATTCATGTGTCTGTTGGCTGCCTGTATATCTTCTTTTGAGAAGTGTCTATTCATATCTTTTGCCCACTTTTTAAAGGGGCTGTTTGTTTTTTCCTTTTGCTCATTTGAGTTCCTTGTAGATCCTAGATGTTAGACTTTTGCCAGATAAGCAGTTGGCAAATATTTTTTCCCATTCTGTGGGCTGGTTCCCTGTTCTCTTGATGGTTTCTTTTGCTTTGCAGAAGCTTGTTAATTTGATGAGGTTCCACTTGTCTATCTTATTTCTTAAGGTATTGGCCTTTAGGGTTCTGATTAGGAAATGGCTCCCAGTTCCAATTTCCATAAGGGTGTCTCCTGCATTTTCTAAGATTCTTATAGTTTGAGGTTTTATGTTTAAATCTTTGATCCATTTAGAGTTAATTTTTGTGTATGGTGATAGGTAGGGGTCCCGTTTCAATCTTCTGCATGTGGTCAGCCAGTTTTCCCAGCACCATTTACAAAATATGTTCTCCTCTCCCCAGTGGTTGGGATACCTATTTCCTAAAGCAATCTCCGACTATTAGGGAAGATAACTCAGATAGGGGACCCAATGATATTGGTTATATAAAGCAGATGAACGAGTCTTATATCTTTAAAAACTTGATACAAAAGCAGTAAGCATTTGTCTTTATTCATTTAATTGTTTAGCAGAGTTCTACTAAGTGACAGGCATTGATCATTTTGAAACTATGAAGGTATAAAACAACAGCATTTGGCAATGTCAGTGTGTTAGCATAGACACAGATGCAATGATTCACATGCAGACCTTTTCATGAGCTTTGGGAGGTTACCTTTCTTTGAATTTATTCTGATTCATTCAGATTATTCTGAAACTATATGTGTGCCCTGCATTAAACACAGCACCTAAAGTGTGATACACAGAATAAAGTAGGTCTCAGTTCTTGATGCCTATGGCTATTAAGGTAGGATGAAGTAGCATTCACTTTGGGGGAGCTCTTTATTTATACTGAGATTTGCAATGAAATAAAAACTTATTAAAAATATTTTCATGCATATAATTTTGTCTATTCCATTTTGTTTCTGCATCTGTGAAGTTGGGGGTTTGGATCTAAGTAAAAGACCTAAATGAAGTGGAGGACTTTACCTTTGTCCTTATTTAAGCACATTTATATTTGTATATAAAGACTATATAAAAACTTTACATGTAAACATTAAAAATATTCTATATGACGATTATTTATATAGAATATATTTTATATGAAGAGTAAAGATTTGGACCGTTATGTTAGCATATTGAAAGCTTTTACATCTTGCTCTGAAATACCACATTTATTTTACTAGTTTAATGTCAGGTCTTTGGTCTTTTTGATGATCATGCCAACTATGTCCCCTTATTCATGTTTCTGAGCAGGACGAGTCCAAGGATAAAGTCATGATCTATACATTTCACTACTTCCCTTGGGCTTATATCCATTGTGATCGGCATTCTTTGGTTTTTGAGTAGGTACAAATCTACCTGAGTATACTGCAGTCCAGTTTATATTCTTCTTTTCATCAATTTGTCTATCCACTCATAAACCAATCAACATTTATTAGGTTCCTCCTATGAATCACATACTGTCCCACTTCTAGTAGAGGAGAAAGTGGCATAAAAGGACAATTTTAAGATAATGTGACAAATTGAAGTCAGTTTAGAGGACCACACTCCTTTAGAACCAATTGATTTAGGATGGAGGTTTGCTTGTAAGGCGGGATATGGTTCTATAGAAATCTGGGTGGCTGGTGATAGTTCATGTGTGCAAGTGTGTTGTTCAGATTGAAGGAGGGAGGAGAGACAGAGAAAGAGAAAGAAAGGTGGGAGAGGGAAATGGGGAGAGGGAGAGAGAGAGAGGACCTGTTAAGCTGGGAGAAATGAGAAATGCAGCTATCAGGGCACTGAGGTTGCAATGTAGGGCTAGAGAGTGAGAAAGCTGGAAGGATAGGAAGTTGGGATTGGTGATTGTGGTAGGGGGTAATTTTAAGATGTTGGAAGTGATAACAGGGTGTATAGAGAGGGGAAGGGATGGTAGAACTGGAGGGGAGGTGGAAGTCTTAGCATTGAGGAAGTCAAATTATTGTGATAATTGTGTGTTGAGCAGGCTCTTTACATGTACATGGGTGTTGTCTTAGATGATGTAAGATGTCATGGAGACCAAATGCCAGGCATCAGTCACCATGTGGAAGTGACTAGGTGATTTCTAAAAACCAAGACAGGTCTACAGTCTGGAAGAAGCCCTGGGAGTTGAAGATTCATGTCTGAGGCAGAGATTGTGAATTGACATCCTGTGTCTGTTCTTTCTTGAAATATAAACATAGTTTTTAACTGAACACATTGCCACCAAGAAAAGGACTACATTTCCCAGACCACCTTGCAACTAGGTGTGACCATGTGACTAAATTCTGACCAATAGTATATAAGTGAATGTGGTACAGGCAATAGATACAAAACCTCCTTAAAGAGAAAATAAACAAGCCCTCCCTCTTCTTGCTATCTTCAGTATATTTGTGCTGTCTTGTGAAATGACAGCCCTCTTGTACTATATGGCAGAAGACACTGCTGAAGGTGGTGGGCCAGTAAGATAAGAAATAACTTGAGTTCTCTCCTGACTTTATGGAGTCCACCTCCAGACATCTTTTATATGAGTGAGAAGTACATTCTGGTATCTTCTATAGTCATTATTATCTTGGGAATACTGTCACTCACAGCTAAACTAATCCACATATCTCAGGATTGGGAGGAGGGAATAGTTGGCAACAGTGGGGAATACACAATATCTCTAAGAGAGAGAGTCAGATTTCAATTTAAGTTGCAAGTTGGAAAAAGTATTCTGAGAAGAGCTATAGATGCTTACAGGCTGATTTACCTGGAACAGGTCATCAGAAAGTACAGTAGAAAGGTTTGGAGGGCAGAGAGCAGAGGAAATGGTTGCCATAGAGAACAAGGATGGGCAAGAGAGTTTAGGAATCCATAGCTAGAAATTTACATTTTTGGCAGAGATCAAGGAAGTGGAGGATGTGAGGCATAATGGCAGAGTTTGGTGTCAAAGATTCAAGAAACAGATGTTTAATGTTGTCTGTATTAGTCTAGATGCAATTTGAATTAGATCACAAGTGGAAGCAAGATTTGTTGGTGCTGAAATCAGGACTGGAGTAGGTCCTGGTCTAAAATGAGTCTCACGATAAACTGTCAGATGTCCTACTGGTATTTCCTTTAATACGACTGGGAACACTATTCAAAAAGGAAGTAAAGGTAATCTACTGCCTGGAACAATCCATGGTGGTTCCTGATGATCTTTATTTTTGTCCAAGTGCTCATGGGCCACCATCTCTTTAAAGATCAAATTTAGGTATTTTCCCTTGGATTCGACATTTTGGGCTGTATCTCCTTGCTATCTGGACAGGGCTAGGTCTCTTTATTCCCTCTTTCTACTTGTGTATTCTTTGTTTTTGTTTTTTTTTTTTCAGTTGGAGTCTCACTCTGTTGCCCAGACTGAAGTGCAGTGGCCGTTCCCGGCCACCGCAGCCTTGACCTGCTGGGCTCCGGCGATCCTTCCGCCTCAACCTTCCAAGTAGCTGGAACTACAGGTGCGCAGTACCACGCCCGGCTGATTTTTTGATTTATTATAGAGATGAGGTCTCACCAAGTTGCCCAGGTGGGTCTCGAACCCGCGGGCTCAGGCAATCCACTCACCTCAGCCTCCCAAGGCGCAGGATTACAGGCTGAGCCACCAAACCTGGCTTACTTGTGTATTCTAACATCACTTTTTTTTTTTAACTAACCATGGTTGTTACAATTTGTGGTTTTCTCCTAGAATTTTCTTTTACATTTCTTGCATATATTATAATCTGCATTTTGTTTTACTTCTGTAGCTCTCGTCTGTGAATAATTTGACTCTTTCCAAATTATCATAGTTACTTTATATTATTTTTTCACACTTTCTCTTAGCTCTTCTACCAGCGTGGTGATGCTTTGCTTTTTCATCTGTGAATCTTATTGATCACTTTGAGACTCTTTTACATCACTTTTGTCTTTCTAATTATGACAGAACAGGACTTGACTTTTTTTTGTTCCTAATGTATCCAAATAGAATATTACTTTGATATTATGGAATAGATATAAAGTGGTGGAGCAATAAATGAATAAAATAAACATATATAATGAATGAGATTTTTTCAGCAAATAAGAAAATAACTACTTAATTTTTGTACTGATTTAATTACTTTTGGTCCCTGCATGTGAATAAATAGACATAATAAATAGTACATGGAGTCAAACATTTCTGCCCCCCTTTTTTAATGCTCAAGCAAGGGTTTGAATATCAGCATGCAGCTTTACTAGATAAATGTGAGTAAATGATATAGGCATGATTAGACTCTGGAAAAATTTGAAAAATTGAATAAAGCCATATAATTTAACTTGTGGTATGCTAGGGACATTATATAATCTTGGGAAAACATTTTGCGCTTAAAGAGCATAATTAGATTTGCTAAGCCAAATATCTAAAGTATTGTCTGAAAAATATTAACCCTAGGCTGATAGAAATGAACAGGTAGTGAGGAGACTGCTACTCTGTGGTTAACCACTTAGGGATTAGGCCTGGACGTGGTGCTGTAACAGCAGTAGGGTAATTACATATCTCCCATAAGACTACTGTGCAAGAAATGTAAAAGAAAATTCTAGGAGAAAACCACAAATTGTAACAGCCATGGGCAGTGAAAAAAATGGGATGTTAGGATACACACGTGGAAAGAGGAAGTAAAGAGACCCAGTTCTGCCCAGATAATGAAGAGATGCAGCCCAAAATGTCATGCATTGGCTCTCAGACAGATTCTTTGTGAAGAAGAATAAACAAAAAATAGATTTGACTTTAAATATATTTAAAACTATTTACAGAAAATATTAGCAACCGTTAGTATTCCCCAATTTTACTTCTAATCCTTGTCAATAGATAGACTAACTTATTATTGCTTGTTTGTGATGAGGGACCTTAAAATTACCACCATACTGTGGTGGCTTTGTTGGGTTGGTATTGCTTTGCCACTTATCAGAGAACTTTTAAGGAGAAAGAGGCATGTATCATGTAGCAACTCCAAAAATAACTATCAAGACAATAAGAAATTATTATAGTATTACTCTGGCTTGTCGTATGATTTTTTTTTTAATGTTTAAGAATTTGTGTTTTAGAAGATTATGGCCTGTAAACTATATTTGATAAAGGCAAAAGTTGAAGGACACTTCTCTTTTTTAAAAAGGGTAGTATGCAGTGAAATGTGACTCCAGGCTCTCAGATAAATACAGTGGTAGACATTTAATTATTGCAGTGAAAATTAGTATGTGTCTAGCTGGGTTTTTTCCCCCCAAATAGGGGTTTGGTTAAGCACAGCAGTGCTTAGTGATTTGCATACACTTAGATCGAACAATAAAAATTATTTACTCTTAGCTACTCTGGTTAATTAGGGCTCTATGTTTGGTGTTGAAGCCATTGGAGTCTGTGGGGTGGGAGAGAGGGGGTGAAAGCAAACCACAAATGGGGCCATGCGAGAGAGCACAGAATGGAGCAAGAGATCTCTAGTAAGTGGAAGGGAGAGAGGGCAAGCTGATGTGAGAGGGTAAGAGAGAGTGATCAAGGGAGGGTGTCAGAGGAGAGAGAAAGAGAGAGAGACAGTAGAGAGAGAGAGAGAGAGGCAGGAGACAGAAAGAGGGAGATGGGACACACACACACAGAGACAGAGACAGGACACACACAGAGACACACACAGAGACAGAAAGAGGCACATAGAGAGAGACAGACACAGACAGAAGTACATAGATAGAGAGACAGACAGGCACACACAGACAGAGAGAGAAAGAGTGAGAGTGGCACACAGACAAGCAGAAAAAGAGACAGACCTAGAGACAAAGGGACACAGAGAGATAGCGAATATGCAAAAACCGGCCCTGGAACAAGAAGGGGAGAGACAGGGGAGATAGAGAAATGGAAGCAGGAAGTCAGCAAGTCTGAGGAGCTCTTGTGTTTGTTGTGGCGCTTGGTAACTGCCTGAACTTCCTCTTTGAGAGTTATCATCACGCAAATGTAAATGTATTGAATGCTGGTTATTGAATAGAGACAAGTAGCAAATGTATTCCTGTGGGTTAAATTTCTTTAATTTCCACTTAGTCCATGTTTCCATAACCTGAACTTGGGTCCTGAGCTGCATGAATCATTACTTAATATTAATATGGAAATGAGTTTACTCTGTTGCAAGTCCCAGCTTCAATCAGTAAGTAATTATGAAAATCAGTCTGAAAGATGCTGTGAAAGGGTGTTGGTTTCCAGGCAATAATTAAACCTCTCAGTATCCCTGGGTGGTTGATTTTTTTTCTTCTTAGTTGTTTTTTTCCTAAGCTTACTTGCTGCGGATGGGAAAAGATAGCAAGTTGCTGACGGAGGTTGGGGTAGGTAAACATCCCATCCAGAGCAGAAGGGAACACATGGAATGTTTCAGAGCTCAAGAATAAAGAAAAAGAAAGATCAGCTGCTTTCTTCTGGCCCAGAGAAAACGATTTTTTTAAAAGTGTGAATAGAACCTTTAAAACTCCAGTTGTTTTTAATAGGAGTATATTTGAGCCAGTTTTCAAAGTACGGAACTAAATCTCCATTCTTGATGGGAGGTGTCCAAGGATGCTTGCCAATTTCAGTTTCTGGCAAATAGTAGACAGGTGTTCAAAAATAGCAGCACACTATGAGTATTATTTTTAATAAAGTGCCAGGGGAACTGTGCATTCCTAGAGAAGTGGATCCTGAAAGAGGCATAGGCACACTGCTCCCACGGCATCATGCACCACTGCATTCCCTCCCTCTGAAAGACAGCCTTTCCTACTGGTAGTGCAGACAGATACTTTGAAAGTCCTTAAAGTATGAGACCTTCAAAGGCGAGGTGCAGATGAGGGCGATGTTCTTCAACTTTATATCTACTTACATTACAGTCTTCTCGACAGGATGTTAGGAAGGAATGTCCTTTTTTGTACATACATGGGAACACATTGTACGGGAAGTAAGAAAAACAACGGAACACCCAGTTAAACTTGAATTTCAGTAAACAACAACTAAAAATTTATTTGTTGTTTATTTGAAATTCAGATTTGACTGAGATGCTGTATTTTTGTTTGCTAAATTGGCAACTCAGAGAGTCACATCCATTGGAAACTGCCAGGCCCTAATACTCTCAGCGGGGTTGTAGTTAAGCCTGTCATCCCCAGGGCTGGGACAAGTTAATCTGGTCTAGGATTTTTGTAGCTTCTTTCAGAAGGTAGAGTCGATAGAATTGGGAATAATTATAAAAAAAAATAAAAAAGAAGGCGGAGATTTTGGATTTGATATTATCAGAGATTTCTACAGTTATAGAGTAGGTAATAAAAAAGCATCTTTTTTTTTTTTGAGTTGGAGTCTCACTCTTTCGCCCAGACTGGAGTGCAGTGGCCGTTCCCGGCCACCGCAGCCTTGACCTGCTGGGCTCCGGCGATCCTTCCGAGTAGCTGGAATTACAGGCATGCACTACCACGCCCGTCTGATTTTTTGATTTATTGTAGAGATGAGGTCTTGCTGCCCAGGCGGGTCCCGAACCCGCGGGCTCAGGCAATCCACTCACCTCAGCCTCCCAAAGGCGCAGGATTACAGGCTGAGCCACCGAGCCCGGCATAAAAAAGCATCTTAAATAAATTAGATTGCTTTATCTTTGAGAAAGGTCAATGACTGTTGATCCATCACTGATAAGTAGATGTGTGCTTGAACCTAAACAGCAGTTTTCTTGGGGTGTTTGTGCATTTTATCATGTATTCAAATGATTTTTAATGCACAGATACAAGGTTTATTTCATGAGGAAACAGAAAGTAGTATAATTTTTTAAAAAACATTGAGTTGATTACTACATTTTTGATTACTTTGGGGCAGTATCTTTTAAAGATCTTACAAATAAAAATTGTGACTAGTGGCAGGGCTTGGTGGCTCAGCCTGCAATCCCAGCCCTTTGGAAGGCTGAGGCGAGTGGATTGCCTGAGCCTGAAGGTTCGAGACCAGCCTGGACAACTTGGCGAGACCTTGACTCCACAAAAAATAAAAAAAATTAGCCGGGTGTGGTAGCGTGCGCCTGTAGTTCTGGCTACTTGGAAGGCTGAGGTGGAAGGATTGCTGGAGCCCAGCAGGTCGACTCTGGGGTGGCTGTGAGTGTACTACTGCACTCCAGCCTCGGCGACAGAGTGAGACTCCAACTAAAAAAAAAAAAATTGTGAACAATCACTTCTTCTAACTTTGCCTTTTGTTCACTTTTGGAGGTGAAAATCCTAGTAGTTAACAGACCCAGCCCCTGGGCTCTCCCTGAATGATTTCAGCACACGTTTTGTGACTAAGTGCCTATGTTTATACATTCTGAGTTCCATTTTGAATCCCTGAGACTTAAATTTTCTGAATTTTCCCTAACTTTTACATTCTCAGACTGATTTTGTTCCATGTTGTTGAAATCTGTTTTCCTTGTGTGAGTTATATAGAATATGAACAAGGACATTTTTAAAAATGGGTTTGATTTCTTATGTTACTTCTGTAGTTAAACTTCTCTACTGTATGAGTACATTGGAACTTTGTTTTATATATGTATGTATGTATATATATATATGCTTTTTTATTTCTTTTTTAAAAAATTATCCTACCTTACAGTGGAAAGTTTAAGACAAATGCATGATGACGGCCCTTTGATGCACTGCCATGTCCTGCACTTTTACAAGGCTCCCAGATGCCTTTCCCACATATTGAACTGTCACAGCAATGATCAGTGGCTTAGAATGCTTCCTGAATTCCTGACCAGCTGCCAAAACAATTGCCTAAGTAAATATTTCCTGATGTCCAATGACCATTAACACCCTCCATATACAACTGATTATGAGCTGAGATTTTGAAGGTCTACTGCCCATTCTTAGTGAGATCTATGAAAAAAATCAAGCTTTGCTGTTGTGGACTAGGGTGGGTAGGTAAATCCCTTCAGGGAGGGGCACAAATACTTCTCTTACTCTATTCCTTCAGCGACCAGAGTGGGTCTTTAACTGCCTAATAACCCACACCAGGGCTAGCAGGAGGCAATTTATGTTCTAAGATTCATTGCCCCCACCCCCACCGTCACCTCCCACAAGTTTGAAAGCCCGTAGAACTCTAAGACTGCCGAATAGCACATTCTCTCTGTAATGAGTCCCGATACCCAGAAGGTAGCCAGGCCCATTTTTGGCCTCCCAGAGTTCTCAAAAGCTCTGGGCATGGCAGTGGTGCAATATCTAGTCTAGGATTGAATGTTTCCTTTTCCAGTGGGCTGATCTTCATGAATACAAGTCTTAAACCCAGAGAATTTTAAAACTTTATTTGCCCCGAAACAGAAAAATGAACTAGCCCTTAAGGTGGGGCCATACCTGATTATCTAGCATTAGATGTAGACTACTCATAAACTTACTTGCACAGCAAGATGATATTTATCTATTTATTTATTTTTTTTTTGAGTTGGCGTCTCACTCTGTTACCCAGGCTGGAGTTCAGTGTCATGAATATGGCTCACTGCAACCTTGACCTACTGGGCTCAGGTGATTCTTTTGCTTTAGCCTCTCAAATAGCTGGGACTACAGGCACACAGCACTATGCCAGGTTAATTTTTTTATTTTTTTTAGAGACGAGGACTCACTATGTTGGTTAGGCCGGTATTGAAATCCTAGGCTCAAGCAGCCCTCCTGCCTTGACCTCCCAAAGTGCTGGGATTATAAGTGTGAACTTCCATGCCTGGCCAGCAGTGTGATAGTTAATAACTGGGTGGCCAGGGGCTTTGGTTAGGAGGTATTTCCTAGGATCATGCAGGGATCACAGAGCTGTTCCCTGCAGCCCAAGTGGTCTCATCATTGCTTCAGTGTTGTTGCTCTGAATGAGCAGTTTGTTCTCATTATGTTCAATTTCACATTTTTGTTCTAAAGAGAACCATTTATACAAACTTCCCTCCTGTTAGGAAAAGATTGATTATTCTTGTCAGCCAGGGGCCTGCTGGGGAGGGATGGGCTGTGGCAGGGTGCATGATGGGCTAAACTAAGTCATATGGTATTTTCAAGTTATCATCCAACATAGCCCCTTTTCCTTTGGTCCCATGTGTGACCCCAGAATCCTTCTCAACTGTGTGTTCAAAGCAGTCATCAGGTGGTAGTGGCTCATAAATCAATGCCCATTTGCCACTTTTGGTTTAGATGAATTATTTTTTCTCCTTCTTTCTTTCAAAAATGTAGTATTCAAAAACAGTTCTTTGGATTTTTTTTTTCTTTTTTTTGAGTCAAGTTCTTACTCTGTCACCCAGGCTGGAATGCAGTGGCATGATCATGAAAATTACAGCTCATGGCAGCCTATACCTCCTGGGCTTAGGCAATCTTTTCACCTTAGCATCTCGAGTAGCTGGGACTACAGATGTGTGCCACCACGCTGGGCTAATTTATTTTTATTTTAATTTTTTTGTAGAGACGAGGTTTCACTATGTTGCCCAGGCCGATCTCGATCTCTGGGGCTCAAGCAATACTCCCACCTCTACCTCCCAATGTGCTGGGATCACAGATGTGAGCCACTGTGACTGGCCTTGCTCTGTGGACTTTCTAAAAGCAGGTCTCAGGTTGGTATCCTCTGGCCTTGGCAGAAAAAAGGCCAGGGCTGGAGGCAGATGGGGTAATCTGCTGCTGGGGGTGGGGCACTGGCTGTTTCTGTAGGGGTTGGGCATAGGGAACCTTTGTTTTTATCCTCTAGATCCCTCTGCCCTATCACCAATGGATAGTGTGTCCTAAGGATGAGCCAGAGGACCTTTTGGGAGATTTACCTTCAGAGAGAGCAAAACGCTCAACATATCCTGTGCTTGGACAAGTTTAGTTCCTCCTCATTACTCCCTCCAACTCCAACAGGGTTTTATGAACCAAGTGTCTTATTTATATGGACTTTTTAAGGTGGTGATTTTATGTAAACTATTGTAAAAGGCTAAGTGAATTCATCTTTAAGCTTATGTTTTAGAATCCTCTTTTTTTTGTTTTGTTTTTGAGTCAGGGTCTCACTCTGTCACCCAGGTTGAACCTCCTGGGCTCAGGCAATCCTTCCACCTCAGCATCTCGAGTAGCTGGGACTATAGATGTACGTTGCCGGTCCTAGGTATTTGTTTTTAAATTTCATTTAGAGATGGGATTTCCCTACGTTATCCAAGCTGGTCTCAAACTCCTGGGCTCAAGCAATCTGCCTGCCTCAGCCTCCCAAAATCCTGGGATTACAGGTGTGAGCCATCGTGCCTGGCCTAGAATCTTCTTTTTTAACATTACCTTGCAGGCTGAGCTATGAGTGACCCGGAATTCAAATTGTAAGAAATAAAAGAAAAATCTGCTTCCTGTCTTGATACTAACCCAACCTTTCTCGCTGCTGAACTCTCTATGGCATTTTAAATCCACACTTGTTGCTTGAACCAACCCTTGTCGTTGTTCTAATCTTGCAGAGCAGAGCTGTGTCTTTAGACAGTCAGAACACATTTTCTTAAACAATAGACCCTCTTGTTGTCAGTTCTGCTGCTTTCAATAATTTACCTTGACTTGATGTTCATTAGTGTTTGCTGTTGGCAAAAGAGGCATACGTCCAAATTTGGCTAATTACTCAGCTTTTCGAGATCAGCACAGCTGAAGGGAGTGTAGCTATCTCCACGAAGGGGTGTTTCTCCTCCATAGCCAGCCTTGATTGTAGGGGGTGACAGGGCCAGCAGGAATGAGCCAAAAACCAGAAGCCATCTGGAACCCTCAAGGGAAATGCTAATGCTTCCCTTTTTCCAATAGACTCCCCTTCTGCATCCCTGTGGAAGTACTATGGAGTGACTGCAGACCCCAAAGGCTGGAAATAAAAAGGAATTGGGGTGTAATAGTGAGGTGGAGGACGCCGCAGGTAGCCTTAAAAAGTCAGCCATTGAATTACGAATTTATAGTTAATGAGTGAAAATGCTGAGGCTTAGGTAATGCTTGGCAAACTGTCATGTATAGTTGAGCCCATTGTTCACTGCACAAAGGCACCAAGCCAAGGGCTTAAGTGGGGCCAAAACCCACCTCATGTGGCTGCCTGGCAGAAGGCTATATGGGTCTGAGAATGGGAGGCCTTTTCAAATACTCACACAGGCACCGTCCTCCCTGCAAGCTTTGCAAACAGAAAAGCTCTTCTGCCCAGAGTGGACACCTTTTTCTAATTTGCACAAAGGTGCCATAAGGGCTGGTGGGGGGGCCTTGCTGCTTGCTCCCAGGTCTTCAGAGTAGGTCAGCCTTTTCTGTGAATTGTGAATGCATACTAGCATCAAGGCTTGGGAGATAGTCTCTCAGTGAGATCTCAGAGGGCAGGAACTTTATGGTTTGAGAAGATTTCAGGTGGTACATACAACACACATGACCAGTTATTTCCTTTCTATCTCTCGTCCAGTCCCACTCATTAGTCAAGAAGAAAGTATCCATTTGTCAGAAAGAGATATCAGCAAGTGCTAGCGGTGTCTTAACCAACTAAGACACAACAGCCCCAAAGAGAGGACTGACACAGACCCAGAGGCCTCTGAAGGAAATTCTGTAGGCATTTATTCACAGAGTTAGCAGTCATTGTATTTCTTTTTTTGATTTACTTTCTACCTTTACCAGGGAATATTGGTTTCCTATTTAAATAAGTGAAGGAATATTAAAAAATTAATATATAAAAGAAATTAATTCCTTTAAACAATAGTAGATAAATAGTAATGATGGAGCACCTCCATTGTTTTAGTCAAATCCAAGTTATCACTGGCATGACTAAAATTAGGAAAGAGTGATTTAGTGAAAAGAAACCCAATGTGAGTTGGAATTATTATTGAATGTGAAGAAGAGAGGCCTTCACAGTAATACAGATTTCTGATAACTTCTGCTAAGAAGCAAATAAAAGGAAACATTTGCATTGTTGTTGGAGGGATTTGGGTTTAAGTACACAAGTATGTGTGTGTATCTCTGTGTTTGTGAGTACTTGTTCCATAAGCAAAAGCTAAGGAATTGACTTGTGAACTCTATGAATTCCTGAGAGTGGGACTAGAAGACGTAGGAGGGAGGGCAGCTATTTAGAAGCCAAGCAATTGACTGCACGTTTTTTTCTGTGGGTTAGTGTTTTTGCTATGTTCCGGAAGGGGATCACATCTATTAATTGATACTTGACCCAGGGTCCTTTTATATGTTCCTCTCCTTCATTCTCTGTCTCTCAATCTTCTCACACATGAGTGTATTTATATATTTACATACACTACCCATTCCACCAATGATTCAAATCATCTGTCTCCCTCGAACAACTTCCTGCAGAAGCCACATTGTATAGCAACAAGCATGATACAGGGAGCTCAGGCCATTGTTCTCAGTCCTGTTAAAGTGAAATAACACGTTCAAGCTATTGGCATGAACATGGTGGATACTACCACAGTAAAAGCATTGTTTAGTATCCAGTGGCAGCGTTAGCTTATGTTTACATAAAGAAAAAAGTGTTCTCTGATATAATCTCAGAAAACTGCTGCCACAGGCCTTTGAAACAATTAGTTTAGACTATTTCACAGAGCATTAGGCTTAACAATGTCATTCTGTTCCTAAACGCTGTTCAAGAAAATTTTTGCAATGAGGCCAAAATTTAGGTTGATAGAAAAGGCAACCTCAAATAGGCAATCTCAGTTTATTATTTTTTAACAGATTTTTTTGAGATGTAATTGACCTACAATAAACTGTACATATTTAAAGTGTACAATTTGTTAAGTTTGGACATATCTAGTATATATCCGTGAAACTATCACCACAGTTGAGATAATGAACACATTCATCACCACCAAATGTCTTCTTGTGCCCCTTGGAAATGTCTGCCTCCCACCCCTGTCTACCTGCTTCCCCAGGCAAGGAAGGGCTCTCTGCCTCTATAGATTAGTTTGTATTTTCTAGAGTTTTATATTAAGAGTATAGAGTAGACTTATTTTTGTCTGGCTTCTTTCACTCAGCATAATTATTGTGAGAGTCATATACATTGTGTATATCATTAGTTCATCCCATTTTACTGCTGAATAATATTCCGTTTCATGGTTATATCATGATCGGTGTATCTATTCACCTGTTGATGGACACTTGGGTTTGGGCTGTATGTATTTATTTATACAAATAAAGCTAGTATGAACACTTGTGTTCAGGTCTTTGTACACATATATACTGTTTTTTCTTTTCTCTTGGATTAACAGGCTAGGAGTGGAATGGCTGGATTATATGGTATTTGTAGAGCAAGTGTTTTCCAAAGAGTGGTACCATTTTATGTTCCCACAAGCAGTGTATGAGAATTCTAGTTCCTCTGCATCCTTACCAACACATGGTATTGTTAGCCGTTTTATCTACAATTTTAATTTGCATTTCCCAACTGAGTAATGATGTTTAGCATCTTTTATGTGCTTGTTACTATTTGCATATTTTCTTTGGTGAGGTGACTGCTCATGAAAAAAATAGTTGTTTTCTCATTATTCATTTTTTGAGTATTCTTATATATACTGTAGTCAAATCCTTTTTCAGACATACACTTTACAATATCTATTCTAATTTGTGGCTTGCCTTCCTTTTCTCCTAACAGTGTCTTTAAAAAAACTGAAGCTTTAAGTTTTGATGAAATTTAATTTATCAACTTTAAAATAAATGGATCTTGCTTTTATGTTAAATCTAAAAATCTTTGTCTAACCTAAAGTAAAAAATATTTTCGCCTTTGTTTTCTTCTAGAAGTTTATATTTTCAAGTCTTACTTTTAGGTCCATGATCTGTTTTGAATTATTTTACAATAGTTGACACATAATAATTGTATATATGTGAGGTTTCAATGCCTGTATATATAGTATAATAATCCAATTGGAATAATTACCATATCCATTTCTTTAAACATTTTTTCTCTGTGTGTTGCAAAGTATGGATTGAAGCTCAACTTTTTGCAAATATATAGCCAATTGTTCCAGCACCATTGCTGAAAAGTCTATCCTTTCTACATTGAATGGTCACACATTTGTCAAAAATCAGTTATTTAAATATTTGTCAAATGTATCTATTTTTGGACCCTATTCTGTTCCACTAATCAATTTGCATCTCTTGTCTTGATTACTGCGGCTGTGTGATAAGTCTTGAGATCAGATAGTTGTTTAGACTACTCTGCGTCTTTTTGCATTTTCATATGAATTTTTTTTTTTTTTTTTGAGTTGGAGTCTCACTCTGTCGCCCAGACTGGAGTGCAGTGGCCGCTCCCGGCCACCGCAGCCTCGACCTGCTGGGCTCCGGCGATCCTTCCGCCTCAGCCTTCCGAGTTGCCGGAATTACAGGCGCGCACTATCACGCCCGGCTGATTTTTTGATTTATTGTAGAGATGAGGTCTCGCCTGCCCAGGCGGGTCTCGAACCCGCGGGCTCAGGCAATCCACTCACCTCAGCCTCCCAAAGGCGCGGGATTACAGGCTGAGCCACCGAGCCCGGCTTCACATGAATTTTAAGATCTACCTGTCACTATCTGCAAAAAAGTCTTCTAGGATTTTGACTGGATAGGATATAGACTATTTAGGGGAGAACTGCCATTTTAACAGTATGTGCCTTCCAATCCTTGAACAGTGCTGTAACTCACCATTTATCTATGTTTTCTTTACTCTGTTTCAGCAATGTTATGTAGTTTTTGTGATATTATAAATAATATCGTTTAATTAAAATTTTAATTTCTGCCTGGCTCGGTGGCTCAGCCTGTAATCCTGCGCCTTTGGGAGGCTGAGGTGAGTGGATTGTCTGAGCCCGCGGGTTCGAGACCCGCCTGGGCAGCAAGACCTCATCTCTACAATAAATCAAAAAATCAGCCGGGTGTGGTAGCACATGCCTGTAATTCCGGCTACTCGGAAGGCTGAGGCGGAAGGATCGCCGGAGCCCTGCAGGTCCAGGCTGCGGTGGCCGGGAGCGGCCACTGCACTCCAGTCTGGGCGACAGAGTGAGACTCCAACTCAAAAAAACAAAAAAAAATTAATTTCTGCTTGCTTGTTGCTGGTATACAGAAATACAAATGATTTTCATGTACTGATGTTGTATCATGTGTCTATTGCCTGCTTACACACCATCTTTTGAGAAGTGTCTGTTCATGTTCTTTGCCTACCTTTTTTTTTTTGAGTTGGAGTCTCACTCTGTCACCCAGACTGGAGAGCAGTGGCTGCTCCCTGCTAACACAGCCTTGACCTGCTGGGCTCTGGCGATCCTTCCCCCTCAGCCTTCCAAGTAGCTGGAACTACAGATGTGTGCTACCACGCCCAGCTAATTTTTGATTTATTGTAGAGATGAGATCTCGCCAAATTGCCCAGTTGGGTCTTGAACCCGCGGGCTCGGGGAATCTACTCACCTCAGCCTCCCAAGCGCGAGATTATAGGCTGAGCCACCGAGCCTGGCTCTTTGCCTACTTTTTAATGGGGTTGTTTATTTTTTTCCTTTCACTTCATTTGAGTTCTTGTAGATCCTGGGTGTTAGGACTTTGTCAGATACATAATTGTCAATTTTTTTTCCTATTCTGTGGGTTGTCTCTTTACTATGTTGATGATTTATTTTGTTGTGCAAAACCTTTTCAGTTTAATGAAGTCCTTCTTGTCTATCTTATCTTTTATGGCATTCACTTTTGGGGACTTGGTCTAGAATTCATTGCCTACTCCAATGTGTTGTTGCCTACTCTGGTGTGTGTGTTTGTGTGTGTGTGTGTGTGTGTGTGTGTGTGTGTGTGTGTGTGTGTATAATCATTTTAGCTACTTGTTGGCTGATTAACAATACCTGTTTGCTTTATTTTAATGGTTGATTAGGGTTTATAGTATATATCTTTAACTTATTACAGTCCATTTTAAAGTGATATTACCTAATTTCACTTAGAGTATAAAAACCTTTTAATAGCGTACTTTTATTTCTACTCCTCGCCTCCAGCCTTTATTCTAATTTTATCATATGTTTTACTTATACATATGCAAAAAAAAACCCAAATACATTGATATTGTTTTTGTGGAGAATTGACTGTATGCAAGGGTGCAGCAGGGAGACCAGGTTTGAAACTGTTATAATCCTAGAGTTCAAAGGAGTTGGTGGTAGTGGTAAGGGTGATGAGAAATCAGTCAGACTCAGGATATATTTAGAAGGTAGAGCTAGCAGGATTTGCTGATGGATTAGATGGGGCCACACTAAAGAGTGACTTCAAAGTTTTGTTATTATTGTTGTTTATCCCTTCTTCTTCCCTTACCCCTACCTCCCAGCAACAGGAAAAATAAAGTTGCTGTTTAGTAGGATGGAGAAGATTGGGAGAGGAGAATAAAAAGTTCAGTTTTGACTTGCTGAGTTTGAGATTTTCTGTAAAGTGTCATAGAAAGCATTTAAAGGCTAGGTATGGATGAGACCATGTAGGGAGTAAGTATAGATACAGAATGAGAGATAGCTGAGGATAGGATCACCAACATTTAGAGGTCTGGAAGATGAGGAAGAGCCATCAAAGGAGACAGTGAACAATGGCCAAATAGGTAGAATGAGATACAACAGATGACATCTTAGGAACTAAAAGAAGAAAGTGTTTCAAGAAAGAAGATGTGATATACTATGTCAATTGTTGCTCAAAGTTGAGGAAGGTAAGTCTTAGAACTAACTTTGGGATCTGGCAACATGGAGGACAGTGGTGACCTTGACAAAGGAAGTCTTTTGGAAGTGATGAGAATGAAAGTCTAGTTGGAATGGTTTCAAGAGAGAATGAAGGAGAGGAGGTGATGACAGTGACCATGGATGATCTTTGGAGTCATATTGAAAAGGGGAACCTAGAAAAGAAGTGTAACCGGTGCTTAGTCCTGACATGCTTAGATGTCTTAAAGAAAACTTGAGAAAGGATTCCTTGTGGTTACCACTGAAAGACAGATTGAGTGGACCTAGTTATGTAGGGGAGACAAGAAAATTGTACTTTCTGCTTTATAACTTTATGTGCCGTTTGATTTTTTCCAGTCAAGCTTGCATTGTTATTATTGAGATGCAATCCTCACAAGATTTATATTAATAGGTGAAAATACACATAAAGATAGAACATGGCATACATAGTATGATTAGGCTAAACAAGCAAATAAACTCTGTATAAAAAAACTAGGAAGAAATACATAAAGTATTAAAATAATACTATATAGTAGAAACAGAATTAATTTGGAATCTGAAAGTACTTAGGGCTAAAACTTGACTGCCACGCACATCACTTAATGTCTCTTACCTTTGGTTTTCTTTTATTTGTAATGTGTATTTAAAAATACTGCCACTAGCCGGGCTTGGTGGCTCAGCCTGTAATCCCGCGCTTTGGGAGGCTGAGGTGAGTGAATTGCTAAGCCCGCAGGTTCGAGACCCGCCTGGGCAACTTGGCGAGACCTCATCTCTACGGTAAAATAAAAAAAAATAGCTGGGCGTGGTAGCGCGCACCTGTAGTTCCAGCTACTTGGAAGGCTGAGGTGGAAGGATCGCCGGAGCCCAGCAGGTTGAGGCTGCGGTGACCAGGAGCGTGCCACTGCACTCCAGTCTGGGCGACAGAGTGAGACTCCAACTCAAAAAAAAAAAAAAAAATACTGCCAACTTTAAGGGTTAGTATGAGACTTAAATGGAATGATATATGTTAAGTGCCTGGAAACTAGTAGGTTCTTGGGTCATTATATTATTCCTCCCAATTTTCTATATTTTCCAATATTTTAAAAGAGACAAAATAGTCATATAGTACAGCATAATTAAACATTAGAAACATTGAAAACAGACTGGGACAACAATTGCTGAAATGTCAACAATTCTAGGTGGTAGGAATATAACATGGTTATTTTCTATTCAGTGCAGTTTCTGTGGTTTTAGAACCAACAAGCCAACAAATAGATTGCTCCATTAAATAGAAACATTGGGCAATACGTATTTTCTGCCCAGTTAACTGACTGTTTTGTTGAACAGGAGAAGAAGGTATTTAGAGGGTATAGTAGGGGAGGAGCTGAGAGTTAGGATGGTAACTACCATCTTAAAATCTAATACCATCTTAAAATCTAAAACATTAGAAAAACAAAGTAATGAAAATGTGATTTCATTTATAGATTACCTTTAAGGCTTTCATTTGTTGCCTAAGTTGTACCTCAACTTTCGCCTTGAGATTTGTAAGGACGTTGACTTGAAAGGGAAGTCCCATTTTACCTGTCATTATTTATAGAGTCCACTTTGACTTTCAGAAGTGTCCCAGTTTGGATGTTAAAATATGTGACCCTCTGCTTAAGAGATGTGGAACCTTTACGGTGGCTCAGCCTGTAATCCCACGCCTTGGGAGGCTGAGGTGAGTGGATTGCCTGAGCCCGCGGGTTCGAGACCCGCCTGGGTAACTTGGTGAGACCTCATCTCTACAATAAATCAAAAAAATTAGCCGGGTGTGGTAGTGCGTGCCTGTAGTTCCAGCTACTTGGAAGGCTGAGGCGGAAGGATCACCGGAGCCCAGCAGGTTGAGGCTGCGGTGGCTGGGAGCAGCCACTGCACTCCAGTCTGGGCGACAGAGCAAGTGAGACTCCAACTCAAACCAAAAAAAAAAAGTTTTTAACAGGACTCAATAATGTTCTTGGGTGGTTTTGCTCAAAGACTTGTATATTATGGTGGGGAGTAGGATGGTGAGCCAATGAGATTAAAGGAACATCAAGATCAACTGCTGGATATACAATTCTGAGATGAAGTCAAGAAAGATAAATAGCATCTGGGGTGGGAAAAGACTCTACTATAAGGTTTTCTGTCCTGGCTAAGTGGGCAGCATAAGGATGGATACTTCATATAGGCCAGGGAGACAATATTAAGTACAATATGATACATGCATAAGACTATTCAAATGTAAAGTGTTTCATGTGTATATGTAATTCCATTTGAATCTCACCATGTTCTCTAGTGGGGTTTTAAAACAATAAATCTGGGAATAGGTAGTAATTACTTTATCTGGGAATAATACACAAATCTCTTCATGCTCTTTTCATTATAACACATGTATGAGTATCTTTTCCACACTCTCTGGGTAGGAATTTTTCTGACTAAGTGTCTTCACACTCTCTAAAAAGTGAGTTTAGGTGGCTTCCTGGAGTGAGCTGCATGGTAAATTTTTAGGAGACTAAAGTATCTTCACTATATAAAGTACCTTTGCCACATAAGGTATTGAGAAGATGATGCAGAGTTTTGGACTAAAAATGCTCATCCAGTTCTGAGGTGGAATAGTAGTTGGTGGACTACTGTCAGATTTGGGTATGTGCCATTTGCCTTGACACTGGAAATTCTATTCTTTTGTGTTTCCTTCTGAAAGCCCAATAAAGCCAAGGGAAGGGAAGCTGTGGACAGAACTTCAAGGGCTTGACCTGATACCACTGAGGCTCTTGCTTAGTACTTGACTCACATACCAGCTTCTAAATTAAAGATTACAGTATGGAATTTAAGGATTGAAAGAAAAAATAAAAGCTTATAGCTAATCACTTTTAACTCTTTTTCTGAATACACAAACTTTGCAGAAAAGTCTTATCGTAAGTAAGACTTTTATCTCAATGCCAAGTGATATTTCATTTTGATCTAGGAATCCAGGATTCGGATATATACTTGCTTTGGAAAAGTGTTAGCATTTTGTGCTGCTGAATTAAGTCACTTGTGATTAAGAAAACCCCCAGTGTGGTTCTTTCCTGCTGTCCTAAAACTATATCAAGACCACACATATCTGAGAGAAGGAAATTGTACCTTAAATCTTGCTACAGAAGTCATAACGGTTGGTCTCCGTTAAAGCAGGGCTGTCAGCAGTCTGCAAATTAGAACTACAGGAAATGTTGATACTTAGCATTCATCTTTAACATGAAGGGGTTCACATACTACTTACTGTTCTGAGGGCTAATCTTTAGTGACAGATACAGAGACAGGAGACTCATGTGTTATAAGGAAACCCCCAACCTTCTCCCATCCTAAGCCCTTTTGTCTTTTACTTTAGGTTCCAGTCAGTCATTGCCCAAAATATGTCTGAAGGGACTCATCTAAGCTATTTCAAAAGGTTATTTTTTGCTTAATGTTCTTAGGGAATTATGCAGAGTTCTGTTCTATGATATATTTTGGATATGCCATCATGACCACATATATCAGTGATCCTAATGTTCTTTTCCATGTGATGTCAACAAGGACTTGTGGAAAGAAAGCTCATAAAACTGGGAGGAAATTCTCACCATAGTAATTGAAATTAAATATTGCCACTTATTAAATAAGGTGGTCAAACTTTGATGCTTCAATTTCTACACCTGTAAATGGAGATTCTAAGTTCTGTATCTACCTTTTTTGGATGTTTTCATGGTCAAATGGATGATTAGATGTCATATCCTATGAAAAATTAGAATCCTGATTGTGGTAGAGACATATTTCTCACCCATTTCTAATTTATCTTCATGGAAAGATTCCTCTTCTTGACTCCACTTTCAATTGGGCAGGTCATGTGATATTTTCTGGCCAGTGGGTTGCAGCTGAACTTGATCATTTCTGGGGCACACCATTTAATTACTGGTGTGAGACCCTTTAGGGTTCTTTTCCTCTGCTGTGGTGATTGTGGCAATGATTAGAGCTGGAAATGTTCCATAGTTTAGAACTGTCTGGGATGATAACACACAGAAGATATTTATCAAGGAAAGGTGCCTAGATCCACAGTGGTCTTTGAACAAGCAAGGGATAGACCAATACGGTAGGGCCTGCCAAAGAGGCAAATGACATCTAAGAGAGTGACATGCTAGGAGCCAAGAGAAGAAAGTAGTAAGTCAGGTCATATCACTTCTGCAGTTTCCCTTTTTGAGGTTTCAGTGATTACCTGTGGTCGACTGCAATCTGAAAATATTAAATGGAAAATTCCAGAAATGAACAATTCGTAGATTTCAAATCGTGGGCGACTCTGTGTAGCATGATGAAATCTCTAGTCATTCCTCTTCACACTGTCCAGAAAATGAATCATCTTTGTCCAGTGTATCCATGCCTTACATGCTACCTGATGATAGGCATCTGGGTTATCAGATTGAATGACCGTTGTGATGTCGCAGTGTTTGTGTTCAAGTTACTAGCAGCCTAATGCTGTGCCATAATGCCTACATGATTGCCCTCACTTCATCTCATCAGGTAGGGATGAGGGTGGTACAATAAGATATTTTGAGAGGGAGAGAGAGAGAGAGACTAGTTACACAATTTTTATTACGGTATATTGTTATAATTGTTCTACTTTATTATTAGTTATTGTTGTTAATCTCTGACTGTACCTAATTTACAAATCAAACTTTATTACTGGTATGTATGTCTGAGAAAAAACACAGTGTATATAGGGCTCAGTTCTATCTGTGGTTCCAGGCATTCACTGTGTGTCTTGACATGTATCCCTTGAGCATAAGGGAGGGACTATCGTACTGTGTCAGATCGCTGAGAGTGAGGGATTATTTGTTATGGCAGCATAACCTAGCCTATCCAGAATGCTCAAAGTATAAAGAAGTCTTAAATTTTTATTGTGATTATTAGTCTTATATCTAACTAGTTCTGTACTAATATGTACTAATTTGCTGGTGTGCCATTTTAATGGTTAATGGATTTGAATCTGATTACTTTGACTCTTTCCATCCCCATCCCCAAGTATCTCTAATATCCTATTGGATGTTACCAGCAAGAACAAACTGTATTAGCAGTCATAATATATTGTCAGTTACAAGTAATGGGAGCTAATTTCAAGAATTACTCTGTCTGGCATATAATGGACACTCAACAAACATTTATTGATAGTAAGAAGGGAAATTGGATAATATGACTGTTACCAGTGACAAGTCCAAGTAACCAAGTGGCAAAATCCAGTAGACCTTTAGTTCTCAATTTGCTTGACATGGCAAACAGGTTTTGACACATTTCATCATTCTCTTTTTCTGGAAACTATTTGATCTTTGCTTCTTGGATATCAGAATCTTCTAGTTTTCTCTCTGTTCCAGTAGCTACTGCTTGGTCTCCTTTGCTGAATCTTCTTCCTAATATCTAAATATTAGAGTATTCTGGAGCTCAGTCTTTGAACCTCTTCTCTTTTATCTGAATATCTGTCATGTCTGCTTTCTGTTTCACTATTGAGTGATTTCTTTTTATTGATCTACACATTTTCTTTTATGTAGAGAGTAGTAACCCACTGTCTATTCTACATTGCTACTAGTTTTCCTCACTTGTCATTAGATTTTTACTTCATTTATAGTTTTTCATGTAGACAGCTTGCATTTTTATATAATCAAAATATATCTTTTTTTTTAGTCTTTTGGAATTAGTGTGTGATTTAGAGGAGTTGTTAATGTGTGAAGTGGTTATACTTAATATGGTCTCTATATTAAAGCCACTTTCCTTTGTACAGCAGGGTTGCATTGCTCATTTATCATTGCTTGGCCATGTTCTTTGGGCCATGTAGCTATATGGTGAAGGGTCAAGTCATTCCAATCCATAATCTTGCCAAATTACCCTTGTTACTGTAGCAGTCATCTATTGTATATATTACATATAATAACACTACAAAATTTAGTGGTGCAAAGCACCAGTAATTATTTAATATCTCTCATAGTTTCTGTGGTTTCAGGAATTCAGAAGTGGCTTGGCCACACGATTTTGGATCAGGGTCTCCCATGAGGTTGTAGTCAGATATTGGCTGAGGCTGTGGTCACCTGAAGGCTTCTGGGGCTAGAGAATATAGTTCTAAGAGACTGGCATAGCTGGAAGTTGGTGCTGGCAAGGTGGTCTTTCTCTATGTGGGTCTCTTTACAGAGTTATTGGAGTGTCCTCATGACGAGCTGCTTGACTTTCCCTAGAGCAAGTAATCCAAGAAACCAAGGAAGAAATTCCGATGTCTTTTATGACTTAGCCTCAGAAATTTCACATCACCATTTCCACCTACTTCTATTGTCTGCATAATAGAACAGTCTTGCATCAGAGATGTGACTACTGGAAGGTGAAGTCACTGGGGGCCATTGTAGAGACTGTCTACCACAGTAACCAAAGAACATTATTTATTTAAGGTGTTTTCTTGGGTTTGATAAACACTTTTAAACTGAGAATACAGGAATACCAACTGATAAATACTGGGATTTATCCAAAGCACTGTTAATTTACACTATACTCAAGTAGACAGGAAATGGATGAGTTTTTGCAGACTGTTCGAGTAAGGCCCTTAGGACAGAAGGTGCCTGAGATTGCCCTGATGTAATACCTTCTGGTTCACTGTTTGAGGCTAATGGTATTCTTTTCTGTTTTGTTGTTTTTTGCTTTTTGTTTTTAGAGACAGGGTCATGTTCTGTCACCCGGTTAGAATTCAGTGATTCATGACTCACTGTAGCCTCAAACTCCTGGGCTCAAACAATCCTCTCACCTCAGCCTCTTGAGTAGATGGGCCTACCGATGTGCTGCCATGTCTGGCTAATTTTTAAATTTTATTTATTGCAGAGAAGAGGTCCCATTCTGCTGGCCAGACTGATCTTGAACTTCTGGTCTCAAGTGATCTTCCCAGCTCAACCTCCCAAAGCACGGGGGTTACAGGCATGAGTCACTGCATCATCATGAACTGTAGCCATGAGTATTGACTAACATTATTTTTGATTATCTGCTTCCTCCATACTTCTCTGAATCCAAATATTTTGAATAAAACAAATCAGAGCCAAGAAAGAGTGGAGTATATATAAGAAAAGGACTGACAGTGGTGGGAAACTATGTGGGGGGGAGGGGAAGGAGGTGGGATTAATGGTAGTAATATCTGTCTGAGGTCGGGGAAACACCCCTTATCAACAAGGGTGCCTGAACGAAGCATATTTGTATTCCTAACCCTTAACTGTACCCCACAATATCAAAATAAAAAATATTGATATATAAAAATAAAAAAGAAAGAAAGAAAATAATGCAGTATAAATAGCTGCTAATTATAATAATCATTATTTTATTTCCTGATTGCTTGCTGTATGCCAAACTCTTTTCATAAGTAATACCTAGTCCTTCTACTGGCCGTTGATAAAAGGTGACATTATCCCCATTTTAAATATGACAAAAGTGATACTCAGAGAATTTCATCCAAAGTCATATAGTAAATGGTTGAGCTGAATTTTAACCCAGATCTGTTTCTAAATTCCATGGTTAATCTACTACCTCTCACTTCACTGATATAAATAAACACACACACGTGCGCACACACAATGTTTGGGCATCAAAACATTATAAAAGGAGTTAGGTGGTAGAGTTGTGTATTATCTGGAAGGATCTGTCAAAGGTAAAAGATGCAGGAAAATGTAATCTCAGATATGGAAACACTTTGAAACTGAGAAGTGCTGTATAAATGTAAGGTGGCAGTGTTATTAATATTATTCAGCTCAGAGAAGTAAGAAAATGAATCATGTATAATTTCTCTATTTTTTCTTCAGTCAGATTATAGCAGAACACCTGCCAATTAATCCCGACCCTGTAAAAACAATAACTGCCTATCTAGGTAATACACTGGAATTAATGTGTAATTAAAGAAAATTATTATTGCTTGGCTATAAAATGGGAATAGCAATATTTCAAGTTAATATATATTTTAGACCAATAAATGTTTTGGATTAGGAAACTGTTAAAATGCATAATTTAGGAAGATAGCACATCATCAGTTTAAAATTAAAGCTTTATGGCTGTAAAAGCATTTTGTTGTAATGTCAATATGGTGTCATATTTGTCTTCAACATGAAGATATTGTCCTTCTGACAACCACTGTTTAAAGAAAATAGGCCTTGGGAATGGGAAAAGCATGCTTCTCTTAGATTTTCCCCTCTTTTGACATGTTCCTTGGTAGTGTTAGCACATTAATGATGAACTTGGATGACGTTGGAGGCTGAGGGATGATATGTAGCCTCATTACATTGCTGTGGCGCCTGGCCCGTAGACACCAGCAGCAAGAGCCTTGATTTCATTTTAAAAGGAGTTAGAAGAATGTGAAGAAGGTCATGGCCATCAATCTGTTATCACTCTGCTAGATAGGATCTCTTTAAAGAGGCACATGAACACATTTTAAAACCTCCAGAGAAGGCCCCCAAATGATGATGTTCATCCTCCCACTTTCTAAGGATTGTGTAATCTCTGAAACAGAGCTCACATGCACTGCACCACAAAAATTGTCTAAGGAGATCCTTTCATTTTAAGTTGTCACAGTTAGAGTCAGCATATGTAACCAGTACATAGTGAAGCATGCATATGAAAGCAAAAAAATATTTTGCAGTCCTGTTAAGGTTTTATTAACTTCACATTCTTGTGAGTAGGTCAGTAGTTATCCTCCTGCAGAGAAAAGGAATGGAGACTGAAGTTTAATGTCCTGTTTAAGGCTGCTTATTGATTGGAAGGCAGGAAGTAGTCTTGAGGAGAATGCTTTTCTGCTATCTCAAGATGTAGCCACGAGATCTCTGGATACAATGCCCTTTGTTTTATTTTTAAGAATATTAAAGAAGAGAAACATATAGCGTACTTAGAATTTGAGTCCCCCAGCATGAATTTAGTTTCGTGAAATTTCATCTAACTTTTAGGGACATGCATATGTACTTTTATAAAATTAAAATTCTGATGCATGTTCAAATATCTATTTTACTTAACATTATTAATATAAACATTTTTGCTGTTATGCTGCAGCATTTTTTATTTTTATTTTTTTTTGAGTTGGAGTCTCGCTGTCACCCAGACTGGAGTGCAGTGGCCGCTCCCGGCCACCGCAGCCTCGACCTGCTGGGCTCCACGATCCTTCCGCCTCAGCCTTCCAAGTAGCCGGAATTACAGGCATGTGCTACCACGCCCGGCTGATTTTTTGATTTATTGTAGAGATGAGGTCTCGCTGCCCAGGCGGGTCTCGAACCCACGGGCTCAGGCAATCCACTCACCTCAGCCTCCCAAAGGCGCGGGATTACAGGCTGAGCCACCGAGCCTGGCTTGCTACAACATTTTAATGATATTTTATGGTAGCCTCACAGTCCATCAAGTTGATATGTCATAATTTGTCCTGTTGGACATTTAGGTTGTTTCTAAAATTTTCTCTGCAATAGATGACAATGTAATAACCTTCTTTATAAACATAGTTTTTTCATTTTCCTAGATTTTTTTTAAGCTAAATTTTTCAAGCGTTGATTTAGAGGATCAAAGCACTTGTTTATATGAATTCTCTTCATGGGTTTGTGTCCCTGATAGATGCTGAGTGGTTTTTCTACTTTTTTAAATATTTTTAATTTTTGAGAGTCTAATCTACAGCTAGTGCTTCACATAGTACTGATTTGACTGACCAAATTTATGATTGTATCAGTAAGAGTCCCTGCAGGACACAGAACTTACTCCAGTGGTTCAAATGAGAAGATTTAATGAAGGGTGGTACCCATAGAAGTGTGTGCAGAGTTAAAGAACAAACAAGGAACTACAGTTGTGGAAAGCCATGTCCAGTTCTGGATGAAGGAACAAGAGAGGTACATGGTGTTTCATGAGCTCTTTGGGTCAGCCCTGGGCTGAAGGAACAATGGGAGGAAGTAATGTTCTATGAGCACTTAGAGCTGCAGCCATGGGGAAGCAGGGCTGGCTGCAGCTCGAGCTGTAGGGCCATGCATCTTTTATCAGAGACACTGGGCAAAGCACATGGGGAGTGGGAGGAACGTCTCAACCTCCCCTCTCTCCTTCCAGTCTCTTGTCAGTACCTTTCATTGGTGGAATACAAATAGAAGTCACCCGGCACAGGAACCTGAATGATACTGCCTTCGGGGGCCACCCTCCTGGAACACAGAGCAGGGGGGGATCTAGATCTGTTGGAGGTGAAGAAGCATGTGGCAAAACCCCAAAAGACCAAACGAACACAATAATGATGGAAAGTTCCTTTCAATAGTAGTATAGGGCCAATACTTGGAGAATCTCAAGTTTGGATCATATTTCATATCTCTCTGGACTGTAATGTCTCAGAAAGGCCTTAAATATTGCATTTCCTTTATTGTGAAAACAAGTTCACAGCGAGAGAGCTGGGGACTCCTGAAAAAGCACCTGGCTCTGATGAGAACAAGTCTCAAGTCTGTAGGCTCCGTGTTTGATCCTTGGCAGTGTTTATAGTCATCTTGTGTTAACTCTGGTTTTATTCCTCATAATAACTGTTTTGCTTGTCCTCTAACTCCTTACTGCACCCCTCCAGGTTTTGAGTCGAGTGTTTCTAGCTTCAGTGCACACTTAGGGTAGATTGTCTGTGTAAGAACATGCTCACCAGACAGCATTCCATAAGGCAGTCTCTCACTTTGGGGGCTGAGGACCTCTGAGCATTTATTGACTTGAGGAGTATAAGTCTGCTGTATGATTTTTTAAGCGTTGCTTTTATTTGAATGGCAATAGAAATTTAATATTAGACATAGTCTGTATCATTTGGATGATTGTCTTATCACTGAGCACTGTGACATGATTTCAGTGTCTATACCTACATTTATGTTTGTATTCAAATTGGTATCAAGTAGAGATGCTTTCAATGTGGAGGGTTCTTAGAAAAAAATTAGGATATACTTAGTTTGATCCCAAGGCGATTCTTTTTAAAGACACTCAGGCTGGAGTGGTACAATCATTAGCTAATTTCAGCCTCCACCTGCTGGGCTCAAGCTATCTTCCTGAATAGCTCACACCACCATGCTCAGCTAATTTTTAAAAAGTTTTGTTTGTTTGTTTGTTTTTGTTTTTGTAGAGACAGGTTCTTGCTGTGTTGCCCAGGCTGGTCTCAAATTCCTGACCTCAAGCAATCCTCCTGCCTCAGCCTCCTAAAGTACAGGATTACAGGCATGAGACACCATGCCTAGCTACCCAAAGCACTATTTACCTTCCGAGACCAAATGGCCACAAAGCAGGCTGATGAAGAAAGATTTCAGAGTAGTTCTAGTAGGGAAAATGGTGAGAGTCATCACAGGGAACGTGGGAATAAATGCTTGCTAATGTTAAGAGGACACATGCCACAGTATTAGCACCATGCATTTTGTCATGATTGGCAAAACCCAGGAACTCAACACATCCTTACCCACTAGTCAGGGCAGTAACTTCATAATCACTAATCTCCAAGCCTGTTTGCCAAAGTCAAACAACGCCTAGCCCCAACAAAGCCCTCCACAAACAAAACCACACCTGGCCTGCGAGTTAGGATAAGTAGAGAACTTTCTAGACACAGCTGAAAGATTAGGCTGCCAAAACACCATCTTTCTTCCTCTTTGAAGCCTTTTCTTTGCTCAGAACTCCTCTTTTCCCTCGGGTGGAAGTGATGCTACTCTCGTGGGTTGCTAAGGACAAAAGGTGTTGCCTAGTGGAGAATGCTGGGCTGCTGGAGGATGCACACCTGTTCACAGTATCATATGAACCCGCACTTACCCGTGTTTTACAGCCCAAAGAGCAGACCTATGCATTTAACATTGAACACACCATTCTCTGGGTTTCCCACATGCATATAACTGCCTTGAGTGTTCATAAAAGTTATCTGCCCTATGCAAAGAGGAGACAGTGTTCTCTGTCCAGTGGAAAAATTGTCACTGACAATTACAAGGTAGTTTGTCCCAGTCCTAAAGAGTATCCCCCCAAGAAGTGTTATGTTCATAAGCCACAGTCTTGGAGGGCAGTGCAGTGAGGAATTAAAAGGAACAAACATTCTTTAATATTTTCAACAAATAGAATTAATACCTCAGAAAATAGGTCAGTCAATATTTACGAAAGTTCAGTATATGCTATTTGGTTATGGCAGAAATAGGAAGAATAGCCATAGGGGCTATAAAACACATGTAAATGAGGGGTCATATGATACTTATAGAAGTTGTGGCAAAAGGGCTTTATTAACTATTATTGTCACTGCTCACGAATTCCTCTAATAGAGTTCATTAGAGGTGAAGATCATCCGAATAATAGATAGTTGATAAATAATTTGCAAGTGGCACTGAAGTGTGTTATGTAGTTTCTTTTCTGCCAACTGGCCCTTCTACTTGTTTGCTTTAGGATTATGTCAGAAGGGGCCCGAATTCCACAAGCTAGGAGTCTAGTTACGCCCTAACTCTTTTCTCACTTCTCTTTCCCCGTAAGGACTTCATTGTCCAAGTTGTCAGGAAAAGTCATGAAGAAATGGCCACAAAAATCTGTGGGTCGTTTTCTTAGAGCCCAACACTCCGGTAGACCTGCGCTCAGGTTACAAGGAAGCCTTTGAAGGACGGTCTTGCTGTGATTTATTTTTTTCTAGGAAGAAAGTTTGTGTGGGTTGGTGTGGTCAGACTGTATCTAGCAGAAAAATTCCTGGAGAAAATTGGGCTTTCCCAGTCAAACATAAACTTTTCTGATCACCTCATTTCTGCTATTCCAGACCTTTTGATTGGCAAAACCCAGGAACTCGGCAAATCTTTACCTGCCAGTCAGGGCAGTAGCTTCATAAATCACTAATCTCCAAGCTTGTTTGCCAAAGTCAAACAATGCCTAGTCCCAACAAAGCCCTCCTGGCCTGCGAGTTAGGATAAGTACTTTCTAGATACAGTTGAAAGTTTAAGCTGCCAAAACACCATCTTTCCTCTTCCTTGAGGCCTTTTCTTTGAGCAGAATCCCTCTTTCTCCCTCAGAGCAGCCACCTTTCTGCCAGGGGCCACAGGATGGTATTCTTTCAGGAACCAAGTTAGTCTCTCCTCCATCATAACTGGAGAGAGGCAGGCTTAGTAAGGATAGGTTTGGACGGGAAAGAAAGTGGCGAGCGAGTCATGGTGCTAGTCCAGGTGGATAAGGGCCATGATACCCTTATCTCCCACTGTGAATAAAGTTAGTTGGTATCATAACCCCTCCTCCAAACAACTCGGCACCTTGGAGTAATCACCCTCTCTTGAAATATATGCTGTTGTTTTCTAGTATTTTCTATGTGATGGCTTTTATCACCACAGTGTAGACACTAGCTTTATTTTACAGAGACAGTTTTAAATATTCATTTAAATTTATTTACCAACTTTTCTTTTTTTTTTTTTAAAGCAAAGCTTATTAGAGAAAGAAGGGAAAAAAGAGAGTGACATGCAAAGTTGGCATGGGCAAAATAAGCCACTATTTACCAACTTTTCAGCTCCTTGTGTGTTAGACGTTCCTTCTGCATTCATTTTCCTCCTTCCTAAAGTATATTCTTTGCAAATTCCTTCAGTGAAATTCTCTTGATAGTAAACTCTCTGTGTTTTTGTTTATACAAAAATATATTTATTTCATTGTTATTTGCAAAAAAATTACTTCATTGGGTGATCTAGGTATTACTTATTCTCTCCCAGTACTTTGAAGATAACTACTGTCATCTGACTTCAGCAGTTGCTGTTGAGAAGTCATTTGGCCAGTCTAATTGTTAATCACTTTTCTGGCTGCTTTTATAATATTGTGGTCGCTTTTGGTATTCTGCAGTATCACTTCAATGTATCTAAATATGGAATACAATTGACCCTTGGACAACGCAAGGTTTGGAGTACCAACTCCCCTACACAATAAAAAAAAATCTGTGTATCATTTTTGACTCCTCAAAACTTAACTACTAATATCCTGCTGTTGACCAGACGCTTTATTAATGACATAAACACATGATTAACAAAATGATTAACACATATTTTGTATGTATTATATACATACAGTAAAATAAGCTAGAGAAAAGAAAATGTTATTAAGTAAATCGTAGCGAAGAGAAGATATATTTACCATCCATTAAGTGGAACATCATAAAAACCTTCCCTCTCATCATCTTGTTTAGAAAGCTGATGAGGACGAGGGAGAGGGGGAGTTGGTCTTGCTGTCTTAGAGATGGCAGAGGTGGAAGAAATGTATAAGTGGTCCCATGCTATTGTTCAAGGGTCAACTGTACTTTTTATTTCTTCTGCTTGGGATACAGTGTGTTTCTGCATATTTGGATTGGTATCTTTAATCTGTCCTAGAAAAACCTTGGCCATTATGTCAAAATTGCCTCTCTAGTCCTTCTTTCTAGGACCTCTGTTAGACTCATGTTCAACCTTCTTTTTCCACACTTTGTGTCTTTTAATAGCCATTTAATATTTTTTATCTCTTTATTTCTCTGTACTGAATTCTGATCACCTTTTTTTTTTCATAATTCTTGTCAGGTCAGCAATTCTTTCTTCAGCTATATACATCTGTAGTTTAATCCATTGATTGAGTTTTCCATTTAAATGATTTTATATTGTTGTTTTTGTTTTTCTACAAGTTCTCTTTGGATAGTTTACAGATGTTTCTGGTCACTTTTTAAAAGTCTTTTTTTGTTCATTTTAAAATTCCATATTTTATTGCATAAAATATTTTACATATAGTAATATTCTATATTTGAGAATACTAGGTATTTGGTAATTGAGGGTGTAATTCTTTTTTTTTTAATTTCTGACAACTCATTTATATTGTTTTGTTTTCTGGTGTTCTGAGAAAAAATTTTTGTGAGCTTACTTTTAATTAAATTTAACTTAACAGTAATATTGAGGACTTAAATTGAGAGCTTTTCTCTTCTCAGAGAAAATTTGCATTTTTTGTTTCCTGAAGCTGTGTCCAGACCAGCTTGGGAGCAGGGCTAACCTGGGATTACTTTAGCAACCTCTAAGGATCTTGGCTTACTGCATGTGTCAGGCTTAGCTACCCACCATGTGAGGGACCCAGTGCTCAGTCTTAGTAGCACTTGCTTTTTACTCAGAGCAACCCCGACTTGTATGTGTGCTTTACAGGCAACTTACTATTTTGATTTCTATCTTGTATCTTCCTTCCTTCCTTCCTTCCTTCCTTCCTTCCTTCCTTCCTTCCTTCCTTCCTTCCTTCCTTCCTTTCTTCCTTCCTTCCCTCCTTCCTCCCTTCCTTCCATGTATGTATGTATGTATGTATGTTTGTGCACCTTTTGGGGACACTTTCTTTGCTTTTTTGGTGGTCAGAAATGCAGTATAAGGTTTGCTTGTTGTATTTATCCAGGATCTTGTTATATTATAGTGGGATGACCTAGCAGAGGATAGGTAGATGTTCTAGTTCCTTGTTTTCTTTCACTTATGGCTAATTTAGACCTGATTGTCTGTTAGACCTGGAACTGCTATACTCTTTGTTTATGGGACATAGTGGTCCCCTAATACCCAGCGACATTTCACATTCTACCTTATCATCTTTTTTTACTGGATGAATTCCCCTGAGGTCATTGACCAGAGGTGTATCTTCAAATTATAGTACTTAATAGCTAAGTGACTACTTTAAAAATAAACAAATTAGACCCCATATTTGAACATTCAATTCCTTTAAAATATATATTTTCAGTTAACAGATATCATTTACATTATTTATTTATTTAAAGAAAAAACAGAACTCTTTTTTCTTCAACATAATGTTGCCATCATTTGGTTCTTCAAAATCAGGCTTGAGTCTTATTTTCTTTTTATACCCAGTCACACCTACCATGTAATAAACTTTCCTGGAATTGAATTCCAGATGACTTGACGGAGATTTGGGTATGGCATTTAGGAAATTTCCAAAATAGTTTTTGTTTGTTTGTTTGTTTGTTTTTGAGTCGGAGTCTCACTCTGTCGTCCAGACTGGAGTGCAGTGGCCACTCCCGGCCACCGCAGCCTCGACCTGCTGGGCTCCTGAGATCCTTCCGCCTCAGCCTTCCGAGTAGCCGGAATTACAGGCACGCGCTACCACGCCCGGCTAATTTTCTGATTTATTGTAGAGATGAGGTCTCGCCTGCCCAGGCGGGTCTCGAACCCGCGGGCTCAGGCAATCCACTCACAGCCTCCCAAAGGCGCGGGATTACAGGCTGAGCCACCGAGCCCGGCTCAAAATAGCTTTTAAAATCTCTTGATAGGTCAGTCTTTAATTAGTAGAGCAAGTTATTTGGTTTAAATTATAGATCCAAATCATGGACTTTAGGGATACTTTCTGAAAATGGATTCCTTGTCCTGGTTCTAATCATTGGTACCGCATCTTTTTCCACATTGTTGTTGAGCAGCTGCTGTAATTACATGAGAGTCTCACAAGGATGGAGAGTGGAAATAGAACTGAATTTTGTTGGTGTTAATCAAGGCGATCTTGAGTGTTTTTGCCTCATCTGGATAGAGACTATTGAAACTATTGAAAGAAATGTGTAAGGCACTAAACATTTCCCAGTGAATAGTGTAAGAGGGTCTTTGAATGTGAAACATTTCCTAAATTTTCTCTTTTAAAAATAACCTTACAAAACAAGTCAAAATCTCTTAGGGCAATTGCAGAACTTTTTGTATCAACAAATAGTGATAGGACATTTTGTGGAAGGTTATGCGTCTGTTCATTGCTTAGTACATAAAGACATGCCAATAAAGAACATATCACCTGCCTTTTATTTACTTTTGAGTGACTGCTCTATCTTTAATCTTGCCTAGTGCCCTCATCCCCTTGGTTGTATACCAAAAGAAAATCTGATGAGAATTATGTAGGCCACCAGCCTTAACTTCACAAATGAGAGAAAGAGAACTTACCTAGGGAATCACATCTCTGTTCTGATGAGAAATGATAAGTAATGCCTAATTGGTTGAAATGTAATGTTGAATGGGTGAATAGCAAAGGGCATATGGGATTTTAGGGGCCAACTGCATGCTTTCTAAAACTCAGCACGTAAGGCTTATCCTTCAAACACAAAGAGGCCCTCCGCTGGTTATCTGCCGGGGACTTGCAAGGCAAGAATGACCAGAATATGGTTAGGATGGTTTCTGTAAAAACCATGTCCTCTTGACTTCTAAGACCCTAATAAGAAAAGCAAAGCCGGGCTCGGTGGCTCAGACTGTAATCCTGCACCTTTGGGAGGCTGAGGTGAGTGGATTGCTTGAGCCCGTGGGTTCAAGACCCGCCTGGGTAACTGGGCGAGACCTCATCTCTACAATAAATCAAAAAATCAGCCAGGCGTGGTAGCGCATGCCTGTAATTCCGGCTATTTAGAAGGCTGAGGTGGAAGGATCGCTGGAGCCCAGCAGGTCGAGGCTGCGGCGGCCGGGAGCGGCCACTGCACTCCAGTCTGGGCGACAGAGTGAGACAAGGAAAAGAAAAATCTAAGAGCTATAGCAGGTGAGGTTACTTAGGGTATAAATGACTTCCACAAGCTTGGGAATATATAGCAGGACGTTTCTTGAGAGTGTGGCCTGAAGGAATTAGGACATGTGCCAGACCTGACTGCCCTCTGCATATGCTTCCCATCCCATACTATTTTTTATGGAATCTCTCCTCAAACTCTGTCTGAAAATATCATCTTTGGGAAGAATGCAGTTAACTCCTTCATTCAGAGGTATAAGTCACCGATAAACTTATGGGGTTTTCTCCTCCTGTTTTTTTTTTTTTTTTTTTTTTGAGTCAGTCTTACTCTGTTACCCAGGCAGGAGTGCAGTGGCACGCTCACGGCCACCGCCACCTCAGCTTGCTGGGCTTAGGTGATCCTTCTGCCTCAGCCTTCCAAGTAGCTGAAACCACAGGTATGTGCCACCATGCCTGGCTATTTTTTTGATTTATTGTAGAAACAAGGTCTCGCCATGTTTCCCAGGTTAGTCTCGAACCCCTGGGCGCAGGCAGTTCTCTCGTCTCTGCCTCCCAAAGTGCTGGGATTATAGGCGTGACCTACTGTACCTGGCTCTCTTCCCGGCTTTTAACTGAGGATAATCTTTAAGTCATTGCAATGCAGCCCCAGTTGTGTAATAGCATGTATATCTACTGGATGGTGGAAGTTACCTTTAGGAAAAGATGGGGAGTGCTAGGTGTATTTTAGAGCTGTAATGCTTTTCCTGTGATGTGGGCAACATCCTTAGCTGTTGGCGCCCATGATTAAATAGATGAGACTCATGGTGGACTTTATCCAGCTTTCTCGATAAGGCTTTGTAGACAGAGCAGAAAGCCTGTATACTTCATCTTTTTTTGTTTTTTTTTTTGAGTTGGAGTCCCACTCTGTCACTCAGACTGGAGTGCAGTGGCCGCTCCCGGCCACCGCAGCCTCGACCTGCTGGGCTCCTGCGATCCTTCCGCCTCAGCCTTCCAAGTAGCTGGACCTACAGGCGCGTGCTACCACACCCGGCTAATTTTTTTTTTTTCATTTATTGTAGAGATGAGGTCTCACCAAGTTGCCCAGGTGGGTCTTGAACCCGCAGGCTCAGGCAATCCACTCACCTCAGCCTCCCAAAGCGTGGGATTACAGGCTGAGCCACCGAGCCTGGCTACTTCATCTTTGTATCATTTGTTTTTAATTCAATGCCTGGTGTGAGGTAGGAGCTCTGTAAGTGTGGTCTAATGGACGTTAGCCTGGGACCTGCCAACAGGGCTAGGGTGCCTGGGAAGGAGAAAGAAAGAGGCACACAGACAAGTGTTCATGTGGAGCCACTGGGAAGCCATACACCAACATTGATGAGATACCATTTTTCCTTTTGTGAAAAAAGTGACTTTTTTGTTTCTCATTTATGTTTCTTCTTGCTTCTCAGATTTCTGCTTCTGCTTCATCTTAGGCCCTCATCTTTGGTCCAGGTATTGTAGGCCTTGTGCTCTAACTTATGAATACATTCCCCACTTCCCTGTATGTCCCTGAGAGGCCAACCGGATCAAGACCCAATGGCAACTCTTCTCCCTCCATATCTTGTGCCTTTATCTGCCTTGGGTTATCAGGACACAGCTGGAAGCTTTGTTCCACCATGGAACTTTTGCTGAGGACAGTTTGTGCTGCTCTATTAATCTGTCCTCCAAACTCCTGCTCCCCAAATGGCAAATTTCCAGATGCACTACATTCATATTATTCTAGGGAAAAAAGCAAAAAACAAACCTTAAATGCCTCTTGAAGGGGAGGAGAAACGGAGAAGTCATTGTTTTAATGACATTTGGACATCAGTGTGGTTTGGCTCGGGTTCTGTAGCCATACCATAATGAGTCTTTATTTAGGCAAACATCCACAGAGAAATTAATCAAGGAGGGACAAAAGTTAAGCATCCATCTTAGGGACCTGGCAAATTCTGCTTTACATGTGGAGGTAAAGTTGAAGGTGCTTGTTCATAACCAAAGGATTCAATACCAAAGGGTATTAGGCCTGGTCCCACTGTGTTTTGGCAGAGCCGGATCAAGTGATGCACCATGTCTGGAGAGAGGAGTATTGACTGCATTCTCCTTCCCTATTCCAGCGGACACTGAGAACTTGCATCCACGCCATCTATGTCCCATCATATATTTATTTTTCTTAATTTTTAAATTTTATTTTGACAATGTGGGGTACAATTCAGGATTAGGCTTACAGGTGGACATTGTACAGGTAAAGTTTGGGCCTCCCTTTGGTTCCCACTTTGCCTGGTTTGAGATCAGGTATCCTTATTGCCCATCAGATATTTCTACCTGGGGACAAAAGGATGCCATGCAAAATCTAAATGTTTCTTGTACCTGGTTTGTAGCTAAGAAAGGTTACTGGGCCTTCACGATGTGTCCTCAGCCTGAATCCTCCTACTTACTTAAAAGCCCTTTATCCCAAATGTCTACAGTATCAGCCATAATGATACCTTTTCATGTTCATTTGTTTAGATATGCCACACTTCTGCCTGCCGTTGGCAACCCTCCTGGACTAGGCTGCTTTTGTTAATCACATGGATGTTGTGAGTATTATGTTCACAAGTGGATGTAGAGAAGATATTTTGATTGAACTATAAATCCTCACCACATGAGCTACTCATGCTTAGCAAAAATATATTAAACCATCGTGATCTGGAGTTTCATTAATCTCAGGGATTATGCTGTTTGTTCGTTGGTTAAATACCATGGTTTCAGTATCTTCCCCTAATCATATCAACTTTTTATGAAAGAACTTTCAACACAAAGCTGTGCCCTAGAATATTTTGACATGAAGGTAGCTGTTGATCTTAATTTGCGATCATGAATTCATTTAATCTTATATGCTTTCATGTTACAGCTTTCTTAATGTTGGCAGCATGGAAGTGCTTCAAATAGCTTTGAGGCCTAGTCTCGTGTATTTGTTCACTGAAGATAAGCAGCGATTTCTGGTTTTATTTTATCTTATGAATGAAGTCTAAATAACCTCATAGTCGTACTGGCAGGACCAAGTTAAAATATGAGACGAGAAAGAGGGAGGGAAAAACAGGAAAGAAAGAAAGAAGGAAGGAAGGAAAGAAAAAGTGAATAAGTACGAGAATGCTGAAGAGAAGGGAGAGAAGAAAGAGAAGCATCTCGGGAAGGTGATTTAACTCACTCATTACTGCAGTGCTATAAGTCTCCTGCATAATAATTTATAAGCCCAGAGTTGGAAAGGGCCATCCTCCAGCCCCCAAAAGGAAGCATATGTGTGGACCTGTGTGGGCCAGTCGGTGCCACTTCTCTCCTCCCTGTGTTTGATGGTCAAAGGATGGGAAAGTTGTCAGAGCCTGGGATGACCAGAGAGCTGGGTCTTAAGTTGGCCTCCTGTATGAGTCTTCAAGTCACACAGAAAATTTTTTGCGGGGGTGGGGGGTGGGGTGGGGTGGGGGTGGGAATAAAGTTAAAAATGGAGTGAGAGGCCAGAAAGAATGGATGATGAAAATGCTTCTTTTAGTGAGAGAACATCTCAGAAAAATCCACAGAATCACAGAATTGTAGATAGCATTCTCAAAGATCATTTTAGTTTTGTCTTCATGCTTTGTAGATGGGTAAACTAAGTCCAAGAGAGGGAAGAGGCGTGCTCAAGTAAGGGACTGAGCAAAGCCAGGTATCATGGGTTCCTTCCTTACTCTCATGCTCCCCCGCCACTTTTTTTTTAAGAAACAATCATAGACAAGTCAAGACTGGTTGCACAGAATCAAATTAAATGGGGCAGAGTTTCTTTCACTGAACTCTTGAAGAAGAGCCATGCCTAGAATGAAGTTTGTTTTTCTGAGACCTTGAAAATGTGAGATTTCCAGGGCCATGCTAAACTCCCTGCCTACAGCAAATAGAAGCCACATTCCAGATGAAACCCTGGAGCCTGATACAAACTTACATTCAGAGGGCTCGTGAGTAAATGGACTCACCTTCCAAGTACCATTATTTGATTTCTGTTTGGGCAAAAAGAAAGGGACATGGAAAGGTATATAAGCTAATGACATGATTAACATGTCATCAACATGTCGAACATGATTCCATGTGTCCTCTCTCCAGGGAAGGGGTTAGATGCAACTCAAATTTCTCAATCCCTGGCAGCTTTAGTGAGTATGGGGGAAAACCCCGTGTTTTGGCAGCCTCTCTTTTCTGCAGATGGAAATAAACTCATTGGCAGCTACATGCCAAGAAGAAGAAAGGCTTGGAAACTCTTTTAGTGCTACTTAGCAAGGAGAGTTAGTACTAAAGACTGGGGACAACTTATTTCCATCTTACAGATGTGCAGTTTGTTAGCTGTGCTTGGTCCCACCCCACTGAATTAGGCTTCCACTCTTAGTAGCTTGTTGAAAGAATTGCTGGGGCTCTGCTTCGTTGCTCCTTGGCAAGCAGTTTAGTAGAATGCTTCGGTAGCAAGTGCCAAGACAGAATGCTGAGATTTAGGATTAAGTCTGCTCAAAGCCCCTCAGCTTATGTGAACTGATGCTTTTACTGATTTACTTGTTTAAAAATTATTTTCTATGGTACATTCCATTGTATTGATGGAACAAGAGCAATTATGGATTAGGGACAGTACTGCTTATTTAGTTACTTTTTGTGGTTCTCTTTTTACTGAGAGTTCTGGATCCCTAGTAACTTAAGTGGCTCACAGCCTCTCATTTCTGTGCACATCTGGGTTGCTTTCTCTTTTGTGAGACTTAACAAGATTTAAAGGGTCCAAAGGTTCTTATTCAGGAAGGTGACTGGGGATAGAGAGATTCTGAATTGCAACGTAGAATTGGGAAACGGCTATGTGGTCAGTTGAGTGAGGTGCATGAATGCACAGTTTCATTGACAATCATGAGTCTTAGCACCTTTCCCTTCCCCTCCCATTGGACTCTGGAAAGGAAGTCAGTATAGCCAGAATAAATCTGTTTCATTTTGAGACCATAACTAGACATTGCTGTTGATTTTTCTTCTCTTTGGGAACTCTTAGAGAATATTTTTGGGAACCATGCAGACTGGGCTTCTTTCAAGAGTGTCAGAATCATGAAGTTGAAATACATTCAAATATTGTTCTGTGAGGGTTAGTTCTAGATATATTGCTGCAGGATTAACAGAACTTCTTGGGGCACTTGCTTCAGTTGGCTTTGACTTTTTGTAGGGTGCTGCTCTTTGCTGGAAACAGAGAGAAGGAGGTTGGAAGAATGTTATTTCTACCATTAGTGTGCTTCAATTTCAGTATGGAGATGCATGGATGGAATGTGGGGAAGCTGAAAGAGGAAAATAAGAAAAATCCATTCCGCAAATATTTATCGAATGCTTAGTTGGTACCAGACACTGGAGATATAATAATGAACAAAACGGTCCCTGCTCTCTGGGGCATATGTTATACTAAGGGAAGAGGGAAAACAAATATGTTTCTGGTGGTGAAAAGTGCTATGCAAAAATAATTAAATGAAGGAACGAAGGTAAGAAAGAGCAAGGAAGACAAAAGAAGAGAAGGAAGGAGAAAGAAGGAAGAAAGAAAGAAAGGAAGGAGGAAGGGAAGAGAGAAAAGGCGTGAAGGAAGAAAGGGAAGAAGGAAGGAAGGGAGAGAGGGGAGGAGAGAAGGGAGGGAGGGAGGAAAGAAGGGGAAGGGAAGACAGGAAAGAAGGGAGGGAGGGAGGAAGGGAGGGAGGGAGAGGAGGAGGAAGGGAAGAGAAGGAAGGAGGGAGGCAGGGAGGAAAGAAGGAAGGAAGGAGGGAAGGGAAGAAAGAAGGGAGGGAGGGAGGAGGGACAGAAGGAAAGGGAGGAAGGAAGGGAAGGGGAAGGAGGAAGGGAGGTAAAGAGGAGGGGAGGGAAGGGAAAGAAGGAAGGAAGGAAGCAAGGAAGGGAAGGAAGGGCAGGAGGAAGAGCCAACCAAGCAGGGAAGGGGCTAGAAAATGCTGGGGGTGCTATTTTATGAATTGTGGCCAGGAAAGGCATTTCTGATGAGGGGTGTTGGGGCAGAGACCTGACAGGAGGGAGACAGCCCTGGATACGAGCTGGAAAAGGACGGGGCAGAGTGCTCAGGTGAGGATGGAGTCAGCTTCTCCCTGCAGCCCTTCCCTGAAGGCGCATCTCACTTCCCTGGCTTATTCTGATTTACAAGTGGGATATTAACATTTTTACCATAATTTTATGAAGTAGCTACTATTACCTGAGAATTATGCATAGAATGTACCTTATTAAAACAGTTGTTATTGTGGTTAAGCACTAAATTTATCTTATTTCTATTACATGGAATTTTTTTTTTTTTTTTAGAAAGCCATAAAATGTCTCCAACCCACCAAACTCTTTATGGCTTCTAAGGTATTTGTAGACACAGAAAACTATTCCTTGGGGGATGGGGATGCTTACATAAATGTAGAGTTGTTTTACTGCCCCACAATTCAGATCACTGGAGAGTATTAGTCTGAAATAAGAGCAGGTTTGCTTGGGGATAGATTTGCATCCCTGATATAACTTGAAGTTGTGCCAGCAACCCAATCCTCTCATAGCATATGATGTGGCAGAGGGAAAAGCTGGTATAGGAGGAGGCAAAAGAATGCACTGGTTTTACATTAGCCAAGTCTGGAAGCAAGCCAGGATCCATCTTGAAACCATCTAGTCAATCTGGATTGTCAGTCACTATCTACCAACCCAGAGCTACTCAATCAAGATCTTTGGGGTTGGCCTGTTGGAATAAACAGTAACGAAGCTGGCAATGTTAAGAATATGCTAAATTTAAAAAATAATGTTTTTAAACCAAAGTTATTTCAGAATCAAAGAATATATTCACAGCGACCATCAATTCTTTGAAGATTATACCCAGTTGTATCTGATTTTTCCAGGATCCCTTTGTAATGCCCATTGCAAACTTTTTTTTTTGGTAAATTTTGAGAGTTCTTTTAGGTTAAAAAGGTATTGGTTGGTGAGTTTTGTGTGACTATTTAAATATGTATATGTATGAATAAATATGTATTTTTCTCAAACTATTTCTGTGGAGGCTTAAAACACTTTTAAAGAAAGAATGAAGAAACATCAGAAATCAAATAAGAGATAATTTACTAAGAACCAGAGCTGATATCTTATATCACTTTAGGGGGACATTTTTCTTGGTTCTCCCTGCCATCCCTCCATACCCCAGACTGGGGGAGGTGCCCCTCCTTTGAGTTTCCCAAGTATGGTACCCATACCTCAATCATAGAAATCACTGCCTGTTAATTCAGTATCTTTCCATGGCTTTCTGGAAGGCTGGCCCCGTCCTTGAGCTCAAAATCACCATCAGTTTGGCTATGCCCGACATGTAATAGAATCGCCTCTGTTTATTGAATAGATAGAGGAATGAATTAGTTATTAAGATTTATGTCTGCTTCAGTACTTTCTGGTAACCAAAGTAAGAAAGAAAAATGAAATGCACTGGATTCACAGTTTCATATGCATTTAAGTCTAGAGAGAATATTACTGCGGAAGATACCGTTTTTTTTGCCTTGATGCTAAGTGCCTGAAAGTATTTACCTGATGAAACATGGTATAAAGGCAGTGAGTTTCACAAGAAATGTTATTTTCAATACTTCATAAGCTACCAGTGCCCTAGATTAAATGAAAGAATTAATGTGGCTTTTGGTAGAAGCTTATAGCTGGAGGCCAACTCCAGCTTCTAGAGATTTTGGGTCTTCATTAGCTTCTTAGCAGATTCACTGTTAGAACTTCTCTTTCCTGGATGGCAATGGGTCCATGAGCCATCTCATTTTATGCCTCTGTATTTTATTTTTGAGACTGCAACTATCTAATAGACATTCTACTAAAAGATTTATTGTGCTCACAGGCTGAGGCATTAAGTGAACTGTGTGAATTAAAAGAAAACATTCAATAGGAAACAAATTGTGAGATGCTGCAGTTAGTTTAGGTCTGGCAGCATACCCTAGCAGGCTAAGGCTTCTCCACATTCTGCAGAAACATTTGCCCTTGATGACTTATAGGCTTTACGAGAAAATTATTCTGTGAAGGCAAATGTGAATACAAAGGTGAAAATAAGCTAATGAATAACTGCTTAATTAAAAAAATATTTTTAACTGGCTTCTTCTATAAAGAGGGAACAGTGCTAAGAAGCACAAAGATGTAGTTGCTGAAGGAAAGAAGATTGATTGATTTTTGCTGTGTGTGTGTACCGGCTGAGATAGAAAAGGACAGAGAGGAAAATTAAAAATCTTTTGATCCAGTAAAAATAATTCTTTATTTAAATGTTTTTGATGGGTACATTTTCTTTTAAGTTGTATAATTAATTAGTTGAGAAAGGCAGGGAGTAGTAGTGTTCTGAATCCCAAGGCAGTCTAAGGAGAGAGTAAAGGCAACAGACATTCTCGAGCATCTACTATTTCCTAGGTATCTTGTAAAGAGTGTTAGGTAGTTTTCTTTTTCTCAAACTCTTGTGGTAATCCTGTGAGTCAAAGAGGGGGAACTGGATGAGTGAGGCTAAATAAATTGTTAAGGTCATATGAGTTAGTGTGTATATCAAAGCCAGGATTGAATCGACCTAAGTGTGCTCCAAAGCCCAGGATGCTGTTATTTTATTTTTAAGATACTTCAGTGGTTTCCTGTTTGCAAGTAAGGGACCCACAGGGGCTTCAGAGCTGTTACAAGGGGTTCGTTTAAGGGCACATCTAGCATTATCTATACACAGGAAAATATGTCTCTCTCAAATATACATATGACTCTATTTCAAAAATATGTAGCCATTTTAATTTGCCAAGTAAAAAATGTATTTAAAAACATTGCATCTAGAATATAAACAAGAGCTGAGATTTTTCTATATTTTGTGTGATGGAACTCACATGCTTAGAAGCAAACTCTGCATAGCAGATGCTCAATAAATATTTGTGCATACAAGAGTAAAATAATCATTATAGTTCTTTAAATATTACATGATTTATTTAATCAAATTTCTATTAACAGACATTTAAATTGCTGTTTTTTTTCGTAGACAACACATAATATACTACAAATTAGTCCCCATACATATATCTTTGCATCTTATAAAGAAATATTCTATTATAGCATAAATGACTAGAAGTGAACTTGCTGGTCAAAGGAATGCATAGTTTAAATTTTAGCACAATCTTTCTGAGACAGTTTGGCACCATGTATCAGTGACATTAACTCTAATACCATGTAAAATGATCTGTTTCATTTCAACCTGGCTAACATAAGTAGTTAATCTTTTCACTCTTTATAAAATATCATTAAATCCCCAAATTCAGAAGGCTTATTGCTTCCTCTAAATTTCTATTTATTCTTCATAGAAGCTTGAACAATATAGTGTAGCTTCCTTCCTCCTGAGTTGAGGGAGTACGTGTGGTGATTTTATTCAGTGAAATTAGTTTTTTTAAAAAAATCCAAATTATGAATTATATTCTTTCTTTGCATCCCTGTTCGAATGTATGGATTCAGTCTCTTGTCAAAACGTTGGTCAAAACGTGCTTAGCGGGGAGAAATAAATCTAGAATTAGTTGCACATTATTAGCAAATAGAATCTAACCACTTGATGAGAAACCATGAATACTTTGTGAAACCAAATCTAAACTTTGCAGGAGTTATCTGCTATTGAGAACGTGTGATCTCTTGTTCTAAGTCCATCTGGCCAGTTCTAATGAATACAACATGTTCATGCTGGCTGTTGAGGACGCAGAGAAGAAGCGACTGACCTTGATCTTTGTCACATAAGCAGATGTGGAGGGGAAAAATCCATGTGTAACCAACAGATCTTTCTATCTAGCAAATAAAGGAAAGAGCACTGGCCTTTTGCATAGGTTTTCAGCAGAGGATTTTAAGAATGCACGGAAGCCTGTGTTCAGTACTCTCCAAACCATGTTAGCACCTTGTATTTTCTAAAATCATGTTCTCTTCTCTCTTACGCACATATAAAAACTGTCTAAACAGTATATTCCTCTTTTTGCTTTGGTTACCAGGAGGTTTAGAACCAAATATAAATCTTACTAACTCATTCCTTCATTTATTCAATAAACAAACATGGAGACCCTGTTACATATAAGCACTGTGAAAGGACCTGGCAATTCTGAACTCAAGGACACAGTGTCAGCTTTCCAGCAAAGTGGTTAGAGTTCCAACGCTGGAAGCAATGGTTTATTGGCTCCTGGAGCCCCTTGGATGCTTGCCCTGGAAGGGGAGAGCCCAGCTTTTCCCATGGAACATAACCCTTCTCCACGAAGCTTATTAGCACTAGAAAGGAGGCAGCTCATTTTCCTCTCAGGTGTAGACAAAGACTGCTGTTGTCCAAGGGCGAAGGGCCTTTGGTGACTTGATTAGCACACAGCCTGGCCTGTGCTGATTCTCAGATGGAGACCATCAGATAGAATCTGTCGCCTCATTAGGTTGACACTCTTCCTGCCCCTTCTTGTAATCATGTCACTGGAGCACTTAATAATTTTAGGTAAATGCTGTAAGCATACACTTAGGAGGTAACCCAGGGTCAGTGGTGACAGATGCTCAAAAGGCAATTCTTTTCTCATTCCCTGTGCTGTTTAAAATATCTCATGCAAAGAGGTATAATAACTGGGCAAGTGCAAGTATTAGAAGAGCAGCATAGCAGCAATATAAGTATTGTTTCAATCTCTCGTTCAAATTTGCAGTTTTTCAAGATCAAGGAGGCAATGAAATAAATTGGTGATTGCTGTGCAATTAAAAAAGAGAGCGGAATTATTCTAGAAAAGAGAAGGCAGAGCAGAGCCCTTAAGCATTTGGTGGTATGTAATATGGACTATGTTTGTTAACTCCTCCCCATTTCCAGTGATATGTCTTGTATTGGTTCAATATAAGGAATTAGGTTAGACTATAAGAAGAACTTCCTAGACACTGGAAAAGCCCAGAGTAGGAAGTAGGAAAAGATGGCTCACCTACCCCCCCCTTCTATTTCAATAGGAGGTAGTTACTTTCTTTCTGGAAATTGGATTCAAGAAGTGGCTTATTGGAACTGGGCATGGCAGCCTGTAATCCCAGCACTTTGGGAAGCTGAGGTGGGTGGATTGTTGAGCCCAGGAGTTTGAGACAAGCTTGGGCAACATAGCAAGACCCTGTCTCTACAAAACATAAAAAAAATTAGCCAGGCATGGTGACCTGTACCTGTAGTCCCAGCTACTTGGGATGCTGAGGTGGAAGGATCACCTGAGCCCAGAAAGCCAAGGCTGTGGTCAGCCGTGATCATCATGGTCATGCCACTGCATGCTAGCCTGGGTGGTTGAGTGAGACCTCCAACTCAAAAAAAAAAAAAAAAAAAAAGGTGGTTGATTGGACTGATATCAGGCTGTGTGCGAACTCATAAAAGTACATCACCTGCTCTCCAAGGACCATGTGGCTGTGGCCGGAATTAGACAGTAGTTCTGGATTTCCTAGATAACACGGTGTGGTAGGGAGAGACTGAGGACAGTAACCATTTGACTTGCTGCCTGCATGTAACACCATCTTCTCTTGGGTCAGTGATGGGGAGGCCAAGCAGTGAGTGAGCTTGTGATTCAGTGCTTCACAGGATGTGGGCTCCCCTTATAGAACCAAAATGTGGGGCGTATCTTCAGGGCAGAACTGGTTGGAGGCAGCAGGGTGACAAGCCTTCTTTCTGTCCCCATGGTTCTCTGACATTGATTAGTATCATTTCTTTGATGTGTGAGGCCCAGGGAAGGTAAACAGGAGAAGTTCAATGGACAGCTGATTTGAACAGGAATCAGGGGTGTCCAGCCAGGGGACAGGCTGCTGAGCCCTTGGTCCTCAGGGACTCAGCTAGATCTGACTCACACCTGATGGGCCATGAGGGCCAATGTCCCGCCCATACTCTTAGGTTCCAATAACTTAAAACTAATCCTTGCTTTTAGACTACTTCTGTAGCATTGGTGTTTTATTCCCCATACTGTCTGAAATAAGGTTTTTCCTCACTTTTGTGAGTGGGTGACCAAGAAAATGCCATTTTGGAATCTGTAACATGTTAGTTTAGTGAAATCCAACATCGTAGTACAAATTCTTTCTCTATTCTTGAATTTCATTTTTTTTCAAAAGGAGCTCTTTCTCCATTTGCCCTATCTTTGATCATGAGCTAAGCATAAAATGAGAGAGAACTGCAGTCTGCAAAAATAAACACTGTAGAAGTGATGGCCAAAACATAAAGGAAACTATGCTGTCAGTTTCCGTCCTGCAAATTTAATTTTATTTATGGAAACAAATATGTGTTTGGTACCTACTTTGTGCTATTGGTACTGGTGCATAGCAATAAAATAAAGTTCCTGTCCTCATGGGGCTTGCCTTCTATGACGGAGACCAACAAATAAGCAATGCAAGTAATATTAAGTGATGAAAAAAGAAATAGAACAGAGTAAGTGGATAGTGACCAGGAAGGTAGTGTTGTTTTAGATAAGCTGGTTGGGGTAAGCCTTTCTGACTCAGTGACATTTGGGCAGAGAGTTGAATAAATCTAGGGAGTAAGCCATGTGACTATCTGGGGTGCAATCATGCCAGGAATGGAAACAGTGTGTGCAAAGGTCCTGGGGCAGGGCCAAAATGCATGTCCACATTGAGTAGGGAGGAGAGAGAGGTCAGAGAGGTAGCCAGGGTTTGTTATGTTGACTTGCCATGAAAGGAAGAAGGCTTGCTGTCCCCTGTCCTGCAGTTTTTGAGCACTTTTGCATGACCAGTCAAGTCATAACTGTCTCAAAAACCTTGTTGAACACGTTTGCTGGTTTAATTGCACAGACATGTTGGCCCTGACAGTCCATCAATAAAGGAATTTAAAGGGAATGTGCAAAGGAATTTAAATTTCTGCAATAAGTTCATAAGGCTTATCACCAGAGACTTCATTTTATTTGGATGTTGTCTTTTAAATGAATAAATAAGCTGATCAGAGGCTTTTTGCCTATGTATTAAATAGTAATACACGAACTAGGTAGAAATGCAAATATTATAAAAAGTTATTTAGTGAAAGTAGGTCTCTTGTGTCTCCCAATACTTCTTTCTAGAAGCAACTATTGTTAGCAGATTGTTGGGTACATTTCTAGAACTCCTCTCCCTATAAAAAGTACACTCGGTAGCTCAGCCTATAATCCCGCGCCTTTGGGATGCTGAGGTGATTGGATTGCCTGAGCCCGTGGGTTCGAGACCCGCCTGGGCAGCGAGACCTCATCTCTACAATAAATCAAAAATCAGCCGGGCGTGGTAGCACATGCCTGTAATTCTGGCTACTTGGAAGGCTGTGGCGGAAGGATCGCTGGAGCCCAGCAGGTCGAGGCTGCGGTGGCCGGGAGCGGCCACCGCACTCCAGTCTGGGCGACAGAGTGAGACTCCAACTCAAAAAAAAAAAAAGCACAGTGGTGACTCTACACATTACAGATCTTGGAGCTCGTCTATGCCAGTAAATATGGAGTTGCCCGGTTCTTGTTAACATTCAGCTGTATGTGAAGATCACAATTTAGTCACTCCCTCATTGATGGATGTTAAGATTTTTGTATCTTTTGCTATAACAGTCAATACTCTGATGAAAACCCTTGTACAGCCGGGCTCGGTGGCTCAGCCTGTAATCCCGTGCTTTGCGAGGCTGAGGTGAGTGAATTGCCTGAGCCTGCGGGTTCGAGACCCGCCTGGGCAACTTGGCAAGACACCATCTCTACAATAAATAAAAAAAAATTAAGCCGGGCTCGGTGGCTCAGCCTGTAATCCCGCGCCTTGGGAGACTGAGGTGAGTGAATTGCCTGAGTCCGTGGGTTCGAGACCCACCTGGGCAACTTGGCCAGCCCTCATCTCTACAATCAATCAAAAAATTGGCCGGGCGTGGTAGCAGCGTGCCTGTAGCTCCAGTTACTTGGAAGGCTGAGGCGGAAGGATCGCTGGAGCCCAGCAGGTCGAGGCTGCGGTGACCGGGAGCAGTCACGCACTCCAGTCTGGGCGACAGAGTGAGACTCCAACTCAAAAAAAAAAAAAAAAAAAAAAAAATCAGCCGGGCGTGGTAGCACATGCCTGTAGTTCCGGCTACTCGGAAGGCTGAGCGGAAGGATTGGCTGGAGCTCAGCAGGTCGAGGCTGCGGTGGCCAGGAGCGTGCCACTGCACTCCAATCTGGGCAACACAGTGAGACTCCAACTCAAAAAAAAAAAAAAAAAAAAAAAGAAAACCCTTGTACAGTCTTCTTTTTGTACATTATTAGATGTATCAATAGAAAAATTTCTGAAATGAATTGGAGGCCAAAGGAAACTGTATATTTTAAATTTTGATAGATATTGCCAAATTGTATCTACACCCCACCATGACTGTGTCCCATTTTCTCATATTCTCACCAACATGGAGTGTTATTGTTCATTTGTATTTGCAATATAACAGAAAAATTCTATTTTATTGTAGTTTCATTTGCATTTCTCTCCAGTGAAGCTGAATTCAGTATTGTCAATATTGTCAATGGACAATATTGTATTTTGGTGAAGGAATGTTGTCTGTGTTACCCTGATTCTTTGTCATTTGTTGTGACCTCTTGAAAAATCTAATATATGGTTAATTTTATAGATAGTCCCATGTGCTTTTTAAAAAAAGGTAAGGACATGAATTCTGTTCATAAGGAGTAGGATTTTATAAGTATTTTTTTAGCTGAATCATATTGGTCAGGTTGATCACACCATTTGTAGCCTGTGGATTTTCCACTCTGACTGTGGATTTTTTCATCTGCCCCTAGAGTTTTCAGCTTTCTCTTTCTATTTTTTCTTGAGTTGGAGTCTCACTCTGTCGCCCAGACTGGAGTGCGGTGGCGGCTCCCGGCTACCACAGCCTTGACCTGCTGGGCTCCGGTGATCCTTCCGCCTCAGCCTTTCGAGTAGCCGGAATTACAGGTGCGTGCTACCACACCTGGCTGATTTTTTGATTTATTGTAGAGATGGGGGTCTCGCCTGCCCAGGTGGTCTCGAACCCGCGGGCTCAGGCAATCCACTCACCTCAGCCTCCCAAAGGCGTGGGATTACAGGCCGAGCCACCGAGCCTGGTTTAAATTGTTCCTTTTTATCTCTGATATCAATATTGCTATGCCAGCTTTAAAAAAAAAACAAACACAAAAGTTGTTTGGTGTTTTTAATATTCTTTATTCTTTATATATTTTGTGTCATTGTGTTCTAGAAATGTCTTTTGAAAATCATATACTGATGAATCAGATTTGTTTATTTATTTATTTAATTAATTAATTTATTTTTTTAGTCGGAGTCTCACTCTGTCGCCCAGACTGGAGTGCAGTGGCCGCTCCCAGTCACCGCAGCTTCGGCCTGCTGGACTCTGGCGATCCTTCCGCCTCAGCCTTCCAAGTAGCTGGAACTACAAGCACATGCTACCACGCCCGGCTAAATTTTTTTTTATTTTTTTGATTTGTTATAGAGATGAGGTCTCGCCAAGTTGCCCAGGCGGGTCTCGAACCCGTGGGCTCAGGCAATCCTACTCACCTCAGCCTCCCAAAGCGCGGGATTACAGGCTAAACCACCAAGCCTGGCTGATGAATCAGATTTGTAAACCCAGTTAGCATTTTGTATGCTAAGTGAATTTCATATGTCCATAGTTTTGAATTACTGATATATTTGAATTTATTTCTGCCATGTTATTTTGTATTCATTATATAAAATCTTTCTTTTTTGCTATTAAAAAATGTTCTGCCTTCTGTTGGATTATCAAGTTTTCTCTTACTTTTCCTCTTCCCTATACCTAATTGGAAGCTGTGTTAGTTTCCTAGGGCTGCTGTAACAAAGTAATACAGATTTGGTGACTCAGAACAATGGAAATGTATTGTTTCATAGATCTGGAAGCTAGAAATCTGATATCAAGGTGTCAGCAGGGCCATGCTTCCTCTAAAGCCTGTAGAGAAACTGTTCTTTGCCTCATTCTAGCTTCTGGCGGCTTGCTGGCAGTCTTTGGCATTCCTTGGTTTGTAGCTGCCTACCTCTATTCTTGTCTGCACAGTGAGTTAGCAGCTGCTGGAGAGAAAACAGTGCTGATCTGGAATTGTCATAGCCATACAGTTGTAATCGTTAACTAACATCTTTACATCCCGCTTGGTCTGTTATGATTCACCTTACAGACTTCTCTATATGCAACCCTAATGCATGTTAGAAACCTCTGGACAGTCTTTAAAAATTACTCTTAGCTGGGCTTGGTGGCTCAGCCTGTAATGCCGCGCTTTGGGAGGCTGAGGTGAGTGGATTGCCTGAGCCCGCGGGTTTGAGACCCGTCTGGGCAACTTGGCGAGACCTCATCTCTACAATAAAATCAAAAAATCAGTTGGGCATGGTAGCGCATGACTGTAATTCCGGCTACTCGGAAGGCTGAGGCGGGAAGGATCGCCAGAGCCCAGCAGGTCAAGGCTGCAGTGGCCTGGAGCGGCCACTGCACTCCAGTCTGGGCGACAGAGTGAGACTCCAACTCAAAAAAAAAAAAAGTACCCTTGATTGAATTGCAGGTTATTGGTAAGCTGCCTGGGATATGAGTGAAAGAAGTTAGGAGGGAGAAGGGGATTGGAGGGTGGCAGCCAGATATTACATTAGAAAACAATCCTTAAAACTCAACTTTTGCCCCTTTCTTTCATGTTTATTGTACACAATGTTTATCAATCCCTTTCCCCATACCTTTTTCTTATTTCCTGTTCTTTTTTTTTTTAAGAGATAGGGTCTCACTATGTTGCCCAGGCTGGTTGAAAATTCCTGGGCTCAAGTGATACTCCAGCATCGGCTTCCTAAGTAGCTGGGTCTACAGGTGTGCACAGCACCTGGCTTACTGCCTCCTTTTGGACTAACTAAATATTTTTTAATCTACTTTTTTTCTTCTTTACCTGACTATAAGCTCCATATCTTAATTATATTATTTGGGGACTATCTTTGTTTTTAAAAATTAATAAACTTTCTACTTTAAATTAGTTATAGGTATATAGAAAAGTTGAAAAGGTAACTCCCATGCAAGCTCCCATGTAACCCACACCTAGTTTCTACTATTATTAACATCTTACACTAGTATGGTACATCTCTCACAGTTAATGATCCAATAATAATATATTATTGTTTACTAACATCCGTATGTATTTAGATTTTCTTAGTTATTCCCTTCTGTACTTTATCTGTCCCAGGATCCCATCTAGGATACCACATTACATTTATGGACTACCCTGATTTTATATTCATAAATCCATTTATTTCCCAGCAAATTTAACTTAATTGGTAGCTTTCTATTGTATAAAACAGGACCATGAACACACTTTAATTCCTCTTTGTTTTGCCTTCCTAACTTCTTGGCTAGTGGTATGTAAATTTTGGTTCCAACTTGTTTTCAGGACTATAAATAACAATGGGTTTATGATCTGTACAAGGATCTTCAATACTGGCAGTTTTCCTTGATCTTCCTGTGCTGAGGATGTGGGGAAAAATTGCAAGACTGCACCACCAAGCTTTGGCTGTCCTATTTGAAAAGTTTAGAAATTATGTTCTAAAATTACAAAGTGATGCAAGAAGAAAAAAAATCACCCTACCCTCACCCCAAAAGAATGGCACAGGAAATTAACTGTGTGTGACGATACCTTGTCTCTTCAATCTCAGCAGTTCTAGACTGAGGTCTCTCCTTCCAGTCATCTCTTTTGAGGAGCATAAAGACAGAGTCAGCACGAGAGGCAGTAAATACCCCCCCAGAGTTTAATTGTTTTTTAAATTGCAATTATAACTAATTAAATGCTAAGATGTGAACAGCTGCACAAGGATATTGAACAGATTTCTTAGCATCATCTCCACTTTTGGTATTACTTTTAAAAGGCTAGCTTATGGTAATAGTGAGGGATTATTTTAAGTCTCACATCAGAAATGGAAAACCAACCTGGAAATTGACAAAACTAGATTTCCCTGGTTTTACTGTCTAAGCCACTCATTGTCCCTTCAGCCAGTGGGCAGTCACACACCCAGCATGACTAGGTGCCTAACAGTGGTCAGCAGGCCCTGAGAAGGGGAGATCAGTTCAACTTGGGCAAAGAGGGATTCTTTCATTCAACAGGCATCTAATAAGCTTTGACTGTGTACCCATCACCGTGTTAGAACAGGAACCCCAGGGTGAATTTTAAGTTATGACTTCTGCCTCAAAGGAGCTCAGAGTATGACAGGGGAAATTGACTGGTTTGTCAGTGGCTGGAGTCTGTTACAGGGGTGGCAAACTATGGCCCATGAGCCAAATCCAGCCTTCCACCTGTTTCTGTATGACTCAGGAGCTAAGAATAATCTTTACAGAGCAGAAAGGAAACAGTGATGGGGATGGGGTTTCCTGACTGCTTTTTTTTTTTTTTTTTTTTGATATTTCTGGCTAAAGTGGAAACTCTTTCTGGCCCTTTAGATAAAGGACTAGTCTTTGGTGGGTTAGAGTCATGGAATATTCATGAGCCTACAGGAACATGGAGGGACAGTTAAATCCACCATCTGTGGTACTGATTTTGATTTTGAGAAGCCCACTTTAAAAACAGAGCTTCTCAAAGTTTTCAAATGAGGCTGGGCACACTGGCTCACACCCGTAATCCTGGTACTTTGGAGAAATAAGAGAAGTCACCCCAGAAGAGAAGGGACTATAGTAACAAACATCTGATTTCTTTTTCACTTGTATGCCTTCAGATATACCAGCTTTCATGTCTTCCACCCCTGAATTTTATCTTCTTTGAAGATTTAGTTGTTCTTTCAACTATTCGTTATAAAACATGGTGTCAACTGCTCTACTTGTCACTGTCTATTGGTAGTGTTCCTCTTTGCCTTTTTTTTTTAAAGCATGGTTTGTTAAAATGGAATCTATGGATGGGGCTTCAGGGCTTCTGAGAACCCTTTAAATTGAAAGCGAACAGATCCATATGTGTATTTTTCTTAAAAGGGGGAGGTTTATGTCTTTCTTTAGATTCTTTAAGAGGCCTATCATTTGAAAATTTTTTTTTAGTTGGAGTCTCACTTTGTAGCCCAGGTTGAAATGCAGTGATCCTTCTGCCTATCTCCTGAGTAACTGGGACGACAGGTGCACATCACCACACCCAGCTAATTTTTAAATTTTTGTAAAGAAGAGATCTTGCTCTGTTGCCTAGGCTGGTCTTGAACTCCTGGACTCAAGCAGTCCTCTTGCTTTGGTCTCACAAAGTACCAGGATTACGGGTGTGAGCCAGTGTGCCTAGCCTCATTTGAAAACTTTGAGAAGCTCTGTTTTTAAAGTGGGCTTCTCAAAATCAAAATCAGTACCACAGATGGTGGATTCTGACTAGTGCGGAATTGAGCAGAGGGATTATGACTTCCCTTCTGTTAGTCCTGGTCAGGTTTCCAATAGCTTCATTCACTGATTGGACATTTAGTGGGAAACTCCTCTCCAAGTACTGTCCTGTGTGCTTGGACTATAGGTGCAGCTGCTGTCTTTAGGAGTTACAAGGGATATCACAGGATATTCACCTGGACGCTCAAGAGAGCAGGGTTCTAGAGAAAGATTAAGGTACTGAAAAAGGGGTGAGAGAAAAGAGAAGCGCAGTGCAATGCATTGGGGTGCTTCATTGTGCTGACACCTTCCGAAAAGCCTGAAGAACAACGTCCACCTCTTCTGTGACTTCTGCAAGAAGGTTGCAAGGAGAGACCAGCCTCCCTCCCATCTCCCTTTTCATACTGGTAAAGCTTTGGCCCATGAGGAGCTAACATTATGTTATCTCCCTTCAAGTTGGCATCCTCTGCTCCCTCAGGGACTGCTTAGGAAGCACCATGGTGTGGTATTCTGTTCAACCCCCAAACAAAGGCAGAACCTAGTGAAAGTGGGAGTACCAATCAAAATAAAGTGAAATAAGTGTAGTGCTTTAAGGAGTTTGGGGTATACAAGGTTTGTTTCTAGTAGTAGGGGAGGCAGACCCCTAAAGAAGTATCAGGTGACAATATGGGGGCAATGACCTTCTGGGCAGAGAAAACACATGACCAAAGGTGAATATGCAAGATGATAGGGTTTGCAAACCATGGAGGGGAAGAAGACAGTCCTGCTGAGACTGTGTATTCATCCTCCCATCTGTGCATGCATCTGACATCTGTTAACCTCCTATTCTGTGTCAATGGTGATAGAATGAGTAAACAAAAACAGACATGGTCCCTTTCCTCTAGGAGCTTAAAATCCAGTGCAGGAGACAGATATTAATCCCATAATCATATTAGCACATGTAAAATTGCAGTGGTGAGAAGTGCTCATAGGAGAATGAAGCGCACACTGTGCTGTGAGAGCCCGAATGAAGCACACACTGTGCTGTGAGAGCCTTGATTAGGTGGAGTTAGACTTTGTAGGGAGGCTGCAGAAGGCTCTCAAGTCAGAGTGTCTCGTGCACTGAGATAGGAAGGATGTGTGTGAGTTAAGAGGAAGGGAGGAAAGACTCTAGGTCATGGGACACCGTATCTAAAGGCTCTGCAGCTGGGTGGAACATGGCTTAATATGAACCCCAGAGAGACGGCTAGTGTGCCAACAGAACATTTGGGGGAAAGGCCAGACAGGGGCGAGGCAGTAGGCCAGCACCATGCCAGGCAGCGTGAGAGAGGAGCAGTGGAAATCTTTTGGAAGCATTTTTGTAGGTCAGTGTTGTAATCAAGTTAGAGATAATTTGGAAGGCCCAGTCAAGAGGATTCCCAGATATTGAAGATCCTCTCAGCTTTAGACTGTCTTGCCTGGATTATGGCTATTGGGGCCACTCCTGGGGAACTCCACATACTAACAGCCCCAAGGATATGTGAAGGAAAAGCAACTCTGGGAACACTCTTGTAGTAACAAACAATAGATGTGAAGAAGCTGTGGAGCTAGAAGACCATCATACTTATCTGCTAAAGCATTTTCCAAACACTATGGAGTCTTTTCTAAATTATTATTATTTTTTTCTAGCAAAATTGTCAGATATGGCAAGAAACTTGAGGTTACACATGGAAAGTTCTAGAACTGAATGGAGAATACAGGCCCCCTTCTGAGGCCTCAGCTCTCCAGTGGAATTGCTGGTGATGATCTGATGAAAGGCTCCCTCCAACACAGTCTTGTGTTAAAACTCCAGGATAGAAGATGTATAACCCCAGGTTCGCAGTGGTTCTCCCAGAGGATTGGCTTAAATTCTCTTTGTTCCTTACTATGCCCAAGAACCCATTGCTTACTCTGCTTCTATGAGGTTTAGAGATAGTTGTATGGCAAAAAAACCTCTACACATTCAAAATAACAACAGCCAAAATGAAACAAAAAGCAAAGTAGAAACCCCACGGTGAAGCAATTTCAGTCTATTATCAGTCCAACTACCAAGAGCTATTATCAGTCCAACTACCAAGCTACCTTTGTCTGTGATAAACAGAATAATCCAAGTCATTAACCCAGGAGAAGGTATCTCCAAAGGGCAGGTTTTCTGTCTCTTGAAAATCTTAAAGAGGAATTTAAATTAATTCTTGTTTGACAGGAATTTATTTATGTATTGTGATTACTGCCAATCAGAGCAAATTGTGTGATGCCTAAGTGTGACTGCAGCAAGCTCTGGTATTGGGTAGGCAGACTTGTCTGATTACAGATTTATGCATATGAGCCAGTGTGTTTGTGTTTTGAGGGTATATATATAGCTGAAGGAGGCTATGGTCATATGCTCTGAACTATGGGTTGTTTCAATTCTTCTTGTTTTCAGGATATCTCAAGATGACTGCAGGAGCTGATCTCTCTTGACCCATTTGCCTGTCAGTGCAATATGCAAGAAATCATAGGGGATATCCATTCTAGCGCTTCCTGTTTGCTGGAATGCTCTGCATTTTCCTTTCTGAACTGAGCAGCTGCATGTGAAAATTGATTTAACATGTCAAATCTTGGATATTCCTTCTAAAAGCTTTTAGATGAACCCTTGCTTAGTAATTCTAAACTGTGTTACATCTTCCCAAGGAAAAGAAATGTGGGGCTTCACAGTTGGATTTGGACAAATTGGAAGCTTTTAGGAAAGAGTCATAAAAGTGATTAAAGGCTAGAGGGAGTGATTGAACAGAGATTAAAAGAGTGGAATTTGGATCTTTGCCAAACTACAGATGTAGGGGGAGCAGAAGGCAAAATACTTCAAGAATGATAAAACGTTGGGGAAGGAAGAAGTGCTGTTTTAAGGCTCTTAACCTCTTTTTAGATTAAGGACCTGAAAAGGTCATGGGCATAGACCTTTTGCAAATCCAATAATAGCTCTGAACCCTCTCTTTAGAAGAATGTTGAGACTCACTCACTCTTGGCCTGTCTCTCTCACACTCTAGTCTCTAGACATGTGGTATTACCATACTTGTCTGAAATGGCCAGCTCTTTTGATTTTTCAAGAAAAGTTAAAAATACAGATTTTTATGTGAATTTTTTTACTAAAAAAACCCAGTATTGGCCAAATTAAATACCTCTGTGGTCTACGTGAGCTTCCAGATTGCCAGTTTGCTTCCTCTTGGAGTGCTGAGGAAGGCTGGATGCAATTGCTGGCATATACAAAAGGAGTGCTGGGCTGACTTGTAGAGTAGGATTATGGGATGGTGGCCAACACGTATGCTGCTGACCTTCTGCAGCCAGCAGCCTTACTGAGCAAACTGTAGAAACCAAATATATAACTTGGGAGGGTGAGAGATGCCATGGAAAGGTAGAGGGGGCTGTGTGACAGACTACCAAGGAGAACTAATTTAAGGGGAAAGGGACGTGGAGGGGCCTCCGAGAAAGCAGTTAAACTGAGACCTGAAAGATACGTAGAACATGGACAGGGAAGGGAGAAGGAAGAACATTCTGGGCATTCAGAGTTAAGCAAGAAGTACCCGTGAGCTAGAAGGAACTTGAGAAACTATGTGCCTTCATATGTTATTGTCTTCATTTTATAGGTAAAAACAAAGCTCAAACCAAAAACTAAGGCTCAGGAAGTAAGATTTCCATGAATTAATTTTGTGTGTGATTTTGATATGCTGCCTTTCCCATTCTTAGCTTATTCCACATAAATTAGTTTCCTCTAGTACTCAGCCTAACTCCTACACACACACACACACACACACACACACACACACACACACACACACACACACACACACACACGTGTTGTCTGCATGGTCATTGCTGATCCTATTCATTTTAGTTGCTTTTTCAAACATTCAAGTTACAGTTTTTAAAATAACTACTGAAGGAAATTCCCTACAGGAGGTACAAAGGAAGAACCTGCCTTTGAGGGGTCTGTATTCTAAGAGGCCAGCGAAGACTTGCACACAATTCACTAGAATGTATCACATGCAACATAGAGCAGGTTTCACAATTAAATTGTTTTTTCACTCCTCCCTTGTGCTTTACTTCCCATATGTAACCTCCTCTGTCCCTGATTATAGGAGAACAGGAGTAGATCTTGAACTTTCCTTCATATCATTATGTCCTCAGAAAATATCCATGGGTCAATCTTGCTTTCTTTCTCTTCATGTAACCTCTAAAGAGCTTATAAGAGCCTTGTGATCTCCATCCCTGGTCCTGCTCCATAGAGATTACCTTCCTCTCTCTCTTATGATAGCTGTTTCTTTTCTAAATAATGTGTGTTTCTTGTCTCATTAGGTTTAAATGATATCCAAGACTTTTTATTATATCAAAGGGCTCTGGTTAAATTAATAGTAACTCTTCACATTATTATAATTCTGCAGCTTTGTCCCTGATCACCCAACGATGTGCTGTGTTCACATACCCATTTCTTGTGTAGCTTCTCATTGTACCTGGAGGTTATTATTGCTTGAGCACATGTAAAAAATTATTGCTGTAAGCAGCCTGGAGCCCTGAGTCCTCTTGCTTTAACGTGACCCGGTTGTGCTGTATGCTTGCTGTGAAGTTGATGTGCTGGTATTCCCCTTTGTGGTGGTTCTTTTCTCTAAACTTTTTTTTTTTTTTTGAGTTGGAGTCTCACTCTGTCACCCAGACTGGAGTGCAGTGGCCGCTCCCGGTCACCACAGCCTCGACCTGCTGGGCTCCGGCGATCCTTCCGCCTCAGCCTTCCAAGTGACTGGAACTACAGGCGCGCGCTACCACGCCCAGCTCATTTTGATCTATTGTAGAGATGAGGTCTCGCCAAGTTGCCCAGGCGGGTCTCAAACCCGCGGGTTCAGGCAATCCTCTCACTTCAGCCTTCCAAAGACGCGGGATTTGTTTCCTGGATGCTCTCCCATCCTCTTTCTTTGTTTACTCTTTTGTTTTGCTGGTACCCATCCTCTGCTTTTTTTCTGTGTATCTTTTAATAGGAAGCCAAGTTCTTGAGCCCCTGCATATCTAAAAATATCTTTAATTCTGTGCCAGAAAAACCATCTCTCAAGTGCGGGATTAGGATTTTGCATTTTTCATGCTTTCCTATATTTGTGGCTATGGAAAAGTCTGATGTCATTTTGGTTCCTGATCTTTAAACTGTGACCTTTTTTCTCCTTCTCTGGAAACTTATCTTTTTCTGTGGTTCTGAAATATCACACTGATGTGCTTTTTTTTTTTTCATTCATTTTGTTGGGACTTCTCTGAGCCCTTTCAACCTGGAGACTCATATACTTTAGTTATGGGAATTTAAGCAAAATTATTTCGTTAACTATTCTTCCCCTTATGTTTTTCTTCCCTTTGGTTGTTTCTAGAACCCCAGTTGACTCAGGCACTGATCTTCTGTGCCTTTCTCCAGCTCTGTCTCACACCTCGTCCTACTGCTTCATTTTGCCTGATGCTTTTGAGTCCAGAAAACCCTCTAGTTAAATTTTTCCTAATCTTCTGTAGGTTCAATGCCTTGCTATGTAGGGCTGGGAGAGGCTTTGGAGGTCTAAACTGCTCTGTCTACTGTTTAAAAATCACTCTGTTTGCAACCTGAGGTTCACCTTTACCTTCTTGCTACCCGGTGTCTTTGGGTGCTGAACTCAGGGATTCTGTAGAACAAGTTTGTTTCTTGTTGGTTTCTTGTTAACAAGCTGTTGGCAGGGCAAGGAATATCATAAGCGAAGTTAGTAACTATTTGTCCTTCTGCTTTCTGTTTTCCAAAGTCTTCTGTAATAATTTTCTTCTTGTCCTCTTAATTTTGATAGAGAAAAATTTAAGAGTATTAACCAACATTCTTTGTAGTGGGGATTCGGGGAGGGAAGGACGGGAGTGTGAATTACTGGTATGCCGTTTTTAATAGGACATCTTCCTATTTTCTGATCAGATTACCTCTTTGTTCTTCAGGACTTTAATTCATCTATTTTTATTTTCTCATTTTTTTTTTTACAGTCTCTTTACCACTGACTCCTTCCTCCCATCCTGCAAACATATTCAAATCTTCTCTTCTACACCTGACAGTAATTATCCTTCAACCATTGTGTTTGACTTCTCCTTTCTTTTTTTTTTTTTTTTTTTCGTTTTTTTTTTTTGAGTTGGAGTCTCACTCTGTAGCCCAGGCTGGAGTGCAGTGACCGCTCCCGGTCACCGCAGCCTTGACCTGCTGGGCTCCCGCGATCCTTCCACCTCAGCCTTCCAAGTAGCTGGAACTATAGGTGCGTGCTACCACGCTAATTTTTTTTTTTTTTTGAGTTGGAGTCTCACTCCACCAGCTAATTTTTTTTTTAATTTTTTTTTTTTATTGTAGAGATGAAGTCTCACCAAGTTGCCCAGGCGGGTCTCAAACCCGTGGGCTCAGGCAATTCACTCACCTCAGCCTCCCAAAGCGTGGGATTATAGGCTGAGCTACCGTCCACATTAAAAAATAGCTTAACGTTGTTTCCAGTGTCTTTGACCCACACTCTGACTCCTCCCCCCCTTTATTGCTACTACTCTTTGAAAAATCACTGATTCCCCAATTTAATGATCACTGTCAGTCTTCCTCTTCAGCCTTCACTCTGTCACTGTGGATCCTTGACCTTGATCCTTCCTGGAGCTTCCTGATCCCAGCTGTCCTTCTCTTCCTCTAGCCATCCCTAAGTTTCTGGGAGATTCTTTATCTGCTCTCTCCCAAATAAATGCATCCCAAGGATCTACTGTGGGGTCCCCCCTCTCTTTTGAAATAAACACATCCATTTCCACATGCACAGCTATTACCTTTAAGTAGGAGTCCTGGATCTGCACTGTAAGCCTTTTCTCTTTGGATCCATTTGAATTCTTACAATACCTGTTGGGGATATTTACACAAAGGTCTTGCTGAGACTTCAAGTCCACACGTCTAAAACCTATTCAGTTTTATCAGCCACAGCCTGTTCTTCCTCTTGGGTTCTACATTTTTGTTAATGGTGTCAGTGCCATCAGACTTATTCAAGTAAAATCCTGAGGGTCATTTCTTACCTACAACTTTTTCTCACTCCCAGAATCATTAGTTAACAAAGTTCTGCCACTTTTATCCTCGTGCTTTCTAGGAACCTGTTTCCTGCCTTTTGGTTCCATTATTGCCGCCCTTGCTTCAGACTCCATCACCTATTGTTTGCATTATTTTAAAACAGTCTAACTGTTTTTCCACCCTACTTATCTTCTCGATCCTGTTCATTTTCTATACAAGTGGCTCTCTGTTTCATGGTGGGCAGGTCTATGAAAACTTAGCTCTAAAGTCCAGGGAAGCTGAGAGGCTGAAGTAAGAGGCTGATATATTCCGTTTTTCAGAAATAAACATTTAGTAGGGACTTAGGTATAAAAGTTGTGTCTGTGTCTCGGGCACCACAAAATTGTGTATTCTGGTAATTCCATTACCCCTCAAACCCTGGGTTTATATACCATAGGGAAAAGGTGACTCAGAAGGGAGGTGAAGGAACAATTGAAGTAGGATAACAAGGGTGTTTGACCTAAGGGCAGGATTCACAGTAAGTACCTGCTCTTATATACGAAACAATAAACGGGAAACCTTAAAGTCTTTCCTGGAACAGGGATTAATCAGAAGTCAACATGGCAGATTAGCAATCAAGATGGAGTTACTTTGGGCTCCACACTCACTCCCAAATGCAAATCAAGAGACATCAAAATAAGCTTGGGATTTTTTTTTTTTTTTTGAGTTGGAGTCTCACTCTGTCATCCAGGCTGGAGTGCAGTGGCGTGCTCATGGCCACCCACAGCCTTGCCTTTCGGGGCTCAGGAGATCCTTCTGCCTCAGCCTTCCAAGTAGCTGGAACTACTGGCATGTACCACCACACCCGGCTAATTTTTTGATTTATTGTAGAGAAGAGGCCTTGCCAAGTTGTTCAGGCTGGTTTGGACCCGTGGGCTCAGACAATCCTCTTGCCTCTGCCTCCCAAAGTGCTGGGATTACAGGCATGGGATTTTTAAAAATTGTATATCTCTGTACACTGCCCCCAATGATTGTGATTAATTAGATTTGGAAGAGATACAGGAATCTGAATTTGGAAAATACTTCACAGTGAATAATGCAAATCTAGGAAATATTTACTAAATGAATCCTTTATATAGTTTTTATGGATATATGGTTTTCATGAATAATACATATAACTATCTTTCTCTTTCCTTTCTATATAATTATGGACTAGAAGGATAGTCATCAAATGAAAGTGTTTATTTCTGGTAAAGACATAAAAAGAGGACTCAAGGTATAGTTTATTTCTTATTTATTTATTTTGTTTTAAAGATGTGGGGTACAATTCAGGATTAGGTATACAAGTGGTCATCGTACAGGTAAAGTTTGGCACTCCCTTTGGTCCCCACTTTGCCTGATTTGAGATCAGGTACCTTTATTGATGTTATGTGTCTCCCCCCACCTTTCCTGGCAATTCCCCACTATTGCCAATCCCTTTCTTATAGTATTATAATAAATATTTAGGGTCCACTTATGAGTGAGTATACGTGGTACTCAGTTCATTGTTTCTGTGATGGATCACTGAATTATAAACTGTAAACTCATCCAAGTTGCTACGAAGTCCATAATTTTGTCTTTCTTTATGGCTACATAATATTCCATCGTGTATATGTACCACAGTTTAAAAATCTTGTCCAGTTTTGATGGGCTGCATGGTTGGTTCCATGTTTTTGCTATTGTGAATAATTGTGCAAAAACGTGTGTGCAGGGATCTTTTTTATAGAATGATTTGAGTTATTCTGGTTATATTCTCAGAAGGGGATTGCTGGGTCTTATGGAAGGTTGAGTTTTAGATCTTTCACGAAATGTCACACTGTTTTCCACAGAGGTAGTTCTAGTTTGCACTCCCACCAACAGTGTAGAAGTGTTTCCTTTTTACCACATCCTATCTGTTGTTTTTTGAGTTATTGATGATGGCCATCCTGACTGAAGTTAGGTGGTATCTTAGTGTGGTTTTAATTTGCATTTCTTTGATGATTAGTGAGGCTAAGCATTTTTTTCATGTATCTATTAGCTGCTTGTATGTCTTTTGAGAAGTGTCTATTCATCTCTTTTGCCCAGTTTTTAATGGAGCTGTTTGTTTTTTTCCCTTTGGCACATTTGAGATCCTTGCAGATCCTGGTTGTTAGGTCTTTATCAGTTATACAGTTGGCAAATATTCCCATTCTGTGGGCTGTCTTTCCACTCTCTTGATGGTTTCTTTTGCTTTGTAGAAGATTTTTCGTTTGATGGGGTCCCACTTATCTATCTTATCTCTTATGGCATGGGCATTTGGGTTTTTGATTAGGAATTCCAATTTCTGCAAGGGTATCGCCTGCATTTTCTAATATTCTTATAGTTTGAGATTTTATGTTTAGGTCTTTGACCCATTTAGTTGGTTTTTGTGTATGGTGATAGGCAGTAGCCCTGTTTCATTCTTCTGCAAGTGGTCAGTCAGTTTTCCCAGCACCATTTACTGAATAGGTTTTCCTCTCCCCAGTGGTTGTTGGTGGAGGCTTTGTTAAAGATGAGTTGGTTGAGAAAGGTTTTGCTTCCAGAATCTCTATCTTGTTCCATTGGTCTGTTTGCCTATTCTTGTACTAATACCAGTCTGTCTTGAATATTGTAGCCTTATAATAAAATTTAAAGTTGGAAAGTGTGATACTCCTTCTTCATTGTTTTTTTGTTTTATTTTGTTTTATTTATTTATTTATTTTTCTGCTGAGGATTGTTTTGGCTATTTGTGGTTGTTTTTGTTTCCATATGAATTTCTGTGTTATTGTATCCAGGTCTGAGAAGAATGATAATGGTAATTTAATGAGTACTGCGTTAAATCTGTAGATTGCCTTGGGTAGGATGGACATCTTAACAATGTTGATTCTTCCAATCCATGAGCATGAAATATTTTTTCATTTGTTTGCATCTTCATTGATTTCTTTGAGCAGTGTTTTGTAGTTTTCATTGTAAAGGTCTTTTACTTCTCTGGTTAGAAAGATGCTGAAGTATTTCATTTTTTTGTGTAGCTATTGTGAATGGAATTGTGCTTTTTGTTTGTTTCTCTGCCCATTTGTTGTTGGTGTATAAGAATATAGCTATCTTTTGCACATTTATTTTGTACCCAGAGACTTTGCCAAAGTTCTTTATCAGGGCAAGGAGGTTTTTGACAGACTCTCTTGGGTTTTCAAGGTATAGGATCATATCATCAGCAAAGAGGGATAACTTAATTAACTTAATTTCCTCTTTGGATACCCCTGATATCCTTATGATTGCTCTAGCTAGGACGTCCAACACTATGTTGAACAGGAGGGTAAGAGTAGGCAGCCTTGTTGTGTTCTGATTTTCAGGGAAAGTGCTTCTAATTTCTGTCCACCTAGCAATATGTTGGCTGTGGGTTTATCATAGATGGCTCTTAATTATTTTGAGGAACGTTCCCTGTATGCCTAGGTGTTCAAGGGTTTTTATCATGAAGGGTTGCTGGATTTTATCAAAAACTTTTCTCAGACCACAGTGGAATAAAAATAAATATCACCACCAACAAAATTCCCCCAAAACCTTGGACACTAAACAGCATGATGTTGAATAACTCCTGGGTCAACACAGAAATGAAAACAGAAATTAAAATCCTGGAAACAAATTAAAATGAAGAGACATCTTACCAAAACCTCTATGATGCCATGAAAACACTAAGAGGGGAATTTATATCCCTACAAACACACATCAAGAAAATAGAAAGATCACAAGTTACCAGCCTAACAAATCACCTAAGGGACCCGGAAAGGCAAGACCACCAAAACCCTAACTTCAACAGAAGCATCCAGATCACCAAAGTAAAAACTCAAATATAGGACATAAAAGACAAAAATATAATGGAAAAAAAAATCAATGAAATAAAAGCTGGTTCTTTGAAAGGATAAATGAGACTGATGGACCCCTTGCCAGAATGATCAACAAAAAGAGAGAAAAAGCCCAAAAAACACAATCAGAAATGCAAAAGATCAAGTCACAACTGACCTTGAAGAAATACAAAAGATTATCAGAGACTTTTTATGCATATATGTATGGAAACAAACTCAGAAACCTAAATGAAATGGAGGACTTTCTGACATCATACAACCTCTCCTGGTTGAAACCAGAAGACACTGAGACACTAAACAGACCAATGACAACCCAGCAAATTGACTCTGCCATAAGAATACCACCTAAAAAAAAAAAAGCCCTGGACCAGACAGCTTTCCAGCAGAATTCTACAAAACATACAAGGAGAAGCTGATACCAATCCTACTGAAAGTATTCTAGGCAGTCGAGAAAGATGGAACTCTCCCCAAATCATTTTATGAAGCTGACATCACACTGATACCCAAACCAGCTAATGATCCAACAAAGAAAAAGAACTATAGGCCAATATTCCTAATGAACATACATGCAAAAATTCTTAACAAGATTCTAGCAAATCAGATCCAACAACACATCTCAAAAATCATCCACCATGACCAAGAAGGCTTCATCCTGATGCAGGACTGATTCAACATCCCCAAGACCATAAGTGTAATTAAATACAACTACAGCTATAAAAACAGGAACCACATGATTATATCATTAGGTGCAGACAAAGTTTTTGATAGTTTATTTCTCTTAAAATTCTAAAGCCAAAATGGTAAAACATCAACATGACTTGGTTATGAATAGAGAAATGATATATTGCTATCTGTACATTTTGTATATAGTAAGCAATTTTGAGCCTCTCCAGATGAATCTGATGAACATCCCAATTTGAGTTCTGTGATATCATGTAAATAATCATCTGAAAATGCAGATGTGGCCACATTATACCTCTGTTCTTAAAGTCTTCCATGGCTCCCATCTCCTATGGTATTCAAGATCAAATTCCTTGTCATGGTATGCTAGATGCTGACTGACTTTTCTAGCCTTGCCTTCCATTACTTAATATTCTGTGTCTTTTGCAGATGCCATTTCTTCTGTATTTAATAATTTTCCCCCATTTTCCAACATTTGCCCATCGAAATATTTGTTATTCTTCAAAATCTATCTTAAGTTCTACCTCCTCCATAAAACTTCCCCATTTTCTTTTCTTTTTTTTTTTGAGTTGGAGTCTCACTCTGTCGCCCAGAGTGATCCTTCTGCCTCAGCCTTCCAAGTAGCCGGAACTACAGGCGAGCACTACCACACCCAGCTAGTTTTTGATTTGTTGTAGGGATGAGGTCTTGTCAAGTTGCTTGGGCGGGTCTTGAACCCGCGGGCTCAGGCAATTCGCTCGCCTCGGCCTCCCAAAGTGCTGGGATTACAGGCTGAGCCACTGAGCCTGGCCAGCTTCCCCCTTTTCAAAAGCTTTATTTTCTGTGCTTCCCCACAGTTTCATTCATATTTCTTTTCCGATACTTACCTTTTTGCTTATCTGATATTGGTCATTGTTCCTTACCTTTTTGCTTATCTGATCCTTCCCATTCTCAACTGTAAGCTGCTTAAAGGCAAGAACTGTATTATTCACTTTATTCTATATATCTTTTATTGATCAAATATTTATCAATGCATGTTATGTGAAGGCCCTGTGCTGGATAATGGGGCATGTGCATGAGTAAAGCAGAGCTCTCTTCACATTCTGTCATGAGAGTTATGAGGAATGCTCGAAGGGACCACTAAGTCCTCCAAGGGATCACTGAGTCACCTAAGAGAGGAGAAAACAAAACTCCCTTATTAGTTTGTCATGCTGCTAAATTTTAAAAGGAGGAAGCTGGACAAGGACTTATAGATGAGATGTCTTGAGCTGAGCCTGTCTGTGTAAGATATTAACAAGGAGATATAGATCCAGATAGGAGCTTTTTGAATTATGAGTAAATCCCTGGCAGAGAGGACTTGAAGGCTCTTGAGGCTCTATTTAAGGACAGTCAGTAATCTACTTTGACCAGAACCTGGACCAAATGGAGCGGGAAGGGGAAAATAAGCTTAGGAGAGAGGTTTGGGACGCATTCTAGTAGGCCTGGATGCTTGGCTATAAAGAGATTGGGTTTATAGCCAATCTCTTAGTGGCTCAGCCTGTAATCCCGCGCCTTTGGGAGGCTGAGGTGAGTGGATTGCCTGAGCCCGCGGGTTCGAGACCCGCCTGGGCAGCGAGACCTCATCTCTACAATAAATCAAAAAATCAGCCGGGCGTGGTAGCGCATGCCTGTAATTCCGGCTACTTGGAAGGCTGAGGCGGAAGGATCACCGGAGCCCAGCAGATCGAGGCTGTGGTGGCCGGGAGCGGCCACTGCACTCCAGTCTGGACAACAGAGTGAGACTCCAACTAAAAAAAAAAAAAAAAAAAAAAAAAGAGATTGAGTTTTATTTAGTTCAGTGCCACTGAAAGTTTGTGAGCAGTGTTGTGGCATGCTCGGCCTCTGTTTAAAGCAGTAATATGTAGTATGATCAGTAAAGGAAGCTAGGTGAACAATTAGGAAGAAGTCATGATCTGGTCCAAGACAGATGATCCAAACTTGGGGGCGGGGTGATTGTGGCAGTGGCACGGAAAGGAAAGGACAGGCATGAACAGTTTTAGGGCATAGTTGATTTAGTTGTACTTTTATCACTGAGGATTATGAAACTGACTGGAATTGAGGAGCGATTGGATGAGAACCCATGAAGATGACTTGAGGTCAACCTGGGCCCTGACTGCAGTTGAATGATGGTGATTCTGATAATATGAAGAAGAGCATTGGGAAGTGGATGGAATTTTGTGGTGAAGATGGTGTGTTCCAGTTTTGTGTATTATATATCCCCCAAAAAGATATATCTAAGCCCCAACCCCTGGAACCTTTGCAGATATAATAAATAACGGATCTTGGGATGAGTTCATCCTATGTTTAGTATGGCCCTTACATCCAATGACTGATGTACTTATCATAGAAAGGAGAGGGAGATTTGACAGAGACATAGGGGAAAGGACTTGTGAAGATGAGGCAGAGATTGGAGTTATGTAGCTACAAGCCAAGGAATGTCTAAGATTGCTAGCTAGCCCCACCAGAAGGTGGGAGGAGAGAGGCCTGGAACAGATTCTCCCTTGGAGTCTCCAGAATGAACCAACCCTGCCAACACCTTGGCTGTGTACTTCTGGCCTTCAGAATGGTGAAGGAATAAATTTCTGTTGTTGTAAGTCACCAAGTTTTTGGTAATTTTTAAAAAGCAGCCTTAGAAAACTAGTTATGATAGGTTCAGATTTAAAAAGAGGACAAGAATTTGGCGACCAACTTTGTTATTTTACATGATTGAGAAGACAGGCATTTGTTGAGAAGATCCTTTTGCTGATATTTGGTGATGGTGGTGGGGCAGGGTGGGGAGAGGGGCAGTGATGTTGTTGAAAAATGAGGCAGGTAGAGTAGATTTGCTTCCCTGCAGGAAAAACTATTTCAAAAACAAGAAGCAGTCTGTGCTTGAGCATTGACTGAGTTTCTATTTTGTGTCCAATGCTATGCTAGGCATTGAAAGAGATTCCAGATAGCAAGATTCCATATGAACTCTTGAGATGCCCACAATCCAATAATTGAAACAAAACCATTTAGCAAAGGTAATATATTATCAGTTGTTAAGGGATGTAAGGTGAGGAATATTGAACTAGATGAGGAAGCTTAGTTTTTTGTATTAATTGGATACTTGAATTAAAAAATAATTTATCATTGAGTTTGAGATTCTGTGACAAAGTTGCTCAGGATCAAAGGGTGTGTCCCTGACTTCTTAAATTACTTCTTGGCCTGAGGCATGATGCGTACTGCTTTAACAGACAAGCCCTGGAATTTGTAGGCTGAGACATCATCCTTTCTTTTCCTTCTTCCGTGCTAGGAAAATGCTCTGCAGCCCACAGAATCAGCAGGGGCTGGAAGCACAATCACCCTCCAGTGACGGGAACTGAATAAATTCAAAGATTGTCTTATCTAAATGGCTTGACAGGTTCCCTGTTCACCTGGCTAATTGCATCAGTCTGCTCTCCTTTTTCTTCCACTGCAGTAACTTGGCAGGTGTGAGTGTCAGCAGTCTCCTACGGCTGAAATGTGCCCTGGACAAGAACTCCCAGCCTGTCACTGCAGCCTGGAGAGGACCAAGGGGCCTTGTTTGCTTACCTGTGAAGAGCTCTAGGGCGTTACGTCTAACAACAAAGGGATTTAATATTCAGTTGTGGATACTTCTGAGCCAAGCTGTGTTGCACTTGCTTTGGCTTTGAACCCATTGGACCTGGGACATGAGGACAGGCTAAATGTCCATCATTCTGTCACTGTCACTTGTGACTTACCCCTTCCCCATACATGACGGTCCCCTTTGAGCCATAAGATCTGGAATCAGACCTAATGACCACCTATGCTGGAGGCCAAACATTGTCCATGGAGAGTATAGAAATTAACCCATGGTGTTTGTGGCTCTCAGCACTAACCAAGGGCATCAACCAACTCTCCTGTGTGAACTTTTCTAATGAAGAAAAGTGATTACTTATGAGTCAAGTCTTGAGGCAACTGGAAGACTATATGTCCCTGACAATCTCTTGCTCTGGATCTGTTTTTGTAATGTGCAATGCACTTTGTGCCCTTACTTTTAGGAAGAGAGGCAACTGAGGTTGTTTAGCATGTCTGAGCCAGCCCTGGGTATGAAGGCAAGAGATATGAGAAAACAATTTCTGGAAACAGCATCCCAAGTATAATGTTTCCAGGGCAGCCTCTAGTTAGCACAGAGCATTTGGGAAAGGTGGAGACAGGTCCCATACTATGGAGATCAGAGGGCTTTAGGCAAGCAGTGGTCCCCTCTTTCAGAACAGGGGTCTTCAGAATATTTGTGAGGTGTTCCTATTTGCAACTTTTTTTGAGGGATTTAGAGATTACCCTGGTTGAGGATAAAGGAATTATTGATAATGAGGTCCTTGACAGAGGTAGGAGACAGAGCGTCCCTGCAACCTTTCCAGACTCTTGCCTGGGAATTTTGGCAGAGGAGAAGGACAAAGGGGTAGTGTCTTAGTCAACTGAGGCTGCCACAACAAAATACCACAGATGAGGTGGCTTAAGCAAGAGGAATTTATTGTCACAATTCTGGAGACTGGAAGTTCGAAATCAAGGTGGTGGTGGGGTTGGTTCCTTCTGATGCCTCTATCCTTGGCATGTATATGACCATCTTCCCCCTGTGTCTTCACATCGTCTTCCGTCTGTACATGTCTGCATCCTGATTTCCTCTTATAAGGTGTTTTTTGGAGGACTTATGCTTCCACACAGAAGACTGGTTACCTTATTTATATGCCCTAGAAATGAAAAGTTTTTGGATGGTAAGCAGCTTTGAGGAAGCTGTGCCTTCGTAGTGGATTCGTAGTGCCTTCGTAGTCGGGGTGTTTTTATTTGGATTAGGGCCCACCCATATGACCTCAGTCTAACATAATTACCCACTTAAGGCTCTATCTCTGAATACAGTTATGTTCTGAGGTACTGGAGATTAGGACTTCAACAAATAAATTTGTGGGGAGTGGGCACATTTCAGCCCACAAGAGAAGGGGATTGGCATTCTAACAAATTCAAATTTAATTTTGTAATTAAGAAACCCTAATCGCCTTAAGGGAGTTCTTATCTTTGAGAACTGGATTCAGGCCAATGGGACTTTTGAGGGGGAACTTGAGGGTAGAGTTGTGTGGCAAAAAGGCTTAAATTAACTTAATTACAACTTGAAGGGTTGGAATGATGGTCACAGTGAAAATTCTAGAACTCGAATTGTGCATCTTATTTACTTGCAGAATGTGTTTGATTCCTGGAGGAGGGGGTGTTGAGTAATTACTTGGAGCAGGGAATTAAATACCTTCTCATTCTTGGGGGTCCTGATCAAGCTAACCTGAGATTCTTGGTATTAGCATCCTAGTTTCAGCCTGTTGGGGATCAGCTCCTACTACCCGTGGAATTGTCTCCTGTTTTAGAGGCAATGGTCTGCCTACCTATATACTAAAAGGAACAATCTTAACAGTACTCATTTCATCTTTATCCTACAAAAAACAAAAAAACCTTTTCTTCTAGAATTACACAGGAGGAACTCAAGACTTAATTCTTTATAATTTTCTAAACCAGCTTTTGGTGTTTAAATGACATGTTCCCAGCTAATGTCATGCAAAATTGGTGAATGAACTTCACCTCAGCCAAGTGCTAACAATCTGGGATGACAGCAGATCCTCCAAGCTGAGAAGTTTATGCTGGACAAAGTGGCCTGAATCCTTTATGGCTATTGATTTTGCTTGCAATTCCTTTGCCATTGTGCAAAAATCGGTTCTTTTTCATTGACTTCTATCTTTTGATGACTCATACTGTGCAACTTTTGTGAACTCAGGTATGAGGTGATACCCCTCTTCATGCCATCTGCTCTTCTATGTGTGTTAAAGGTGAAAAACGAGTGGAACTTCTCTCTTTCTCTATTAAGTTTTCTTGCTGAGAGCTGTGCTCTTCTGAGCACCCATGTTTCCTCAAAGAGGGCTAGTTACCTTATTTATATGCCTTAGAAATGAAAAGCTTTTCGATGGCAAACAGTTTAGGGGAAGAAACGCCTTTCTAGTGGATTCTGTCAGGGTATGGTTTTCGTCAGGGGTAGAACTAATGCCTCATGCTACTATAGTGTGACTTCTTGACATCAGCTGTTTTGATAGAGCTCATTATCTCTGGGTCGGCGGTCAAGAATGACACATTCTAAGCTTTAGGCACCATGATAGTAAGAGTTATACATAGCAGGGAATAGTTTAATCTCACTTCGGCTTTAAATATGAAGAATGTTAATTAAGATTGTGTGTGTTGGGGGGATTTACCAAACCCTTAAGGAAGAAAAACTACTTAAGAGTTTTGTTTTCTTGCTGCTGCTACTGATTCTGAAACTAAGATTTGTATAATTAATTGGTTTGTCATGGAGTAACTCTTTGGCTGCTTATATATTAAATATGAAGAGGGACCCCCAAAAACCTAGAATTATTTTTTGGAGGGTAGGCCCCTTGTAGGACAGACTTCCCCCGCTGGGTAAATTTTCTAGAAACCCATTGGCATCAGTATACCAGCTAGTGTTGTTGTGAGAGGCTGCATTTGGCTTCAGTGAATTTCTTTTTTTGCAGATTCTTTTCATGATGGGTAATTTATTTATAAGTGCACCTGCCCGCACTGCCCTGAGTGTTCAACGGTTTTTGACCAAAAATGGCATGACCTTTATGCCTCACACTTCCTGTTCACCTGATCCCACCACAAGTGACTCCTTTTTGTTTCCCTGGATGAAAAAAGTCCTCAAAGGAAAACGTTTTGCCCATGTGGAAGAGGTGAAACAAAAATGGCCGAAGCACTAAAAATCATCAAAATTGACAAGTCCAAAAACTGTTTTGAGTGGTGGAAAAATTGTCTCAATAGGTGTATTGCATTAAATGGAGAATATTTTGAAGGTGACTGAAATTTAAATATGTAAGAATAAATACACAATTTTTCATAAATAAATTCTAGGGTTTTTTTGGGTTCCCCCATATAGTTACTATTTTAAAAATCAAGACTTTTTGCACTGAAAGTGCTCTACTTGGTGTATTAATTATATAGAAATTTGATTATAGGATAAACAAAATGTGGTATACACTTAAAAATGGAATAATATTCAGCCATAGAAAGGAAAGAAATTCTGATATAACATGGGTGAACCTTGAAAGCAATGTGTAAGTAGACACAAAAAGGATGAATATTGGATGATTCCACTTATATTAGGTACCTAGAATAGGCAAACTCAAGGAGACAGAAAATAGCATAGAGATTACCAGGAATGGGGTGGGGGGGGAGGGAAAGGGGAATTCTTGTTTAATGGGTACAGAAAGTTTCTGTTTGGGAAGATGAAAAGTTCTGGAAATGGAAATGGTGATGGTTACAGAATGTTGTGAATATACTTAATGCCACTGAATCACACATTTTAAAATGGTAAAAATTTTATGTATGTTTTACCATAATAAAAAAAGTTTAAAAATCAATTTCAATGCAGGAAGGATATATGAGACTTATATACATGCAAAAATATAAAAACTAAACTTTTTATTCCTTAGACATATATTATCTGAGCTTATAAACCTGCCTGTGGTTAGTTTTTGTGTGAATTTGTTCCTGATCAGCAATAGAGAAAACCTTTTCTCCAGGCTGTTGCCAAGACTACAGTCTCAGCTGTAGCCCAATTCTCACTCAACTTTTTATTGGGAGAAATAATAATATATATGAGGAATAGCTCAAAGGATATGAAAACCATGAATTCTTCCAGAAATTTTAATTTTTAGCCTTGGATCAAGCCAGATGATCAGATTTTTATGTAATTGGGCTCATTTTTTCTTTTTTTGGCATCATATTTCATGTTGTGGGATGCAGTAAGAAGCATTATGGGAGACTCCCTACTGTGTATACTTAAAGACATTGTTAATTAATTACTTTCCCTTTCTTCCTCCCCAAATATGGATGATGAAGGATCCTTCAAGAATCTGTTCAGGGAAGGGAAGGTTAACACCTTGGTAGAAATTTCATTATGACAAGAAGAAGTTAACACTTTTGAGAAGTATGTGTACTGTGTTTTATATTATGTTAAATGTGATTATATTGTATCTATTTTCTTCTTTTCTTTGGCCACTAGAATGCTCAGAGCCTAAGTTATGAACCGCATCAAGTAATAATTTAGCACTTTACAACTTACTTTTTTTTACACTAACTTTTCCTTATGTTCTTCTGGCTTTTTATGTCATCTTTTTATAGTATGTGTATATTTTGTGAGTTAACTCATCCTTTTTTGAAATTAGATGGTGTACTAGTTGGGGTTCTTCATAGAACCCTGACCAAGAGAATGTATGCATATGTATGTGCTTGTGTGTGTGTATATATATATATATGTATTGGGGAAACATTTATTTTAAGAGATTGTCTCATCCAGTTGTAGTGCCTGGCAAGTCTGAGGTTTTCAGGGAGTCTGGAGGCCTAGGGAAAAGTTATTGTTGCAATCCTGAATCCAAAGGTAGTCTAGAGGTAGCATTTCAACTTGGCTGATCTCAGTCTTTCTCTTAAAGCCTTACCTGATTGGATGAGGCCCACCCACATCATGAAAGGCAATCTGCTGTACTCAAAGCCTACTGATTTAAATGCTGATCACATCTAAGAAACACTTTCACAGCAGCATCTGGACTGATGTTTGACCAAATGATTGGGCACCATGACCTAGCCAAGTTGAACAATAAAATTAACCATCACAGTAGAAATAAATATATAATAGAGTTTTGTTTAAATTGGACGCAATTGTTGTCTTTTATATTTGCTTATTTGAGGGCATGTAGGGAAAGATTCCAGTTCCCTCCCACCTCCTCATCTGGGTTCAGGTCTCATGTTGTCATTATTTCATCAGCTGGTAGGGCTGTCTTCCAAAGCAGGGTTGGTGTAATGGCACAGAGTCTTCATTGTGGAAGTGTTGAATGTGTGAATGTGTGAATGCTATGACCTGCCAAATACCCTGCTGTATGTCAGTGTTGTAGAGAGTTCTGCCAGCTCTTTGGTAAACAGCCATTTTTGTGGAGGGACGTGATGAGGTGTATGATTTCACCAATTATTACCATTCCCAATTAGACGGGGCCCAAGTGTGTGTGCTAATAAAATGCTAGCTTATGCTCTCTGTAATGCTAATGGCCCCACCTTGACTTGACTCCAGGGACTTCTTGTATTTGGTATTGTTCAATTGATTGTATTGCTGTTCTTTTCTGAAACATCTCCAAATACCCGGAAACCTGCCTTTTGTTAGAAAACATTCCTGTTCAAGAACGTAACTCATCACGAGTAGTGCCTCTAACCTTATCTTTTTTTATCTTTGGTAGGCTGGTTACATTGAGTGCACACACCTTCACTGTTCCAGAGTGGAGCCTGACAACTACATTCTCCTTCTCAAGGTAAGAATTGCAGTGTTATGAACAACCTTCAGGTTCTTGTTCTTGGTTAGATTGTTGAGGATCCTTATGGACTTCTGATTATCCTGGGACTGTGTCTTTTCCCGCTTCCTCAGCAGTTCACCAGGTTTTCTGTCTCATCCTAAGTTCTTACTGCTCAATGTGGTCGTAGGATTTGGAAGCCTGGTTTGGGCTTAAGCTACATTTCTGGTGAACCCAAGGGGGGTGTCTCCATGCCCAATGAATAGTTAGTAGATCAAAGACTTCTCTGCGTACCATAGAAGACACTGATTTGATTAATTAAGAGAGAACCTACCTAGAGTAACCTTCCCAGTGATGGATGGGGTATGTACAGGTTGGGGAGCAATGCTCCAAAGTGTCTGTATTAAGTGAAAGACATGACTGATTATACTTAGTACATATGTGCACTAATTATTGAGCATTTGTAATTATAGAACATTTAAATGTTAAGATTTAGAAAATATTCACTGATCCAAAACAGGATGAGAGTGTTGCCACAACAAAGAAGATATGGCAGCAAAGATGTGGGCACAATTAAAGCTGGAACTGCTTTTTACTTCATTCAGTTTGCCTTTTGTTTTTAGGTATGGTGCTTAATGCACAGACTGACCAGGTTAGATTGTTAGGCATGTCTGCATTTTCCCAGGTGAAGAAATCTTATTTGAGGTCTGGTTTTCTGAAGTCAGGCTGCAAATGGCAAAGAATTCATTCCTTTATGACGCTTCAGGGCCTGATCCTGGTCTGCTGCGTGGTCTTCTTCTTGGCTATCGGGCTGTCAGCTCCCAAGCGCAGGGATCCCTCTGCCTTGCAAACAGACCTCCCACTTTGTATCAGATAGGTGGAAGGGAAGGAGGAAACATCCAAAGGAAATTGTCAGAGATTATGAGCTGGTCGGGCCAGGGCCATGTTTATTTTTCTGTTTCTTGACTAAAGAGCAGATTGAATTATTAGGACCTGTGTTTGTTAATGATAATTATATGTTTCAAGTACAAAGCAGAATTTTTTAAAGTATCTACTAAGATGCCTTGCTCTTTGCCTTTTTAGATGGATGACATTGTACTACCCTAATTAGGCCCTAGACAACAAGTAGGAATCTGTATATTATCATCACTGTTTCCCCAGGGCATATTGGGTGGTCTGTAAGTTGTTACTTCAACATAAGAGTCTGCTAGTACTAAACCCAAAGGGTATGAAGATCAAGGGAATGACAGTCTAGCTGTGAGACATATAGAGAATACTGGGCCATCTTTCAAAGCAAGAAAACTTAATTCCTTGTTAGTAACAGTGTTAAATACAGTGTTAGGAACATCATCATCATCATGATAACAATGGCAATAAAAAAATAACAACTCTAATATTAGCCTTCCCTATCACCACCATCAAAATCGCTAACATTTGTTGGCTCCTACTGTCAGACACCAGACATTTTATATACATTATCTCTCTTAATCTGAATAGTATTCCTGTGAGGAAGGGTCTATTAATATCCACCTTTTACAGTTGAGGAGACCAAGGTGTACTTGAGAGAGTAGGTGAGTTGTCCAAAGTTAGATAGCTAAGCCAGAAAGTGGCTGAAGTGGGCTGTAACCCATGGCACAGCATGAGGTCCAACCCACACGTGGGTATTATGGCCGACGCTCTACTTAACGTCCACACACACACTCCTGCTCACGTTCCCTTTTGCCCCTGTCCACCACCTACTATTGACATTTTATCTCTTCTGCACTGAGAGAGTCCAAAAACTCAGAAAAGTGTAAGCAGTTCAAGATTGTTAAAGAACGTGTGGCCTATGGAGGACAACAGAAAAAATTAAGAATAAAAACCACCCAGTTTTACAAGATGCCGATTGTAATCATTAACACTTTTGTATATTTTGCAGTGTTTTTTTCTCCTTTTGTGTAGTTTCTTCACATCATTTCTATGTAATTATGTTTTAAATTTTAAATTTAATGTAAGAAGTTTCTTGTGCTTCTGCTCTCTAAGCCTATTTTAATGACTGCTGAGTACTCTATTAAGTGTATATGGTTAGACAGCTTTTAAGTGTATTCCACAAGAAGTGGTGTCTTTTGCTGCTCCCGTGTGTCAAGTGCAGGGTCTCTGCTCACCATATTTGACATCTAATTTCTGTTTGCTGGACAATTGGGTTGGAATTGTGGGGCATTTGTGTCCCCTCCCTTTGTAAACACTTTGTATCTTGAGAGGGGTCTCTGTGGGGTGGGGTAGGAGCCCAGCTGGCATTAAACCCAGATTCAGCTCTGCACCAAAGTTAGATGCAAGCTCATGAGTAAATTACTTCAATTTATAGGATATCCAGTCAGCTCTGTAATTCCATGTCATTAGGAGTTTTCTGAACTTTCTTGATTTATAACCTGATCAGTTCCAATTGATACGACAATTTTGGTTGGGCTCAGTAGGATTACTCTGAATTGCTTCAAGCAGGGAATTTTGTCTTTCAAGGGGACCAGACCCACAAGCTCTTAGGAAAAGTATTTTTGCTACTTCTACATAACTCTTGCCATCTCTACGTCTACAACCCCCAACAACACTTTCTTCCATTGCTGACACACCCACAGAATAGATAATACAAAGTAGGTGCTCAACAAACAGGAGATGAACAAACACTTGCACAGACAAATGCTGCTGATCTTGTGTAAGAACCTTTAGCACTATGGCCATCCAACTTATCAAATTAAAGAAGAAGACTTTCATTTAAATGTGGTAACTTTGTTTATAACAAATAGAGACTGACTTTCAAAACCTCTCCTAACATATTTCAGAGTGATTTCCCTTTAAAGTTGATTATCAATTATTCCCTCTTGTTACAGGTGAGAGAACACTGATCTATGGAAGTTGATATTATTTTCCCTGTATCATGGAGTGAAGTAGCCTTTTCCTTAGGTCACAGTAAGATCAAAGCTTAGAGTGTAATCATTCTCTTGTGTTGAGGAGGAAGGACTTTCACTCTATCCTCTGGGGTCAATAACTGTGTCTATGAAATAAACGGATAATAGGCAGATTAGCAGGAGCAAAGGTCTATACATTTATTATGTGCACGAGGACATCACAGAAAAAAAGTGAATACCTAAAGAAACAGTGAGATTTAGGAGCTTAAATACCCTCTTCATAGGGGAGACGGTAGGAGGAGGATATAGACAACCTAGGGGAGAGGAAATAATTTTGTGAAAGATGAATGGGCCCTTAGAAAAATAGGTGGGAGATATGATAGTTTGTAATAAAATTTGTCTGGGTGTGATGGCCATTTCCAGTCTCCTTTCTGTGAAAAGAGTCAATCTTTTCTAGTTGATGAAACTCCTGGGGAGGGAATTGATGACAAATGGGTGTCCTTTGGAGAACCTGTCTCTAGGCAGATAAAAGGAGTTCAGAGAAAGCCTCTCCCTGCATTTGCAGTTTTTAAAAAGGCTTCAGCTCAAAATAATCATACTAATGCTGTATATTTTGTGGTGGCATATTCTGAACTTCTTCACTTACTTTGGCCAGCAGAAGAAAATGTAGGCATTTAGGACTTCTAGAATTCTTGGAGCCACATATCTGGTCTATGGGGATTACATGATTGGTTCTGACTGGCTTCCCTGATTCTCACCTGGTGATGCTGACCTTGAACTCGTTTTCTCATGCCATGAAGGTATCTATGCACATCATTGTGCAATATCTAAGACCTATGGAATAGCACTAATTCCAAAGTAACTAAATCTTGGCATTTCTGGCTCTGTATTCTATCACAGACTAAAATGAACAAAATTCTGCATTCTTACGCATCCCTCTGCAAAGACCTAACTTGGCACCTTCCTTGGTGTAGAAAGCTTCCCTCCATCTCCCCAGATTTGATCATTAATTGGTCTTGGCTTTTTCCAAGTTAATATGCTGACTTCAGTGTCCTTACTGGCCCTAGGTGGGTGGGATGAGAGCTTGGAAGTCTCTTGTGATGACTGGTAAACTTGCTGGCAAATAAACAAGTGGCCTTGTTTCACATGTGTGTGTTTGAAATGCTATTGATAAGAAAGCCTCATTTGTGTAGGGCTCTGTATCAGTTATCTGTTGCATAACAAACCACCCCTAACTTAGTGGCTTAAAACAACAACTATTTTATTGCTTATGATTCTGTGGGCCAGTTATTTGGGCTGAGCTCAGCTGGGTGGTTTTTCTGCCAGTATAACTGGGGTCATTCATACTACTGCACTCAGCTGCTCCCTGGGAACATGTTAACCTAGAAGGCCTCAGCTGCAATAACTCATCTCTGTCACATGGTCTCCTCCTCCAATAAGCTAATTCAGGCTCTTTCACATGACAGAACTGTCTGGCAGGAGGATAAGAACAGTAGTTGCAAGCTTGAAGCCTAGACTCAGAAATTACACAGCTTCACTTCTGCTACATTTTGTTGGTCAAAGAAAGTCACAGGGTTAGCCCATATTCAAGGAGAGAGAATTATAAATATTTATTTTAAAATTATTTTATTTTGTCTTTGAAAAATCCAGGAGTAGGGATGGTCTTGTTAGCCTATCTGAGAGAAGAGAAGCCTGTAAAATAGAGGTCTTCATTAATGCACCCAAAAATATAATAATGAAGACAATGACAACTGCAGGCACGGATATTGTTCTTATTATATGCCAAGCACCGTTTGAAGTCCTTTACACATCATAACTCATTTGGTCATCACACAATTTTATGACTAGGTATTATTTTTATCTCTATTTTGTAGGTGAGAAAACAGAGACACAGAGAGGTTAGACAAATTCCCTCAAAGTCACCCAGCTCTAAGTGGCAGATCTGGGATTCCATTCCAGGAGGTTAGACTTCAGAGTCTGTGAGTTAACCCTGATGCTGGTCAGATGAATGGAAATGAAATTTTCCTGACTTTTAGCAGAGTTCCTGCATGGGTCATGTGTTTTTTTTTTTGGAGTTGAAGAAATTGGCTGTTTGGAGATGGTCAATAGGCTTTTTTGAGTACACTCATGTGACCAAAAATGGGTCTAGTCACATTATAGGAGATTCAATATACTAATGACACACATGATCTCATGGAACATAGATTAATTCTCCCAAGCCCAACAGTGTTTCCTGGGTGTGGGTATGGGTGGGGGTTATCATTCTTCTCTTTGGTTAGGGAAGCATTTGAAGAATGAGGATATTTAATAAAGCCCTTTGCAGTCTTTCAAATCACCTTTGTCTTTGGGTAATCAGAAAAAATCAGCTCCAAAGAAAAGAATGTTGTGTTTATTTAGCGTTTTGTTTAAGGACTACCCCAGGGAGAGGGTGGGATGATGGACTTTTAAAAACCTAGTATTTGTGGAACTAAATTCAGTCCAGTCTCAGGGTAGAACAGGTGGTTTATCTAAGGAAAATGACATGGGTCTTCGACCCTTTCCTCAGCTTGAGGGGCATGGAGTACATTAGAAGGACTGGATCTGCGACTCACGGTGGCCATTCTCACTCTGCATGTAGCACTGGAGCGGGGAGAAGACCACCAGTCTAAGGCTTAAGGGAAATTCCTCTGGCTGCCTTGTATCCTCTCTCCCTCAAATCTCATCCTAGTCTCTTCACTCTACAACTAGCCTCCTTCTCACATCCTCTTTGGTGGCCTCACGTTAGCGTCAGTCCCATTGCTACTGAGAATGTTTGCTGCAACTCTGCTTACATGAGAACTTGCATGTTCACTCTACTATCAACTTTAGCTAGACTCTGAGTTGAAAGATAGACATTTAATCAAATATGCATGGTCCCACCAGAGAGGAGGGAACACATAGGGTGGGGACTCAGGAGACCCAGGCTGTGGACCGCCCCCCCCATCCTTGCTCAACTTGCCACTCCAGGAACTTCTCTGGAGGACAGATTTGATTTTCAAGCACAACATCCTAGAGATATTTTCCCCATACCAGTAGAAACTCTGTTACCTTCATAATCTTTTCCTTCAGTGAATCTTGAAGAATTTATAATCCTCTCCTGCATTTTTTTTTTCTTGTGGATGCATGCTTCGCTTTTTATTTATTTAAACCATCTGGGACAGTTTATCCTCTAGCAGAGAAGTCAAAACCTGACAGGCAGGTCTCTGCAGCCGAGATTGGGCTGGTTCCCTCTCCAAACAGTGCTGCTACTAAATAGCTCTGCCTGCCTTTATGACAGAATGGCCCAGAACAGACCACAGGCAGGAAGCATCTTTTGTTTGATAGGCTTTTGGAGCTGTTTTTCCTCTGCCATAAACTTAATTGCTTCCTGTGATGTATCTCTCAAACAGACCAAGTGTCCCTTTTGCTCCCTCCTATATGGTCATCTAGGACTACCAAAGCCTGCAGCTTTGCTTTTCAGTAGGTTTGGCTGATTAGCATGAGTTTGCCTTTGGCTTTTGCTAACATGGCCTCTTTTGGGAGACTTATGGTGCCCAGGAGAAGGATGTGGGTGTGATGTTTGTCGGGGGTGGGGTGGGAGGGGGGTGGCTGAGTGGGTGAGAGACAGCTGGGTCTTCCAGGACAGCTATGATTTAGTGGGCTTAGATAATTGTGGCTCACCACAGTGTCCTCACGTGCATGAGTAAGTCCTTATGCTTCCTGAAGGAGAGGTTTTAATCACCCTATTCTCACAGAGGAAGCTTCAGACGTGGTGTTTCCTTTTGCAATTTTGACTCACTCTAGGATTGTTGGATTTAATTGCTCCCCTTTCTTTTTGGTTTTATTACTGATGTTGCAGGAAGACAATACTTGAAAGTTTAGGGAAGCCCCTCCTTTTTTTTTCTTGCAGTAACTGATTGCTTAACAGTAAACACAGAAAGGTGTTCTTTTTTTTTTTTTTTTTTAAAGAACTTTGCTCTAGGCTGGCTTTTGGCAAGGAAGACTGTGCTGGGAAGGCATATTTACACATCCCACATCATCCATCAGGGTCTAATCCACAGTAGCAGCCACTTCATACCAACATTCTCATAAACCTCAGTGGCTCTTTCTTTAAAGTTGTTACCAACAAGCCAACCAAAGCACAGCATTCCAAGTTTAACTTTAAGCTGCTCTTGAAATTTCAGCCTCAGGAAGTCTTTCTAGAATGGAGATGAAAACTTCCTCTGTGTCTAAACATAACAAGTCACAGCACGATTTGCCTGTTCTTACCATGATCATTCTCCATATTTAAACTGTGACTATTGAGTTTTTACTTATTAGCTGTTTCCCCGACCCTGTTCTCTGAATGTGGGTCTTTGCTAGAATAAAAAGGGTAAAGGTTGTTGCTTCTCCATGACAGATCTGCGTAGCCATCTTGTGCTGCCATCAGACGAACAATAAAAGAGTGTGTTTGGACAATCATGTAACCTATCTTCTCTTTTGCATGTAAACCTCAGGTATGCTTTGATCAGGTGTGTGGTCAAGCCTTTTTAAGTTTACTTTGGAGTCTTAGCAATATACCCAAACAGACTGTTGCCAGCATTAAGTATGGTATGAGCCTGTTAAGGTGTTATCCAACAGAACGCTGATGTGAAGCAATAATATAGACTTGCCATTTATTAAATCAGTGTATTTTCTATGTTTTTTTTTGTAGAACTTCGTTTTTTGTTTGTTTGTTTTGAGTTAGAGTCTCACTCTGTTGCCCAGACTGGCTGCTCCCGGCCACCGCAGCCTCGACCTGCTGGGCTCTGGCGATCCTTCCACCTCAGCCTTCCAAGTAGCCAGAATAACAGGCATGCACTACCACGCCCAGCTGAATTTTTGATTTATTGTAGAGATGAGGTCTTACTGCCCAGGCGGGTCTCGAACTCGCGGGCTCAGGCAATTCACTCACCTCAGCCTCCCAAAGGCGCGGGATTACAGGCTGAGCCACCGAGCCTGGCTAGAACTTCGTTTTAATTGAACAGTATATCTCCCCTAGAAGGGTAAATTAGAAATATGGAAATGGGAGGGGTGATTTGGATTAATAAGGAAATGAGAATCCCTAGTGCATTCATAAACCTGCTCTTGTGATTGGCTATGACTCTGAAGGGAATATGTCCTCACTTGTCAAGTTTTTAAATTAGACTGCTATTTTAGGGCTTTTACCTTCCCTTGTCAATATGTTTGTTTGGCCTGTTTCAGTAAGACATTGTATTAGTTGAGTACAAAGAATCCTGAAATAACCGAGACAGTGACTAAAAGCAGAGGCAGAGAACCAGCTAGTGTTCCTGTAGGATTTCTCTCCAAAAACAAAAGTTACAAATGTTTTATTCTCTTCCGTTTTTCACCTATCTCCAATCAATCCCTGTTATCTCAAGAGGTCAAATGGATAGTTCTGTGGATAACTTTCCTTGAGTTGTGAGCTGAAATGCAGACTTTAAATATAGAGTTTTAAAATGTTAGGGAGGAAAGTGACATTGATTTATTTGTTCTTTTCTCTGCCAGCCTGAGAAACCCGTCCCGTCAGGTAATGAACAACTGCTCTTAGCCTAACTAGCAACTTCAAGAGAGCGATTACTCATCCTATCATTACCACTCCCCTGAGTCATCCAGCTAGTGCATGTTGATTTCCACTGAATAAGAATCTTCAGGCAATGGGAGTCTAGGGCCAAGGTTCCTGTTTAGTAACATGAATTACATAAATGTGTCTTGGACATGGAGCTGTGACTGTTTCTAGAAAGATATTTCATAGATTTGGGCCTTCAGCCGTGTCTCTATTTGAGAAATTGTATTGCTAACATTAGCAAAATTTTGGGTTAATTGGGGAAATTCTATTATTTATTCTCTCTGTTTCTTAAAAATTTATTTTATTTTAAAGATGTGGGGTACAATTCAGGATTAGGTATATAAGTGAACAGGTGAAGTTTGGGCTTCCCTTTGGTCCCCACTTTGCCTGGCTTGAGATCAGGTACCCTTATTAATCCTCCCCTCACCCCCAGCAGTTTCTGGCTACTGCCAATCCCTTTCTTTTTTTAAAAAAAAAATTTTTATTTTAAAGATGTGGGGTACAGTTCAGGGTTAGGTATACAAATGTTCATTATGCAGGTGCCCTTATTGATGAAGTGTGCCCTCCCACTTCCCCTGGCCATTTCCCATGACTGCCAATCCCTTTTTGTAGTATTATGGTAAATGTTCAGGGTCTGCTTATGAGTGAGAACATGTGGTACTCAGTTCTTTGTTTCTGTGATAAATCACTAAGTATTATAGACTCTAAATTCACCCAGGTTGCTGCAAAGTCCATAATTTTGTTCTTTTTATGGCTGTGTAATAGTCCATCATATATATGTACCACATTTTTTTTATCCAGTCCAGTTTTGATGGGGCAGCAGAGTTGGCTCCACGTTTTTGCTATTGTAAATAGGGCTGCAATAAACATGTGTGTGCAGGTATCTTTTTTGTAGAATGATTTGAGTTCCTCTGATATATTCCCAGAAGGGAGATTGCTAGGTCATATGGAAGGTCAATTTCTAGTTCTTTTAGGCATTGCCACACTGTTTTCCACATAGGTTGAACTAGTTTGCATTCCCATCAACAGTGGAGAAGCATTCTCTTTTTCCCACATCCTCGCCAGCATCTGTTGTTTTTTGTTTTATTAATGATAGGCATTCTTACTGGAGCTAGGTGGTATCTCAGTGTGGATTTGATTTGCATTTCTCTGATGATGAGTGAGGCTGAGCATTTTTTCATGTGTCTGTTAGCTGCTTGTATGTCTTCTTTTGAGAAGTGTCTTTTGCCCAGAAATTTTAAGACTAATATTAGGTGGTAACAAGGAATTAGTTAATTCTGTTTGTTTTATTGGTGACATGCTGGTTATACTGAACACAGTCATTATTTGGAGAAACATTCTAAAAAGTTTTTCTGGAGAAATTACATGCTCTCTGAGATGTATTTTAAAATATTCTAGAAAAAAGTTTGTGGGGTAGTAAATGAAGTGAGTCTAGCAAAATGTAGATAACTATGAAAGCTGACTTACAGATGAGATACAGGGTTTTTTTTTTTGGTATCTGTGTGCTTTTGTATATGTTTGGGATGTTTTCATAATAAAACATTGAATGTTTTTTTAAATGACCATCTTAATGGTCAGTGTAGAATGTTAACATGAATAACCAGATTCTACAATCTGCCTGTTGACCTCAAGGGCAAAGATATGGCTGTTAAAATGAATGGTTAGCCGGGCTTGGTGACTCAGCCTGTAATCCCGCGCCTTTGGGAGGCTGAGATGAGTGGATTGCCTGAGCCCGCGGGTTTGAGACCCACCTGGGCAGGCGAGACCTCATCTCTACAATAAATCAAAAAATTAGCCAGGCGTGGTAGCGCGCGCCTGTAGTTCCAGCTACTTGGAAGGCTGAGGCAGAAGGATCGCTGGAGCCCAGCAGGTCGAGGCTGCGGTGACTGGGAGCAGCCACTGCACTTCAGTCTGGGCGACAGAGTGAGACTCCAACTCAAAAAAATAAAAAAATAAAAAATAATAAAAAATAAAATGGATGGTGATTTAGGGCACTTTTTGTTTGTGCCTTCTTGGTTATACTGCACTTTGCCCACTGAGAATTCAGTGGGGGATCTTAGTAAACCCTCTTCCACGCCCTGTTCTTGTGATAGTGATGAGAGGGTATTCATGCTTGACATGTGCTATCATAGTTGAATACTACTGAGAAGTAACTGGAATCATTTCCATTTTACAAATACCACCTGTCTTGTATCATGCCATTGTCCTCTGTGCTATTCTTAGGTCTTGTGTATGACTTGGATGACAAATAAGAGTCTGAATTATCCTTTATTAAATTTTGATGTAGTAGTTATAAAGATTATATTGATGGACATGTGTGTTCAATTCATTTCAAAGTCCGCTTTATTTCAAAGCCCTTAATATCTATATTCATCATGAATCTAGAGAAACAACTTTGAGTCGAAGCTGTGTTTTGAGACTTAGGTGAGCCATTGCGGTTCATAGAAGAACTTGACATGTAGAAAATCAAAAGAAGGTACTCAAGGCAGGTTGCTGGATACAAGTTTGTGGGTTAGTAGAAAATCCTACCTCTTCTACAAATTCTTAACTAATCCTTCCTGGTTTTAAATAAAACCAACAGTCGCTATTATGACAGCTATTCTGTCACCTTTCTCTGTCTTCAGGCACTTGAAATATATCATTAAGCCGGGCTCGGTGGCTCAGCCTGTAATCCCGCGCCTTTGGGAAGCTGAGGTGAGTGATTGCCTGAGCCCACGGGTTCGAGACCCGCCTGGGCAGCGAGATCTCATCTCTACAACAAATCAAAAAATCAGCCGGGTGTGGTAGTGCATGTCTGAAATTCCGGCTACTTGGAAGGCTGAGGCTGAAAGATCGCCGGAGCCCAGCAGGTCGAGGCTGCGGTGGCCGGGAGCGGCCACTGCACTCCAGTCTGGGCGACAGAGTGAGACTCCAACTCAAAAAAAAAAAAAAAGAAATGTATCATTAGACAACATCAGAATCAATCCAAGGCCTTTTGGACTATAGACTGAGCTTCTTGGGGCAAAGATCTTGTCTTCTTCATGTTGAATTCTGAAGACTGAAGAAAAAAATAAATGTTGTGTAAGCAGGTATATATGAAATAATTAGTAGCTGTGAAAATAAAACAAATGGTGATCCTGAAGCCCTGGCAGTTTGATGGCATGTCCTGTAGGGTCAGTGTGAGATGGAAACCTGGTTGCAGGTGGGAGCAGGTGCTCTGGGACTCTTGCATAGGGCCTGCATGGAAAGGCAATGGTATGTGCCCGAGAGCGAGCTGACTCGACTGTTGCCTATCTTTTCTTTGTTGAAATAGGAAGGCTGAGCCCAGACAAACGCTAAGGAAACAAAACCAACTCTTTTATTACTTTCTGCAACATTTATAGCCAAGTCCTGTTCGATGCCCTTATCCTGGAGGCATTCTGACAATCATTTTAATGATTTATTTTCTTTTTCACAAGCAAAAAACAAATAAAATATTTTATCACCCTTTGGATAGACTTGATGTCTTTCTCTTCATTTCATCACTTTCCAGGTCTATAAAATTCCCCTTTCTTTCAGTTTTTATATCTCAAGGATAGGAATTCTGTTTTTCTCATTCCTCATATAAGTGCTTTTTTTTTTTTTTTTTTTTTTTAGTTTAGTGGTCTGATTATTATTATTATTTTTTGGTACTATATTCCCAGCCCATTTTTATTTTTGTTTTGTGTCTGTGGGTGGGGTGTGAGGGAGGGGCAGAAAAACAAGGACTCAAGAAAAACCACGTGTTTGAAATAGCATGTGGATGGCAAGAAAAAGTTTTCAGAAAGGCAAAAAAAAAAAAATGTTTTTCAATGTGATTCTCCACTATTTAGAGCTATAGGAGCATTGGAGCTATCACTGCTGAAGAAGAAATGGTTGTGTTGGTTTAATAAGAAAATACTACTGAAATTTGCTCTGTCGTTTCTTTCCCAGGGTCTATAATAAAAACCAATGATCTGTGTGAGCACCCATGGCCTCCATTCTGAATTGTATGTCTTCGATTCAAGCTCCCTGCTTTATGGTGCCCAGGCTCATTGTTTCTACCCTTTGCCCCTTTGGCTCATTTTTGCCTCATGTTCCGTATGCCTTCTTACATTAAGGTGCCAACAGCAGGGTACTCTTCTCTCAGACCAGGATTGCTAAGGGTAAAGTTTTTCTCTGAGAAGCGATTTCAGGCCATAGTTGATGTAGCATGTAGACTGTATCAAGCTTAGTGGTACAACTAAGGTATCTGATTTTAATCAGCACTGGATGTAATTTCCAAAGGTGATCAGACTCATTGTGATGGTCTGGGATTCCAAGATAGCTGGTAAAACATTATTTCTGTGTGTGTCTGTCAGGGTGTTTTGGGAAGCGATTAGCATTTGCATTGGTGAATGACCCTCCCCTATGTGGGTAGTTGCCATTGTCATCCTCATCCAATCTATTGAGGGCCTGAATAGAACAAAAAGGCAGGGGAAATCTGAATTCACTCTGTGTACCTGACTGCATGAGCTGAGACACTGATCTGCTCTCAGCGCTTCTGGTTCTTAGGGCTTCAGGCTCAGCCTGGAATCTTCACCATGGGCTCCTGTCTGGTTCTCAGGCCTTTGAATTATATATATTACCAGTTTTCCTGGGTCTCCAGCTTGCCAATGGCAGATGAAACTTTTTGGCCTTTCCATTTCATGGGCCAATATCTTTTAACAAATCTTTGTATAAGTATGTCCCATTGGTTCTGTTTCTCTGGAAAACCTGATGAATACAAGAAGAGTTTTGCTTGATTCAAATGTTATCTAAAGATGAGACTTGGTTTCTTTAAGCAGCACCACTGTTACTGAATTTTTTAAAAAAGACATGGTGTTCTAAGTTACTTATAATTCTTGTTGACTAATTGCTATCAAGCAAGGTCTTGGTTGTTCTATGCCTATGCTGTTGATTATTTGAGCCCAGAAGCCTAACTTTATATTTAATATCTTGCTGATTTCAGTTTGATGCTTTAGCCTATCAAGACTTTTTTAGATCTTGATTCTGTCATGAAACATAGTAGCTGTCTTTTCTGGTTTTGTGCCATCACTAGGCTTGATAACAACTCTTCTTATCTTCATTCAAGTAGTTGATAAAAATGTTGAATAGAACAAATAAAGACAGAGTCCTACAGCATACAGTTAGAATATTCAGAGTTGAGTCTTGTTTATTAAAAAACATATCTGGCAGGTCATCATTTGCTATCATTTTCCTAAGGATAAAAAATTTTATGTATTTTCCTTGCAAAAATCTAAGTCATGTATGGAAATCCACTGATCTAATAATCTCTTCCAAAGGAAGAAAGATTTGTTTGGCTATACTTTACCCATCTTAGACCTAGATCATCACTTCTTTTCTACTTGCCCACAAACCAACTACTTGTTAATCTGCATATTCATCTACATCCTCACTTATTAATTCAAAAAGATGTTTATTTGTGAATCTTGAATATCTAGTCTAGTATTCAATTCACAAAACATGGTTTCTGCTTTCAAAAAATTTAAAGTCTAGTGAAGGGAAGATATATATATAAAATTAAATTACTTTGTGGATAAGATATGTGTAGGTGTGTGTTCAAACGTTACTTAATGATGGGAATATGTTTTGAAAAGCTAGTTGTTAGGCAATTTCATCATCATGTGAACATCATAGAGTATATTTACACAAACCTAGTTGGTATAGCCTACCACACACCTGGGCTATAGGACATAGCCTATTGTTCCTAGGCTACAAGCCTTACAGCATGTTACTGTACTGAATACTGTAGGCAATTTTAACAGTTATAGCTATTAGTATTTGTGTACCTAAGTGTATCTAAACATAGAACAGGTATGGCAAAACTATGGTATGCAAGATGAAAAATGGTACACCTGTTTAATGCACTTACCATGAATGGAGCTTGCAGGACCAGAAGTTACTCTGGTGAGTTAGTGAGTGAGTGACAAGTGAATGTGAAGGCCTAGGACATGATTGTACACTACTGTGGACTTTATAAATGTTGTACACTCAGTATACATTAAGTTTATTTTTAAAAGTTTCTTCAGTAATAAATTAACCTTAGCTTACTATAACTAGTTTATGAACTTTTACATTTTTAAATTTTTCTCTTTTGTAATAACACTTAGCTTAAAACACAAACACATTATGTAGTTATACAAAAATATTTTTCCATTATATCCTTATTCTACACGTTTCTTCTACTTTTAAATGTTTTTCCTCTTTCACCTTTTTTGTTAAAAACAAAGACACAAACACACACATTAGCCTAGGCCTATACAAACGCAGTATCATGAATATCACTGTCTTTCAGCTCTACACCTTGTCCCACTGAAGGGTCTTCAGGGTCAGTCACGTGCATGGACCTGTCATCTATGACAGCAATACCTTTGTCTGAAATACCTCCTGAAGGACCTGTCTGATCCCATTTTACAGTTAATTTTTTTTTTGAAAGCAGGATTTATTGAGAGGACAGAAAATCTCCCACAGTGGGAGAGGACTGAAAGGATTTCCCTAACTTTGTTTTTAATGAAATAAAAATACACTTTAAAATAACAATTAAAAGTATAGAAAATACATAAACCAGTAACGGTCATTTATTAACATTTTCAAGTATTACATACTGGACATAGCTGTATGTGCTACACTTCTACATGACTGTCAGTGCAGTAGGTTTGTTTGCACCAGCATCACCACAAACATGTGAGTAATGTGTTGTGCTACAATGGTTATGATGTCACTAGGAATTTGTGATAAGAATTTTTCAGCTCCATTACAATCTTATGGTACCACCATTGTATATACAGGCATCCTTGACTGAAATATCATTATGTGGCTCTTGACTGTATAAATACATATGCATATGCATGTGTTTGTGTTACTTGTATAACAAAGTTGAATTTTATAAACATAGTATGGTAAATAATACCTAGTAAATGAAGAACAAGAAAGCAGACCACTACCTGGTGAGCTCAAGGACTAGGAAAGTAAAATTTGAGCTTGGGTCTCACAGAATAAGAAGAATATCCTTAGTTTTAGAAAGTGTGGAAGGACATTCAGAAAAAGGAATATAGCTTTCATTGACAAATTGCTTGGAGCCTGGATTCCAGACTTGACCTGCTTAGGTCCCTTATGTCTGTTCCTTGATCTCCTGACCACAGACCTGCGGCTTGCACTTGGTCATGTTACCTACTGGCTTTCTTGCCATTTTACTCAACCGTTTGGCTCACAGACTTCCAAACTATGTCTTGATTTTTTATTTTGGTTGGGCATTCAGGCTAGGCAAGTGACTACAGGCAGTTGACAGGACCTGTCTGGTGACCACTTATATATAGCATGATAGTTACCCGAAAGTTTCTACAGAAGGCAGTGGATTTGACTCTACAAGACATCACATGCAACCAGATAGAACACATACGTGACAAACTTTAGAGCCACACCCCTGCTTTAAACCAGGAATAATTCTACTAAAAAGGGACCTCCCTGTACACACGCCCACCATCCCCAGCCCCAAGTTATTCAGCCATCCTCACTTTGAAATGTCTTATCGGCTTTCATCCTCAGTTGAATTGTTTGTGAAGATTTAAAGTGGATCAATTCAGCAGTGTTTGCATTTTGTAGAGCATGAAAAATGGTGCTTCAGTTATTACTTACGGAGAACCAAGGAATCAAATGTGCAGCTTGATTTTTTAGATTGCAGGTGGAAACAGCAGCATTGGTAGAGAAACGGCCCCCAAGCCTGTGGGCTGAGTACATTCGATTCCCGTCGCAGGAAGAGAATCAACCTGGAATAAATTCCACAGGGTCATTTTTCTTAAACTGCATTTCTGACTACTCCTCATTTGGTGGGGGAAATGCTTTTATTTTTCCATTGTTAGATCTCTGTTTCCATCAAATATGTAGCCATTTGGCTAGGGCGCTAACTCACAAAGCTGGCTGGGATTCTGTTTTCAGTGTCCTGGCAGTAAAGAGAGATGTTAATCATATTTGATTACCTTAGCTCTTCTTGCATTTGGCTGTTTCCTCCTGTCTCTTATTTCCCTTTACCTTGTTTCTTTGGGAGCCAGTAGCATTGCTCTTTGTAAAGAAAATGGAAGGATATCACCAGGGGCAATGAAACAACTCATGTATTGATTTTTGGCTTGGAGGGTTTACTTTTAGGAGTCAGCAGCAAGATGCTTTGCCATGCAAGGGATCGGAGTAGATGGCTCATGCTCTGTGAGCAAATCTCATGCCTGCTGGGCACTTCATTACCCATTCCTTGCCATGAGCAGCTTCAGCTGCCAGGTGTACTGAGCCTGTTTCTAGGACTGATGGTGGTTCAGCTAAATCTGCCACCTAAATAACAAGAACGCTCAAACTACATCATCTTCTTCCACAACCTGCACTGTTTCTTTCCTTCCATAGTTCATTTTCTATAATTGAAAGTGGAAACACACACACACACACACACACACACACACACACACACACACACACACAAAGAGAATTAACAATTGTTGAGCACTTATTAAATGCCTGACACTATGAAACATCTTTTATAGTTAATTCATTTAATTCTCACTGCTTCTTATAATTTACTTCTCACTACAGCCCTGCATTTACTTCTCTTTCTTATTTATTACTTCTTTTTAAATTTTAGAATTGGGGGTACAAGTACATGTTTGTTACAAGGACATATTGAGTAGTCGTGGGGATTGGGTCTCAGGTGACCCATTTTCCAGATAGTGAACATTGTACCCAGTATGTAATCTCTGAAACCTAACCTCCTCTCTACCTCCCCACTTTACTAGTGTCCCCAGGTTCTATTATTTCCATCTTTGTCACAGACATGACATTTAAGTATTATTGTCATGCTTTACAGATGAGGAAACTGAGACCCCAATATATTAAGCATTTGCTCAGTTTAAACAGTTTTGAACAGTTCCTTGATTCAGGATTTGGATAAGATATTCCTGACCCTAGTTAAATTCAGTATACACTAACCTTAAGAATTATTCCACTAGGGGCTAGAAATTTAAATACTCAACCTGAGAAGTAATGGGGCTTCCCATGCAACCTTTTTATATGAAATGTAACACATAGACAATGGTTCATTGTTCTTTCCTCTATTGCCACCCAATAATGTCACAACTTTAATATTTATTTTTCATTATTTGAAAGTCTGAAGTATTATATAGACAACATCTTGTCACTGCTATGCAAAATTAACTAAGTCAGTTTTCTGTCACTTTATTCCCTCCTCCAACCCTATGAGACTAAACAGTGCTACATGAATGTTCTGTTCCTTTTAGTCAATGACAAACATCAAAAGTGACTGAGGCCAATGCAGTTTACCCCCTGTTCTCAGAGCAGAGTCTGTTAAAGTTAAAGAACTCTGAGTCTCCATCAGCTTCAGACAGACACTGGCAGCTAACTCACTTTGCTTTAGAAATTTTGTTTTCCATTAAACTTGAGAAATCCCTTTAATGCTTTCTTCTTGATACTGATGCACTGTGGACGTGATCTTCCAAGCCTAACAACTGTTTTATGAGCTTCTGGAAACCTGTCAGTGGTATATAGTCTTCTCTTTCTCAACAAATGATGCATCCCTGTACTTACTCTAGCCAGTAGGTCTTGTCAATAAATCCATCAAAGACTAGACCAGTCTGCTCAAAGCACACTTTCTGCCTTCCCTGATGGAATGAGAGGCGGCCCTTTAGAGTTTGGTGGGGGTGGAGATTGCTTTTTTTAAAAATCTAGCTCTAGAATAAAAATATACATCTATCGGTTTCCATTCTTGTCTGACTACTACGGTGGCCAGAAAATTACTTCTGTGCCTGCATTAATCAATTTGTAGAGTCCCAACTTTGGGAGTGGGGAAAGAAAGTCCCAGATGAATACACTGAGTTCAGAATCACCGACTAAGCTGCAGGCAGGAGACAGAGTGCATGCTGGGAGACCTGTTCCCCCTTCCCACTAGCACTAAGTGCTAATCCTTCAGGAAGAATCCAAAGGGAAATTTGTGCATCAAGTTATCAGGTCGAGAATCCAAGAGCCTCAATTTCTCTTGGCATAATGATGGTTCTTCTATGTGAATTAGAAAGTTCCACAATTATGCAGGTAACATTGAGGCAGCACAAGGTATTTTAACTCTCAAACGAAGTCTACCCATCTCAGTAACTTTTAGCAGCTATTATCGGCAGTGCCGATAATAATTATAAAACCTGTAGCTTTCATGTTGGTGAATTGCACATGAAGTATAGGGAGCTGTGGACTTATTTTAAGGAGATTTTATCTTCCTAACAGGTGATTAAGAAGACAGGCTCTGTAGCTCAGATCAGCAAATGTACCACCAATGTGACCCTCCCCTTCAGATTTCTAACTGGAATATATTTCTGTTAGCATTGTTGGTGAGTGCCCAAAAGGTCATTTTGATTTGTCATTTTTAAAACTAGGCATTCAGGATATGCAGGAGTTAATCAGTTCACAGAGAGCTGTTAATTCATAACTTATAGTCCACTGCCACTATTGTCATTGCAAGCAAAGTCACAATCCCCTCAGCATTTTCCATCCCGCAGTGGTGATGTGCTGTCCTGCCAGGGAATAGCTCATCTGGCATGGCTGGTTTGTCTTTCATCTATATTCATCCCAGTTTTTTCTAAATTAACAATAAGCATAATTGGTTTAGGAATTCTTTTATTTGGATTATATAATTCACAAAACTGGTAGGAAATCTTTTGACCTAAGTTAAAGCATAAACAGTTCTATCTCCAGTAGAAATGTTCTACAAAATTCTATCACTTTTATTTGTATATTTTTTTCCCTGACAATAAGAAAAGAGAAAGAAAATACCGGAATTCGGAGGTCTGTTCCTTTGTAACTGGCAAGAAGGTGGGTCTTGGTTTGCCTAACTTTTCTCCGGGAAGATTTAATCAGTATTTGCTGTCAAAGAAGAGAAATGCTCTCGCTTTGGCGAAGACACTTTGTCTGTCTCGATAAACATAGTTAAGGTGACGGTAGGCACTGTGTGAAAAAACGTGGGGAATATTTTTTTATGATTGGAATACAAAAAGACAGATTTACTAGGGCCTTTGCCATTTTTTTTTTTTTTTCCCTCCCTAAACTTCCTGATTCAGCGGGCAGTGCAGTAGCTGGTACAATGTTATATGCTGTTATACAAGTGAAACCAGCCGTATTTAATGATTCCCTGCTTCTGGGTCATAATTCTTGGGTAACAGTGAGAATTCCAAACCTACAGCACTTCTTATCTTCTCCAGGGCACACGCAGCCTTTTTCTTAAGGTGGTTTTTGTTGTTGGTGGTAGTGTTTCTTTTTGTGTTTTGTTTGGCTTTAGTGTTAATCTCCAGAAGGAGACTAAAGTGAGGGGAAAATGAAATAAGCAAGTGTAGGAATATGAACGTATCAGAGAAAGTTTTCACCAGACGCTTTTCTTATTAGAAGCACTTTAAGTTTTATTTGCAGTCAAGAGGCTCAACCCTGAAAGAAGCTCCCTTCTGAAACAACCTCACTTCTCCTGCTGCCCTGAGGCCTGGCTTTGCTGCCTGCATCCAGGAGCTGTGTCCCCATCCTCTGTCCTGGTGCATGTGCTGGCCTGCTTAAGGGCTTCTGGAGACTGACTCTGCCACAGGCACAGAAAAACCTGGAAAGAATGCTGACTCTGGGACTTCAAAGTACATGGAATGATTTTTGTTTTCTGAGTCCACAGTTGTCCAACTTAATGTACTTAAAAGGGCCCTTGACAGGCCTCATTTGCTCTGTGACCTTGGACCAGGCCCTACATATATCTGGTCCTGCTTCCTCATCTGTATGTGACTGGGGTTGGACTGGATTACTGGCTTTTCAGATGCTTTAAAGCTATGGAACCCTTTTCCTAAATTAAATTTTGGGAACTATCCTTTAAAAAAAGCAAATTTTATAAAATCAGATCTAGCCTCAGTTAAATGGGGGTGAGGGACCCAGAGTACCCCTTCCTCACCCTACTTAGAACCCGTCATCTGTTGGAGCTCCAACTGGCCTACAGGGCCACCTCCATTCCATCCTAATAACAGGCTGGCTGAGTTCAGGGAATCATATTAAACCGAGGCCTGAAAATGTAGGTAATTTTACCTTTGCTAATCCTGAGTCCTGGAGACAGCATATCTTACAGGTTTTAGGTGAACCAGCCTAAAATGGCTTAATCCATGTCGAGTTTGTAAACACCAATCATCCTTCTCTTTTTTGGTACCCTGCTCCTTGTACCCAGAGTCTTTTGGCTTTGCTATTGCTCAGTGATGTCAAATGAACAAATGAATCTGTGATGAATTCTGCCAAGCATATATCCACCTTGAAATCTCAGAACCACATTAGGCCCTTAGCTACCTCCTCCCAGATTTCAGAAACCCAGACTCTTTGCCCCCCACCTTCTACCCTCTAACCCTTCTACTTCCAGAACATTATATCAACTTTCTTTGTTTTATTTTATTTTTTTATAATTTATTTTAGAGTTGTGGGATACACGTTAGGATTTGCTACAGAAGTAAATCATGTGAAGGCAGGTTTGGGCTTCTAGCAAGACTTCTCTCCTCCTAGTAGTGGACATGGTGGTACCCAGTGGGTAGTGGTGTGTCCGTTGTCCCTCCCCTCCTTCCCTCCCTCCTGTAGCAGTGCCCAGAGTCTGTTGTTCCCACTTATGTGCCCAATGTTTAGTGCTCACTTATGAGTGAGAACATGTGGTATTTAGTGATATGTTTCTGTGAGAGTACACTTAGAATGATGGGCTCCATCTGCATCCATGTTGCGGCAAAGAACACAATTTTTTTCTTTATGGCTGTGTGGTATTCTGTCATGTATATGTACCACATTTTCTTTATCCAGTCTTTTTTTTATCCAGTCCACTTTCAGTGGGCATTTAGGTTGGTTTCCTGTTTTTGCTATTGTGAATAGTGCTGTAATAAACATACACATGCAGGTAGAATGATTTGTGTTCCTCTGGGTGTGTTCCCAGGAGTGGGACTGCTGGGTTGAATGGTAGCTCAATTCTTAGTTCTTTGGTAAATTGCCACACTGCTTTCCATAAAGACTGAACTAGCGTACATTCCCACCAACAGTGTAGAAGCATCCTCTTTTCGCTGTAGCCTCAACAACCCATGCTGTTTTTTGACTTTTTAATAATAGCCATCCTGACTGGTGTGAGGTTGTATCTCATTGTAGTTTTGATTTGCATTTCTCCGATGATTAGTGAAGCTGAGTATTTGTTCACATGTTTGTTGACTGCTCCATATCAACTTTCTTAAAGTCTCCTTTACAAAACTGTCTCATTGCTTGAAAGACCAAAATTCTACTCTTGGCTTTCTGAATCCTCCATGGATAATTTAATTTTTCTAGCAAATCCTATTCTCCACTTCCTTCCAATACACATCCATTTCACGAAGTCATTCTCTCCCTAATCTCTGGCTGTAAGCCTGTGGTCATGCTTTTTGGCCATCTGTTTATCTGGCTCTCCTATGAAGACCCTACATTCTTTTTATCACTCACCAATATTCTTTACAGCTTACCCTTCAAGTCCTTCCCTCTTTGCCCTTTGCTCTCCCATGGTATGTAGTAAGGAGGCAGCATGGTATCGCAGCAAGATTACAGAACAAGGAGGCAACAGTAGGGCTGTCATTCTGGAATTCTGCCACTTATCTGCAAGTTACACTTGGCAATGCCCCTTGACCTCTTTGGTCACCAGTTGCCTCACCTGTAAAATGAGATGAGTAATACAATATCCACCTTGCCTACCTTATCATGTGGTTGTAAAAATTAAAAGAGGTATTGTATGTAAATACACTTTAACTATACTTGAAGCACTCTATGTTCTTCAGTTTTTGTTCTTAAATAATAAGGTATTCTTATAAGGTATTATCATTATCATTGCCTATGGCACTCATTTTAATTCTTAATCAAACCCTGCCCTATGCTTACTCCAGTCATTTCATGAGTCACCAGTTCTTTAGGTCAAAGATTTTTCTTGTATTTAAAACTCTGTGGTGGTTATTACTGTGTTGCCCACACAGTAGGTACTGTATGTGGTTTTCTTTAATAGAATTTTGATTTCTGTCAGGTGATGGATATACCAAAAGCCCACTTTTTAAAGCCCAGATTTTACCACTATATGATATATGCATGTAAGAAACCTACAATTGTACCCCCTATATATATAAAATCAAAAAACTTTTAAAAATAAAGAATTTTGATTTCTGATCTCCTCCAATCACCTCTAATTTTGGGGGCATGGCAGTAGAGATCATTTAATCATCAGAAGGATATGTGAAATTCTGACAGTTCTCCCAAAGCAAGACTGAAATTCTAATGACTTAAAATGGATGTGGAAGACCTTAAGAAATGTGTTGTTTGGGCGAGGTACTCCCTTAAAAATTAATTCAAGTGGAACTCAGCTTTAGGACTAGTTGGAATAAGCCTAGCTGTCAGTCCCTTGTCAGCATAACCTTTCTAAAACTCTGTGGATACTTTTACAGCAGAATGGGGCAAATGCTCAAATATATATTTCTTGTGTAATGAGTGAATGAACGCAGAAACACATGACTAGCTGCTTTGGGGTCAGCAGTTGGCCCCATGGCAATCACCTGGGATGACAAATTGTCTCCCACTAACCCTGTGGCAGAAAGTGGGGACTGGTAGCAATTATAGGTATTTCCTTTTGAAAGCCAAGTGGCAAGCTTTAAAGACCCGCCAGGTGCCAGGTCCGTTTTGTTTGAAAAAGGCCAAATGGCTAGAGACTGATGACTCTCATGGAAATGCAAAAGAGTAACTAATTCACAGACTTATCCAAAACCCTTCTTCTGAAGTTGACGATTTATAACCCTGAAGTTCCTGGAGACCATTTGTTCTTTGAAAAATTTAATTTTGCTGAGTACAACCTTGTAAGATTCCAAAGGAAATATGTAATCACTCAACATGACCCCCTCCCTTACCTAAATAAGGGTATAAGACCCCACTTCTCCCATTCTGTGGGGCTTGACCTGGAAGCATTAGCCCCTCAAGGCCGCTGAGCCAGCCAGCGTAATAAAAGTTGCCACTTCCTGTAATAGTCTTGGTGTCACGATCTCTCTGTCTTCCTGCTACATTATTCTGGTGCATTGGCCAGGAAAGCGGAGAGTTAGAAGACGGTGTGTTCCACCTCCTTTGTCATCGGGATATGACCTCCAGGGCAACGGGAAGGGCAATCTCGCCTGGTGCGCAACAGACTTTTTGATCTATAGGAGGGAGGCCCCTCCTGGTGCACTGAAGCTCGGACCACGAAAGCGCAACAAGGACTCAAGAGGCGAGGAACTGGTATAAGGATGACCACCTGATGGAAAGGACAGAAAGACCACCCAACAGAAAGGGTAAGAATAAGGGCCTTTGCATAGACCTGCCAACAGATGGCAGAAGGGGAGCTTGATCACCTCCTGGAGTCCCCTAGTAATCTCCAGCCTGACGGAAAGGGCTGAAAGGCAGTGGAAGGAAACACTGTCTGAAGATGAATTCATAGACTCCTAGGATTAGGACGGAAGGTTGAAGAATGTGCTGTGTGATTGTGTGTGAATGAGATGGACAGCAGGAGGGCTCTGCATAAAGTTAGTCTGCATTGGGGTGTACCAACCTGCCAATTGCTAGGAGGTGTCTAAAATATCTTCGTGAGAAGTATGACTGGAGAATTTGAAGGGGGCCAAAGCAGATGTTTCCCATACCCTCATTCTCTTGTTTATGTGTGCCTTTCGTTTTGAATCTGTTAAAAAGCTGGTTGAGTTATTATGCTTTGTTTGATGGGATATGTCGTCTTTTAAAAACTTGATTGGAACAAGGGTGCCTGAATGGAGCATATTTGTATACCTAACCCTTAACTGTACCCCACAATATCATAAAAAAAAACTGATTAAAAAAAAAACTTGATTGGCGCATGTTTCTTTATGTCATTTTATGTTTCCCTCCCTTTGTGTGGTGTTTCCCCCAACTCGTTGGTACTGTTAAAATTTCTGCCTTTTGTTGTTAAGATTGTGGGAAAATTGCCTGCTGCATATGTGAAGTGTTACTAGTTATCTTAAATTCTTTCCGGTGACCACACCCCCTCCCTTCCTTAGCCTGTGTTCTCCTTCATAAATTCTGAAGGAGCTCATTCTAATCCACCTGTAAAGAAATGTAGAAATGTCTCTTATATGCTACTTAACCTTTTGCTAACTCAGTGCAAGTTAATGCTAGCCTTGGAAAAAACAATTTTGTAATCTTTCTCTGGCAACTAAGGGAATGAATAGGCTGTTCTTGTTTTCAAATGCTAAAAGCCAGGTTAGTTAAAAGTAAGTCTGTTTGTAAAGGTTTAGGCCTTGCCTAAGATCGTAATCAACTGCTTGTCCCTATAAAACTGTTGGGAAGTCTCTTAGAGTTATGTAATATATGCTGAGTCCCTACTTTATATTGTAATGCTAAATAACACGAATGCTTACTTTTTTGACTATGCCTGACTAGCACACCTCTTACAAGACTGGTAGAATTTTAAGTGCTGAATACTTTGCAGGACTTAATAAGGCATGGGAACTGGTCATTCTCACCTGATTAAGTCACCTTGTAAGCTCAGTACTTCACCTAAGGGACAGTTCAAGTACTAGGTACACTCTGTGGAGCATAGAGTGAGACCTAATCACTCTCATTTAATTGTCCACATCTTACAACTAAGGCCACTGTTTAGTAATTTATGAGAATTTTTGACAATTTTGCCTGTTCATAATTAGGAATAAGTAGGAACAGATCATTTTACATGTACGTGGTCTGTTCACTCTAAAAAGGTTTTGTACCAGGCCATTTTTGTAGACATCCTTGGAAAGCTGTGGAGAAAAAAAAAAAAAAAGGGCTTCAAGGAAGGCTGAGAACACTCAGCCTGGAAGAAGCCATCAGGGTTCCAGGGATTCCTAGCATTGCTGTTTATGACTTTATTTAGTTATTTGTTTGTTTTAGAATTCTCCTTTGAGAAATAAATTGCAAGCGTTCAAAACAAATTCTGGGTTTTCAAGAAACGTGACCAAGAAAATGTGTAATCATCTATACCCTCAGACACCCCAATGGGACAGATTTTGAATGATTGGAGCAAATTAAAATTACATGGCTTAATAATAATAATAATAATAATAATAATAATAATAAGTGCATTATTAAAAATCAAATTTGAACTCACTAAAGGTTAGCAGATAATAAGATTTGGAAAGGAGCAAAACTATCTGGCAATTAAATTCACTTTGTAGACCAAAAATAAATAATAAGATAAAATAGTCAAAAGTTCTGTATGTAGAGGCATTTTAAAAATTTATTTCATTACTTTGCAAACAACATTATATCCTATAGAATGTTAAATGCGTAACTCCAGAGGTTTGACTCGGGACTATGAATACCGAACTCCTAATTATAGAAAGCCTCTGAAGTTCTTAGAAACTGAAACATTAAGGAAAAAAAGAGGAGAACTCCAAAATGAGCACTAACCAGAGGAAAGGTAAACAAATTGGCAGTTGCCACTAAAGGCAAAGCTCCAGCCACCCAAAGGAGGCCTGATAAGGATAAACTTGCTAAGGAGGATGGTATCAGCTGCTATGAATGTGGTCAATCTGAGCACTTAAAGCACAATTGTTCTTAATGGCCTAAGCCCCTAGGACCTTGTCCAACATCAGATTAAAAAGCCACTGAAAGAGAGGATGCGGCCTCTCCCCAAGGTGGGGGTTGGGGTCACCTAGCTCGGTGCTGGTGGCTGTTGACTGAAGGGGCAGGGGTACGGCCCAGTGCAGCGCTCTGTTTGCCATCAACCCAGAAAATCCTTGGGTCTGTATGAATGTGGCTGGGGTCCAAATTAATTTCTTAATTAATACTGAAGCTAAGTTTTTAGCCCTTGTGCTCATACTGAATGAACTTCTTGCTCCTAAAACCTGCTCTCTAGTGTGAGTTAAGGGTGTTCCAAAGCCAAATGTTTCACCTAACAGTTACTTAAAGGTAAATTCCAATTATAACTGTAAAAGGTTATCTATAAATAAATAAAAAGGAAAGCAAAAAGCAAAAGAAAAATATTAAAAGGTTGGTGTACAAATAAGGTTTTAGTAAGAAGAAAAAAAGAGAAATATAAAAGAAGATATTTTTATCTAAAAAAGAAATCTTATATGGTAAATTTCTGTCCTATAATAAAGTAAATAATTATGATAATTTTTTAAAGGGGGGTAGAGAACAAAAATAAAATGGTATAAACATGCCAAAATGGTATGAGAAAAGTATATAAGAAAGAAATATATGTACAGAAGAAATCCTATAAACAATCTAGGCATAATAAAGTCTTATCTGGATGCAAATCTCCAAACATTTTTGGATTTCTCTTCAAATTTTATATAAGATTTACTTGAGTGACTAGTTCAAATTATACTCTAAAACAATCTGTCAGGCTACCATTTAGTCCAGAAATACATTAAAAACTCCAAAGGCTGGTACTTGTAATGAAGCCACAGAAATTAAAGTTTATCATTTAAGTTATGTTAATAACTTCAGGCCTTGTAAATTTTGTACAAAAGATAATCAACCATTGCCTAAAATTGTCAAAATATATGCCTGACTTTATTCCTTTTATTGAGCTAGAATCCAGTAATTTCATGTCCATATAATGGTCATGCAAGAATTCCAACCAGTGCCTGCAAATAATGCCACAGCTGAAACAAATCTGGATGCCTCAAGTCAGACAGGGAGAAATTTTTGATCTCTGGCTAGGCAGGACTGCACCCATTATTAGCGCTGAAGAAATTACAGAAGATGACCTTCACCCCTCAGCACCCCAAATGATTATGGGATCGAAAAATCTCTAAATAATAAATAATTGAGACAGGGTAGCTAGCACAGGCTAGACATAAATTTCCTATAGGTAGGTTTTAGAAGGTGTTCAAACGTTTCTACTGCAGACTGAGTAGCAACCTATCCCACCCCTTGGCAAATCCAGGGAAAACTCCACCAGATGTAGAACTAGGACAGTACAATCTTTCAATTTGCGGTTTAGCATAATAATCACTGGAAATCCTTTGAATACATGAGTAAACTAAACATAGGTATTTGGTATTGCATAACTCAGGATCCAAGTCTCTGAAATGGAATTCGTTAAAACTTTAAAATTGTTTAACGGTAAGCCTTTTTCCTACACCTATGAAAGAAAGGGGGCCACAAACATAAATGCTCATATGGAAATGTGTTGTCCATTTGGAACAAATTTTAATCACAGTTTATAAGCTTATTTCCCTAGACACTTCTTCGACCATGAAAAACTCAAACATCCAGGGCAGTAAGTGCTACTAAAAATTGAAGAAAGGAAGGACCCAACCAACAACTGTAAGAAAAAAAAAGGACCCTAAGGGTGGTCCTGTTCCTATACTAGTCTGTAGAATTTAAATACCTAACTTCTCTATCATGATGAAACCCCTCTATGAAGCCTCAAAGAGGGATGAACAAGAGCCCCTGTATGGGAAAAGGCCCAGAAATAGGCCTTTAAATGAATTAAACAGGCGTCTTGCCTTTTGAGATATTTTTATGGGCGGCCACCCCCTCTCGTTAAGGGCATACAGGAAGACTTAAAGTAATTAGGAAGTCTTACCCTAGAACAGCAAATGCAAGCCTTAGGTTCAGTCCTAAATGCCATCCATTGTCAAGTCAGAGAATGATTGCCAATTAGTTTAGCTACCAATACCCATTCTTTTAAGCCAGGTAATATGGTATGGGTAAAAGAGTGGAATGTACAATCTCTAAATCCCCTCTGGAGGGGGCCATTTACTGTTCTTTTGTTTACCCTGACTGCAAAGTAGCCGAAGTAGTTCCTCGGATCCATTATAGCAGAATTAAACCGACCTTCCAGGATTGGGAGTGCACCGCAGATTCGGCAGCTCCAGCCCTGCTCTAGAAGTCTGAGAACACTTCAAGCCCTGCTTCAGTCACACACCAGAGGCTGACTGATGCATAGCAGAAGATTAAGGATTCAGCTTAAGAACTCAGCAGACATTACTGATAAGCCATTGTTTTGCTTTGTCAACCTTTATATTTGCTAAACTGTTTGTCATTCTAATTGCTGTAGAACTAACTTTATTTGCTATAGAATTAACAAAGTTGTCCCCATTGAGCATGTTAGAAAAGGGTATCACTAGAATTTCCATTCTTTCTTATAATAGAAAGTGTTCTTGTTCTTTTATGTATTTCTGCCTAATTTGGGTGCTTATTGCTTCCCTCACACACCCAGCATGTACATGTATAGAAACTATCTGGCCAGACGTAAGAGTTTTCCATCGTTATTCATCCCAGCCAGAAGCTTGTTCTGGTGGCCAACAAGGCCTGTTTGGTATTGGGCATCTGCTTATGCAACTAAATCTCAATGTACTAAAGGGCTATTTTGGATATGTGGAAAGGTTGCATATGCCCAGCTTCCAGCATTATGGAAAGGTACATGTACCATAGGAATAATCCAGCCAGGATTTTTCCTTCTGCCTAACCCGGGGGAGATGAACTAGGCATTCCCCTTTATGAAAGCCTCAAAACATGAGATGCTTGATCCCTCGACCAAGTTCCTAATATAGGAGGGTCCCAGGTTTGGAAAAATAACAAATGGCCACCCCAGAAAATTATAAATACTTATGGCCCAGCCACATGGGCACAAGATAGGAGTCGGAAATGCTGCACGCCTATATATATATATATATATATGCTAAATTGCATTATCAGGTTATAAACTGTCTTGGAAGTTATAACTAATCAAATAGCCATGACTTTTGAGCTTGTTGCTCAGCAGCAAGCCCAAATGCGTGTGGCTATTTATCAAAGCCACTTAACTTTGCACTACCTGCTGGTGGAAAAAGGAGAAGTATGCGGTAAATTTAATAGCTCTGACTGTTTTTTGCAAATAGATGATAATGGCAAAGTTATAACTGATATAGCCACCAATGTTAGAAGACTTGCCCACGTCCCGGTGCAAAAATGGCAAGGCATAAAAATTGGCAATTGGTTTAAAAACACGTTCTCGGGTCTGGGAGATTTAAGTATATTATTGGCTCTGTAGTCCTATTGGTGGGATCCTGTCTTATCCTCCCTTGCATAGCCCCAATAATTATGAACGCCCTTTCTAAGTCTGTGGAAACAGTTATTGAATGAAAAACTACGGCCCATATAATGTTGATGCACCAGATTAAGGATGATGATGCTTTAGATCCATAAAAGATCAAGCATCAAAGGGGGGAATATAGCAGATGGGGCAAATGCTCAAATATATATTTCTTGTGTAATGAGTGAATGAACACAGAAACACATAAGTAGCTGCTTCAGGGTCAGCAGTTGGCCCCATGGCAATGGGGATGACAAATTGTCTCCCACTAACCTTGTGGCAGAAAGGGGGGCTGGTAGCAGAAAAGGGGGCTGGTAGCAGCAGGTATTTCCTTTTGAAAGCCAAGCAGCAAGCTTTCAAGACCCACCAGAAAGGGGGGCTAGTAGCAGAAAGGGGGGCTGGTAGCAGCAGGTATTTCCTTTTGAAAGCCAAGTGGCAAGCTTTAAAGACCCGCCAGGCGCCAGGCCCATTTTGTTTGAAAAAGGCCGAATGGCTAGAGACCGATGGCTCTCATGGAAATGCAAAAGAGTAACTAATTCACAGACTTATCCAAAACCCTTCTTCTGAAGCTGACGATTTACAACCCTGAAGTTCCTGGAGACCATTTGTTCTTTGAAAAATCTAATTTTGCTGAGTACAACCTTGTAAGATTCCAAAGGAAATGTGTAATCACTCAACACGACCCCCTCCCTTACCTAAACAAGGGTATAAGACCCACTTCTCCCATTCTGCGGGGCTCAACCTGGAAGCATTAGCCCCTCGAACTCGCTGAGCCGGCCAGCATAGTAAAAGTTGCCACTTCCTATAATAGTCTTGGTGTCACAATCTCTCTGTCTTCCCGCTGCACTTTAACAACCAGTAAAGGGAAAGCCCCACAGAGTAAGAATGCTGCCCAGACTATCAGAACTACGCAGTTATTCACTGCTGCTTCAGAAATAGTGAAATAGCCATTGATGGTTTCAAGAGATTATGTATTTTAACAATCCACGTGACTTTGCATTCTCCTTTTTCCTGGTCAAGTATGTTCCATGAAAAAAGGTTCTTATATCCATTGTAAAAGTGAGTGCTCTTAGTGCTTCAATAAATGGATGGCAAATACTTCTCCACATAAGTGAAAATTATTTCATTTTTGATCACAGGGAAATAGATCATTTTTTAATATAACTAGAATACCTTCAGGAAAATAAGGTGAACATGTGGTGATAATTTTTCATTAGGGAAGCAGGGGCATTCTGGGTACCATTTAATACAGTGATTTAATTTGCAAAGGGTAAGCTGATGATCAGTGTAATTTAATTTTTTTCTCTTTTCCAAGCTTGACAAACTTAAACTTTGTTGGAAGAGTGAAATTTCTAAACCAAGATTAGGGACAAGAGAGCTTTGGAGTTTTCTGAAAGTCCTTAAAGTATGAAATTGCCCAGTTTCTAGTTTAGGATATGTAGACTGAGCCCCAACAGGATACCTGGACAGTGCTACAAAACTAAACATTTGTTTGTAACCATTTATTTATTCTGACGATATCTGCAGAAAATCTCAGCCAGCATACTTTCTTTTAAAAAAAGGAAAAAAAACAATCACCAAACTTTTTTCCTGAGACATTTCTTCTACTTAGTCAATCTATAATGTATGTAGATTGGTTTTTTTGTAGATTTGCTTATTCCTAGGAACATCTCTGCATGGTTTCAGCGTTAATGATATGCTTCCCTAACTACTATAAACTGCAAGAACTGTTAGCATTTTAGGAGAATAAATGCAGTAGAGTTAGTAATACTCCATAATTCGTTGCCCCTGTAGCAACTGTCACATGCTTGCCACTTGTATGTGGACTGCTGTCATACTGTACTCAAATCACTTTAGGGAAGGAACCATGTCTTAATTTTTATTTTTAGTTCTTCATATAGTGCACAGTATGTGCTCAAGAATATTTATTTAATGAACTAAAGAGAAAGATACATATATGTATACTTGTATATGCGGATATCTCCAAATATGTTTATAAATATATTTTCAATTTTAAAAACTTATTTGATTTATACTTTCTCTGCTAAGAAAAACTCCAGAGATACATTTGGATTGATGATACCAAAACATGATGGTATGAATCCACTGTGCAATGTGATTATCCATAGGACAGGAAGCCAACTGCATGGAATACCTTCATCAATGTGTGGTCACGGAACAGCAGTAGAGCTTTGCCAAGTTTTTAAAATCTGTCCTTCTGCAGTGCCCCCTGATTTCACAAGGAACCCTTGCTGTGGCTCTCAGCTTTTCTTCTTGAGCTACCATTACCAAAAGGTGTAGAAAGTTAAGTAAATAACTTAACTTAAATAAAAGGGGATAGCAATATTTTTATGCACACCATCTATTAATAGTAGGCCTTATGAAAGTATTGCATTCCTGAAGTTCTGGAATTTTCCTTTAAGGATTTCATAATGAAGTCAAGCTTGTTAGAATGTTGATTTTTTTGCTTTTTATTGTATTTTATTTTAGATTCACGAGGTTACAAGTGTATGTCTATTATATGAAAATATTGCATACTGGTGAGGATTGAGTTTCCAGTAGCCCATTCTCCAGAGAGTGAACATTGTACCCAATATACAATTTCTGAATCCTAACTTCCCTCCCTTACCTCTTCCCATTTTGGTGTCCCTGGTGACTATTATTTCCATCTTAGTGGCCATTTAGCATCCACATATAGGTGAAAACACACAAGAGTTTGGTTTTCTGTTTCTGAGTTAGCTCACTCAGGATGATGTTCTCCAGTTTCAACCATGCTGCTGCAAGGATGTGATTTCGTTCTTTTTTATGACTACATAGTGTTCCATGGTGTCTATATATACCATATTTTCTTTATCCAGTCAATTGTTCATGGGCACTTAGGTTAGTTCCATAATTTTGCTGCATATTTGCTGACTAGTACTGCAATAAACATACAAGTACAGTTATCTTTTTTATACAGTGATTTCTTTTCCTTTGGGTGGATCCCTAATAGTGGGATTGTTATGTCTAATGGTAATTCTATTTTTAGTTCTTTGAGAAATCTCCGTACTATTTTCCATAAACGCTGAGCAAGTTTACAATATCACCAGCAGTAAATAAACTTTCCCCTTTCTCCACAACCGCACCAACATCTGTGGTTGTTTGACCAGCTGTTGTTTTTCTGATGGAAGCTCATGATTCAACCCCGTTGTTTTTTTCCCATACTTCAGCTTCCATCTCTTTCTCTTTCTCATACAGCCTCACTGTCTCTAACTGTTTTGAGTTAGTGGTGAGAAAACAGATATGCACTGCTGTCAAATATGTCCAGAGCATTGGCCATGTGACTTAGAACACTCGTAAGTTCCTATCTCCTCACCATTCTCATTTAGGTGTATTATGTGATAAGCACATCCCCTGTGTGAGTATGTTTTTCTTTTTCAATCCATTGTCTCATAAAGTGCTCCTTAGAAAATACAACTTTGCTTTCATACCTTCGTTCTTTATTCTACAATATTCAGCAAATATTTGGATCTCTGCTCTATGCCAGGCTCATTGCTAGGACCTAGGAGTAGCTGCTGTCAGGGAGCTTGAATATGGTGAGAGAGAGAGAGGTAGGCATCTCCTTTTATGTACATCTTCTCTCCCCTTTGAAAAATTTGGCACTGTGCCCAACAGTTGCATGGGCTGCTGGAGCACTCTGGGATTAAAGTAAAGGTTTTTGTTGTTGTTGTTTTTGTCTTCTTTCCGTGGACTGATGAAATAAATTGAAGGAAAGTAAAGAAGGTCTGAAGCCCCAAACTAGAACAATCTCACATTAACCTGGTGAAATAGCAGCAGTGATTGCCATCTGCTGACACACCACCCACAGATAGGAAGCAAGAGTTCTAGGCTGATCAGGCCTCCTGCTAGCTGGTAACGTGCCCTTGATTAAAGTAATTAGAGCGACTCCCTGAGCTGGTTTATAATTTGCTTAATCACACTTTCCTGAACTATGGTTTTGGCTTAGGTGGTTTTAGAGGAGGAAATGTAAGGTTTGGAGAAAAAGAAAAGGAAGCAATTAGGGAGAAAGAATTCCAATCGATTCTCCCTGCTGCTCAGTTTTGGGTTGCCAGAAAAGAAGGCAAATTACAGTGACCAGGTGTAAGTATAAGAAGGTTGATTTGGGAAATACAGGCCACCTCGTTTTATTGCACCCAGCTTTATTACACTTCATAGCTATTGTCTTTTTAAAAAAAAAACAAATTGAAGGTTAGTAGCAAGGTTTGAGCAAATCTGTTGGTCCCATTTTCCCATCAGAACCTGGAAAAATTATGACAAAATCAATCCAAAAATATTAAAAAGAAAGATATAATAATAATGAGAGTATAACCTAATGACATAGAAAATAAATGTATAAGGCAGAGTATCAAAACTAAAGCTTGTTTTATGAAAAAAATATGAGAGAGACAAATCTCTGGTAATACAGCCAGAAAAATTAAAAATAATTTAAAAAGTCAATACAATAAGAGATAAAACAGAAATCTAAAACAGAATGAGAACACTGCTAACAACTATTTGTCAATACTTTAGGAACTGTGCAATGAAAATGTACAAATTCATGGGAAAAGGTAGTATATCAAAACCAGTTTTTTAACGTTATATAATATACTGTATTCTTGTCTTGTTTTTCTGATTTAGTAAATACACAACTATATCTCTTAATATGTAAGATAGTCCTATACACTTTGTCTATCATGTACATAAAAATATTTTTGGTAAATTTCACTAAGTGAATATTTTCCACAACTTTGGTTAAAAAAAGCAAAAAACTTCAAACTTTTAATTTTAGTTTATCAAAGTTTAATAGCAATTATGTGCATTTCTCTTTTAACAAACTTTTCATAGAAATATAAAAGTTTGACATAAAGTAAGAAAATGTCAAAAAATAATGATGTTCATGTTATAATTTTATGATAATTTTAAGAGAAATTAAACCTTTTAAATAATAAATTGATTCTTACAGTAACAAAAGAAAAAAATAAAAGAAACTGCCACAGCCATGCCAACCTTCAGCAACCAACACCCTAATCACTCAGTAGCCATCAACATCAAGGCAAAACCCTCCATCAGCAAAAAGATTACAACTTGCTGAAGGCTCAGATGATTGTTAGCATTTTTTTAAGTGACAAAGTCTTTTAAAATTCAGGTATATACTATTTTGCATAATGCTGTTGGACAACTTAATAGACTACACTATAGTGTAAACTGCACTGGAAACCACAAAATTTGTCTGCAAAAGGAAACCACAAAATTCATATAACTTGTTGTATTCTGGTGGTTTAAAACCAAACCCACAATATCTCTGAGGTTTGCACTTTGGGTCCTGTTTGGTTGAGAATCATTGAAATCACAAAAGGAAGCAGCTGGTGATTTCTGGAAAACTTTTAATATAAGGCCAGAATTTGAATAATGTACCAAATGAAGTGTATTGTGTATATTTAAGTATTTATATACAAATGGCTGTCATTCTTAGCCTGGTTTGCCATGGTCCCATGACTTGATACAGTTGTTTTAAATGATCATTTTCTAGGTGCTAGAAAGGCATTGTACAGAAAAAGATGAGCATTATAGTAAACCAAACAAGAAAATGCAGAAGAGACCAAATATACCATATATATCCACCATGGCAAATTATATTAAGAAGTGTTGAAGGCAGTAGGGACTAAGATGAAGGGATTTGCAACTGAACCTGGATTTAAATTCTTTTTATTTTTTAACCTTTTGTTTCTTCTTTTGTAGAGATGGGGTCTTGCTATGTTGCCCAGGCCAGTGTCAAACTCCTGGCCTCAAGTGATCCTTCTGCCTCAGCTTCTCAAAGTTCTGGGATTACAGGTGTGAGCTACCACACCCAGGCCCGAGATTGAATCTATCCATGACTCACTAGCTTTGTAACCTTTAAACTTCAAATTCCTTTTCTGTAAATGGGGATAATAATAGTGCCCACCTCAGAAGGGTGTTGTGAGAATTAAATGAATTAATGGTGTTAAGTGCCTGGTACCTATGACTCTGCAATAAATGTTGACTTTAAAAAGGGAGTTATTCTGCATGATGGGACATGGAGGAAATAAGCAAAATATTGGTAAGCAAGATTCCCTGGGGCTGGAACTAAGACTACAGTGATAAAATGAGGCCTGGCACATAGTTGGTGCCCATAAATAATGTGTTTAGTTGAATAAATGTGTTTAGTTTACTTAGAGGTTATACATTGAGTTATTTTATGAAATTAATTAAAATGTGCATTTTAAATGAGGAAAGTATAAGGAAAGAAGTAATGAGTGAAGATTTTGAGAGTGGCAAAGTATATTTTTCAAACTTTAGCCAGGAAAATGTTAACCTTCTAATTTCCCATCAGGTACATAGAGTTCGGTTCCATTTTCTTCCCGAAGATCAAATGGTCTCGGGAACATTTTTGTAATGTTCTTGATTGTCTCTTCCCTGGGAACAGCATTCCCAGGTCCTTGTGTTCTCTTGTTTGGATAGGGTGAAGAAGGGATAGTCCAGAAGAGGAGACAAGTGCATACTTAAACTACTTGCCATAAACATCGTGGTCTCTAATTTACTTCTAGATTATGAGCTTGATTTCCCCTGGTAATGGAAAATGGAGACTCAGAGGTGACAGATTCTGGAGTCTAACCAGAGTTACTGTTCTTCTATTTGTAAATAGGCCCTATCCTGAATCTCTCTTAGGTTGGCATGTCAAGGCAAGGGCTGGTTGGTTCTGGTTTTATCTGTGTGCGATGTCTTCCTCTGCTCTGGTGTTCTAAGCCCTTGCACCAGGGATGGAAAGGGGGATTGACATTCTCCACCTAACGCCAGCCCAAAGTCATGACTCAGACAAGATGTGATGAATAAATATTGCCTTTGGAGGAAGACATGCAAATTTGCCAAAGAAAGGAATGCGGTTCTAGGACCTCCTAGTTACAGGATTATGTAAATCACTCAACACCAGTAAAGTTGAAGTTATGAAAGTCAGTAATTTTCATCTGCACCACAGCTAATTAGTCTAAGGAAAATGGTGACAGAGGATGTATTCCATAACTTCTCAGGCGGTAGCCCTGGAAGGCTGGCTCCGGGGAGAGAGAGTTTTAAACATACTTACCTCTAAGATGTTGCATGTGGGTAGCTAATTTTTGCTAAATTCTTCCTATCTCCCAGGCATTACTCTAAGTGCTTGAGACAAATTAACTCACTCACTTGAAGTCAGTGTTTTTTTTTTTTATCATTATGTCATTTTGACAATGAGAAAACTAAGGCACAGGGAGATTTAACAACTTGCCCAGTGTTATGCACTAACATTTAAGACCTGATTCTACATATAAGGAAATTTAAATGCTGATAGTCCAGACAGGACAGAATCTTTAGCTTGCCACTAAGCTACTAACAGGAATTTTCCTCCTTCATACATGTGCATGAAGAACCATCACATCCTTTCTTCTGGGAGTGAGTTATAGCCGCCTCTTACTTATGAGGACTTCATGCCAGGTGCTACAGGGTAAGGCTTCTCAGGCTTCTCAGGCCTCATCTCTGGCCTCCTCAGCAGCCTGAAATCTGAGATCCCAGAGCCTCAAATTTAGTCATGGGAGATGTTGGGCTAGTTCTTATTCCAAAGACCATAAAATAAATTGTTCATTTAGGGACAATAAAACCCCTAATGTGGCCTGTGGCCTGATGAGTTTTTAAAAACAATATTTTTTGCATTTGTCCAAAATTATATATGTATATATATATATATATGTATCATGTTAATGTAATAATCTAGTTATCTCAAGTGAATCAGAAACTTTTCATGGCAATCATCTGTTTTTAATTTTAAAAATGAGTAATTATTATTTTCCACATACAGTTTACATAAATCCCTCTAAACATGGACTATGAATTTCTAGTAGGGGCAAGATAGAAATGGACCTGGGGGGTGAAAAAAAATGAGCACCTATTGGCCTGTAGTGTAAGAGAGAAGTGCTGCTAATTGCCAACACGTTGCAATACTGCATATGCAAATGGGTGTAAACCTTCTGTTACAAAGCGAGACAATGCTTCTTGGCTGTTTATCTTCTTTACTTTAATTCTTCATCTACTCTTATTTCTTTCTTTCTTTCTTTTTTTTTTTTGAGTTGGAGTCTCACTCTGACGCCCAGACTGGAGTGCAGTGTCTGCTCCTGGCCACCGCAGCCTCAACCTGCTGGGCTCCTGCGATCCTTCCACCTTAACCTTCCAAGTAGCTGGAACTACAAGTGCGCTAATTAGCCCAGCTAATTTTTTGATATTTATTGTAGAGAAGAGGTCTCACCAAGTTGCCCAGGCGGATCTTGAACCCACAGGCTCAGGCAGTCCACTCACTTCAGCCTCCCAAAGCGCGGGATTACAGGCTGAGCCACCGAGCCCGGCCATCTACTCTTATTTCAAGCAACTGTGAATATGTTCTTACTGGGATCTCAGGGAACTTTACCAATGAATTTGTGAAATGTAATTAGGACGGGGAATCATCAAGAACTTCCACCCCCAACCCCAAATGATGCATTTCGAAACCAAACAAAAATGCCATTTTTTGTCCCATCATCTGCCATTTGGATTTTCCAAGACACCAGTCTGTTAGAGAGAACTATTAAGCTTTAACTGTATGTTAGGTGCATAACCATAAACTGTAGAGCCAATTGATTTTTTGTTTGTTAGTTTTAATTCAATTTTGAATGTCATGCCTTCATGTGGATAGCAAATCTAAACAATGAAACGAGTTATACTCTGAGAAGTCTCTTTCTTACTTTTGTCTCCTGGTATTATATTTTTTATCTCTCTCCTGCTACAGACCATCACTTTTTTTGTTTTTGTTTTTTGAGTCAGGGTCACACTCTGTGGAGTGCAGTGGCACAAACATGGCTCACTATAGCTTCAAATACCTGGGCTTAGGCAGTCCTCCTGCCTCAGTCTCCTGAGTAACTGGGACTACAGGCACATGTTACCATACCTAGCTAATGTTTTGTTTATTTATTTTTTAGTTTCTGTGGAGATGAGGACTTGCTATGTTGCCCAGGCTAGTCTCATACTCTTGGCTCAAGCAATCTTCTCACCTCGGCCTTTCCTCAAAGTACTGGGATTATAAGATGAGCCACCACGCCCAGTCAAGACCATCACTTTTTATTAGTTTCCTGTATATGCTTGCTGAGTACATTCATGTGTATATAGGTAAATACATACAGTGTTTTTTTATTATGCTTTATCATGAACACAAACGGTAATATATGGTTTTCATATGTGTGTGTATACGTGCGTGTGTGTCTGTATTCCTTTTAATGGACAGCTGGGTTGTTCCCAGTCATTTGCCATTACAAAAAGTGCTGTAATAAATATTATGGCAGTATATCATTGTGCACGTAGGCAGGTCTATCTATAGAAAAAAAATTCCCAGAGTAGGATTTTTTGGGTCAAGGGTAAGTGAATTTGAAATTTTATAAAGTTGCCACATTGCTCCTGAGGGGTTGTATTCCCACCAACACTATATGAAAAATACCTGATTTCCTGGGTTCTCCTCAAAAGAGTGTTACAAAACATTTTTACCCACCAGCTTGACTAAATCCAGAAGTTATAAAGTATAGTTTTAGCTTGCATTTCTCCTATTTGAAAAGATGCTCAACTTTTCTCATGATATTTAAGGGCCATTTGATTTATTCTTATGAAATGTTCCTCGCCATATTGATTTCTAGTAGTTATTTACATATAAGTGAGACTAGCCATTGTTTTGTCTGTGATATGAGTTGCAAATGTTTTCCCCAGATTGCTATTTGTTCTTAATTTTATGATATATTTTTTGTTACACAAAAGTTGTTGTCTAATATAGTTGAATTTCTTAAACTTTATTTTATGCTTTCTGGGTTTTTTTTCCTTTTTTTTTTTTTTTTTCCCGAGTTGGAGTCTCACTCTGTTGCCCAGACTGGAGTGCAGTGGCCGCTCCCGGCCACCGCTGCCTCGATCTACTGGGCTCCGGTGATCCTTCCGCCTCAGCCTTCTGAGGTAGCTGGAACTACAGGCGCGTGCTACCATGCCCGGCTAATTTTAGATTTGTTGTAGAGATGAGGTCTGGCCAAGTTGCCCAGGCGGGTTTCAAACCTGCGGGCTCAGGCAATCCACTCACCTCGGCCTCCCAGAGCACAGGATTACAGGCTGAGCCACCAAGCCCGGCTGCTTTCTGGGTTTTGAATCATAGTTAGAAAGGCCTTTCCCTATTCCAAGGAAGTCATTCATATTTTCTTTTGGCACTTAACAACCCATTTTATCATGGAAATTTTAAGCCTACACAAATTAGAGAAAATAATATAATAGACCCCAGGTATCCATCATCTAGCTTCAATAATTAAGAATATTTTTAGCAATTTTGTTTTCTCTATCTCTTACACTTTTGGGGAATACTTAAACTCTAGACACCATATTATTTTCTTCCTAAGTACATCTATATGTACTAATAACATATAAGATCTTTTAAAAATATACCCTTGATACCATTATTACATCAATAATTCCTTCTAATCATTTAATACTATTCTGTGTTCAAATGTTCTCTTTGGGAACTTTTATGGCTTTGTTCTTTGTGTGTACAATATGAGGTATGTATTATATTTTTTCCGAGCACTCAGTTGTACCAACTCAACTCTTTTTTTTTTTTGAATTGGAGTCTCATTCTGTTGCACAGACTGGAGTGCAGTGGCATGCTCCTGGCCACCGCAATCTCGACCTGCTGGGCTCTGGCAATCCTTCTGCCTCAGCCTTCCAAGTAGCCGGAACTACAGGAGCGTGCTGCCACGCCCAGCTAATTTTTTTGATTTATTGTAGAGACCAGGTCTCTCCAAGTTGCCCGGGTGTGTCTCAAGCCCGCGGTTCAGGCAATCCACTCGCCTTGGCTTCCCAAAGTTCTGGGATTACAGGCTGAGCCACCGAGTCCCGTCTAACTCAACTTAAATCTGTCCTTACTTCACTGGTTTGAGAAGCCACCTTTATTATATAATAAATTCTCATGTGTGGTTGAGTCTATTTCTGTACTTTCTATGTTGTTCCATTTGCCCATCTACTCATATGGTAGCACTACACTGTTTTAATTATTGGCACATTAGGAAGGATTTTAATGTCCATTAGGATTCTTCATTCCCCAAATGAAATAGTAAGTCATCTACTTCAACGCATGCTATATACAAATGACAGAAAATTGCAATTTACAACACAGCTTCCTCAGATCAGGGAGAGGCCTGGTAATTGAGAAATTGACAATATAGGATGCAGAGTTGAATATATGACAGTGAATGTGATCCCTAAGGAATGTACTAGTAATAATATGTTGTATAATATAGTGCAGGAAAGTAAATATTAATAACATAAAAGCCTGAAGCTTGGGGCAGGTGGGAGGAGGAAGAAGAACCAAGGGGAAAAGGAAAAACAACTCTGTTTTGGTGGCTGAATTGTGCTCTTCCCTTAGAAACAGCCAATCCTGGTTCTTCTGCAGCAAAGTGAGAAAGGTCTACAGTAGAGAAGGTGGGCATGCTTGCTGTATGCCATTTTCTGGGGAGCTGCTCAGAGACACAAGCGAGCTGCAGAGCAACAAGGAAGGCCCTTGATGAAGTGTGCCAAGGAGGGCTATGCAGTCATTTTGCTCCTGGTGGGTCACAGGTCTGGATAGGCAGTAACCCTGATCCCCAAGGACCCCTGTGGACCAGCTTGTGTCTTGGAAGACATGAGTGTGAACCTCACCATGTGCTTTCCAGAGAGACAGATGAACATGTATTATTCTCAGCCTTATTTCCAGGAGATAGGACTAAATCAACCTAACAACATATCTTTACAGGAAAAAAGCTGAGAGAAGTGACTTTTAATATCGAGTTATTATAGGAAAGACAGCTTAAAGTGTTTAGAAGGGCCACATTATAATACTTTTTTCCTTTGAAATGCTCGTATCTGTTAGTCTGTCTGTAGCTCCTCAAAGCCCAGGGAATGATCAGGTGGTCAAAGCGTGGTGAAAGGTGGAGAAACTGGACCCAGGATTGCTGTATTATGACTTCATTCCCCGGCAGACATCCTTAATTACCTCTGGCACAGCCTATAACTTCCTCATCCCCAATTTCCTTCTTAAATCCTGGAGATGATCACACCGCCCTTACCTCACAGGGATGTGGGGAGGATAAATTAGTTTCGGATGGGAAAGTTCTTTGAAGATGAATCATGTGGTGTAGTGAATGCACTAATTTGAGGCCTCACAGCCCTCAAGTTGGGTTAACTGCCGGCTGTCCAAACCCAGACACTAAAGGGTAAATGAAATTGGTCAGCCTCAGAGGCAGAGGGTAGACTTTGCAAACAGAAGGAAGATGTGAAGTCAACCTTACTCAAGCATTTATTCAATGATTACTTCCAGAGCATCTGTCCTGTACAGATTTTACTGGTTAGGGGGAGATTGGGAGAGGTTAAACGGGGGAATGGTCAGCCCTGAGGTGCAGGTGCTGTGCTCACTTCTGGAGTGATTGTCTCCCACAGCGGAAGACAGGAACACAGTTGCCCAAGCTTGTGACTCTGTGGACTAGAAGCTGCCTTTGTCGTCAGTGGGTGTGAGCTGGGCATCAATTACAGTAGGCTTGCCTCAGCACACTGTAAGTAAGTAAGGACGTCGTGCTTCCTCAGTGCTCTCACCTCCGGGATCCTCGGACAGTGTTTTCTCTTACACACTTTTAGTGAGATGAATCTTTGCATTCATTAATAAAAAAAACAAGAAAAAGAAAAGAAAAAAGAGAAGACTCTCTCTTTTGGTTTCTTTGACTTCTATTGTTACATGCCACTGTGTTTTAAAGTACATTCAAGGTATGCTTTATTTTAAATACAAGGTAAAAGGGGCTATTTTAAGCATTATCAAAGAACACTTTCTCTGTCAATAAGGAGTTTTATGGTCTGGAAGTTGGTATAGAATATGGATGAGATCTCAATCTGCATTTCAAGTCAAAACTTTTTCACCTTTATTTTTCTTTTGAGGTGAACTTGAGTGAGGGCAGCAGGGAGGAGGAAAGAAAATTGGTTAAGAAAGGTGGGTGTGAGTAAATGTGGAAGATTTAGCAAAGGGCTTCTGGGGCTCCTGAGAACATTGTCCCTGTGAGAAGGTTTGGGACTGTGGAAGGCAAGAGGTCTCCAGAATAATAACCAGATGGCAGTTCAGGAACAGGTTCTTAATTTAATTGAACTTTACCATTACCAAGTAAGAACCTTGTGTTGTTTCTTAAAATACCAGATTGTAGGAAGAAGACTACAGGGCAAACAAAGCACCATTGTGTTGCTAGAGGAGTCCAATTTCCAGTTAATTTGTTATATTAAGATAAACTTGAATCTCTGTGTAGATATTCGTGAGGTACTAATGCAACAAGAGGGTACAGCCCAGAATATAGCCTCAGTAGACTTTAGTGTTGTGTCCATGACAATATTGTATTCATTTTTCTCAGCTCTTTTACTGAAGTTCAAAGTCTTGCCTATCTCTCAATATCTTGCCAATATTATATAACAATGGTAGAAGCAGAAAAAGTTAAATTTTGGTGGAGTTGTGATTTTTGCATAAGATTATATGTTATTCTTCAGCCAGATTTATCTTGGTATAGTACTCTTTAATATTCACATTGTCTTACAAAAGTCTTCCTTCTTACCTGGATTGGTTTGTAGCATAAATCCAGTTGTTGGTTTCCTCTAACTTAAGAGATCGTAACAGTTGCTCTTACACTTCACTGGTATAGAGGGTGCTGTTTATTCACAAAGGCTGTTCCTGTAATAGCTTTGCTCTAAAAACAAGTCATGATGCTTTGATCCAGAGTGACTCTATTCCTAGTGTTTCAATCCTGGATTCACATGTCATTTGGGGTCTTGGGAAGAACCAGATGACATAATCAAACTGGTGTTATTTGAGAGAGTCAATAAGCAGCTGTTTACAAGGGTGTTGGCTATATTCAGGGGTAGAATCAGCCTCCAGAGTTAGCAACAGAGAAGAGCCATGTCTACCATATTGTATCATAGGTCTAAAGAACCAGAAGAGAAAAACAGTTGCCAGAATCCAGGAGATTGTAGATGTGGAGTGGGCCACTTGCCAGGAGCAGCAGGACATAATAACAACCTGACAGGGAGGAAGTCAGGGGAATAAATATTCAGTCTCACTTTCTTTCTACCTTCTGATCTGCAAGTTCCTGCTACTGGCCAAACCAAACCAGAAGCACATGGAAAGGGAACCGTGTGAGTGGCTTGATAACTCAGCTTTCTGGGGCACAGTGCGGGGTGGAGAGGGATAGAAGGGGTCTGGAGGGGTAAAGGGGGACACTCCGCAGAATTTACTTCCCTTTCACTGATGGACATAGCTCGGGGAGAGTATGTGGTTGGAGTATGTGTATTTCAGGCCCAGCACAGTGTGTGTTGAACCATATGCGAGTGCACTAGGCCGTTGTTGGGCAGATTTTCAGTTACTGAAAATGGAGTTCTCACAATCCCCACATGAGTAACTTAAAAGAGTATTAAATGATTGTTAAAATACTTAAAAGATTATTCATTTATGTGAACATAAGAAATGGCAATTCTTTTGGACAACAAGATGAAAATATGTGTTTTTAAAAGTTAGTCATGCCTGCAAGTGTGTGAGTTCTGTAATCACTTAGAGACCTTCAGCCCATTTCCAAGAATGGACTGGAACTTCTCTGCCCAACCTAGTGCTAAGGAAGGAAGGACAGTCTGTGTCCACAAACAAACTCCCAGTTTTTCTCAAGACAGAGATTAACTCATGGATCTGAGTAGACATGAAAAGATTTTGTGAATGAGAAATGTTTGAACTGGGCCTTCAAAGCAGGATGAGAACTATGACATGTACTTGAAGCAATGAAACAATCATACGTGTGAAAGCACAGAGCCTGTGACTTTGTAAAACAAGTGCTATGAGAACTATTGCATGTTATTTATGAGTATAGGCAAAGAATATATATGAACTGGAAAGCCGGTAAATGGAAATGCTCTATACTGCTCCCACATATATTCTAGAGTACTTTTCTTAAAATTGGTCTTCAAAGAACTTTGACATCATGCTTTCATATGTGCTCAGATCATCACAGAATTTGAGAGCTAAAAATATGTATACTGAATTTCAATCTTAACTCTTGTCAGTTATTGCATTACCTTAGTGATATCGGCTGATATCATAATTCATAGAGAAACAATAAATCTCTGCATTTAGCTTCCTAATTGATTCAGCGATTTTACAAAGTGGCAACAGGTAGGAACTTATCTTTCATTTTCCTTCACTTCCCATAACAACTCTCTGTAAAATAGATACTTAATATCTCTATTTTTCTTGTTAGGGAAACTGAGTCTCAGAACAATCGCATGATCAGCTAGAGGTAGTGTATGCACCCAGGTCTGAGGACCTCCAAAGGTCATTTTCCCCCAGAATAGTAGGCAGCATTTACACTTGACTTTACCCTTGTGGGATCGTGAACCGTTTAATGTCGTTTTTCATGTTGTGATTAAAACACTATTTAGTGTACATAATTTTTCAGTTTCCTCTGGGAATATAAAATTATGCACATATATCTTTATATATGTACATTTCCTTCTGCTCCAGGTGGTAATAGTGACAATTTATAGAGCAAGTGACACACTGTAACTTTGTTATATATGCAGAATGCAGAAAATTTTTTATTAGGATTGCTTTTATAAGCTTGTCAGCTTCCAGAGAGTTCTTTGAATAATCTGTTCTGGATTTTGTGACTATGCAAAAGTCAGCACGATATTCTTTTGCCATAGCATGCAGTTTATGGTTGGTTTTAAAATGCCCTTCTGTTTCAAAATGATATCAACAAACCTATTCTCCGATTGTGTAATATATTTTTAAATGTAGAATAAAGAGTAAAATTGAGTTAGTGGGGGTTTTATAAACAATGGTCAGTGACATAAAATCCTAGAACAGAAGAAAGAAGACAGGATAAGTGCATGGTAACAATTCTGCATCCTACAGCTCTCCCAACTGAAAGATAATTGTGTGGGGGCTAAAGCAGATGAGATGATTGGCAATACTGTCTCTTAAACAGAGTTGTAGGGGCACTTTTACAACTTGGCACCTAGCACTTAAGCATATAATTCATTCACCAAAATATATTCAAATGAGAAACTCATCTGCATGAACACTTTATACTTATGATCATTTTTCTGTTGTCAGAGACTCAACAGAGTAAAAAATGCTCGCCTTCATCTAACACACCGAGTGACCCTGCATGCTAGATGTCCTCAGTTGAGCTCTGAATGCCATGTACTGGAGCATGCCTCCTTGGTGTGACCAAGTCCCCCACTTAACACATGTAGAGTAATGGATCCTTAGCCAGCTGTCAGACATTTCAGCCTTAATTTTTATTAGGAGAGCCTCGATTGGTTATTAAAAGAAATGAGTTCAGTAAAGCTAGCAAAGATATGGAACATAAAAGCAACACCTACTGTGCCCAGCCTGTGTTGCCACTCAGTTTATAGCCGCTTAGTTTTGCTGGTGGAATCGCTTGTGAATAGCGCCCAACACCTGTGTGCCTGCGGCTGTCCTGCACAACTTCTGTCTGGTTATATTTTGGTCAAATATAAAGACACCCTCTCCCAGGGAAAAGGAAAACAAACCTTTCATTTACCTGCCTGATAGCAGAAGTATCTCTACAGAATTATCTTTCAATAGTATACCCTTGGCTTTTTAAAAGAAATGGCTGAATGACTGATGCCTCTGGAGCTCTTCAAAACCATTTTCAGGCATTGTCCATACGTTGATGTGTGCCTCTAGATGATAACTCATAAGACTCATTTAACTTAAGAGTTAGGTAGTAGAAAGAGTCTTCTTTTCTCAAATAATGAGAACCAGTGTGTCCTACTGTGGTTCCCTTGGCTGAAGTGCAGAGCAAAGGCTAACACGGAGCAGAGTGCACCATTCATGGAAGGGGTTAGAGTTTTTACTATCCTCTCACTCAATATGATTTTTACTCAGTGTTTTAAGAGCCTTAATGCATAAATAACTTGGCATAAGCTCCCTAAAAATCATTTTTGGAAGCAAACTGGGTAAAAATTATTCTACATAGGTGAAATTTACTCTCAAATTTAATCAACACATTTTTATTATATTCTTCCCACTTGTCCAAAGAGTTGGGTAAAATATGACAGACCAATCTTGATTCTTTTAAAAAGGAGACTAGTTTCTAACACTTAAACATCTAAGCTTCTTAATCTCATCTATGTGGAGTTCTTACCATCTCACCATTCTGGTGTCATAAAAACTTTTCAAAAAAGATGTAAAATCATGTCTTTGACAAAAATGCAGCTGAAAAGCTATTACCTTGAAAGACTATTTCAGCTTTTTTAAAAAAATTGAATTTCATTTTTAAAAGTATGTCTTTAAAATTGATTAGATTATTTCTCCACCCAAATTATACACTTATGGGTTGTGTATTAATTCCTGATTTGATTTAAAATTTATTTGCATAATGAAATTATTCCAACATCAGAGCTGTTTTAGGCATTCTCTTTGATCAGGTTGCATGTAGTAGAAAAAGCTTCTGTCTTTGGCATTGCAAAAATGTACAGCTGTATGCTTAGAAATAGGTTACTCATTTCTATGGGTTTTTGATTCTGTGCTTGATGAGGCTTTTTTATGTCTATATTCTTTAAAGCAGTGCAGCAGGAGTCTGAAATATGGGAATATTGTATTGCATTTATGACTCTTTATGGAATAACTGGAATTCTTTATTAATCTCCTTCCATAAAAATCTTGGACTATTAAGAGTGGAAGGCACCTTGGCAGTCATTCATTCCAACTTCTTCATTGGTTGTAACTTCATTTTTTACTAGATGGACCAAATCTGGTCTACAGAATTGAATTATGTGCATTAATTATGTGCGTACATTATTATTATTAATTATTGTTAATCATGTGCATCAATAAATGCACAGAGCTCAATGCTGTATACCAGATTTGGTCCATCTAGTATAGAATGAAATCGGAAAATTATATTCCTTAGTCTGCTAATGATATCTAAATAAGGAGAAAAGAATGACAAATGGACACAAATTTGGCATTAAGAAAATTAACTCTGTAGTCACCTGGTTAGTAAATGTAGAACCAGAATTTTATTCTAGGTTGTTCTGAATCTAAAGTTCATTGTTACTTTTCCTTTCAAAGATAATTGTATTAAATCTTCAGTCACATCTTACCAGTAGTTCAGGACTTTTTAGGTCCCAGTAATTTATAGGAGCATAGGAACTGTGTCTCTGTTATTCACTATTGTATTCTAAGTGCTCAGCACAATACCTTGTATAAATGTATGACTTATAATCATGCTACTTTCAAGATTTGGACAAATGGTAATGAAGGCTGAATCATGACACTATTTTTCCCTATTGAGTGTTGTTATCCAAGAGTAAAATCTGTGGTGCTCTATGGAGAGTTTATATTTTTAGATCAAGATGATGGAGTGATCATAAGCTAAACTTCCTTTCTTGTATTCTGCTTTAGGCACAGAGAATACTAGATTAAATATATTTAAAATTAAAATAATTCATATTTGCATGTATGGGGAAAGAGAGCCCTCCATGTACTAGAAGCAGAGAACCTGTCAGAGAAGGTAGAAAATGACACCTTAGGAGCTGGGTTCTCAATGCCCAGGGAAGGGTAAGAACGGAGACTTCAGTTCCCCTGCAATGAAGCGAGTGAGAAGTCAGTCTCAACATAAATCCTATAAACACTCTTCCTAAATTTAATGGGATCCAGAATATCTCCCTTTGTCAACCTGGCCTGATAGCCAGAAGCAAGTAGCACCATCCTTGTCGTGGATGGCAAAGTTTCTGGCAAATTTCCTCATGTGAGAGGAATGTTTTCATCTATTCCATTCTTTCTGAGTAAAATTTCAGCACTCGTTTTGAATTTCCACTTTGCCTCCTATTATTTTTACAAGGAAAGAGCCAGACCTATTAAAGATTGTCATTAAAGTGTCTTACTGTGGGATAAGTGGTACTTGCAGGAAGGTGTGAACATGAGTGTTGATAGGCATGTTGGACTTACTAGAGTTATTTCCCCTACATTATCTATTTCATTTGTTTTATTGGCAGTTGCAGTTGGCCTTGTGCTTGCTGACTCATTTTTAGCAATTGTGCAAGAAATGCCAGTGTTTACCACCTCTGTTTCTCTCTCTCTCCCACGTCCCTTTTCAAATCTCCTTTTGAGTACATCATTATTTTTAGCATCTTTGGACAGCCTGCCAATTCCTTACCGCCCCAAACCTTTGTCTTACTTTCTAATAAAAGAGCTTCTTACAGGTCACAGCTAATGATGTTGGTTCTATTCCAAAAGTATTTACTGAGTATCTACCATGTGGTGAGCATGGGCCTAGGGAATATAAAAAAAAAAGTAGTCCATTTTCCTATCTCAAAAAAGTTTATGATATCAAAGATGTGTTTCTTCCTAAGGTCCCTATTCACTTTGTTTTCTATGGGAATGTAAAATGCCACATACCAAGGGAGACCCCCCCCAAAACCTGGAATTTATTTTTAAGAAATTGTGTATTTATTCTTACATGTCTAAACTTTAGTCACCTGCAAAGTACTCTCCATTTGATGCAATACATATGTCAAGGTGTTTTTTTCACTGGTCAAAATGGCTTTTGAACTCATCAGTTTTGATGCCTTTTAGTGCTTCTGCCATTTTTTGTTTCACCTCTTCTACATCAGCAAAATGCTTCCCTTTGAGGACTTTTTTCATTAGGGAAACAAAAAGAAACTTTGCTTGTGATGAGATCAGGAAAATAGGGAGGGTGGAGTATAGGGATGCTGTTTTGGTGCACTTGTAAGCCACCCATCATGATATGGGCCAACATGTTGAAAGAATCTCAAAAAAAAAAAAAAAAAATTTTAACTGAAGCCTAACACAGCCTCTCACAACAATGCTAACTGGTACACTGATGCTGATAGGTTCCTAGAACACTTACCTAGCGGGTACTATAAAAGACCCACCCAACAAAAAATAATTTCAGTTATTTTTGGGATCCCCTCTCTCATAGGATGAGATGATTATTAGGGGTCAAACTCAGAAACTAGTCATGCTCTGGTCCACGTACCGTGTATGTTCTTTATTCTGGGCAGTAGCAGGCCAAAGTTTTAGGTGTGGTTTCCTAAATTTACACATCTGGCTACCTGTGATTCTCTGGAATGCCTAAGAGTAGCCCCTCCCTGCTGTATCCTTATAAATATGCCTTGCAGAAATCCCTTCCTTCTGCTAAAGAAACACTCTGCATTGTGGAACAGGTAGAATATATCTTCCAAAGAGAAGACTCATAAAACACAGGAAGGACCAGCACCATAGGTGAGGGATTTCTGACCAGACCTACTATGTGGGAAAGACAGATGAAGGTAATAAGCTCGTTTGGAGAGAAATGTTTTGAGCTACCCTTGAGTTTGAGGAGTGTGGACTAGATACCTCATGTATACGTGGAACATACATACCTAATCTAAGTGTCTCTTGGTGTCAACATGTGAAAGTATCTAAGTCATAGGAAGCCAAATCCTTATAGCTATATTCTGAAACAGCAAGCAGCCATTCTTTACCATTATTGTGGGTCTCAGATTCCTTTGAGATACTCCACCTGAGGCAAAACACGTCTAGACACATAATTTTCCAAAGAACCTTAGGACACTCGTAGGTCACCCCTCCTCTCATTTGAAGAAGTAACACTATTTTATGTGATGGCCTTGGAGAAAATAACCTGGATAGTTTAGTCTAACTTAAAGATTTTTCTGCCCTCTGGGGCAAAATATAAGCTCTATCGTAATCTTGTTCTTCCACAAAGACTGCAGTGAAAACCTACTTGGCAAAGTCTCAGTAGATAATTTTTAGTTAGAGCCTCCGAGAAATGATTCTAAATGTAAAACAACTCTCAGATACAATAGTTAGTCATTTACTTTTTCATTATCCTAATGTCTTTTCATTGTGAAAAAATTAAAAAAAACAGTCGTGTTAACACAAACCTACACACTGAAGATATAGAAATAGATACAGGTGCTTGGGAATAAACAGTACAGTATATGGTAATAGATTATAACGCATGCTCTGGAAATATAAGACATTTTTATTTAGGGCTTTCCTCATTTGACAGGTAAAAATATATTTTGTCTACACGGAAGCAATATTTTTTTAGTTTACTTTTCAAGTTTAGTAAACCAGGATGTGTTACGTGGAACTTTTTTGAGAGGGGACTGTGCTCCAGGCAGTGTGCTAGGACCTTCACTAGCCTCTGAACTACAAGTTCCCGACTTGTATGATAGCATTGATGGGATTGTTACTATGGTCCCTACAGCGCTGTTGTGAGGGATGGAAAAACCAAAAATGAAGTCTAATTCTTGGGTTTGTTTCTCTTTCTGTTGTTTTGGTTTGACTGTCATCCATTAATTTGTTCATTCAGAGAAGCCTTTGTGGTGTACCTGAATTCCATATTCCGTCATATTCAGTATCATTTGTATTCTTTTATTCGGGGAATTAGCAATAAGAGCAGAAATCTGGGTCCAGTTACAGAGCAAACAATTCTTGGTATTTTTCAGAATTAGATCATCTAAATTAAACAATTTCTTAGCCGAGCTTGGTGGCTCAAAGCCTGTAATCCCAGCACTTTGGGAGGCCAAGGTGAGTGGATTGCCTGAGCCCGCGGGTTCAAGACCGGCCCGGGCAACTTGGCGAGATCTCATCTCTACAATGAATCAAAAATTAGCCGGGTGTGGTAGCGCGTGCCTGTAGTTCCGGCTACTCGGAAGGCTGAGGTGGAAGGATCGCCGGAGCCCAGTAGGTCGAGGCTGAGGTGGCCAGGAGCGTGCCACTGCCCTCCAGTCTGGGCGACAGAGTGAGATTCCAACTCAAACAAATCAAAACAAAACAAAACAAACAAAACAATGTCTTAATTTTGCTAGTCCCACAGTCCTTGCCGTGGCCCCATGAGTGCCTGTGTAATCTGGCCCCACCGACTTCCCGACTCTGTTCCCTACTCTCTGCATGTCCCAGTCACTCTGGCTGCTTTTTGAGCTCCCCACCCCGGCTCGGGAGGCAAACTCTCTTCTATCTTGGGACCTTGGTTGCTTTTCCCTTGGTTCTTTGCTTGGCTGATTCCTTCTCTTCATTTATTCACTTGTTCAAATGTCATCAGAGCTGTACATCAGAGATGTACTGAGGCCACCATGTATGGAATGCAGCTCCTCCCATTCACTAACATGTCACCTTATTGTGTTTCCTTCATGGAATTTATGACTATCTGAATTATGTTTTTCCCCATGTGTACAGCCTATCTTCTCCTTCAAAAAATGCAATTAGTATGGCAGAAAAGACCTTGTTGAGGAGATGATAATAAGAACTGTTACATGCTAGGTGTCAATAACAGCATGTTGAATGAAGGAATGGACTTTTGTCTTACATTGAGATTACATGTGGAAAACCAGGGATTTTGACTCAAGATTCCAAACTGGGGATTTGTTCATAATAGTATAAATGCTTACTTACTAAGAATTAGCAAAATTCCTTGCACATAATTATTTAGGCATTTCAATTGCTTTATAGGCATTAACTAATGTAATTCCTACAACCCTATGGCATAAGTATTATTACTTCCATTTTATAAATGCAAAAATTGTGGTTCAGGGAAGTTAAGTAACTTGCATCAAATAGTAGGTTTGGAAGCAGGTGTTTTAGACAATGCTCTTTACTACCAAGAGCAAGGTACTCAATAAATGTAGCTGAAACCATGCCTTTGGCACTCAGCCAAGTGCTTTGCATGCATTGGGTCATTTAGTCTTCATTTCAGAACTATGAGATAAGTACTGTCCTCTGACTATTCTACAAAATGGGACGCTGAATCATGGAATGCTTCAGCAACTTGTGTAAGGTCCCATAGTTACCTAGTGGTAAAAAGGGGATTTGAACGTAGATACCATAGCCAGGCTCTGTGGCTCAGTCTGTAGTCCCAGCACTTTGGGAGGCCGAGGTGAGTGGATTGCCTGAGCCTGTGGGTCGAGACCAATCCGGGGAACTTGGTGAGACCTCGTCTCTACAATAAATAAAAAATTAGCCAGGCATGGTAGTGCACACCTGTAGTTCCGGCTATTGTAGGACTGAGGTGCGAAGATTGCTGGAGACCAGCAGGTTGATGCTGGGGTGGCCGTGAGTGTGCCACTGTACTCTAACCTGGACAACAGAGTGAGACTCCACCTCAAAAAAAAAAGAGAATGTAGATAACATGATTTTGAAATATATCATCTTAGGCATTGTCTTTGTACCACAAGAATGCTTGTGGATTACTATTGAAACAGTCATTCTGAGGCTTGTGAGAAGGGGATTAATATCCCCCACTCAAAAGGTTCCCAACTCGTATAAAAAAAGAGGCATTCATTCATTGGCTACAGATTCATAATGACTCTGAAACAGATCAACTCAGAGAAATGAATAGGAGAAGCAGAATTTGTATCAGTATAATGACAAAGAAATAATACTGTTGGCTAAATGTCTATTTCTTCAGAAAGAGCATAAGAATAGAATTTAGAAACCCAATACCTGTGAAAGGTCAATCTTGGCTTTTAAAATGAACTAGGCAAGAACTATATATATATTTTATATATTTCTAGGTCTGGTTAGGTACTGAACTAAATGTAGTGTAGAAGGTTTAGCACTATTGTTTTTGGAACTTACCAGGTTTTTGTTTGTTTGTTTTTACAATGAGTACTTCCTTAGCAACTCAGATCTATCAGTGGTAAATACTATCTACAGGGATTATATGATGTGTGGCTACATTTTATCTAATATTCAGGACTATCTCAGTAGGGAGGCATTATTAGTGACATATGCAGTCAATATATCCAGGATACAAGAGAGGAAAGAAACTTCCTAGAATCTATGCATTATTACCCTGGCTTCAAATAAACTGTGCATGTGAAGGGTTTTGCTTGTATATGCAGAGATCAAAGCTCTTTCTGTGAAAAATTCCCTAAACCCACTGAGACTAGTTGATTCTGCAAGAAGGAAATAAGTCCAGCCACTATTATTGAACTCTAATATTCTAACATTTTCACAGAGTATCATTACAAACGCTTTTACATACACAATCCCATGTTAGCCTGTATTTGATGCTCACATTTACCTGAACATGTGGACAGCGTGGGTATAATTAAGCCACTTCACAGATGAGGAAGTTGAGGTTAACAGAATTTAAAGAGCTTGGCCAAGGTCAGGCAGCTAATAAATAATACAGCTAGCGCTTGAACCAGACTCTTCGGACTTGAAGTCATGTACTTTTTTCCACTGCCTACACTTTCCCCTTGTCAAGGAGAACCTGTCAGTAGTGACATTATATATTTTTTTGCTATCAGATCGGCCTCTGGAGGGTAGACCCATATGGCTTAAGATATCGTATCTTCTGCTCAGTGCTCCATGCATGTCCCTCATTTCATTCCTGCCTACTTAAAGTCCATGAACACAGTGAGTAGCATTTGTGGACCAGGACTAATGTTATATACTTACAGCTTTTCTAACAACTTTTATTCTGCTTCCTCTAGAGCCTTCTGGCAGCTTATCTTTGCACCCAGTGTGACAGAAATAAGTGGGACTGGCATTTCACAGTGACTTGTTTCTCTTCTTAGTGTCTGTGTGCTCTGGGATCTGTAGAGATTTTTATTTCTCATACTTATGTGTCCTTCCCACTGCTCTCACTTTTATTGTTTCAGGTTTTGCAAGAGTTGCAAACATTTATCAAACACGTGTTTACTCAGTTAATGGAACTGACAGATAGGTGGTCAAGTAACCCCTAAACATTCCTCAGAACCGTGGTTGATTTAAGAGATCCGGTGATTCAACATGAAGTAAACCATCTAGCCTCAGGCACCGATGGATTGGGATACAGCCAGGCCAGTTCTGAGTGCTTGTTCTTCCTGAACCCAAAAGGTTGTTCTGCTAAACACACCTGGCTAGTGCAGAGGCCTGGCCAGTAGAAGGCAGTAATTACTTACCTTTCATCTGATCGAGAAGAATGAATGCAGTGTACTCACAGGTGCTGGCCCTACTTGACAGTTAGGTGATGGTTGGATATATTTGAATAATCGAGCTTTTTAAACAGAAGTAAAACATACTTGCACTGATGTGTAAAATATAAAGAAACTGAACCAGTCTGTCTTTTCACCGCAGGGATATAGATTTGGACCGCCCAATACACAAGGCCAGCATGCTGCTCCTCTGTCACGCTCTAGCTGTAGCTCTTGTCCAGATCGTTATCTTCTCAGAAAATTGGGCATTTGCCAAGAACATCAACTTCTATAATGTGAGGCCTCCTCTCGACCGTAAGTAGTGGCTGCCATCCTAGTTCACGGCTGCAGGGTCAGAGTGTCCATTTAAAGCCCCCTTTTCCATTTGTTGTAACTTTGTCTTTTTTGGGAACATTTGATCTATACTTAAAATAAAATAGCAAGTCGTTCATTACTTCTGTGGGTAAGGACATAGTGAGAGAAATTTTCTGCATTTCTTTCTTTCTTTTTTTTTAGATTTCTACCTTCAGATTTAATTCTTCTCAGCTAGCAAAGATCTTTTAAATTACACAAATACAAATTCAGCAATTCATTTTACTCAACTGAAAATGCAATAATGCCAGTAAAAAATTATCATTTTCAGTAAGTTTATATAAAGGCATTCAAACTTGGTCAAAAGGTGCATTTACTTTGTCAGTGGGTCTTACCTGCCTTTGAAAAATATCCCCCAAATGTTCAATTAGTTTCAGTAAAACTTTAAGCTTTATTTAACTTTGTTTTAGTTTCATAAAATAAAATTATCTTAAATAAAAATAGCTTTGTTTTAGCTTCATTAAAACTTTAACTTAATTAAGCTCATTTGAACTTTTAGTTAAGGAAGTCCTTTCCCAGTGAAAAAGGTAATTAAAAATGATAACTAAAGCCTGAAAGACATAACAATGAAATAACCTAGAGTAACCTTCTAACAGGTAAATATGATATAATGTGGATTCTTCTCTTTTAGAAGGAGTTGGCCACAGAATACCAATGGAAGACCAGTTAGAATAGCAGCAGACTTATCTACAGAAATTTTCTCCATTTCTTTAAAGTGTTTTGGCTTCCTGCTAAAGTTTTAAAAGGGTTTTTGCTTAAAAGCATTTATTTTGAACACTGTCCCTAATCATGGCTTAACAGAGGAAATTCATTGTTCTTTGTTGATCTCTTTGCTGGAGAAGGATATTGACTGTAGGAAGTGTCTGCATACATGATATATTAATTTTTTTAAATGATCATTAACAATTTTTAAAACAAATTTGTATGTTTGAAATTTAAAAAGGAATATTATCTGGATTTTCATTACTATAATGCATAATTACCATTAGCAAATGTTACATAAAACTCAACTTTTCCACTAACAGTTTAAAAACAGGCAAATATTAGTACATATTATCCACAGTATATAGTGTTAATATATTTTATATACATATATGGCAAATCTGTGTTTGTATACATTACTTTCTCTTCAGACAAGTAAAACTTTGATATGCTTTATCCAGAGAGAATTTCTTATAAATAAAATTTTTGGTATACATGTGAATGCTTGTGGGTCTCACATCTGAAAATGTCAAAATTGTGATGAAAGACTTTAAAACTATATATCAAGTCACTTCTCCAGAGGGGAAGAGGGTGAGAGATGACTTTTTTTCCATTTTTTTCCCCTCCCTTTTTTTTTAAAAAAAAAAAACTCTCCTGATACTGTTAATGTACAGTCGGATATGAAAACCACTGTTTTTATACTACTATTACATGAGGTCCATATTATTCTTTTCTTTATGTTTTCTTTATTATTTAGGACACTCAGTCATATCCATATGTGTATGTAAACATATAGCCTACACATATATATGTGAACATACATATATTGCACACACCTTAAACTATCATTTATTACACATTTCTAAATTGGTAATGACTGTATACTGATAGCTGAAAGGCATGGCATAATCTTAGTTTTATTGACCCTAAATTATCTACAAATTTCAAACTTTTTAGGCTTAGTAAAATGTATGATGAGAAAAAATTCATTCAAAAAAAGAGAAAAGAGTAATACATGTTCATTAGAGAAAATTCCAAAGAGAGAGGAAATGTATAGAAGAGAGTAAAATTTATTCATAATCTTAAGATTCAAAGGAGCTTTTCTTTATATTTTGGAAAATTTTATTCCAGTCATGCACACACACACACTCTCTCTCTCTCTCTGTCTCGACATTATATTTTGAATATTTTTCCGTGTCTTCAAAAATGTTTTAATGCCTTTTACATTAAAAGAAAAATCACAGGGCTGGTCTATAGCCTATTTCACCATTTCCCTGTATTTTATGTCAGAAAAAAAAAATCACAAGCAAGCTAAATTTTGTTTGTTTTTTGAATTGTGGGGAGGGTTTCACTGTGTTGCCCAGACTGGATTGCAGTGGCATAATCATGGTCATCACAGCCTTAACCTCCTGGACCTAGGCAAGTCCCCTCTTCAGCCTATTGAGTAGCTGGTACCACAGGCACGCACCAACATGTCTAGCTAATTTTTTGATTTTTTTGTAGAGATGAGGTCTTTCTATGTTGCCCAGGCTGGTATTCAACTCCTGGGTTTAAACAGTCTTCCCACCTAGGCCTCCCAAATTACTGGAATTTCAGATGTGAACCACCACTCTTGGTCATAAGCTAAATGTTAAATGTTATTTCATTAAAAATCCTTTAAATGCACTTTTCTCTTCAATTGACTAATGACCTTAGAATAGATTTCCTGGAATTAAAATTACTAAATCAAAAAAAAGCTGTGTGCCAATTTGTATTTTAACCATTTACCCACAAGCATTAACTGTTACAGTTTTTTTTAAAAGGTACTGATTTAATAGATGACAATAGATGTCATTATTTATTTATTTACCTGCCAAATGTATTTTTGTACTTAAGCAAAACTGAAGTGTATTCACAATATTTAACTTCATGTCCTCCGAATTTTAGCTTTCGATGTTTGTTCTTGTTTCATGCAGCAATACATATCCTCCACTCCCGCCCCCATCCGAAATACCCACTGCTTCCTAACTTTCACCCCAGCCTCTGGTTATGCTATGAGGATGATTTGGAGTTTGCCTTGATCTTTGTCTGTTTCATTCTCCAAAAATGAAAGAACTGAAAATTTTACCCAGGGCCCTATACCCTCATCTACACAGAGGAGTCAAATTGCTTTATTTTTTTTCTTTTTGACCATTAAAATGACAAGATATAAACCCCACCCTCCCCACAACAAAAACAAAAAGAACATACTAGTTGCTCTCAATCCAGACTGCCCACAACTCAGAATTTTTTAAAATTTATTTCCAAGCCCTGACTATCAGGGCTTAAGAATGACTATCACCCCTCACATTAAATGCTACATTCCTGGTCAAGGTCTAATGGGATAAGTGACATATATCAAATGAGATTACTTGTTTGAGGTTAAATGTACTGAAAGTGTCTATGGGTGGAAACCAGCGTGACTTGATGTGCCTGAGACTCTTTTCTTGCAACTTTCCGCTTAACCTCATTACACCTCTGCAAGCCACGGGGCTCTTCATTGTTGCTATTATAAATATTATTATATCTTAGAAGGTAAAAATATACACCTAACTAGTGGGAAGGACAGAATTTAAACTCAGGTTAGTCTGACTACAGTTCTTTTCAGGGATGACACATGGATCAAGGTATTGGTTCTAATACCGCTACCACCCTTGCCCTTTCCCCTGAACCCCCACTTATTTCCAAGTTATAAATGAGAATGGAAAAATACTATGGCTTTCAAGAGTGGCTTGTGGGATCATTTTCACTACTCTAGAGTGGAAATTCATATAAGAAATATTTAAATAAAAGGAATGAAGGAAATGCCTGAAAGCCTGATAGGTAAATCCAGCACCCTAGAAACAGAAATTCTAAGGATGGTGGCTTGTCCGTTTTGTTTCATTTACTAAAAGTTGTTAATTCTGTGCCATACTTCATGTTTGACATGTTTGCCTTTTGTAACGTACTGTTTCGCTTTGCTTTTTTTCTTTAAAGCTACACCATTCCCAAATAGCTTCAAGTGCTTTACCTGTGAAAATGCAGGCGACAATTATAACTGCAATCGATGGGCAGAAGATAAATGGTGTCCACAAAGTAAGTGTGCTGAGTTTGGAAGACACTTTTGTGGTCTCACTTCATTTAGGTCTCTCCTGACTTGCCAAGATGTCTTAATGTAATGGATTAGCATACCAACAGGCTGATGATGTTCTTTAGGAATCAGATCGTTTTCTGAAACTGTTCAGACATTAGGTCATATATACTGAGAGAACTTGGAAACCAGTGTCAAAGCCTCAATTTGTAGCTGAGTGCCTTGAGGAAGAACTTCTTAAATGCTGTTTACCAGGGAGAACAGATAGATCGCAATATTGATTAAGGTATCTTCAGAATTTCAGAATGCTTGATGATATCTCTAGAAGAGTCATACTTACTGGCATAAAGCAAAGGAAGGTTTCTTTGCTCTTGAAGTTTATTCATGCTTTGTAAACTCATTCATCCATTTAATAAACATCTGAGTATCTTTTTAGTTTGTGTAGCTCACTGATATAACTCCAATGCCTAATCGACTTCCTGGCCCGTATTAGGCACTCCATAAATATTTGTTGACAAAATGATTGGGGGTCGTTGATGAGGTAGTGAGGGAAATCTTCTCTGGGAAGTGTACATTAGAACTAAGACCTGGATGACCAAAACAAGCCAACCATATGGTGATATGTAGGAAGAGTATGCCAGAAGAGGGAACAGCAAATGCAGTCTTCAACTGGCAAGAACAGACTTGGTCTCATCAATGAACAGGAAGAGACTGGCCACTGAGGCTTAGTGGCAGATGGAGAAAGGATCTAAGAGGGAGGCAAGAACCAGGGCACATAGGAGTTTCTTTTTCAGATAGAGAGTTTGGATTTCATTTGTAAATGTGAAGGGTAGGCAACAGAGAGTTTTAAGCTAGGGAGTACATGATACTAGTGTTCCAAAACACAAAGCTCTGGCTGCTGTGTAAGGAATGAATGGTCAGGGACAAGAGTAGAAGGGAGCATCAAGAAGGGACTCTCATTGCCTTCAGACAGAAGATGGGGCTTGAACTAGCTTGGTGGAGCAGAGGAGGTGGGACATTGAATGACTTCATACATACAAAGTTGGAAGTAAAGCAGACGGAATGTGCACATGGATGATTTGGAATTTAAAACACTCTACTTGTAAGGAGATCCGGTTGTTAAGATTTTAGGGTGTACTGTTTTTTAGGTTTTCATTTATAAAATATCAAGAAAAACAAACTCATACAGAATTAGAGATTACCAGTTTTGGTTTACTATGGCCATGAATCTTTTGGACATTTCTGTACCACATTATTTATAGCAGTGGCATGACTTTACCTCTTCCAAATAAAGTCAAGGTGTGCAAGCAATAAATACCACACACTGAAAACCATTACTGTGCCTGAGAACCTCATGCTAAATTAGCACAAATGTCTGTGACATCTGTATAGACAATATTTTTTATTATTTATTTTCAAGAATAATTACCAAAAAAATTAGTTTCATGAGATTCTTTTACATTTCTGTGGAATGATTGTCCTTAAGTCATGTATGTGCTTATAAGTGCATGTGTGATTATGTACATTTGAGGATTTCATTTTATACATTTTTCCCTGAAATTTATCTTAGTTATTTCAAAGTTTTCAATTTGGTTGATGCCTCTGTTCATCATTCTTTAATAATTTGCTTTAAATTCCTTTGAAAACTTGGTGGCAAGAGTTAGAACCGTGATAAGCTGATGTTGATACTGATGATGTTCAATCTCTTAGGTCTTGTCTTCATGGACCATGCTGTTGTTTGGAGTTGTGCCAAAATTCTGTTCCTGCTAGGTCTGTGCATAACACTCCAATTTGTCACTCATCAACCAGAGCCATTTTAACATGCATGCAAAGAAAATACATGCCTATTTCTGGGTTTTAGAATTTCCTCTCTGTTGAAACATGGGTGAACAAAAAGGGGAAGCTATAGCTTTCTAACACGCGCGACACACACACACACACACACACACACACACACACACACACTAGAGACAGAAAGGAAGGAGGAGAGCAGTTCTGCTGCATACACCCTGAGAAACTGACTCCTAAGGAGATCAATAAGGAATGGCCTTGCATTCCAGCATGACATGACAGGACATTCTTGACTATAGGCCAGTTGAGTGGCGAAGATACTAACCATCTGGAATTCTAACTGAGGGTATAATTTCTTTTCACTTTGTCATTATTTCAGGGAGTGATAGTCAACCATTTCTGGGAGCAAACAGGCCTGCAGCTATTGTTCTTTGTCATCTCAGGTTTCCTTTTCACTTTACAACCTCACTCCTGTGGTCTGTCGGTGTTGTTAAAAGAGGTTCTCTGTAACAAGATATGACAAGAATGACATTTCTTGTTTTATTTACCCTGGCTTTTATGTTGGTTTTTTTTAGGACTACTTTAGTGTGTGTGACATTCTATATGAACACATGCAGCTACTAGTTTTCAATTCTTTGTTTGGAGTAGAAATTGAAATAACGTCTCCAAAACATTTAGTGGTTCCCTTTTCTTTCTTTTTTTTTTTTTTTTTTTGAGTCGGAGTCTCACTCTGTCACCCAGACTGGAATGCAGTGGCCGGGAGCGGCCACCGCAGCCTTGACCTGCTGGTCTCCGGCAATCCTTCCGCCTCAGCCTTCCGAGTAGCTGGAATTACAGGCACACACTACCATGCCTGGCTGATTTTTAAAGAAAAATTTATTGTAGAGATGAGGTCTCGCCAAGTTACCCAGGCGGGTCTCGAACCCGTGGATTCAGGCTATCCACTTACCTCAGCCTCCCAAAGGCATGGGATTACAGGCTGAGCCACCAAGCCCGGCTTTTTTTTTTTTTTTGAGTTGTAGTCTCACTCTGTCACCCAGACTGGAGTGCAGTGGCTGCTCCCAGCCACCACAGCCTCGACCTGCTGGGCTCCGGCGATCCTTGCACCTCAGCCTTCCAAGTAGCTGGAACTACAGGCGCGCACTACCACGCCCGGCTCATTTTTTATTTATTGTAGAGATGAGGTCTTGCCAAGTCGCCCAGGCGGGTCTCGAACCCACGGGCTCAGGCAATCCACTCACCTCAGCCTCCCAAAGGCGCGGGATTACAGGCTGAGCCACCGAGCCTGGCTCTTCTGAATCTGGAAGTCAGCTATTCTCGTAGAGCACTCTATAGCACCCTTCTAGGTTAGTATTAAATATACTGACGGGGAGAGAACAACATTCTGCTTAAGAGCACAGACCCAAGAAAACTGCCTGGGTTAGAATCCCACTTTTCCCCATTTTCTTTCTATGTGACCACGGATCAGAAAGTGTGCCTCGGTTTATCTGTAAAACGAGGATGTTAATATGACGTACCTTAAGGCTTGTGGTGAAGATTGAATTAGTGAATACAAGTTAAAGAGCACCCAGCTGTTGGTTCACACTCAATATGTGCTTGCTATTGTTTGAAGGTTGTAACATCATTTAAAACTTATAACAGCCGTATCGGAATGTCAGGGCACTTATTATTATCATCTTACTAAAAAGAAAACAAGCTCAAAAATCTAACATGACTTGCTCTCTCGTGATGGAGGTAATTCCATAAGCCCAGTCTTCTCATCTTTAGTTCAATTTTTTTCTATTCTATGACAGCTGCTGTAGTCCCTGATCAATAAACTAGGAAGCGTTTCTATAAAACTGAGGTGACTAGATGATGGGGGACCCCAAACAAAAAACAGAATTATTTTTTGGAGGGTGGGCCCCTTACAGTAAGTCTTCCCCCACTAGGTAAGTGTTGGCCCACTGGCATCAGTGTTGTGTGAACACAGGGCTGTGTTCAGCTCGGTGAATTTTTTTTTTTTAATTCTTTCAATGCGTTTGCCCATTTCACGATGGGTGATCTACAAGCATACCTGCCCACACCACACTGAATGTTCAGCAGGTTTTGACCAAAAAGAGCATGACCTCCATGCCCTACTCTCCCTATTCACCCAATCTTGCCCTATGTAACTTTTTTTGGTTAGTTTCCCTGGATGAAAAAGTCAAAGGGAAACATTTTGCTGATATAAAAGAGATGAAACAAAAAATGGCAGAAGCACTAAAAGGCAATAAAATTGACGAGTTAAAAAACTGTTTTGAACAGTGGAAAAAGTGCTTCAATAGGTGTATTGCATCAATCGGAGAGTACTTTGATGATAATTGAAGTTTAAACATGCAAGACACAAATTTTTATTTTAAAATTGTGGGGTACAGTTAAGGGTTAGGTTTACAAATATGCATCGTTCAGGCACCCTTGTTGATAAGGGATAAAAGACACAATTTTTAATAATTAAATTCTGGGATTTTGGGGATTCCTCTCTTGTAGAAGAGACAAAGAACCAAAGCAGAGTGTCCTAGGATATTGAATGAAACCTCTTGAAAGGATTCTAAGTAATGAAATGTGAGTGGTTAAAACCATAAGGATAACTGCATATAGAAATGAGCTACTATAACTATACCGAGCAGGAGGTGGGTGAGAAACAGAGAAAGTATGAGTTAAAGAGGAGGAGAAAAAAATGGAAAGGCATTGATGAGGAAAAGTCAAATATGTTGGTAGGATTAGAACAAGAACTAGATGAGTAAGGAAGGTGATCTTGATGTGTAATTTGAGTTACTTTTCATTTCAGCTCGCCACATGGCCTATTAATATAGGAGAGACAAATGTTGAATAATGCAACAAGTATTCTGACCCATTGCATTTTACATTCACAATTTTCATTTTATTTTAGAGTTCTAGAGCTTGTGCTGAAGGCAGAGAAAAAGAGAGAGCCAGAGACACAAACACTTACATATCAGATGAGTAGATCCAGGGTATTGATGAAAGCTTGCACATTTTTTTCTCAGCTTTAGCTGACACCAAAGGATGGATGCCTATTTGTTTTCATTTTCAAAGCACACATGTTTCAAAAACACCACCTTGAAACTCTAGAGTTCACTGCTATTAAATTTCATGTTTAGAGACCTAAGGATCATCCTGAATTGTAGTCAGTTCTGAAGTGACTATTGAGAGGTCTCTTTTGCAATGTGGAAAGTGACATTGCCTTGTTTTTTGCTCCTTGTTTTCTCTTGCCTAGATACACAGTACTGTCTGACAGTTCATCACTTCACCAGCCATGGACGAAGTACATCCATCACTAAAAAGTGTGCCTCCAGGAATGAATGTCATTTTGTCGGGTGCCACCACAGCCGAGATTCAGAACATACAGTAAGAATCATGTCTCTGTGTATGTTTCTGTGTGTCTTTGTGTGTGTCTGTGTGTGTAAGGTACTGTCTAAAATTTCATGTGAGTCATGGTAAGTGATATATCATGGGAGAGGCAGCAGGATAAGTAATATGTTGAACATATTTATATTTTATTTATTTATTTGTTTGTTTGTTTGTTTATTGAGTCAGGATGTCACTCTGTTACCCAGGCTGGAATGCAGTGGCATGGTCTCTGCTCGCCGCAGCCCTAACCTCCTAGACTCAGGTGATTCTCCTGCCTCAGCTTGCTGAGTAGATGAGACTACAGGCATGTGCCACCATACCTGGCTAATTTTTTTAATTTTTTTTTTTTTAGAGACGAGGCCTCACTTTGTTGCCTGGGTTGGTCTTGAACTCCTAGGCTCAAGCAATCCTCCTGCCTCGGCGTCCCAAAATGCTGGGATTATAGGAGTGAGCCACTGCATCCAGTCAAAGATATTTATATATTTTTTGAAGAAAGACTCCATTACATTGATAATACGGAGACCAAAGAGAAGTTGAAGACTTCCGTTCTTCAATAAGAAATAAGGTTACTAAAAATGAGCAGCAATTCCAGGACTCCAGAGCTACACCCTAGACCTCAGACTCTGAGTGAGTGGTCTGAAGCCAGTTCTGGTAGCCCAAGAGTTAACCATTCACATGAGAGAATGACAGATACTACAGAGCCCAGCTCACTGTTTTATTCCTGGCCAAGAATTACCAAAAACACTGCACAGGAAAACTGGAAGGCGGAAAGAGGAAAAGGTTGATGAAGGAAACCTTGTCTTAACCACTACCTCTGATTAGATGAGGAAGTGAGAATCTGAATGATTAGCCTCAGCTTAATGCAATGAACTATAGATACATTTTACACAATTGATCTCTTTAACTTTCTCATTCTATCATTCTAAATGAGTATTTTACTTTTTTATGTGCCTGAAGTTCTGAAATGTTTGAGAAAAGATTACTTGAGAGGATATTTATTTCATGAGATTTTAGAATCTGATTTAGCCTAAAGTACAGAAAATGATTCTGCCATCAGTGGCTTTTGGCTCTGGCTACCCGCGAATCACCTGGGCAGTTTTTACAAGCTACGCTTGGAAGAGGGCATCCCAGGCCAATTGAAACAGAACTTCAGGGTAGGAGTTCTGAACATCAGGATCGTCTTAAAAAGTTCCTCAAGGTGATTCTGATGTGTAGCCAGGGTTGAGAACCGCTGACACAGATGCTTAGAGTCAATGCCTTTATCGTACCTTGACATCCTGGAAGCTTCCATGAATGGCTGGGTTTATCAGATAAAGGCATCGTACCAGGCAAAAGTTGATATTACCCCAAAACATCCTCTGACCATACCTGTTAGGGATCAAGCCTTTTTCACCACTCAGCAGCTTTAATTAATTAGCAAACCATAGCTGCTGTAATGATAGGAATCAGGTGTTAGCCTAGACAATAGAGAGTCATTATTATCCCCTAACAAGTAGTACTGAGAAGGAAAATCAATGACTAATGCAAAGGGTCCCTAGCTTTCATTTTTGTCTCAGTGTTTTTCCTAGCAAACCTTTAGAAGATTTGTTGACTCAATCAAGCAGTCTCAGGTTCCCTTCCTCTTCTTTGGCTCGCTAATTAATGCTTGAGTTTGATGCAGATAAATCACAGTTAGGAAGAAAAGACTCTCAAGATAGGTTTTTCCTCCCAATCCATGGGTGAGGGCAAGGATACTCAGGGACCTGTGTGATGCATAGACTGGGTAGACTGAGAGTGGAAGAAGCCTTTGTTTTTCTTTGTTTTACTCATTCCCTCTTCTCATTACTCACTCTCCTTGCTCTCTCCTCTTCCTTTTGTAACAGGAGTGTAGGTCTTGCTGTGAAGGAATGATCTGCAACGTAGAGTTACCCACCAATCATACTAATGCAGTCTTTGCCGTTATGCACGCTCAGAGAACATCTGGCAGCAGTATCTCCATGCCCTACCTACCAGTGCTTGCCTGGGTCTTTGTGCTTCTCTTGCTATGATGCCACTGTTCCTGGGAGAGGCAGAGACCAGCCCTCTGAAGCACAAACTCAAAATGGTGTGAGCAGTGAACTTTGAAGAGACCAATCTTGCACTTGGCGAAGTGTGTGTTGGACCCCCCAGGCAGAAGCCAGTGGTTTGCTTTGATTAAAATGCTCCTGCATGAGGCCACAGGACTGAGGATTGGAATTTAGCTGAGAAGATGATCTGACTTCCAGGCTTCCTGGTCAAAGGGAGCTACATTTTCAGGGAGGATTCTGGTGACTAGTCTCCACTTGACTAGCTAAGAGGATTCCCTCGGAGGCTGCCAGGGCAAACATTTCTGTGATTAGCTCAGAGCAGCTCTATGAAGTCTAACTCTTCCCCCATGAGAAAGCAGTTTTCCTCATCAAAGTCAATAAGAATGCCTACTGTATAAAGAAAACTTCCAGTTGAATTAATATGAAATCTATTTGCTGGTTGTGAGGGGAAAATAAAGCTTTTAAATTATACATTGTAAATGCATGCTTGTGTGTGCCTTGATTAATGCAGTGGCCTCTGGTGAAGTATGTTTACCAGGATCATCAAGGAGGTCACTGAAGTTTTGTGTCCAAGCACCATTGCTAATACAGGTTAGTTTAAAGTACAAAATTATATGCCAAAGCAACTTAGTTGTTTTCTTTTGGGGAAGGACACATTTTGGGATGCTAAATGCAAACTTAGTGAATTGAGAAGGTCTGAAAACCTCTCTGATTGAGGAAGATGACACATCATCATATGATGCACCCTCAAAAGTAGCAGCTTAAAGAATCTTTGTCTAAGAAAATGACAAGGGGGTCCCTTTTCCTCCACAGTTATCTTCTCTGCCATGTTAGGTCCACCAAGAAAATCTTTCTAAACACATGCTACAATATTTGATCCCGTTCTCTCTTTCTCTTTCAAATTTATGTGATCTCAAAATTTTAAATGAGCGTCTTCTTCCTGTTTCTAGCATCCTGATTTCCTGCCTTCACATTTTGGGGTGACCTTTCACCACTCTGCCATTGTATTTATAGTGGTGAGTTAATGGAATGTGTTTTCCTCCCTAATTAAACATTCATTATTAGAATGCTGGTGTCCTGTAGAATCTACTAATGATGCTATCCTTGCCACAGGGTCTCACCTATGACATAGGTTGGCAAACTATGGTCCACAGGCCAAATCTGTCCCAGGACCTATATTTGTAAATAAATTTTCATTAAAATACAACCATGTTCATTTTGTTTATATATTGTCTGTGTCTGCTTTCATGCTATAATGGCAGGGTTGTAGAGATGCTGCAGAGACTGTATGGTGCGCAAAATCTAAAAGCTTTACTATCTTGCCCTTAACAAGAAAACTTTGCTGACCTCTAACCTATAAGATATCAAGACTGCTTAAGGAGAAAGCTACTTTTTTTGCAAGATGGTGTTAATGGTGGCTTTTCAACCTGGGCAACAGTTTGCCAGATTACTTCTCTTATTTTCTTTGTCTTCTGTATCAGTAAATTTTTCTTTGTTTTGATTGTTCCATGTATTTGCTTCTGTCTCTTAGTAGTTATACACTAATGTCAGGGACTGAGCTGTATTTATGTTTCTTCTTGGCCTTGACATCCTGGGAATGTTTCATCTTAAGACTCTTTAGTGTCTCATAAAATAGGGATGGGGCAGACATCATTATCTCTCTGCCTCTGGTTCAAATGTAGACCCACCTGGAAGCATTGGTTTTGAAGCCTGATATAGATTTATCCTACCTTTCACTCAGCACCTTGAATTATTTGCGTTTTCATAGCTTATGCTTGTTTGAAATTAATTATATATGGCTTCACTTGGAACATTTTAATAGCATCTTTGGTGTCTTTTTATTCCCCAGGTTTTTGTTGGTTTTTTTTTGACTGTGTAATTGAAAAATTGTCTGGTAAAAAACCATTAGCAGACAGTACATTTTTTTCTGCTTTTATTTCTGCCATATAGATTAATGAATTTTCTTTTGTATGTGTGTGTGTTTTGTTTCTTGAGGAAACATCTATTCATACAGATTTTACTTCTCACCTCTACTCCCTTAAGCATTTAGAATAGGAGTATGTTGACCAAAGGAAGGAATACGCAAAGAAAGCAAAACTGGCAAAGACAGCCAAGTGAATAGGACATTATAGTGAAAACTATAAATTACAATGAAAATTATAATGCCTCATTAAATTTGAATTTTAGATAAACAAGAAATAATTTAAAGATTTATGAATAAAAATATGGAATACTCCATTAAACTTGAATTTCAGATAAAATCAAATAATGATTCATATGTTATTAATCAATTCACAAGTTGACTCATCTAAGGAAATGGTTTCAAATCCTTGTGATAAATCAGAATTTTTGGGCTGACTGCAAAATGAAACATTTCCAGGGCATTCTGGAAATGTTGACTTGCTAGATCTGAGATGAAGCCCAAGTCTCACCCCAATAGTTGAAAATTAATTTTTTAAAAAAAGCTCTTAGGTGGTTACAATGCTCAACCAGATGTGTTATCTCTGACCTGGCATCCTTCTTCTGAAGCACAGTCCTTGGCCACATAATAGAAATATTAATGAATAATAAACACGTGCACAGGTGACCTGGATTAGAGGCTTGGTTATCAAAATGTGGTCTCCAGATCAGCAAACCAGCATCACCTGGAAACTTGTTAGGAATGCCAATTCTTGGACTCCATTTCAGACCTATTGAATCAGAAGCTCTGAGAATTCACTGTGTTTTAACAAGCCCTCCAGGTGTTTCTGATACACACACAAGTTTTAAGAACTCCTGGACCAGAGACTTGCTCCCCAAGAGTCTTCAGTAAATGGGTCCTTGGTGTCTGCGTAATCACTTGAGGGAGCTGTAAGGAAGGAAGGAGAAAAGAAGAAAGGGAAGGAGGGAGGAAAGGAAATCAGATTCCTAGGCCCCAACTCTAGAAACTCAAACTCTTTATGTCTAGGTTAAGAAAATCTGTATTTTTTTTTTTTTTTTTGAGTTGGAGTCTCACTCTGTCGCCCAGACTGGAGTGCAGTGGCTGCTCCCGGCCACCACAACCTTGACCTGCTGGGCTCCGAAGATCCTTCCGCCTCAGCCTTCCAAGTAGCTGGAAGTATAGGTGCGCACTACCACGCCCAGCTAATTTTTTGATTTATTGTAGAGATGAGGTCTTGCCAAGTTGCCCAGGCGAGTCTCGAACCTGCGGGCTCAGGCAATCCACTCACCTCAGCCTCCCAAGGTGTGGGATTACAAGCTGAGCCACCGAGCCTGGCGAAAATCTGTATTTTTAACAAACTCCTCAAGTGATTCTGATACACAGCGACTTTGGGAGCCACCAAAGAAATGAGTAAAAGTGCGAAGGTGAGGATGGTGGTCAAAAGGCCCAGACACCAACACCTGACCGTTGAGTTCTAGCCTGAAAACCCTATGCATTTTAAGTTGACTCTCTAGTATTTCCAATGTAATTTAAAAACTAGAATCAAAAAAATAAATCCAGTCATTAGGGTCCATTGCATGGATTTTTAAAGTCCATTACATAGGGACCTGTAATGGCCAAGTATTCTGAGTTCAGATTAATTTGCCCTAATGAGCAAGAAAATGAGAAATACTTTCGTGTCAAAATGTTCAATGATAATTGGAGAAGTGGGATTAGGAAAGACAGGGAATATGTAGATTTGTTGGTATAAAAGAGACAAGGAGATTACTATGAGTATGAAGAGGGCCTGAGAGAATGGCCTGTCAAAGGTCCATTTTGAATAGATCTACACTCAAGAATAAACTTTGAATTCCATCCATCATCATTCTTCGAAAAAGAAAAAAAAATAGTACCTAACACTTTTTTCCCAGCTATGCGGAAACTCCCTAAATTCGATTTTGAGCAAAAGTTAGCAGTCAGAAATTATAGGTATTATTTTCTATACAATCTGCTTTCTTCATGTCAGTCACTAGGTAGTATATATATTTCATAAGAAAAAGGAAGAGGGTGAGTCGGTTTCTCCTTCTCACTGAAATAGAACTCACAAAGCCATGCAAAGCATGAAATGAGCAATCTGGACAGGCACAGGTTTGATGGTGAGGTGTGGCGTGGAGTCCAGAAAATATATTTCATATTTGTGAAATAACTTGGCTCTTAGCAAAACTTTTGTGACACATGGATCATTAGCTCACAAAAGTTTGCTATGACCCTTGGATCCTGGACATTTTCTTTTTTGCCTCATTCTGTGTTGTTGACTGTATGATTTGTGGAGGGTTACGTTGTAATGCTGGATGTGTTGGGGTGCAAATCATGCCAGAAAACAAAGGCTAGGGGACACACAAAGGAGAAAGTAAAAAAAAAAAAAATCAGAATACAAGGCTGTCATGATTTAAGTCTGCCTTCAGACAAAGTCTCTTTACTATGTGTCTGAAACAGTCAGCATCTTTCTATCACACTTCCCACTCTCCCTACATCTTCATAATTTTGTCTCCTCCCCAGCCCTTCTTGCTGTTGTCTTACCCTCTATTTCATCAGGAAACTAAGCTGCCTTTGGAATGATCCAGAGTGTGAGAGAACCATGGTTTGGACTGTGAAAAATAGGGCTTCAAGCCGGGCTCAGTGGCTTAGCCTGTAATCCCGCGCCTTGGGAGGCTGAGGTGAGTGGATTGCCTGAGCCCGCGGGTTTGAGACCCGCCTGGGCAACTTGGTGAGACCTCATGTCTACAATAAAAAAACCAAAAAATTAGCCGGGCGTGGTAGCGCGCACCTGTAGTTCCAGCTACTTGAAAGGCTGAGGCAGAAGGATCGCCGGAGCACAGCAGGTCAAGGCTGCGGTGGCCGGGAGCGGTCACTGCACTCCAGTCTGGGTGACAGAGTAAGACTCCAACTCAAAAAAAAAAAAAAAAAAAAATAGGGCTTCCAGAGCTCAGTGCCAGGAGTACTATTTAACAGATCTGGGAATCTGAAGTTTTAACAAGTATCTGATTCTGATATTGGTGATTCTCACCCTGGCAGTTTTAGGGCATCATTTTTAGAAACAGTAACCCAGGACCTCTGCATAAGATCTCTAGATCTCTGTTCTGAGATCTCTGTTCTCCTAAGCCTCCATACAAAGACTTTTTTAGTTCATGGAAATCGATCCCCTTAAAGGACACTGTAGTCTGACAGGATTGCCATGTCAGGAACGGTCCTGGGAAGCCTGGCACAAGTGAGAGCTTTGGGAGGGGAGTCAGGGGCCCCTTCCAGGCAAGCAGGCTGTCTGGGACTCTGTCCATTGATTGGGCGTCATGAGTAAGGCAGCAAGAAGCCTTGCAGAGCAAAGGGCAAGGTAAGCCCATCCACAGGAGCTCAGCACAGACTGAAAACCGGTTCTGGTGCAAATATTTTCCAAAAGAGCCCAGGTAATGGGAGCAAGCATTCCTGGAGACAAACTCTCACAATGTTTTTGAGGGTCCTCAGTCAGGGAGGGCATTTTTTATAAAGTGCTGTGGCCATCAGAGAACTTTTACTACAAACAACAGACAGCCCCAGATTGTTGTAAATGAATTTCTTGGCTCACACAACTGCAAGTCCATAGGGAGAGTGGGCTATAAGGTGGACTTAAGCCAGTGGTTCCAGCTGCATTCTTTGGTGTTCTACTGGTTCTCATCTGCCCCATATCCTTTGGTAACCAGATGACCACAGCTGTGTCATACTGCCCACTCAGTGTCCAGAGGAATGTTGCTGGAAGCTTTCTTAGAAGAGTGGAAAGTTGTCACCCGTCCTCCCAGAAAATCACAAGCAAGGAAGCTGTAGTCACCCTTGACTTAGTACAGCTAAAGGCAGCTCAGTGCCCCCGAGGCATGTATGGTACACCAAGTAGGGAGGATATCAGAACAAATAGGAATTAGAAAGGACACAGGGAAAAAATGGTTCAGGGTGGGCAACCAGAACTGTCTGCTGCAGATTCTCTAGTGTGGGGCTGTGTAGGGAGGCAGTTGTTAAGGTGGCTGAGGCAATGCTTTCCAGTCAGAGATAAGAGGGCCCAGCCTTTGAGAGCTGTATGAACTTACGCCTAGCCCACAGCTTGCTAGGAGCAGACCCAGGCAGAGAAGCTCCCCTACCTACTGCAATTTCCACTATATTGTTTTTTGATCAATGTACATTGTAAATCTGCAAGGGGTGGAAAAAGTATGCCGTGCTTCCCAAACTATTCCATGAAAGAACCTTTTCTTTGTCGAGTAACTGTTTTCCACAGAATAAACTTTGTGTAGCCAATACCACCTTACAGATATACAGAGATCAGAGGTGTGAAACCTGCCAAAACAATGGGTATATCTGAGGTATTTAATAAATACACACTGCATGAATGAATCTTAAAACTTCAGAAGCATTCACTTCTCCATCATAGACTCCTTCCTATACAGACCTGTTCCCATTATCTTTAGTGGAGACAGGAAATATAGAAACTGCCTTTAAAAAGGAGAAGCTTCAAATCATTTTTCTTTGTTTTTTTTTTTCTTATGTTTGTTGACTCTTCAGCATCCAGAACCAATCTTAATTTAGCTCATGCCCCCCACTCCTGTTCAACTGTAAACTAAGCAAGAAGATAATGTTTCCTGAAGATTGTTTTCTTGTTTCTTTTCTTTCCACATGTCTTCAGAAGAGTTTTCTGAAGTAGTCAGTCACTTGTTATTTCTATGTATTACTAGATTTGCTATGAAATCTGTCTTGAGACCGATTTGGGTCCTGAATATCAATATTACTGAATTTAGATCAGAATGAATGAATTTAGATCAGAATTCATTCATAGACTAAGAGAATGCCTTTTTGTCATAGATCTGAACAGATCCTCAAGGAAAGTCCTTTTATATCTTATCTAACAAAGGAAAACAAATATATAGTAAAGTGGAAAATTAAACTAAAGGAATAATGCGGTATTTTGCTGAACATAAATAAACCCACATTTCTTTCAGTGGATTTTTTCCTTGTAATTAGTCCTAAATCAAATGTTTGACATTAAATTTTGGAGGATGTTTTCTTGAATTTAGGATATGGTACTTTTATACTTACCTGGCTTTAAAATTTCAGGAATTTGAATAAAGACAAGAGAAAGATTTTGATCATAGTTGCAATGATGTCCCATCTTTACCTGGGAGTTGGGAGTAATTATTTGATTGATATAATAGATTATTGGAATAATTCTACATGATATCTGTATTTTTCTTTGTAATGCAAAATTTCAAAGTGAAAAGTGAGTTTAATTAAGTGGAAAGATAACCCATGATTAAATAAGAAAATAAGATAACGTAACACATATTGCAAACAAAGGAACATAGTTAAAAACTTAGTGTTCATGATTAGGGAGGAAACAAAGCGTTTAAGGCAAAACTTCTTGACTGAAGGGGGGAAAATGCTAAGTCTTATCTACTTTTTGAGCAAGGCAAGGGGCAAGACTAAATCTTCCTGTTTCATTATCAGCTGCTCTGGAAATGCAATTACCTGAAGTGGTTTGATGTTCCTTGTCAGATGTGGCTGAGCGTTAGTGTTAACGAAGCAGGGACAGCACTGTGGTATGTGGGATGAAGTTTCCAGGGTGCACGTGCAGAATCCTAATAAGCATTTAATTCTTTTGCTCTGAGAAGCCTGCAGTGCCTTGAGGGGACGTGTAATCTGAGATTTGTACAGATGAGTAGGAAAACCACACATGTGGGGGGGCTTGGCCATGCTCACTCCACTTCAGAAATCTCTGCTGAGGTTCAGCAGTACCTTAAATCCAGGGGTCAAGGACAGATTGATGATTTACCCTTGGGGAGCTCCTGTTGTTACAAGTCTGTTCTGAGAGTTTATCAGCAGTCAGGGTTTGAATGACTTGTTTTTTGGGGTACTAGATGCTTAGCCTGGAGTAAGTGCTTGAGAATGAGTTGTTGAATGAGAATGGCTTTTACTACTATGGTTCTCCAAGTTGGAGGATGAATGGATAATGCTATGTAGGTCATTAGGTGCGAAGTAAATCAAGATGTGACTCAGAAATGATCCCACAATCTCATATATCATCCCATTTGAGAATAGGGTTCTTTCCACTTCTTGTTTTGCCACATGCCACTGAAATTCTGCCTTTTTATGATAAATGTCTAGGACACAGTCATTGTAGGTTACTCTTGAGGTATTCATCCTTTGCAGGGAGAAGTTAGGAACCAACATTTTTAGAATTCTTAATAAAAATGGACAGCAGAATGGAATAGAGGAAGAAGCCTAGAATCTAACAGTCCTCTAAGCTTGTAACTCAGTCCTTGATGAAGTGACTGGGTATGTGACAAGAGATAAGATCATAACCCCAAAGATCAAAACTGAGCACAGAAACTCTTCAACCCCTTGTTGCTGATGCCTCCTCCATGTCCAGCACAGATCCCTGTAATAGGGCCAACAGCAGGCAAACCAAGACTTTGTCTAGCTTTTAATACTTGTTCAATTGAATCTGTGAAATATTTTTCACAAAGTACTTAACCTCGCCAGCATTTAATTTCCCATTTGTACTTGTTATTTATTCCCCATCTACCTCGTAGGAATTACAGAAGTATCAGGCTGTAACTCTTTTAAGTATTTGGTAGTCAGTACGTACTGCAAACAAATACAAACATATTATCTCCATTTTATTTTAAGTCAGCTATATTTTACTCACTATTCATTATATTTTCTATGATTTTGATGTCAGTTAAGGTGCTTGCTTTACACTCAATTAAATCAACTTAATTTTTCTTGACAAAGAGATTTTCATTTAGTTTTCATCAACTGGTGAGATTTCTTCAACTTCAAATGCCTCATTTTTGAAAATGATAGGAAGTATAAGCTTTATGTTACCTAATGTGCAGGCTTTCATTTAATGCATTGTTTGGCTAATATTTTTTAGGTAAATTAATTTATACAAGCTATTAATACCAATTATTAATGCTTTTCATTTTGTTGGTTTCAGCAATCTCTGCATGACACATACTGCAACAAAATGAAAATTGATTTCACCAAGTTTGGCAACACTGCAGTGTTTTGTAACCTTTGCAACAGTGCTTATTTGAAAGGCTGAGTTTAATTATCCTTCTTTTGCCTGCTTCTCAAGATGCTGATGGGTAACAGTTCTATTGCACTTGACAGTTAAAAGTAAATTCATCTGGAGTGTTCCTATGCTGTCCTTGATGCTGGTTGCATAAGGAGACTTTAATATGCCCACCAGAAAAGCATTAGTCCAGCTTGTCTGAGTCTTAGTTTTTAAATATGGGGGAAAAGGAAGGGAGTCCCTCAGCTACCTGGCCAGATGTAGGAACTAGGCTTCCAGAAAGAACAGGTTTAACCAGTTCTCTCTGAAACTGGAACTACAGGCACACAGGGAGTCCAGACCCTTAAAAAACAGAAGAGCTTCTTGGAAGGCTGAGGCGGAAGGATCGCTGGAGCCTAGCAGGTCGAGGCTGCGGTGGCCGGGAACGGCCATTGCACTCCAGTCTGGGCAACGGAGTGAGACTCCAACTCAAAAACAAAAAACAAACAAAACAGAAGAGCTCGTCTTTAAAGGCTATTACAGAGCCTTTAAAGTAACTTTCCAATTATACTTCTTTTTGTTGTCTTCTCATTTTACCCCTCTTCATAGGAACTGGCCCCTTGGCCCCCTCTCTATGGTGTAGCTGCTTCTGCTTACTCAGATATTTGAATCCCTATGACTCTGACTCTCTGGGCCCTTGTCATGTCTTTATCTCACAACCTTTCTGCATTTGGTTCTACTGCACAATTCAAGTTGCTCAGCACATTCCTGTTTTGGAGGTCATTTCCACTCTAGGCTCCTATGGGGGCAGAGACCTCTGCCCAGTCTAGAGGTTGGCTACTTCTGCTCCAGGGAACAGTGGTCCAATATTGAGGATGGCAACATGGCTCACAGGTGAGGGAGTGTGGGTCCCCTACTGCATGGCAGTTCTCTTTAAAAGTGGCTGCTGGGTGGCTAAACACTGTGCTTGGACAGTACCTTAAATTATATATAGGGACACATTTTTGAGGGTCTTTTTAAAGCTAGAAGTGGCAATGTGGGGACATATCTCTCTCTTGGTCTCTCTTCTCACTTCCATACCCTAACCTTCCCCAACATCAAATTTATTCCCATCAGCATTTGAATTTCAATGAACAAGACCATGGCTTGCCAGGTATCACATTTTCAATGACTTGAAACGTTGAAGTTAAATACCAGTGGGAAACATTATTTGTTCCAACGTTCTGGACAGTGGGGACTATATTTATAAAAGGATAAAATCCACAGAGACTCAAAGAAGGAGATTAGAGAGGTGAGAGCCCAGATCCTTGCTTTTCCTTTGGGGCTGACCTTTTCATTAGTTGTTCTTAGTTTTCAAATCAACACCTAGTCATGAAGCAGAGCAAGAGGTTGCAAGTCCAGGGTTACCCTGACTGGGATAGGGAATTAGAAAGTATGAGATGAGCTATATGCACAGCATGTAATTAACTCCTAAAGAAGTGAAGTCCATCTTGAATGCATTCAAGCTGTAACTCACTGCACATTTGCTGGGGTTGCTGTTGTGCTCATTGATAAAACTTTCATGGGTCTCTCACTGAACCAGCAAACAGATGTGGCTCCAGTTTTGGAGACTTATGATCTAAATATCCTAATGCAGCAGTTCCAATTTCCTGCTGATCTTGCTGGAAGATCTGTCTAATAGAAAGAGGCTGGACTGCTTAAATTTGCTTTAAGAAAGAATATTAAAGTATGGAATAAACAAGATAGCTTTTATTTGGTCAATATTCAATTTGGTCTTTTTGTCTCTCTCCTGAGTTTTTAGATGGTGAGGTTGCAGTTTTTAAGTATGTTCAAGTAGGATTTCTTTTTCCTGGGGGCAAATTTCTGAGAAATGTTTGAGACTGCAAGATAACCAGATTTTTTGAAAATTAAGCCACAGGGTGTTTAGTACAACGACAGAAATAATGAAAACTCAAACCTGATTAAAAATGCAAGTGTGCTTCAGTAAAGCGTCAGGGCAAGATCCTGAGGAACAGCCTGGATTCCAGAAGCCAAGTTTGCACCGGCAACACTTTAATCAGCATTTCTCATTTCTGGAGGGCACGGTCTTTCTCTGCCCTCTGTCATGATATTACAAGGTCTCCATGTCGTTAAACACTGGGCATGCCTGGCTGGGCTCCTTCATTCTCCCTTACCCTGCTCTCCCTTGTAATGGATGAAGATCCTCCCTGCCCTTTGGATCTGCCAGTGGGCCTGGGGGAGGTGGCAGTTCAAGTGTAGGTCTCACATAATACTGGTTTTCTGGATCATTTGATTTATTTAAGTACCTATGATGCCAAGGTCCCTGGGCATTCATCCAACCAACCGCTTATGTTTCCATAAATAATGTCAGCTCTGGGACTCAACTGAATTAGGCCAAGGGCTGGCTACAGAGTTGTCGCTCATGTTTTTTGAAGGTCAAGAGATATGGACTTTCAGTATATATGAGCTTTTTCAAAAAAGGGCCCCAATTTCAACATTTCAGAAACATGGTCTTATTCAATGTTCCATTTTCAATGCATTTCAATAATCTATGTATAGGTTTTGTTTTGGTTGGTAGAGAATGGAGCTCTAGAAATGGAGATGGAGAAAAATTAGAATTTCACAATCATCCATGAACCCTAACAGATTTACATTGAAAGGCAAAGTCCAACGAGCTGATGTCCAAATGACAGAAAATAATTCACAGATTGATGAATTAAATTTTCAAATGCCAAGGTTGAGGAGAAATTCAAGGTGTTCGAAATTAAAATTTCTAAAAATTTGCTCTTGGACCCTAATGATTCATGTAAACACATCAGTCTAGTTAAAATGAATAAATCATTAACCTTGGTCATTGAAATAAACCAGCACTATAATCAATAAATGGTATTTGTTCTTTCCTGCCAAGTAGTTGGGAGATAGAAATGTCTTGGCACTATTTGCAATGGACTCTTTTTTTTTTTTGAATTGGAGTTTCACTCTGTCGCCCAGACTGGAGTGCAGTGGCACACTCCCAGCCACCACAGCCTCAACCTGCTGGGCTCCAGCGATCCTTCCGCTTCAGCCTTCCAGGTAGCTGGAACTACAGGCATGCGCTACCACGCCCGGCTAGTTTTTTTGATTTATTATATTGACGAGGTCTCGCCAAGTTGCCCAGGCGGGTCTCGAACACGCGGGCTCAGGCAATCCACTCACCTCGGCCTTTCAAAGTGCTGGGATTACAGGCTGAGCCACCGAGCCCAGCTGCAATGGACTCTTAAGAGAGGGAGAGGTCACTTCTGGCTAGCCTGCTACCAGAGCAGTCTCTTGGGCTATCTGATGCCCTCATCAACATGAAGAACAAATAGATTCCCACTGCATATAACTGAGGACTTCCAGGAAATATTCAGCCATGCCCACTGTGGGGACCTGGGGACTCAAGAGTGATTCTTGTTATTTCTAAAAACTCTTCTGAAATGCTGCTTTCTGTAGGAACTGGCTCCCTGTGTCTTTCTGCTCTGTTTTCCCTGATATTAAGACAAACTCTCTTCTGCTTGCTCCTCTTAACACCACTCAGGACTTAGAGAGCAGGGCATGGCCTCCCCTGCATTAATCCTCTCTCTGAATCCCCCTAGCTAAGTCCATCCTGCAAAGTTTGAAATAAACTTTACTGAAGGTTAGGACACCTTGGACAGAAAGTACAGCACAGAATAACTGGCCACTGATACTTCAAGACATTGTCCAGGGTTACTCTACACAGGATCCTGGTTCCCCCCTCTGCCCCCGGGCCTGCCTCTGTGCCTGCAGTCAACTACCCATTCCTATCTATTTGCCACTACCCACTTTCTACATCACCCCTAAACCTCCGGCCACCAGAAATCCATAGAACATTTTTTTTTTTTTGAGTTGGAGCCTCACTCTGTCACCCAGACTGGAGTGCAGTGGCCGCTCCCGGCCACCGCAGCCTCGACCTGCTGGGCTCCGGCGATCCTTCCGCCTCAGCCTTCAGAGTAGCCGGAATTACAGGCATGTGCTACCACACCCGGCTGATTTTTTTGATTTATTGTAGAGATGAGGTCTCGCAGCCCAGGCGGGTCTCAAACCCGCAGGCTCAGGCAATCCACTCACCTCAGCCTCCCAAAGGCGCGGGATTACAGGCTGAGCCACCGAGCCCGGCCCATCGAACATTTTAATGCTTTGATTAGTTGAAGCTCCATCTGTACCTGGAACAGAGAAAGGAAGGAGATTTTTCCCGCTTTTGGTTTGTAACCTGTCTCCAGGCCTCTGTTCCTGCCCTAGATGCTTTCTCTGCTCAGGATGACTCCACAGGAATATTGTCTTCATTAGAGAGACTCACCTCTCACTCTACTCTGATGGTACATTATGACCCTTTTAACTCAAAAATAACTATATATAAAAAAGTGTTCTATTACCTAAGACACCAAAAAAACAAAACAAAACAAGACAAAAAAACCCAAATATACTTATGTTCTACCATTCTTTGACCTATTAGAGATGTGTTAACTTGAAGGAGTGATAGAAAAAGATAGAAAAATATAAAAATTAGAGGGAGGAGCAAGGGAAAAATTTTATGTTTGGAGCTATTGTCTTTCAACATTAGGTCTCAGATACTTCTCTGCTGACAGCAGTTAGTCAGTTCTCTCTCTGTTTGTTTCAACAGCCTGAATGGGATTTGTTGAGTGTTTTTGTGTATAGTGAAAAGGTACTTTCTTTGCTTTTGGTGTGTTGTATCTCTTCACAGTAAGCATAGTGCTGTTGTTGCTTTGTATAACATTGGGAGAAGTCATGTGCATATGTGTGCATGTATGTGTATGTGTGAGAACATGTATGTGTACTTGTGTTTATGGCAAATAATTCCTCAGTGAACTCTTGATAGGCTTAGGCTGTGAGGTCATCTATGCTTCTCACTATGCTAAAAGCTAAATGGACATCTTTTTTAGAAATAGGTACCACTCTTCGCTGGTTATAATTGTTGTCACCAATTTGCTTTTACCCAATAAACAGAATGCATTGATTATAAGATAGACGATGTGGTATCTATTTAAGCTTTTTAGGTACCTCATTCATTTATTCAAAAGCATTTAAAGACCTGATAAGATCTCTTTAATTTTTAAATATGAGTCTAGTAGGTAGCCAGATGTGCAGAGATTAAACAGAAATGTCCCTCTTCATAGCTTAGGCTTGTTTTAATTTATTTCTCCCAAACCAGACCCTGAGGCAAGGATTTGGATACAAGTCATTTTCTTTTTCTTTTCTTTTTCTCTTTATTTGAGGGTAAGACAACTAGTTCCAGGAAGCTCCATGAGCGAGCGGAGAAGCAAGATGGGGAAGGGAGGAAAAGGCACTAAGGAAACCACAAATGAGTAGATTACTGCCATGGGCAACTGAGTCTCACTCTTCCAGAGACCTTCTGAGAGACAGTGGTTCACACCTAAGAACTATCTCCTTGAGAAGTCAGGCATTTGAGACATTTACCCGAGTCCCAACCTTCACTGACTGAGGGTCGCTCCTGGGGTGTTAACTTCCAGTTCTCCTGGTCTGCCTTGCATACTTCTGAACATGCCCCTATGGCTTCTTCCAGAGGGAAAGAGAGAGCTGCCAGGAGTTGGTGTGTGCAGGCTTGTCTGCATGCGACCTCTGGGTTGGTTAGGGCAGCAACTGCTTTGGCTCAGGGCATAGAGCAGCAGCTCATTACTTTTAATATTCACATTAAATGTCATGGAGTCCCATTCTGTCTATCATGAGCAATATAATTCACTTCTCCCTCATGCTTTCCCTCTGGGGATTTTTCCAAGAGCTCCAGTAGTGCTTTCACCATCTCAGGACCCAAGTCTAATTTGATCATCTTCTACTGATAGAAATCCAGGAAACCTGCTCAGTCTACCAAATGTCCTCTTATTTATTTACTTTTAGTAATTACTGCCTTTATGCTGTTGTAACACTGATGTCAGGCCACCAGGTGCCATGCCAGCCCATGACTGGCAACTCTGCAGAGACAAATGACACTTAAATTCAGGAACCTGGCAACTTGGGGAGATATATACCCACCAAAGAGGAGAGTTTGGGAGATCTAGGGCCACTGACTATATCCGCGGTCCTGGATTAGAGGTGAAAGTCTTTTTTAAAAACTTATTTTATTTTATTTTAGAGATGTGGGGTACATGTGAGGTTTACTACGTAAGTAAATTGCATACAGGTTGGCTTTCTAGCGGGCCCTCTCTCCCTCTGATAGTGGACCTGGTACCCAGTGTGTTGCTGTGTGCCTCTTCTTCTTCCTTCCTCTCTCCCTCCTTTAGCAGTGTCCAGGGTCTGTGGTTCCCATCTTTGTGCTCATGTGACCAGTGATCAGGGCACGCTTTTAGTAAGAATATGCGGTATTCAGTTCTTTACTTCTGTGATATTTCACTTAGAATGATGGTCACCAGCTGCATCCATGTTGCTGCAAAGGACATAATTTTGTTCTTTATGGCTGACAGTATTCCACCATATATATGTCCCACATTTTCTTTATCCATTTTTGATGGGCATCTGGATTGGTTCCATGTTTTTGCTATTGTGACTTTTGCTGCAGTGAACATACATGTGCAGGTATCTTTTTAGTAGAGCAATTTGTTTCTCTGAGTATTTTTCCAGAAGTGGGATTGCTGAATCATACAGAAGCTCAATTTTTAGTTATTTGAGAAAATGCTACACTGCTTTCCACAAAGTTTGAACTAGCTTACATTCTCATCAACAGTGTAGACGTGTTCCCTGTTCTCTACTGTGGCACCAACAAAGTGAAGTCTTTTTTTTTCTTTTCTTTTCTTTTTTTTTAATAGCTGCTAACACTTTAAAATTTTTCTTTTAATTTTTTTTATTTTAAAGATGTGGGGTACAATTCAGGGCTAGGTATACAAATGTTTATTATGCAGTTACCCTTGTTAATGAGGTGTGCTACCCGCTTCCCCAGGCAGATTCCCACTACTGCCAATCCTGCATCCCTGCCTCCCTCCTGGCAGTTTCCCACTACTGCCAACCATTCTTTTATGCTATTACGATAATTAAAATTGTTTTGCTCATTTAAATTCATCCAATCCTTCCTAGATTGTACTCCCAAAGCTACCATCTATTTTAGGTCTTAAGTACGCAGTTTTCCCACCATTTATACTATGTCATGGCAGATAGATGGATCCAAGGGTTTCTAGTCTAGACTACATACTACATCTGGAATGAGCCCTTCTCCTACTTTCATGTCCCAGCCTTTGAGCTCAGATGTAGTCCCTAGCTCTCTAGTCAAGACCTGGCATTCTTTTCTTGCCCCAAGTGAATGGTATCACTTTCAAAGTAAACCACTATCTCCTCACAGGCTTCTGTATTGCAGAGAGATGTGCTGAAAAAGAGGCATGCTGAAGTCAACTCATAATCATCCTCCAAGACCAATACTTACTGTTCCTTCTACATGGAGTGCTTTTCCCTTTACCAAGTAAAGCTCCAAGACTATGAGAAAGCCCAGAATTTAAGGGTAAAGGTGGGAAAGTAGTTGTAAATAAGGACAGAGACATATGAATTGAGACAACCCCTGTAGAGACTAAACAAAGAGAAGGTTTGGAAGAAATCTGAAGAGACAGAAAAAAGAAAGGCAGAGACACAGAAAAAAAGGAAGAAGAATATTCTTTTGTAAATCTTTACTATAATGAGCAAAACAAGGCTCACGTGGCAAATCATTATGTCCACAAAGGAAATTATACACCAGTGCAAAGCACTACGGCTGTAAAGGGTCATGATGAGCTCACAGGTAGAGCTCAGAGGTATATGGTGGGGCACAGGAAATATAGTACCATTGCCATTATTATGGCAGACTAGTTATATCATTTTGGGAGGCAAAATTTGGGTGTATTTATTTAAGATTTCTGCTACAGTGATTTCTGCATATTAAATACGCTGCCAATTCACAACTGTTTTTGCTTTTTAACGTGTTCACAGTATTTATGTACCAACTTTCTCCTCCTCCTTGAGCTGAGATACTATTTGTCCCTTTTTGTTTTCTACTGAAGTAACTGGCAAAGCTGCTAGTGTATGCATAAACTACACTGAGATACCACCTAACTCCAGTCAGAACAGGCATCATCAATAACTCAAAAAATAATAGATGCTGGAGAGGATGTGGCAAAAAGGGAACACTTCTACACTGTTGGTGGGAGTGTAAACTAGTACAGCCTCTGTGGAAAACAGTGTGGCAATTCCTAAAAGTTCTAAAAATCAACCTTCCATATGACCCCGCAATCCCCCTACTGGAATATACCCAGAAGAACTCAAATCACTGTATTAAAAGGATACCTGCACACCTATGTTTATTGCAGCATTATTCACAATAGCAAAAATATGGAATCAACCGTGCTGCCCATCAAAAGAGGACTAGATTTAAAAAAATGTGGTACAAATACACAGTGGAATATTATGCAGCCATAAAGAATAAAATCATGAACTTCGTAGCAACCTTGATGGACTAAGAGTCTATATATTGAGTGATCTTTCACAGAAACAAAGATCTGAGTATCACATGTTCTCACTTATAAGTGGACCTTGAACAACTATCATAATATCATAAGGAAAGGAATGACAGTAGCGGGAAACTGCGGGGGTGTGGGAGGGGCAGGGAGGTGGGATTGGCAGTAGTAGGAAACTGCCTGGGGAAGGGGGGGCACACCTCATCAACAAGGGTACCTGCACAATGAATATTTGTATACTTAACCCTGAATTGTACCTCACAATTTTAAAATAAAAAAATTTAAAAAAGAAATGTGGTACATATACACGACGGAATACTATGCAAGCCATAAAAAAGGACAAAATTATGACTTCACAGCAACTTGGATGAACTTATATTCTATAATACTGAATGACCTATCACAGAAACAAAGAACTGAGTATCCCATGTTGTCACTCATAAGCGGACCTTGAGCAATTATCGTAGTACTATAAGAAAGGAATTGGCAGTGGTGGGAAACTGCCAGGGTGGGGAGCACACTTCACCAACAAGGGTACCTGCATAATGACCATTTGTATGCTTGACCCTGAATTGTACCGCACATTAAAAATAAAATACAATAAAACAGAACAAACAAAATACAACAAATAGCAGCCATGAGCAGAGGACTGAACCACAAACTTCCAAAGGTGCAACTAATGTCAACTGCAACATCCCTGTTTTATTTGTCACTCTAGAATGAATCTCTATAATTATAATATGTCAAGAGATATTATTTGTCAGTAGAGGTCAACTATTAATACCTCCATGTTCCTAGGAATGCTGCAAGAACTTTTACACCTTTTTGATCTAGTCAACTCAATGCATTTTGGTGAGTCAGTAAATTCCCTTTATTTTCTCCATTGTGGAAATATTAAGACTCTTTTTTTTAAATTTTAAGGCTGACTTTTTCAAAAGTCAGCTTAAAGAGAGAATCTGACTGTTTTATCACTCATGACATTATATTAACCTTTACTTTTCATGAGACACAGAATGGAGAAGATAAACTATTATTTTGTCATAGATCCTGGATTCAAGGGTTTACAGCATTAGTTTTCTTGATAGACTACATTAGCAGTCTTCCTTTGCTTGCATATACCAATTTGCTCCACAGATTCTTTTTGAGTACCTAATAGGTGTAAGCAAAGTTTTATTGGTCTTTATCTACAGATTGTACCCTAAGAACATCAGAAGAGAAAAAAAAATAGACATCGCAATTTATATTTGTCAAAGAAAAAATAGTACACTGTAAGGGTACATATCATAATATAAATGTGACTGGCTTTATCTTCAGAAGGTCCTTCGTGGCAAATGTATATGAGATAATCATCTTATTGTATTGTATAGTGAAGGGAGTTTTTTCTTTAAAACCATGCTACTGTTTGCTTGTATAGCTAGATGCTTTTCCAAGGAGCTGTGTTGTTCAAGATGAGTTCAAATTCTAACATATATATTCCTCTTCAATATTACCGAATTTACTCTAAAATCTGAAGAGTACTTGAAATTTCTCCAGACTGCTTTTATAAACCAAATTTGAATGTAACAATCCCACTGCAAAAGGGCCTCTGGGTACATGTTTCTGTTTTGTTCATGAGTAAACTCAGATGCACGCTGATTGATAAAAATATTTGTAAGTTAATTTCTTCTTTAAATTGAAAAAAACCCCTCCATCCATACATTTATAAAAGTTATTATGTTGAGTTTGTTTAAGGATAGTTGGAGAACCCCAAAGCTAGTTAGATGCATAACATGACATTTACAGAATATCCTTTGGCAGATTACATATTGCTATTGACATGGAGTTTGTCATCAGCCTACCTAAGCCTATGTTAGAGACCTTCAAGAGAATTGCATATAATTTGTGCAGATCATTTTGCTGTCAGAATGCTTAGAGCTCGGAGAAGCTAAATATTTAGGGCCATAACTAGAACTGTATTCTTATCCTTGAAAAGACCTTCAAGACTTGTTTTATCATGTTTCATTACTGTTTATTTCAGGCCCTTCTAAAAGTTCCGCTCTCTTTTCCAGGTATCCAACATCACTTGGTCTCTTTTCTGCATATTTGTCGGTACATCTTCTAATTTCCCTCCCACCTTCTCCAAAGTTCTTCCTCTGATATAAACTGGTATCCAGTTTATCTCTTTTTTTTTTTTTTTTTTGAGTTGGAGTCTCACTCTGTCAGCCTGACTGGAGTGCAGTGGCCACTCCCGGCCACTGCAGCCTCGACCTGCTGGGCTCCGGTGATCCTTCTGCCTCAGCCTTCCGAGTAGCTGGAATTACAGGCATGCGCTACCATGCCGGGCTGATTTTTTTATTTTATTGTAGAGATGAAGTCTCGCCTGCCCAGGCGGGTCCCGAACCCGCGGGCTCAGGCAATCCACTCACCTCAGCCTCCCAAAGCGCGGGATTACAGGCTGAGCCACCGAGCCTGGCTTCAGTTTATCTTTTGACTTATAGACTTTTTCACCTTCCTGAGCTCTGTTCACTTCCTAACATTTCAGTTCCTTGACTGTATCAATCATAAATTCCTGCCATATTTCTAGCTGAAAGTTTTCTTCACTGGAAAATTCACCAAATGGAAACTCTGTTTTAAACATCACACCCCTTGGTCACTCCCAACTCTACACAAGGCTCACTGGTGCATCTACCTTCACTGCCACAAGTTTTCAAACTCATCATGACCTTCACTTCAGTGATACCAACACTTTCTCACAAGTGCTTCCTTTCATTATAACTAAAGGTAAATCTCACTGGATTTCACTTAAATATAAATCTCGAAACTCTAGAACTAAACTGTATGGTAGCTGAAAAATAATTCACTGGGTGGACTTCATAGCAGATTGGAGGTGGCAGAATAGAGAGTCAGTGAAATTGAAGACAGATTAATTTTAAAAGATATGAAGAACATAGAGAAAAAAGAATGAAGAAAAATGAACAGAGCTTTAGGGGTCTACAGAAAATATCAAATGGTCTAATATATGTGAAATTGGAATCTAAAAAGGTGAGAAAAGTGTGTGACAAGAAAAATCTTGAAAAATAATGGTTAAAATGTCCCAAATTTGATGGAAAACATCAACTTAGACAATGAAAAAACTCCATGATCCTCAAGAAAAAAAATTAACAATCAAAAAAAAATCCAAACGCATATACAAATAACACCACACCCAGGCACATTATGGTGAAATTGCTGACGATCAAAGATAAAAGGATAATTTAAAAAGCAGCCAGATAAAAATGTCACATTAAGTAGAGAATGATAATATGAGTAATGACTGGATAGACCGCCAAAAACAATAGAGACCAAAAGACAATGAGATGATATCTTGAAAGTGCAGAAAAAGTGAGATAGACCAAACTTCTCTATCCAGTACTCTACACCTAATGAATATATATATATATTTTTGTTCCTCCCATCCCACCCCTATTTTATTAAAAAATGTAGGTGGAATAAAAACAGTTTCATCAAAATTAAAGGTGAGAGAATTTGTGGCCAACAGAACTGTACCATTAGAAAAGCTAAAAACTTCAGGCTGAGAAAAATAAAACTGTATGAAAACTTGAATCTATACAGAAAACTAAATAGCACAAACATGGCAAATGTGTAAATATAAAAGAATACAGTTTTTTTCTTCTCATTTTCTTGAAAACATCTATTTGAAAGCAAAAATAATAATGTAACGTGGAGTTTATATTATTGGCACACAGGATAAGAGAGGAGGAGAATAGAGTTACACTGTCAGAGTTTCCTATTTGTGAGAGGTAAATAGGAAGTGTGAAGTGAGGAGTGTGAGGTAGGAAGTGCAAGGTAAGAAGTGTGGACTACTGGAGGTCAAGTGTGAAGAGACAGAATTTGAACTCTAACAAGCAGCCAGAGTTGAAAAGCTGCTCTAAACTCTTTTCTAGATGGTTGGATCGATTTTCAAGGTTTTCAAAGTCATCAATACACTGCTATACTTTGAAATACATATTAAAGTGAAAAAATGAATTAATGAGTAGGCTGAGCCCACATATAATAATGTAATCCCCTTTTCTTCCTGGTCACTGCATTTTCCCTCTCTATGATCTCCCTCTCTAGTCTATGAGAGAGTGAGATCTTCCTAAGACAAATACACTTGGAGTTTTTTTCTAAAAACAAAACAGCACAATAAAAAAAGGTTACATGGAAACCAAAACAAAATACAGTGGTGGGAAAAGGTGGATGATGATCCTTTTAGGTCTGCCACAGATTTTTTTTGTTCGGATTTCTAAATTTGTAATTATTTCCATGATTGTACAAAGGCTTATAGGGCTAACTGCTGAATCCAATCAACTGCTGAGACTATTTGGTACATTCAATAATTACTTTTTTAAAATTTTGACCATAAGTCACTCTTATTAAATTTTCACCATATAGAACCTGGTTTCTAGGTTTTCCCTTTGTGCTTCCAGGATAATAAATGTAGTAGTAGTTTATTCATTCAATAAATATGTATTGAATGCCTACTGTATTCCATCCAGTGCTCTCAGGTACTGGGCATACAGCGATGAACAAGTCAAAGTCCTTGCTTTATGAAATTTATCTTCTAATTCATGGAGGCAGTAGACAAGCAGATTCTAGGAAGAAAAGTAAAGCAACAGAAGAGAAAGGAGGAAGAGAGGAGTTTATGAGTAATCCAGGGTACCTGTTTTAGAGGGGTTGTCAGCAAATGCCTCTTTAAGGATGTGACCTTTGATCAGAGACCATTAAGGTGTTTTGCCTTGAAATCAGCTTTGTTTTACACTTTATCTTCCAGCAGTCATGACTTGGATCTCTGGAAGCAGATGCTGAAACAGACTTTGCGGTACATGGTGTTAGTTAGGGATCAATTCCTGTGAGAGGAAGGAAGGAGCAAGCATGACTGGGCAGAGAAAGATGTAGAAGGACCACGTGTAGGCTCATCTGTGTCTCTCACACAGGTCTTTTTAAAAAACATTTTCCTGGTAATAACTCTGTTCATCCAAAAATCCAGATAATCAATACACTGTTAAGTGAGTCATTGAATAAATATTTAATCAGTTTTAATTATGTACTAAGCACTCTGATAAGGACTGGGTGGGAAGGAGAAACAAGTGTTTGTTTTCCTGGAGCTTCCAGGTCCAGAGTGGCAGAGGTATATGTGAATAATTTTAATTTCATGTGGAGATTGTATTAAAAATGGGCTCAATGTGCATTGGAGGACATGGTTAAGTGATTTACCTGGAAGTACATTTTTAGTTAACTGAACTAGCAGGCTCATTGGTATGCAGTCTTCCTAAAAAAATCAAGTATTCTACCGGTAAAATGTTAGTTCTATTTTGGAAGCAGCAGAAAGTTGATAGATTTTGCTCTCAGGATCTCTCAGATCTAGGACATCTCTTCTATACTTTATCATTCAGAGCTCTGGAACATTTGAACAGATAATGAGTAAATAAAACTTTCAGGTAAGAAAATAGGGCCTATATTATTTTTCTACATAAGCTCTCACAGTTAGCAGTTGCACACAATACACAGATAATCTCTCTAACCTCAAGACATTTTTCTGTAAAGAAGTACTACATAGCTAGTTGAAAGATATTTATATGTTACAACACAATACATATAATCTATTTGTATTCAACTAATGTTTAAATGCTCTGTTAAAGAGGACCAAGAGGGAGCCCTGAAAAACCTAAAATTTAAAAAAATCTGGAAATTATAAAAAAATGAAAGAAGCGAAAAAAATAAATTAAATAGGAAATAAAACTACTGAAAAGAATGGAATAAAATTTGCATTTAGAAGAATCCAGGTGCTTTATTTCAGAAAGAGAACATATCAGCAATAAAATTATTGTGACTATTAGTTGACTATACATTTATTTTTCTTTAGGCAAATAACAATTATTGAAGAACTCTAAGAATAGTTGAAAACTACAAAGAAATATTAGTACTACCCATAGTTTTACAACTAAAGAATAACCATTATTATCTCATTTTATGTATCTTTGTTTACATTTAATTTAAAAAATTAGCATCTTTCAGCATTACTATGAAATGCTGGGGTTACAACTCCATGGCCATCATCAATAACTCAAAAAACAACAGATGCTGGAGAGAATGCAGGGAAAAGGGAATGCTTCTACACTGTTGTTGGAAGTGTAAGCTAGTACAACCTCTGCGAAAAACAGTGTGGCGATTCCTAAAAGATCTAAAAATCAACCTACGATCCAGCAATCCCCCTTCTGGGAATAAACCTGGAGGAACTCAAATCATTCTATAGAAAAGATACCTGCACATGCATGTTTATTGCAACGTTATTCACAATAGCAAAAACATGGAACCAACCGTGCTGCCCCTTGAAAGTGGACTGGATTAAAAAATGTGGTACATACACATGATGGAATATTATGCAACCATAAAGAAGAACAAAATTATGAATTTTGCAGCAACTTGGATAGATTTAGATTCTATCATAATCAGTGATCTATCACAGAAACAAAGAACTGAGTACCACATGTTCTCACTCATAAGCATAAGTGGACCCTGAACATTTATCATAATACTACATGAAAGAGTTTGACAGTTATGGAAAACTGCTGGAAGGGGTGGAAGGGAGCACATAACATCAAAAAGGGTACCTGCTCTCAAATCAGGTGAAGTGGGGACAAAGAGAGGCCCAAACTTTACCTCTATGATGACCACTTATGTACCTAATCCTGAATTGTACCCCACATCTTTAAAATAAAAAATTTAAAAATTAAAAAAAAAAAGAAGAAATACTGAGGTGAAAGGGGAACTCAACTTCCAGAACAAAAGAATCACATAGAAAGCAGTGAATCTTTGTTTCAATAGCTGAGTTTGAAGGTTGACTTGGCTATGAAGGTCTTAAAGTAAATGTTAGCGTTGCTAGCTTGGGCCCTCCCAATCTGAGTTGAGTCTTTGATCCTAGAAGAGAGACATGATTTATATCTAGAAGGGAATAGTCAAACTTATGTACTAACAACAATTTTACTTATCTAGGGATTTTTTTTTAAAATGTGAAACTGTAAAGGCAGTTGGGGAATGAAAACCTTATTATAGGAGTCATTTTACCTTCTAATATTTTCCTCCTTGGTTGCTTTCCTAGGGTGTGCCTTTACTGAGAACCACCATTGAGCTAACTACTGCCTGGGAAACTTGGGGCAAATCGTCCATTGTTTGATGAAATTTGGCCTCTGACTAAAATTACCTGCCTATTTGCCAAGCAATGTACAATCTTAGGCTAGATAGATGAGGCATGTTACACGTGAACAAGCAAAACACGTTCCTGTGGCTTTTTGAGACCATCATTTAAAAAGAAGAAAGATTTTACCCGAGTCTTCTTAATCATTTGTCAACCCTCTAATACACTTGGAGAGAAGACTGACTGCATTTCGCTTTGGTACTTTTCCTGGGATGACATGTTTGATATGCAATCTCTGCATGAACTGCAAAGCAAAGAAATCAACTAGGTATTCCAAGGTGGAATGTGGAAGTCATGTGCTGATCTTAGGTTTCAGTTTGAGACTTTAGCAGCAGACTGTAACAAATTTCACTTTGCAGCATGTTGAATAAAAACCCTTTTGTCTGACAGGCACAAAACTGCCTCCCCCTACCCATGACCATTGGTAATAATTTACATCCTGAAAAAATTACTTTTTCCTGGAAAGCACTTCTCTACTATCTTCTCTATGACATCATTTCTTTGTTGTCACACGGGGGAAAAAAGCCATGAAGAGAATCACTGCTAAAGCAGCACTTCTCTTTTGTCATTTCACGAGAAACAGAATGTTTTATAATGTTTGAGTTGAATTTTTGTTGTTTTTGACCACAGTTGACAATGAGGCTGAAAATAATAGTGAAATACTAATGCTTTGGTCAAAAAATGGACTAGATTGATTAGGGGAGACTAAACACAACCACCGAGGAAGCACATTTATGAAAGCACCAATCCTCCTTGGTAGAAAGTCACAGAAGCTGAAGTCTAGGATAGACTCTCTTTTCTTGGGCATGTTACACATTCATGGAAAGGGAGAGGGAAGTGCCTCTGCAACAACACTAAAAACTGAGTAGAAGCCATCTGTTTCGAAAAATGGGGCTATAGTTATGATAACAATGGATAATCTTATCCGATTCTCATTGCCTTTACTTAATTATGGGTTTTTCATATTTCACAAGCTGAGAGGGTCAGTATTTGACATGTAGGTTAATTTTCTGTCTTCAGGTATTTAGAAAGTGATACTTCTAGAGGTGTGATAATTGAGTCTGAGTTCTCCCTGAGTGGCTAGCATTATCCCCCAATATATGCATGTGCAACATATACATTCTAAGGCATTCTCCGCTTGGCCATTTGCTCCAGAGACTGGGCTTTGCAATCTCACCCTCCTTACTTGGGCATCAGACTTAAGTGTTTATCAAATGGTTTATCTTCATTTCTGCTCTTCATTGTCAATTATTTCATTTGAAATGAAGACTTAAAAATAGAAATAAGGGTTTTAAGTTTTTTTTCCATACCAAGCATCAAAGCCTTGGATTTTGGATCTTAGCCATCGAACGGTATCAATGTGAAAGAAAGTCGTGATCTGACAGTGAGTATTTCCCTTTTGGTTGTAAACATATTGAAATTGAACTGGTCCAGCATTCTCAGCATTTAGTTTTTAAGGCATGTTATATATGTGTTCTTACCATAAGAAACAAAATCTTGGAATAGAATGTTGATTTTATATTTTCAGATGGTTCAAATGCCATCAGTAAAGGATAACAAAGATTTTAATTATACATCTGTTTGACTGCTTGCCGACCTTTTGAATAACCTTTGAGACCTTTGAGGCTTTTTGTTTTAAAGGTGCATCAAATGATTTTTTAAAATGGGGTGATTAGAGATAATATTAGAGGTGATACTTCATTGTTATGACTTGGAGAATGAAACTAGAATAAAATCTTAAGGTATTTATTCTGGAATTCTCAACTTTAAGACTAAAAATGCCATTCAACCTGACAGTCGGGCTGAAATGTGTCTCCCCATGTGAATGTGTGTACACAAGCTCCAGGCTAAGGAATGAATGCCCACTCATTGAAAAAACAATTGCAGGCCCTTTCCAAGTATAGGGTGCTGCTCTATTCACTTTGAGATTACTAACTCAAATGGGACAGTAGGGAATTTTGTATTTAATAAAGAGATTTGTGAGGATTTCAGCTTACCATCATCAAAGCTCTATCTCTTCCTGCTTCAGCTTTGTTCTCAGAAAAGCAGCCATCCTTTTCTATTTCTAAGACTTGAGGAGTAAATTCAGTATTATTATCACAGACCTGGACTAAGGACTGGGATTCTGACAGATATAGTTTTCTGCCTACTCAAGAGCTAACCTATCTTCTTCCTCGCTAACAGAAGCCTATAAAGGTGGCAGAGTACTCAAAGAAGGGTAGTTCCTTTCAAACTCCTAGGACTTCTAGGAAATACTTTTATCTCTAATAAGTAGGGTGAACACATATCCCAATTTTCCTGAGATAGCACTGGTTTATGTGTATTGTCCTGGTATAATTATACATAGTGCTTTCTTTTATTTCAAAAATATTCTAGTTTGAATAAATGATAAATCATATAATCTTCACATGAATATGGCACTACCCTCACTGCCTTACCTCCTTCCTCTCTCTGACAATGCAAAGTCAGTGATGATTAGAGGTGAATCATTGAACCACTTTATGTCTCTGAGGGTTCAATGAATCAAGAAAGAATCAGTTCTAGAGCCAACTGATTCTGGAAGTGCAGTGACTCTGGATTTGATGGCAAAAGTGAGGGCTTGGTTTTCTTATTTAAGATACTTTAAAAGGGACATTCTCTGCAGAGAAGTTTATGAAGGCAAGGAGAAGCAGGAATGAAGCTTTTTCATGACTTTCCCTCAGCATTAGACAGACCATGGTTCTTATATTTTTTACCATTCTTATTTAACCACTTGTAATTTCCAGAATCCCTAAAGAGAAAGCATGGAGAAAATAATGCTAAATATAACACGAAAACCTTACCCTAAATGATTCAAAATCCACCATCACCCCTACAAAGTGATGAGCCACTTTATCTCTGCCCCTGCTGTTACCAACCAGGTCTGGGGACAATGAAATTTGACTTTTACATCACTGAAGGTGGTTAGGTCCAGAATTTACATTTTCTGTATAGTTACAACATTCCTTTTGTGTTATTTCAGAGGAAAGTAATTAGTTGAGAAACTTTGAAAATTGCTCTCAAGTCTCTTTAAACTATCTAGAAAGGAGAATATATTTCTATTTACTTACTTGAAATCACTTTAGGAAAATGATGAGTAAAACACAAAAATGTTCATATAGTTTTTATTGAAAAATGACTCATTAACTCACATAACATTGAAAGGGTACCTGATCTCAAACCCGGCATAATGGGGACCAAAGGGAGGCCCAAACTTTGCCGGTACAATGACCACTTATATAACTAATCCTGAATTGTACCCCACATCTTTAAAATAAAAAAGAAAAATCACTTATTAACTAACCTCTGTTCACTCAAAGCAAACAAGAATTTACTCAAAATTGTTTTAGTATTGATACCAAATGCCAAACTGTTCAGATCACTTGTAGCACATGTATATAGATAAATGTCCATTGTAACATATAAAGCAAAGCTACGTCTTTCAAGAGAGAGGTGCATGCAAAGAGAGGATCAACACATACACAGCTATCATTCAAAAAAGCATTTCCTTTGTTGCTCTCTTCCTTGCAGTGTTGTTAGATGATAATGTAGTTCTATGGGGCTTTGATTTGGTAGGAACTGGATTCTTACAGGGTAGTTTTCTTTTCATTGCTTTAGATAGTACATCCTTCTTAGTCTTGCCTCTTAAAGAAGACAATTTTTTTCCTTTCTTCCTCTGCAGATGTCCATAGAAGAGTGGAAGTTCTGGGCTTGGTGGCTCAGCCTGTAATCCCAGAGCTTTGGGAGGCTGAGGTGAGTGGATTGCATGAGCCTGCGGGTTCGAGACCTGCCTGGGCAACTTGGCGAGACCTCATCTCTACAATAAGTCAAAAACTAGCCAGGCGTGGTAGCGTGCGCCTGTAGTTCCAGCTACTTGGAAGGCTGAGGTGGAAGGATTGCCAGAGCCCAGCAGGTCGAGGCTGCGGTGACTGGGAGCGGCCACTGTACTTCAGTCTGGGCGACAGAGTGAGATTCCAACTCAAAAAAAAAGAGTGGAGGGTCAGTTGCTGGACCACTGATTTGTCTGAATGAGTTCAACATCTTCATATATCCATAATGATCTGCACAAGTGAAAGACTAATCTTCCCACCGTGACTTTCTACCTTGCTTCTGTTGGGTCCTATGACCATCTTGGACTTACTGCTTTGACAGAAAGGTAGACATCATGATTGACAGCTCTAGCCAGCTAGGTGGAGTGAAGAGAATGTCTAACCTGACACTTCTACTAGCAGCAAATAAAAGTGCTTATTTCCCTGTACACTTGCAAAAATGGTCATTGCTTTATTTTTGCATTCCAGTGGCAAAGATTTTTCAAAACTGATATCTTGTGACTGTTTTAAGTTTATTTCTTTAATCACTACAGAGGGTGTAGGCTTTTTGTTTTGGTTTTTTTTTTTTTGGCTACTTCTCTATTTTCATGAATTGTCTGTTCCTATCTTCTCCTTTTCTATCAGACTATATATTTTCTTTTTAGCTTGAGTTTTTTTCACATAAACAAAAATACGCGTGTGTTTGTGTATGCTTAAGATAGTGGTCCTAAATTGGGCTTAGAGTTGGGAGTGGGGAGTAATGCCAGCATCATCCCACCTCCATGTCAATATGGCTGCTGAGAGAAAGGAAGCACAGATATTAATATTTTGAAAAAAACAAGATATTCTGATACCTTAGCTAATTAATTCATTAACTAATCAGTTCACTCATTTGTACAGTCATTTCACAAATATTAGTGAGTGCCTGCAGTTTTAGGCATTGTTCTAGGACCTGAGGATACAGCTACCATGAGACAACACCCCTGTCTGCAAAGAGCTTGCATTGCAGTAGAGAAAACACATGACAACTAGCAAATAGATAAATGATACATGCGGATTTCAGGTATTGGTAAGCACAGTGAAAAAAATATACAGAGTCAAATAACAAAATGTGACAGTGGTGGTACATCTTAGATACCACATACTTAGCCTCACCATAAACATTATACATCCCTTTGTACAAAGAAGAAAGAGTTGTCCTTTGGAAGCTCTTTCTTTCCTTTCCCTTTTCCCTCCCTCTCTCCCTTCCTCCCTTTTTTCTTTTCCTCCTTCCTTTTGCAACTGCAGTTAGGACTGATAAGGCAGACTCACTGAGGAGATCTAGGGTTACTTTTTTCTTTTTCTTCATGTAAAAACCTATTTTCTGGTGAGTATTTTACTATCACCTCCAAGGAGATAATTGAACCTTGATGAAATTGGCTTATACGTGAAATGAATGAATCTCTTTCAAGTCCCATCAGCCCTCTTTCTTCATTGCCCAATTCCCAAAGGTGACTGAAGTATGTAGTGAGAATTCCATGACCTCAGAGGTTTTGCATTAACACGCTCAGCTAACGAGCCTTTTCTTGGCTTGTGTGTATTGGCTTATCTCCATTTTTGAAAAGATATGTAATTAATTTTCAAGTGTTCTTCTTGATTCAGCCACAGTGCTAATGATGTTGAGGATAAAATACTTCTTCTAAAATGAAATTTATGCCAGTTCACTCGTGTCCGGCAGTCCTCCACTATCAGGTTTCTATTTGCAGCTCATTTCAAACTGAGACTTGTAAGACCTCCTTATCCTCATATGAGCCTGTTTTAGAGGTACATTCTTAGAGGAATACTTTTACAGTGACCCTCATTCCTCATTTATCTTACCTATGATGTTCAAAGCTTCTAATTTAGTGGACTCTGTTTATGAGTATTTATATACATTAGCATGATGTTCTCAGTGACTCGTTGGCTCTTTTCCTCTGAAAGTTTGTTTCCTCTTTCCTTTTTTTGAGTTCCTCTTAAAGTTTCTGAGATTGCTGTCAACAAGGATCTGGACATGTATCACAGTTCTTTATAATTAAAGTACAATTAATGATATTAACATTAAATACATGACTGGCACATTGATCCTGTTGTCTTCTTACTTGAGAAGAGGAGGTAATGAAAAAAAAGCAAAGTAACAAAGATAAAGACACCTAATTTGCCTACCTACATGTCTGTTTGCTTGCAATATCTTCAGTGCAACAGGATGACATTTGCCTACAGCTGGAAAGACGGAAAAAAGGAAGGGTTCTTTCTTTTTTTTCTTTGTACCAAAACTTTGAGCCAAGTATTTTTTTCAAACTACTCTTTTCATTGTTACTATTTACATTCAAACTTTGATTACCAATGCTAATGGTAGCAGATGATTTAAAAGTATTCTTAATCCAAAATGACTTCAGTTTAGCTTTGAAGTGTACTTGGGGGTTTTAATTTTAACATGGGGTAGTAAAGATTCATAATATTTTACACAACATGGGGTATTTAGCTCAGTTACTCAAGGAAGTAAATAATCTGAGAAGGCGTAATAAGTAATGTTTTAAGAGTGTGAACCTGGGGCCGGGTGCGGTGGCTCATGACTGTAATCCCAACTCTTTGGGAGGCTGAGTTGGGAGGATTGCTTGAGGTCAGGGGTTCACCTAGGCAACATAGCGAGAGCTCATCTCTACAAAAAATAATCACAAAATTAGCCAGGTGTGATGGTGCATATCTGTAGTCCCAGCAACTCAGGAGGCTGAGGCTGGAGGATCACTTGAGCCCAGGAATTCGAAACTGTGATGAGCCATGATTGTGCCCTTGCACTTCAGCCTGGGAAACAAGAGTGAAATTCTGTTTAAAAAAAAAAAAAAGAGTTTGGACAGCATCAGACACATTCAAATTCTCACCAAGGCTCTGCCATTGGAGAGATAGCCAACCTCAGTCAAGTTGTTAAACTTAGAATGGTGGTAGCATTTATCTCATGGAATATTCGAAAGAACTGAGAGATAAAACCGTGTAATCACTTGGCAGGTTGCACAATACATGGCAAGCTCCCAACATTAGTATTGTTATTGTTGTCATTATTTGGATAAACAACTACTGGATGTATGTATTGGATTTTTGAAAGGTCACAGACTAGGTTTCATGTTAAAATCTTTAAAAAATATATTATTATAGACTTTGGAAAATATATTATCAAGGATAAGAAACCAGACAAACGTTGGGAAAACACTAAGAATCACATAAGTCCTTCCCTGGATCAGCAAGGCAAAGTATGGGATCATGTAGGAGTTGATGTCAGGCCTGTACATTTTTATGCCTTTTATAATTGTTTTGAAGACAGGAGGACAGACGTTGCCATCTTTGCAAAAAGAATCAAGAAACTCTAGAAATCTCTAGTAGCCATTTATTTTAGAAAGTTAGCATTACGTTCTGTTTTGGAGTGTTTCAAAAATGAGGCAGATGAACTTCCATGTGGCAAATACAATGCATTTTTTTGTAACGTATGAAAGGTGAGCTAACAGCTTTAATTCAGGCCAACCAGATCATTTGCCGTCTTTCTTAAAGCTGCCAAAAAGGCCACAAAAGAGAAAGGGATGCTCATCATGCAGAGCTCCTCCACCTCCCATATAATTACTGCAGAACTTAGGAAAGACATAACAGACGTGGACCCCATCTAAAGAAGGCAACAAAAATGGTCAGGAAGCCAGAGAACATGTATAAAAAGAAACTCCAACACTGGCATTTTATCACCAGATTCTAAAATCTTAGAACAGTTGAATCTGAAAATATCAGAGAAAATGTTACAAACACATACATGAAATTATGAAATATAAAAATAAATATATTGATTATGTTTTTACCTATTAGAATAGGTGGGATATCCTTTGAGGCCTAAAAGACATCATGTTAGTACATATATAACCAAAGGAAATAGTTTTCAAAGCAATAATGAAGATATGGAACTTTTAAAATCAGATAAATAAAAATAATGTAACTTCAAGAAGATAATAATGAATTATTAGATCACAGCTTCAGATGAGGTTATTTGGACAAAAGAAGGAAGTTTAACTTAATGATGATGCTGCCACTAGAGACTCCAATTCGTGTCTTTTGGTTTTGTTATAAGAAAATTAGATTGCCGGGCTCGGTGGCTCATGCTGAGGTGAGTGGATTGCCTGAGCCCGCGGGGTTCGAGACCCGCCTGGGCAACTTGGCGAGACCCCATCTCTACAATAAATCAAAAAACATTAGCCGGGCGTGGTAGTGCACGCCTGTAGTTCCAGCTACTTGGAAGGCTGACACAGAAGGATCTCCGGAGCCCAGCGGGTCGAGGCTGCGGTGACGGGGAGCGGCCACTGCACTCCAGTCTGGGTGACAGAGTGAGACTCCAACTCAAAAAAAAAAAAGAACATTAGATTGACTTGTCCATCAGTCTTATCCAGTAAGGCAATCTCTCCAGTTTTTTTTAAATTGGTTAATTGGGTAAATATTTTGTATGCTTTTATGAGATGGTGATGGTGAGTCAGGTGTGGTCACAAGAAGAGATACAAGAGATACTCAAGAAAACAAAGTCTGTTCTACTTACAGGTTCTAGAGACAAAGGTATGTGGATATGCAGGATCACATGGGAAAGACACTGGGTGGTCAGGCGGCAGAAGAGAGAATGGAAGGAAAGGCTTAGGTCACTGCCTTTGTTGGGGTTCCCCAGGGGAAGACAAGACAGGGCAAGGTAAACAGTTTAGGACAGGTTAGTTTGAACAATTTCAGCAGGCTTTGTACCATAGGCTTGGTGCCCAGTGCCTGGCACCTGGCAGCTGGCCTGGAGATGATCAAGTAGAGGAACGTTACCTACTAGGGGTACTGCCAGATAGAGGAGGTATGGCTCTGGACTAGTTCATTTGCATAGAGACACAACTCAGGCTGGGCCCTCCACTATCTAAGAACTGACCAGTCCCAGGAAGGGCGATTTCTTCCCAGCTAGAAAATTTGTTTAAATTATCAAAACATCATTCTATACAGGAAATGAAAAAAAAATGGATAATACAGTATCTATTTGAATACAATTTTAATTGAAGCATAATATGAATATAGAAAAATGCACAAATCAAAGTGATCATTTGATGAATTATCACAAAGGTACCACTCATATAACTATCAACTAGACCAAGAAATTGAACATTTCCAGCATCCCAAAAGCCCCACTGTCACTTTCTCAATCACTACCCACTTCTTTCCCCATTCCTCTCCCTGGCCAAAAGTGACCATAACCTTCTATATCACAGATTAGGTTGGCCTGTTGAGTATTTTGTAAAAGCAATCATATAGCATATATTACTTTCTGTCTGGCTTCTTGACTCAAAATTACCTTTGTGAGATTCATTTATACTGTTAAGTGCAATGGTAATTCCTTCATTTTCATTGTTGACTATTATTCTCTTATATGAATATACCACCATTTATTCATCTAAGTGTGGACATTTGGGCTGTTTCCACTTTAGAGCCATTAGGAATGAAGCTACCATTGCTCACTTGTACCAGTCTTTGGATGCACAAATGAAGACAGTCTGTTCAGCATACAGACTGTGGGATAGTAGGGGCATAGGGTATGCCTGTAGAGATTAAATCTTGGAAAAAATAGAAACACTGCACAAGTTCCTTTCCCTACATCAACTCCTTGATGTTTCCTACATGTCAAAAACTATCTTTTCTGCTAAGTGAAGCAAAGAGACAACCTTGCTCCTGGGTGAATACCAAGCCCTGCAACTGCAGGGCTTGTGGCTTGTCGGGCAGTTTCAGACCCTTGGAATTTCGTAATTGTGAGTCCCCTGCTGTTTTCACACCACTTGTCTTCCTCAGACCACAGCATTTGCTTTCACATGTGGATAAACCTATTTCTCCTTAACAGCTTTAGGAATGTTTTTTTCCATTTGTGTGGAATTAGAGATGTCTAGAAGTGGACTTCAATGTTTTCCTTTGCCAATAGGTACTGCTGTCTAATGAAGGGTGAATTTCAACCTGTTTCTGAGACTTGAGATAGGGCTGGCTGGTACACTGCTTTATTAATGCTAGATGCTCAGAATTTGGGGAAGTAGAACATGTTTTATTTTGCACCCAGGGGATGGTCAAGGGTTTAGAGTAGAAGGTACAGGTGCTATCTCCTTTGACTGACTGAATGTGACTAAAGTGCTGCTCTTATAAAACAGTTAACATCCTTGAGAAAGTATCGAGTGGGCACCCCTTAGTTGGAGATGTCTGACTCTCACAAGATTTGTACATGTTGTGCATTCTGCAGAGATCTCAGCCTTTGTATTGTGTGTGGTTAAGGTATAGAAATATACTGCCAAACTTAATTTCGTATCTCTCATTTTTGAACACTTACTGAGTGCTTTACGTGTATGACCGCACTTACTTTTCCAAGCAATCCTATGAGTTAGATGCTATTATTATCTCCTCATATAGATGGAACAATGAAGATTTATAGAAGTTAAGTATCCATCCCAATGATAAGTTAATGTCAGGATCAGAACTCAAACCTATGTATTCATGAACTCTGCTACTGAAATTACGGGCCACTTTTTATAGTCTCCCGGCTCCCAACAGGACTTTTTGGTCTTTCACTTGTGATAAATCTAGTCTTCCTTCTTGTTAATACCTGGCAGCCTTTAGGTCTCTCTCCCGTAGAACTGTCACTTACCACCTTCATCATTTTTGTCTTCTTTTGATTATTGTCTCAGAATTCTCTTAGCCAAGAAGGTTGATGCTGCCTCTGCTCCAAACTCCATCATATAGTTTGGCAATTTTTTTACAAGGGCATATCCAGCACATAAGTTTTCTAAAGGCTTCTCTGTTTATTGGTTGACATTTTAAGACCAAGGCCTATTCAGGAATGAGGCTGCAAACCATAGCATGTTAGTGGTTTGCAGTAGCATAGCTGCTTTACACGACATGTTAATACTTGAGAATGGTGTAAGACGTTAAGTGGAAAGACAAAACAAAGTGATATAAAACAGCTAATTGCAATTAGAGATGTATGCGTGCACATTAATAAAGATTGGAAGATAGTTTGCACAAGGCTGGTATTAATTGTTTATTATAGTCTTCATTGTGTGCTTAGTTGCTTAAATTAACAGAACGAATAAATAACAGATTGACTTGGAAAATTGATGTAAAAATAATGGATGGAGAACATAAACCAAGGATCATAAGTGAGAATTAAACTAATACATTTTTTTTTGAGTTGGAGTTTCACTCTGTCGCCCAGGTTGGAGTGCAGTGACAGACTCATGGCCACTGCCACCTCAACCTGCTGGACTCAGGCAATACCTATGCCTCAGTCTTCCAAGTAACCGGAACTACAGGCATGTGCTCAGTTAATTTTTTGATTTTTATCGTAGAGACGAGGTCTCAACAAGTTGCTCAGGCTGGTCTTGAACCCCTGGGCTCAGGCAGTCCTCTTGCCTCTGCCTCCCAAAGTGCTGGAATTACAGGCATTAACCCCTGCACCCGGCCCTCACACTAATACATATTTTGGAATCACATTTACAGTTTGTAAAGCATATCTGCATACATTTTCTTTTTTTTTTTTTTGAGTTGGAGTCTCACTCTGTCACCCAGACTGGAGTGCAGTGGCCGCTCCCGGCCACCGCAGCCTCGACCTGCTGGGCTCCGGCGATCCTTCCGCCTCAGCCTTCCAAGTAGCCGGAATTACAGGCATGCACTACCACGCCCAGCTGATTTTTTGATTTATTGTAGAGATGAGATCTCGCTGCCCAGGTGGGTCTCGAACCTGCGGGCTCAGGCAATCCACTCACCTCAGCCTCCCAAAGGCGCAGGATTACAGGCTGAGTCACCGAGCCCGGCTTGTATACTTTTTCTTATTGCAACCTTAACAACATCATGAAGGGAGAAAACAGGTATCCCATTTTGCAGATGAAAGATCTGAGACTTAAGAGAGGCTGTTTGACTTGCCCTAGGTCACAAGTGGTGGGACAAAGATTCAGATCCAGAGTTCCTGACTCTAGGTTTACTATTTTCTCATCATACCATATTGCTTTCTTTTCATCAGAGAACATAGCTACTGGTGTTCGCTACAGAACAATAAGCTCACTTGCCATGCAAGGTCTATTAAAATCTAAAACTAAATCAACATTTTCAAACCACATCTTCAAAGTCATCTTCATCTGAGAAATTCTGGACAATTATACACCTCTAAACTATGCAAATTAAACCCCAATCCAATCACTTAACAAAGACAAGATATAATGTGATCTAAATCCAATATTTCTTAATTCATCTTTTAGGGCTGTAAAATAGGTTCTCAGGGGTATGGTATGTTTCACTTACTTTCTTTACATTTTAAAAAATTTTAAAAATACATTAACACATAACATTAAATTTACCATCTTATCAATTTTTAAGTGTAGAGTTCGGTCATATATTAAGTATGTTAAGTGCATCCACCATGTTGTGCAAACAATGTTCAGAACTTCTTCCATCTTGTAAAATAGAAAATATGTACCTATTAGACAACTACAGTCCATTTGTTCTCCTTTCCTCAAAGTCCCTGGCAACTGCAGTTCTACTTTCTGAGGAATCGTACAATATTTGTATTTTTTGTGACTGGCTTATTTCACTTGGCATAATGCCCTCATGTTTCATCCATCGTAGCATGTGTGAGAATCTCCTTCCTTCTTAAGGCTAAATAATATTTCAGTTAGGTATACAGCACATTTTGTTTATTCATTCAACTGACGGACGCTTGGATTGCTGCTACCTTTTAGCTATTGACGGACGCTTGGATTGCTGTTACCTTTTAGCTATTGTGACGAATGCTACTATGAACATAGGTAAATATATAGCTTTTTTGAGACCTTGCTTTCAATTCTTTTGGGTATATGCACAGAAGTAGAACTGCTGGATCATGTGGGAATTTTATTTTTAATTTTTTGAGAAACCCCCATACTGCTTTTCACAGTGCTGTACCATTCTACATTCTCACCGATAGGGCATAAGGATTTCAGTTTCTCCTCATCCTTGCCCACACTTGTTATTACTTTTTTTAATAGTAAACATCCTATGGGTATGAGGTGATATATTATTAGGTTTTAATTTGCATTTTCCTAATGATTAGTGATGTTAAGCATCTATTCATGTGCTTGTTGGTCATTTGTATTTTTTTTTTTTTGGAGAAACATGTATTCAAGTCCTTTGCTCATTTTTAAATCTAATTGCTTGTTTTTCTGTTACTGAGTTGGAAGCGTTCTTTAGATAGTCTGAGAACTAACCCCTTATCAGATATACGATTTGCTTGGCTGGGTTCGGTGGCTCAGCCTGTAATCCCAGCACTCTGGGAGGCCGAGGTGAGTGAATTGCCTGAGTCCACAGGTTCAAGACCTGCTTGGGCAAGTTGGCGAGACCTCATCTCTACAATAAATCAAAAATGAGTCGGGCATGGTAGCATGCCTGTAGTTTCGGTTACATGGAAGGTTAAGGCGGAAGGATCGCCGGAGCCCATCAGGTCAAGGCTGCAGTGGCCGGGAGCGTGCCACTGCACTCCAGTCTGGGTGACAGAGTGAGACTCCAACTCAAAAAAAAAAAAAAAGATATATGACTTGCCAGTATTTTCTCCTATTTCATATGTTGTCTTTTCACTCTGTTGCCTGTATCTTTTGGTACTCAGAAGTTTTAAGTTGTAATGTGTTTAATTTCCTCTTCACCAGTTTTTGGCTTTCATCCTTTCAGCAAAATCAATAAAATAAATAGATCATCTCTCAAGAAAAGTGAAACATATACACATTCAAATAAAATCTCACATGCTGGTTCATGACGTTTTCTGATTCCCTAGCATCTATCTGGGGAGCTCTGGGGAGGTTTTTGTTGTTTGCTCAGTTTACAATGACTTTGTTAGGGATAGGCACCGATGTTGGATGCTGCAGAAACAGCTCCTATTCTGCTGTGTTCTGAAACCAGACCTGCGTGATTCCAGACTCCGGCTTTGTATTTCCTCTGTTGGAGAGAAGTTAGGTCTGCAGTTCCTGTGATACAGAAATTGAACTAGAATGGCAAAAAGGAAGGTACAGTCCTGTGTAGGTGGTGACTGAATGTGTGTGAGGCCTTGGAGCGGGGCCGTGAAGGGAGTATGGGGAGGCAGGAGCTGTGCTGCCTATTAAGAAGGTGGCTGCTTCTAAGGAAATATATCAAGGTCAAGATCCAACCAGAAAAATGGAAACTATTATGAGCACTTAAACCAGAGGGAATTTAATTCAGGGAACTGATTTCACAGACGATGGAGGAGGCTAAAAAAATCAGACACGAAACAACAGACTGCCAATGCAGAACCCTATCTAAATCAGAAAAGTAGAGGGGAAATAGTTCAAAACAGACAGGAAAGAAGAGAAACACACTGACTTTTCCCGTATCTCCTATCAGCCAACTCATCCAGAAGTCTACTGACCTGGGAACCAGGGAAACAGCAGATAGGGGAGGGACAGGGAATCAATCTGAGGCAAACAGGCCCAGGACGGTAAAGTGCACTTGGGACAGTCGTGCTATGGGACACCCACAATCCTCTACTGCTTTATTTGGAGGATCCCAGCTCTTTTTGTGCATGTCATCTGCCAGACTTGCAGTACCTCTTGAGATCTGCACTAAACTTTATGGCTTGAACTGCTGTCAGTTGGAAGGAATATGACTTCCCTCCTCAAGTGTGACCAAGGCTGTGAAAATTTGGTACGAAGGTAGGTGGTGCAGGGAAAAGGAAGGGTAAGTTGCCCAGTGGCCAAACTCATGACCTTGGCTGAACAATGCAATTAAGTAATTTATGGAAACAAGTTTAGCTGGCTGATTTGGGAAGGTCAAGAATGGGGTGCCTTTGATAATGCATCCAAAAACAGCAGGGTGGGGAATTTTATAATTAGTAATTTTGAAAGGAGTTTCTGCTGTTGCACACAGTGAAGACATGGGCTTACTTTTCATTTTACTTTCTTATGTGTATATTTCCTTACATATAACTTTTAAATAGAGTGAGCCACAAGGACTTACAGAAAAACACTACATGTTTGAATGTTGTACTTTTAGGACATCATAGGGAGTAGAGAGAACTGATCAGAAGGGAAATGGAAAAGAAAGGGAAAATAGCAAGACAAGGAGCAGAGAGAGAGAGAGAGAGAGAGAGAGACAGAGAGAGAGAGAGAGAGAGAGAGAAAGAGAGAGAGAGAACGTTGCAGAAGTTCTTTTTTTGTAAGAGAGAAGAGGTAATGGGAGAGTTAAGGTATTCAATGGAAGATAAATAACAGAGAAAAACGAGAGACAGTTGAGAGAGAGAGTGAAAGGGGGTTAAGAGAGGCAAATAAATTTTGAAGGGAGCTTCAGTTGGGGTTAACTGTCAGGTACATTAAACTTTACACTCAAAACTTTGATTCTACAGACATTTTCACAACTCTAGTTCCTCTGATCTATAATCTGTGAGGCACTTCTACGTTCAGCCCAGATGAAGCAGTACAGTGGCAGCAGCCATTGAAATATTGAGTTAGCAAATGCTGTCATCCTGGCCTTCCTTGCTCCCCAATACCTCAGTCCCCTCTCAGGAACCCAATTCCTCACCACCTAACAACCAAAGAGTTAATCCCTGAGCCATCGGAGAGTCTTCAGGTCTCTTCTCCATGCCAATTGACTGGCAAACCTTTTGAATACCATCTCTGTGCTAATGGGATTTTTACTATTCCCTGTGCAGAAAGGTTATTTTCTGGGTCCCAGATCAAAATATTGTCATTCAGTGGGAGGAAGAATTGAGAATAAGGATTAGATGTGGTTTGAAGACCAACCTTCCTGACTCTGGCCTAAATGAAACAGAATAATTCAGTCAACGATACAGATATATACCAGTTATCAGCATAACTTTGGGATTAGGTAGATATGCTCTTTTGGGCACCCTGGCTACTCAAGAGCTAAGGTAAAAAAAATTTTCAGTCAAGCATACAAATTTTATTTCTATGTATTATATTTCAACAACACCTTAACACCCCATCTTATCCAATGATTTAGTCTCTATAAAGAATTCAAACTATTGACCAAATTTCTCAAACAGAAATTTACTCAATGGAGTTCCAGATCTGCAACAAGCAGATGATATGGTTGATTATATCATGACAACCATATCATAGGTTGGCAGCATGCTTCAAAAGTCCCTACCAAATTCAGGCATCCTGTGTGTGTGTGTGTGTGTGTGTGTGTGTGTGTGTGTGTGTGTGTGTGTGTGTTTTGGCCAGTCACCTTTCCCCTCTGTAGCTTAGCTGTATATTATGAGTAAAAACCTACAATTATCAGTATTTCAGTAGACTCATAATCTACCAGTTTGGTACAGTCATACCTCCTAGCATTAAAATGTTTGGGAATTTGAATTTAGACTCTCAGTCCTTTATTGATGTCTTATTCTCAGGAAGTTATCACTCTCTTTACATGATTGCTCCAAATTCACTTTAAGTATACACGCTTAATCACTAGTTTTGCTAAGAAGTTTTTTCCTACCTCTGAGAAGTACCGCAAAAATCTGATATTAGTCACGTATTACCTAGGGTTATTAATTTATCTACTCACTGATTTGTGTGGTTTTTGTGGTGGTGGTTTTTTTCAATGAAACCTCTTCCCCCCTCTCACCTGGTTGGTTGAATAGTTCTGCTTTCCATCCATGCAGTGATAATAGGAGAGAAATCTTGAACTATGTTTTCTTGAACAGAGAAAGTGACTTCCATTTGAGCTGAAGTTGGCCTTTTCACCCCAGCACAGGAACACAAACCTTCAGATAACTCTCTCTGGGTGTTAAATGTCCTTTCTGGGGAATCCTGGCAGCAGCAGCAACAGCAGTAGTTTAAAGCCATTTTCCACCCACTGTTGAACAGGTAACATTAACACCACTGAAAAAGAAATTTCAAGAGCACCATTTGACTGCAGGTGTGCCATTTCTCTGCTGTTTTCTTGAGGACTTTCTCTCAGTCCCATTGGAGAATCTTTGAGAACATCTACTGAATCTTCCCTTAAAGAATGAGCTGACAGCCGGGCTCGGTGGCTCAGCCTATAATCCCGCGCCTTTGGGAGGCTGAGGTGAGTGGATTGCCTGAGCCTGAGGGTTTGAGACCCGCCTGGGCAGTGAGACCTCATCTCTACAATAAATCAAAAAATCAGCTGGGCGTGGTAGTACATGCCTGTAATTCCGGCTACTTGGAAGGCTGAGGTGGAAGGATCGCAGGAGCCCAGCAGGTCGAGGCTGCGGTGGTGGGAGCAGCCACTGCACTCCAGTCTGGGCGACAGAGTGAGACTCCAACTCAAAAAAAAAAAAAAAAAAAAAAAGAATGAGCTGACTAAGAAGTTACCTTGTCCTGTTCTCCCAGAAGGAGATTTTTAGAGAGACAAAAGTGAATGACTCTCAGCTACAAACTTCGCCTCTGCACAACACAAGCTTGCCTATTACATGGTTCTTTCTGGCAGGAGAGTGAGAAGACTCCAGCAGCCTGAAAATGACAAAGCACTGAGAGCCCACTGTGGAAATGGTTCTGACTGTGTATTTAGCTGTTGCAGGTCACAGAGTAGCAGGTTGCAGTGGTTTCTAGGAAGCCCGGGCTTTCTGTAGACGACGCCCTGCTGAGTGAACAGCTGAAGTTTGCCCCCAAGATCAGAGAGCAAGCTTGTTTAGGTTAAGGCTTCAAAGTACTAGCTTTTATTACATTTTAATGATCAGAGTCATATTTTATTCATAGAGTTCAAGCTGAGCACCCTGGAGTTAGCAAAACACAAGGTTTCCATTTCACACTCAGGCCAGTCTACAAAAAAGTTTGAAATAGAAGGAAGCTTGGGGATTGGGCCTCATTATTAAAAAATGAACATAAAGGATTTGCTGAACACTAGCAATAAAATATCTAGGGTAACAGACCTATTATGTAGCCTTCAATGGTTTATGTTAAATATGTGAATAAGTCACATCTCTTTTGCTGAGAACTAACCTCTCATTAACTTGTATTTCCAGACCTTCATAATACTCTTCTAGTAAAAATACTAGAATTCTCTCTGGAATTCCTCTCCAACTTAGAAAGTTTTAGAACATTCTTTGTTTTACCCTTTGCTCTTTGGAAAAAAAAAAGAAAGGAAAAAGAGAAGCATTGGGTTGTGCTCCATTTCTGCATATAAGGTGGAGAAGATTGAGTGAGGTTCTAATTCATTTTGTAGGAAAGAATGAAGAAGAATTTAATTTCCTCTTTACCCTGCTGCTCGATGCAAGTAATGATAAGGGGTGATTAACTTTTATGTTGCTGGAACATTTTCACATGAAAGTCTTTTTCAAAGAAACAACAAGTAAGCCTGATAATTTAGAGTTTGTTTGAGGCACTTTCAAAGTGACCTCTGTGTTTTGGGGGAGATTAGGACAACACTGATGGGGTGTAAGACGCAGATGTATAATTGGAATTGGCTGTGAAAGATTTATCTGTAAACCCACCTTGAAAACTCTGGCTCAAAGACAAAGCCCTAACTGTGGCCAATGTTGACTTTTCTCTTCCCTTCTCCCTTTTTGCAGCTGTACTTGAAGATCAAAAGACAACCCTGGAAGGAACCTCAGGTTAATGATGATAACAGTTGTTCAACATCAATTCAGCATCGTCAGTTTTCCATGATCTGCCTTAATTCAGGGTTATATGCCTGTATATTTAGCAGGTTCCCTATAATTAGGGAATGAATAAATAAATGAGTAAAGAGAAGGGAACATGAGCAAAATACTTCCTAATAGCAGATGATCCAAAAGCCATTTTCTTGGATGTTACAAAGTATTTTATCGTTTTCTTTCTTTCTGCTGTGGATTTACTTCCTTATTTACATTTTGTTGTGGTTAATACTAAAATTCATGGGTTTTTTTTACTACTTGCACACTAATTATGTATATTTATAAACCAAGAGGATGCTGAAAAACAAGAAGGCATCAAGAGTAAACTAAAAATGTCCCAGTGATAATGCTTAAGTGGGTAATCCACTCACAGTTAATTTTATTTTTCTAAATGACAGCAATGTTATCTACTTACATGTTTCACTAATACCTGACCCCCCTAAAATTGGGACATCGATAGTAGGAACTACCTCATGTTTACAGCTTGTGTATTGTCAATGCTTTGCCTAAAAAATGGCATCTCATTTGAGATGTTTTCAAACTGTTTTTTGGAGACCCTTTGACTCTTAAAGCACTGCAGTTCTGAGGATGTATCTATTTAGATGACAGTAGATCCTATTCTTAAGTTTCAGATTTCTTACTTGTGAAATGGAAATACTGATCTGGTGGTTGTGAGGATTACAAGAGATAATCCACAGAAAGAGAGGTGGACAGTTGTGAGCTCACTGTCAATGCCCAATACAGTTGGGTGTCTATATCATTACTATTGTTACATGCACTGGAGAGTAAATTAGCTTGATTTCTGTTTTCCTATAAAACTGTTAGTGGCTGGGATATCTTCATTGATATGAAGCACATGGGCTAGTGGTTTGCAAACTTTTTACCTAAAGAGTTCTCCATGCCTTGAAGCACACTAAATAAACTCCTCCTATTAATTTAAAAAAATTAATGAAAGATGATTAAGTGTCAATTGGAGATTCTGATTGATGTGACATAGTTGGTGCTATGATAGATTGATGGAATTCCAGCTGTTTGGCAAATTAATATATACTTTCCTTTAGGCTTTAAAAACTATGATTTATAATAACTTGAGGATCCTAATTATTAGCCACTGTAGATATAGCCATATTTAAAGACCCTGATTTATTTGTTCGTCTGCATTAATCTAGGGTATAACATTGGATCAAAAAAGGTGTAGCAATAAATAGTTCAACAGCTTTAACAGATGGGGAAACTGAGGCCCAAAGTAGTCATGTGATTAGAGGCAGAGGTGGAACTAGAATAAAATCTCCTGAGCCCAAGTACACTTTTCCCAAGGTACCACATGAATGTCTTAACAGTGAAACAGCAAAAGAGTTAACTCCATTTTTGTTTAAGGGCTTTTACCCATTTCTGCATGTAGACTAGGATAATTTTAGAGCACCAAGATAAAATGCAAAAAAATAGCAATCACATAGTTTTCAAAACTAACTCTGGGATTAAAGTGGAAGTACGTAAACATCTAAATATATTTTGTTAAAGAGTTATAGGAACAAGGAGGTTTGGCTATGAGAGACAATTATCCAAGGACAAAGGCGTTTCACAAAACTCTGCTGAAACCTTGCTGGTGCCCAGATGTCTGTAGTAGTTGGCCCTTTCCTTTCTTCCTTACCTAAACATAAAAAACAAGACAAAGCCCACATCATTCTAAGATGGCTCTTTAGGACATTAGCCCACCATTTTCTCAGTTTGCTGGCTCTACTAAATTAAGTCACTTTTCTTGCTCCACTCCTTGTCTCTCAACTTACTAGCTGTCATGTAATGAGCAGAACTAGTTTGGACTAGGCTACATGTCCACATAAAACCTAAATCATTCAGTGATACCTTGCACATTTTTATTCAGAAGATAGAGAATTAAGGTCTTTTGTCCATCATAAAGTGATAGCCAACAGTTGAGCAGTTCCTATGTATCAGTCAATATGCTAAGTGCTTTTTAAGGATAACCTCATTAACTATTCATAGCAACTCTATACAGTAATTTTTATTATTATCCCTATATTACAGTTGTGAAATAAGGCTCAGAGAGGTTAAGAGCTCAGATTGTGAGCCAGGATTTAAAATGAAGTAGCCATGATTCTAGAATCGTCTAGGTCCTACTGTTTGACTACTCCACCGAGTTGCCTTCACACACCTTATCCCTAACAAAGACGTAGAAGACTGTGTTTGGTGTCTATGACTGTTAGTCATTTGGGGCTGCTATAACAAATTACCTTAGATTGGGTGACTTCAACAACAGATATTTATTTCTCACAATTCTAGAGGCTGGAAGTTGGAGACCAGGGTGCCAGTATAGTTGAACTCTGGAAAGGGTCCACTTTCTGGTTTGCAAATGTACGTCTTCTTGTGTCTTCACAGGGTGAAAAAAAAGACCAAAGAGCTATTTTGTATCCCTTTTAGAAGGACAGGATTTCCATCATGAGGGCTTCAACCTCATGACCTAATTACCTCCCAGAGGCCCTACCTACTAATACCATCACACCAGCAGTTAGGAGTTCAACATACAAATTTTGTGTGTATACATTTAGTCAATAGACCTGTGTACATCAAAAAAACTTAGGACAAGTATATAGATGAAGATAAAGCCTAGTGGATTCTAAGGCTGTAAATGCCAAAAGCTTCTATCCCATGTTTATAGTCTGTATTCTTAGCCTGGGGTACTTGTCTCATAAGTCTTGGATTAATAGAAACCCAGTGAAAGTATGACTTTCTCTACTTCTACACTTTTAACTGGGAGATTTATCCATTCAGGAACTAAGAAGTGGGACTGGGAAAGCCAAAACATTATCCAGATTGTAGTTATAAAGTCCACTTCCATGTGCCAATTTGTTATTAGCATTTTTTTTTTCTTTGATTTGGGGGTCTCACTCTGATGCCCATGCTGGAGTGCAGTGGCACAATCATGGGATCACAGCTCATCGCAGCCTCAACCTCCTGGGCTCAGGCAATCTTTCTGCCTCAGCCTCTGGAGTAGCTGGGACTACAGGTAAGTGCTGCTATGCCTGGTTAATTTTTTTTGTTTTTTATTGAGTCGAAGTCTCACTATGTTGCCCATACTGGTGTCAAACTCCTGGGTTCAAGAAATCCTCCTGCTTGGTCTCCCAAAGGGCTAGGATTACAGGCATGAGCCACTGTGCCCGGCCAAAGAGAATCTTTCTAATACTTACTTTTGGCAGATGCATTTCCTTCATTAATTTCATTGTCATGTTCTTTGTTCATTTTTTATTTGAGTGATTTTTAAATTGATGTTTAAAATTGGAACTATTTACATACTAAATTTATTAATCCTTAAGCTACCATAAATGTATAGCTATTTTTCTGTTGATTGCCTTGTAAGTTTATTCATTCTATACAGATAATATTGTTATCATTTTGTGTTGTAAAATTGATAATCTTTTTCTTTACTATTTCTGCCATCTCAAGAATATAATAATGTGCACCTACATTGCCTCTATTATTTTTATGGTATCTTTTTGTACAATTAAAACTTGAATCAAATTGGAATTAATTTTGGTGCTTAGTATAAGATAAGGTGACTTCCTTATTTTTTCTTAATTATTCATCTTTTAACCCTACCTATTTAGTGAATAATTCACCTCTTTTTCATTTATTTGAAATACTTTGAATTTTTACATATACATTTGCTCATTCAATTTCTAGTTATATTGACGAAAACATTTCTGTATCAGTTTTATACTAGTTTTCATTATTGTTGAGTATGTACCTAATTTACACAATACTCAACTGGATTTCTAGTTTCCTGTCCCCTAGCAAATTATAGGAAGTAACCTCAATGTTCTTAGAGAAGAGCATGAGAACATCAAGAAATTATTGTATGGAATATTAGTTAGCCTTAAGAAAAAAAGGAAATCCTTCCATTTGTGACCACGAGATAAACCTGGAGGAAGTTAAAACAAGTAAAATAAGCCAAACACAGAAAGACAAATACCTCATGACCTCACTTATATGTAGAATGGAAAAGTGTCAAACTCATAGAAGCAAAGAGTAGAATGATGGTTACCAGGGGGTGTATGTGGGGTGGGTGGATGGGTGTTTAAAGATAATGGGAAGATATTGGTCAAAGGATACAAAGTTTCAGTTATGCAGGGTGGGGAAAAGTTGTGACAATCCAATGTGCAACAAGGTGAGAATAGTTAATAAAACTGCATTTTATAGCCAGGAGTGGTGACACACATCTGTAGTCCTAGCTACTTGGGAGGTTGAGGTTGGAGGATTGCCTGAGCCCAGGAAGTCGAGGCTGCAGTGAACTGGGATTGTGCCACTGCACTTCAGCCTTGGTAACAGTGAGACTCTGAAAGTAGATCTTAAATGTTCTCAACACACACACACACACACACACACACACACACACACACACACACACAGTAACTATGTGAGGTGATAGATGTGTTAATTAGCTTGATTGTGGTAATCATTTCAAAATGCATATGTATATCAAAACATCATGTTGTACACCCTAAATATATGCAATTTTTATTTACCAATCATATCTCAATAAAGCTGAAGAAAAAAATAGAAATGATTGTGACTAGCCCAAGTACGAGTTGAGACGCAAAGTAGTCTTGCAAACTCAATAAACATTATTTGGCACTATTTAATATAAAACAAACTTCTTTAAAAATCTCAAAATCCTCTGAGACTTTCACTAAATGATTGTTTTCATAAAGAACTCAGGCTATAAAAAATAAATATTCATATATTCTTAGAATCAGAGCCTCTCTCCTGGATTGAAATGGATTATTGTGAAGTGTGGAGAAAGCCTAGACCTTGCTCTCGCCAGATGGTTGTTATACAACACATTTCAGACCCTATTTATGATCTGAGCAAAATAGAAGAAATAAAAGGAATACAAATTTAAATCAGTTTGCAAAATAGTTGAACCAATTATTTGACAAGTATGCATTTTTTGTCTTTGGAAAACTACTTTGTAGGAACGTGCAAATTTTGTATAGATTGCTCCACAGCATGCACAACCAATTGTGGAAGAAATTACTCAGCTTTGTCATGCCTATGAAAATCAATTCTACCTTTTCTATCAAGTCTCCCCTCAAGTCCCCACCGTGTCATCACAAGGTCTGATTGCTCTGAAGAGAGTCTTGTGATAGTGCCAAGAGAACAGGGAGCTGTGCTGTCTGTGTGTAAGAGGAGAAGGCCGACCACGGCCAGTTGTATACAATAGTTTTTTTTTTTTGACCAAATATTAGTTTTTACTCAATAAAAATTGAATACAGTTCTTTTTTTAAAAAAAATGTGAAATAGTTTATTTGAACATTCAGAGATTCATAAATTGGAGTAGCACCAGACCACAAAGGGCTAGTGTCCTTCCGGGAGGGGGCAAGAAGCTAAATTTTTATAAATTATTTGCAGAAACAAGACAAAGACAGCAATTTTGATTGGTAAGATTAAAAAGATTCAAATTAAAGGCTAGTTGGTGATTTCTGATGGAATTTCTAGATTCAACTTGCTGTTCACATTGGGCTTTGGTTTGTTCATCTAGGAATTTATTTCTGCTCTGATTTCCTTTTTTTAATCAACTTAAATTTAATTTAATAGTTTAAAATTGCCATAATAATTGTATATATTTATGGAGGTACATAGTGATGTTTCAATACATAGAAAATATAGTGATCAGATAAGGGTAATTAGTGTATCCATCATTTCAAATATTTATCATTTGTTTGTGTTGGCAACATCAAATATCCTTTTTCTAGCTTTTTGAAACTACATAATATATTACTGTTAACTTTAGTCATTCTATAGTGATATAAAACACTAAGAATTTTTCCTCCCATCTAGCTGCAATTAAAACATACAGATAATAACTGAATAGTTTAATGAGTTTTAATAAATGTATATACCCATGTAAATAACAACCAAACCAAAAAAAAGAAACCAAGATAGAGAACATTTTTTGCCACCTCAGAGAATTCTCTCATGTCTTTTTTTTTTTTTAACTTTTAATTTTTTGATTTTAAAGATGTGGGGTACAATTCAGGGTTAGGTATACAAAAGTTCATTATGCAGGTACCCTTGCTTATGAGGTGCCTCCCTTCCCCAGGCAGATTCCCACTACTGCCAATCCCATCTCCCCCCTCAACCCTCCCTGCAGTTTCCCGCTACTGCCAATCCTTTTCTTACAGTATTATGATAGTTGTTCAAGGTCCGCTTATGAGAACATGTGATACTCAGTTCTTTGTTTCTGTGAAAGATCACTCAGTATTATAGACTCTAAGTCCATCCAAGTTGCTGTGAAGTTCATGATTTTGTTCTTTATGGCTGCGTAATAGTACATCATGTATATGTGCCACTTTCTTTTTTAATCTAATCCTCTTTTGATGGGCAGCATGGTTGGTTCCATGTTCTTGCTATTGTGAACAATGCTGCAATAAACATCGTGTGCAGGTATCTTTTTTATAGAGTGATTTGAGTTCTTCTGGGTATATTCCCAGTAAGGGGATTGCGGGGTTGTGTGGAAGGTTGATTTTTAGATCTTTTGGGAATCGCCAGACTGTTCTCTCATGTCTTTTCAAATCAACCCTACCTAACTGAAGATGTTACTATTCTTTTACTTTCCTAAACATCTTAGATTAGTTTTCTCTATTTTATTCATGCAAATAAAATCTTATCATAGTACATGCCTCTTTCGGGCACCCAAATTGCTGCATGAGTCAATAATTTGTTCCTTTTTTTGCTATTTTTTAATTGTATGGATATTTCACACTTGTTTTATCCATGAACATGTTGATGCACATTTGGGTTGTTTCTAGATTTGGTTATTGTTACTGAGGCTGCTATAAACATTTAAAAATGTCTTTTTGCAGACACGCTTTGATCTTTTGGTTAATTACTTGAGAACAGAATTGCTGGGTCAAAAGGCAGACATATAGTTAAGTTAACAAACTGTCATCATGATTTTCCATAGTGGTTGTACCATCGTAAAATTTGACCAGCAATAAGCGAGTGTTCCACTTATTCCACATCCTTCCCAACATTTAGATTATCAACCTATTTAATTTTAGTCATTCTAATGGATTTGAAATAGTATTTCATAGTTGTATTTTCCTGATGGCTAATGATGGTGAGTACATTTTCAGGTGCCTATAGCTTACTTTAATATATTTTTTTACAAAGTGACTAAGACTTATGCCCATTTAAAAAATGTGGTTGTCATTTTATTATTGATTTTTAAGAGATCTTTATATATTCTGGATGCATATTACTTATCTAATATATTGCAAATATTTCCTCTCATTCTGAATCTTGTTTCTCATTTTTAAATTTTTGATGAAGTTTAAGTAATCAGTCTTCCACAACTCTGGTTAGAGTTTTCTTGTGTTCAATCTAAGAAATCTTTGCTTATCTCAGGGTGGTATAGATATTCTCCCATGTGTCTTCTGGAAGTTTTTAGTTTTATTTTTTAGAATTAGAAATAATCCTCAGGTCCTTTATGGCTGCTGTTTCCTCTGCCCACTCATTCCTCTGGAATGCTCTTTCCCCATAATTCTACTTTCTTCCCTCCTCATTTCCTTCATGTCTTTGATTGCTGTGATCTTTTCTACTTGGGTTTTGAGTTCTTTCTCTGGAGAGTGGCCATAAGTCAAGATAGCCACTCTCTAGGAGAGACTCTGGGTAGAGAGGATTAAGTTCAGGTGTGTGTGTCAGGTGAGACCTATTGAGGAGGTGAAGCCAAAATGCATGAAACAGAAGAAATTTGTTGCTCACAGGTCCCGAGAGATTAGGGATGCTGATGGGAGGTTAACAAGATGTACAAAGGTGATAGAGAGTTCAATCAGTGGGTGAGGGGGTAGTGAGAGAGGAGAGGAAAAGAGAGAACCTGTGGAACTATGCCTTTATTAAGGTCCATGGATGTTATCCCTTGGAAGTTGTGAATTGGTTAGTTTGAAGAAAACATGCATGAAGAAGCAATCTATTTACATGACTGGTGTTGACCATTGGGCTTGATCATGGTCAACAGCTGTGGTGTGTGTTGGGTTTTTGGATCAATGCAGTGAAGGCTGGATTACAAAAAACCACACAAGGAGGGTAAGTTTTAACTAGACCAAAGGTGACAGAATAATATTGGATTTTAAACAACTTGGATCTAAAAATGGATTCTTAATTCTTAAATTAAATTTATGACATCGATCAAATATTGCCTGACCAGTGAAAGTTTGCTGACTACTTATTTAAAAGGGTAGTTACCCCCTCCACCATTTATTACTTTTTGATATCTTATATATAATGTTTTTGTTTGATTTTGTCTGAAAGTAAGCTCCATGAAAAATAGAGATTTTTGTCTGTTTTATGCCTTGCTGTTTACTCAGCATCTAGAACAATTCCAGGCACATGATAGGCATTCAGTAGATCTGTGTTACATGAATAATTAATTCCTACCCTTTAGACCTTGAAAAGTGTCTTGGGGATATTAAAATAAAGATTAAGATTGAAACAAATCTGGTATTAGTCTTGAGATTCTTAGTCTTTGTTAATATCACTTTGTGGTCTAATTTTTTTAAACAGAGAATACAGTGATTAAAGTGAAAGTACATTCTTTCTACTGAGCTCCCTGTGCTGTGTTCCTAAAACAAAACTGACCTCACTTTATATAATTAAGATAACAAATGTATGAAACACATTTTAGAAATATTTTCAACTGAAAAATGAAAATGTAAAGTTTTAACACAGAATTATACTTTAGTTACTTGCAAAATATGTTGTAGTTCCAAAGAATGTGTAAAACAGGGGGTTATTGTGTGTGTTGCCAATAAGGTTATATAGCTTCTCACGTTAAAAAAGTTGCCATATGCCAGGCAATATGCTTAGGATTTTGCATGCATGATCTCATTTAATCCTCACAACAATAATATTAGACAGACTATGGGTCTCTAATTATACACATTTTAGACTTGAGAAACTTGAGACTTGAAGGGGATAAGTACTTTGACAGAGGTCACCAGCTATGCCTATACATTTCCTCAGGAGCATCACGCTGAAAATGAAACGTTTGCTGAATTCCCAGTGGTGATTGCATGATGAAGGAGCTCTTTAAAACTCCTGTCCCAAGTTAGAATATGACAGTCCTACACTGGTTAAGGCTATTGTTAGAGATTTGGTATTTGCTGACAAACTTATGGTCCCAACTTCCCTCACCAGAGAAAATGTTAGGCAGTAAAATGAATAATAACGTTAGGATTACCTTGATACCATCCAGCTGCTCCAAAAGGAAATTTTTCTTGGAACTCTGAAACCCATAGGAAGAGACATTCCTACCCACAGATATCCAGACTCACACACAGTGGAACAAAAAGGTGCATGAGTTCCAAGAGAGAGAAAAAAACTCAAGACATGGTTCTAGGCTAGCTGTGTTTCCTTTAGGATTTATAATAAAGACCCTTTCCTCAACCACAGTCACAACCATACATCCACATAAGCAAAGACTTGAATTGTGCAGAAGCCTAGAAACGGTTTCTGGAGTTATAAGAAAGTTGCTGGGCATTGTGAGATTGAGTAAATGTGCCCTCTGTGAAGTCTCATGCTCTGATTCTCTTAAAGGTTGCTCAGTCACCTCTGGGAATTTCACTGCTATGATGCTTTATTTGATACCCTGATATTATCATTTTATGATCTTTGCAGGCTTGAGTTACTTTGCCCACAGGTATAGGTAAGTCTCTTCTGAGAATCTGAATTCTCTGCTTCTACATGAGAACCAAAATCTCTCTGGTTAATTGACATCTGATGATCTCCAATTTCTTCCCAAAGTCCCAGAAACAGGACCATGCTTTACTTCCCTAAGACCCTTTCCCAGTAAGGATATCATTGGCTTGATCCTCTTTCCATCAGTGTCTTCTCTTCTCTCCCTTTTTTCCTACTCCTCACTCCTCTGAGGTCCATTGTTGAAACTCAGTTCCCATGGCAGCACAGTTTTCACTACATTTCATAAGCCTTCTTCAAGTCACTGTTGGTTTCTGTTCTTTGGGTTCTGGCTGTCTACCAGCAGTTTGTTCCAGCATACGAACACTCAGTTCTACAACATGAGTAGAAGCAGAGAAGGCTCCAGATCAGGCAGCCACATAGCCATCAGCACAGATGTGGGACTTCCACTATACAGCACAGACTCATGAGGCACCCAGAGAGAAAACTGGTTTGACCGAAGTGTTTATTTTGTGATGGGGAACAGTGAGAAAGGAGTTTGGTGAGGACAGGGCTTGATTTCTGAGAGCTCAGCAATGAGAGGAATTTCATATTTGATGAAACAAGCAGAACCATCGGAAATGCTTGTGCAAGGGGCTAGAGGGATGAAAGCAAAGCTTTAAAAAGATTAGTCAGGTTATTATGGTATGCTGAATGAATTGGAGGCAGAGAGACCGCATTTAGTAAGGTTTTATAGCAACAAAGGAGTAAGAATCCATGGACCAAGTTTAAAGGAATAGACAGAAAAAGGCAAAACCGAGAAATACTTTAAGTTTAAGAGGAAAGCAATTAGGAGATGGTGACAGAATTTATATGCTCAACAGCTGGGAGAAAATGGAGACAGTCAAAAATTCAGATGCTCTCAAATACATATTTAATTATTTAATGCTAGATGAGTCACACTGATAAATTTTAAAGTTTCTTTTTGTTTGTTTTCCTATGGTTGATGGCTATCTTGTAGACACAGGCATGCTATATATACTTGGAGTCAACAATGTTTAAGAACAAGCTCATAAATTTTGACTAGGTTCAGGAGCTAGCTATTGAAGATACTAAATTGTAAAAGTAGTTTAAATAGACATCTAAATAAACTTTAAGAATTAAAGATAGCAAGTAATTTTATAAAAAGTCTTTATAGAAAAAATGTTCATGCAATGACTTACTTGCCCCAGCTCGCCTGGGAATAATATATGGTTGGCCATTAACAAAGAATGTGTATTTTATGTACTCATTATTCTGACTTGGAGAGAGGGTAGTTTGGTAGGTCCTATTCTGTTTCTTGAAAGGTAGGATTTGTTTAAAGACAGAATGATATAGTACCTTATAGACAAAGCAGCTATTTGAAAATCGGGCTGACTTGGGCATTAATTTCATCTCTGCTATTTATTTACCAACTATTTGCACAGAGTAACTTTACCTGTGAGGTGGTCGATTTCTTATTTGCAAAATAGGGATAATAGTATATAACTCCTGAATCCATTTGTAATAATTAAATGAGTTAATGTGGTAGAATGACAGATGCATGGAAAGCACTCATGGTATGTTGAATGAATTGGAAGCAGAGAGACCACATTTAGGAAGATTTTATAGCAACAAAGGAATGAGAATCCATGGGTCAAGTTTATGGGAATGGGCAGAAAAAGGCAAAACCAGGAAATTCTTTAAGGGGAAAACAATTAGGAGATAGTGCTGTTTCCTTTCATTTCAAAGAAATTTCAAGAAAGGTTCATTTTCTTAGCCAAGGACTAGAAAGGTTATCTTGATTATACGTTAGAGAACTAGTGCACAATATACTGGGGGTTGGAAAAATGTGTGTGTAAACAATGCTACCTGATTTATCAAATAACTATAGGGTTTTGACTATAGTAGACAAACAAGGATAGAGAGTTGATGTGAAAAACCCACTATTCCTTAAAAAAAAGTGAGAAACTCATCAAGACAGTCAACTGAAAGAATAAATTCTAATTCCATCCCAAGTTTGGGCAGATTTATTTCCATTTTTGAAGGAAAGTAATTGTATCAGTGAATAGATGGAAGGGTCAACAACACAAATATGAGGAAGAGACCAAGAGACTATTGGTAATAGGGCAATAAATCCAGAGCTTCTGAGGAAGCCAGAAACGAAAATATAAAAATCAACAAAAGTAATATGTCTGACTTTGTTTTTGGAAGCAGATGTTATTGTGGATAGATGGCGAATCCTCAGCACAATGTAAATGATTGTGTCTTTTGTGGCATAGGATATGCTGATTTAGTATTTGGGAGATTTTTATTAAGAAATTTAATCTAAGTTTGGTGGAAAACAAGGACAAGTGATTAATAATCAAACTGAAGGATGAAAAAAGGGACAAAGCAAGTTTAAATAAAGGAAGAAAAATGAGGCAGAAACTTATTTAAGGAAGCTAGGCTAAATTATGACCTTCAAGCTGCATAAGTAGCTCTAAACAAGAATAGCAATTAGTGAGGTAATGGCCCAGTATTTAGAAAACAAATAACTTTTCTTCTGTATGTTTTCTGCATGTATACATACCAGCACAATGAAATAAAACAATTAGTCGTTGAAACTGAATGAGTTTTACCTTAAAACAAGGACAAAAATAAGCCAAATAGCTCATGCATATATGTATTGGTTGTATCATTTAATTTGTCCATGAATCCAGTTTGAAAGAAAAAAAGGAACAACACTAAATGACTATGGGAAGTTTGTAGAAAGCCAGAGAAATAAAACATAATAGGAACAGTGAAGACTGTAAAAAGATTTAAGAAGGAATAATTTTTTGAAGACATTTTAAGTCTATGATGAGCTCCCTGATATACAGATCAAGGGAGGAAGACAGTATCGGCCCCTGAGAAAGGCAGACGAGGGTCAAGCAATGGAAGAGAACAATTTGGGAGCGTTTTATGGAAAATATACAACTGGGTGCTCTTTGAGAGCAGAGGTCATGTTTCTTTATATGTATTAATATGTGTTTGGGGTACCTTTTAAATAATTTTAATTCTAGAAATTCTAAAATTCTAGAATAATTTTAATTCTAGAAAATAAATTTAATTCTAGAAAATTCTAGAAATTTTTAAGATGCCAGCTACAAAATGCAGCCAAGTCTTAGGAACTCAACTCTTTGATGTTTCAGATCCTTTCCTCATGCTATTGATATGTTTCCCCCCCCTACTTTTTGTCTACTTGAGACTGAAAATTGATTAAGAGGACCATCATCTAGACAAATACTTGTGAATTTGACAAATAAAGTGTCACATATGACAATGTCTATTCTTAGTTTCTAAAACTTAATGTGCAGTTAGTAAGGGAATAATATGGAAGATACTAAGGAATTGCCATTGAAGGACTCAGTGAACAGTAAATGAATGGCTGTCAGTACTCGCCTTGGTCATGCCATGGGAAGCACATTGAGCCAAGGGCACACACATCAACCTCCAGAACTTTAACATTTTCATTCTCTATACGCCTTATCCAGCCTCCTGACGTTTGATGGACTGACTCACAGACAGGTAGGAAGTTGTGGGGAGCCACAGATCAACCCCTTTCAGGTAATGGAGAATGGACCTTAGCAATCAGAGTCCATTTTAGCTCACAGAGTATGGATAATAACCTAGTTCAAGACCAAATTCTCAAAAAACTTAGCTGAAATCATCTCATACATCTTTTAAGAGAAGCTGGGAAGCTGGATCTGAAGGGGTTTCATGATGAATGATAAAACACTGCCTTGCATGGCTCTGAGGAAAGCAAGGGAAAGATTTGATTAAAGGGGCACTAAGACAACCATCCAACAAATTCCTGGAGATGTGGTTGTGGTTTAATGGATTGTTTATGATGTTACATGGTCAGTCATGCTTATTCTGCCCAAACTTAGTTATGGTCATTATACACAGAAACTTAGCACATGCATTCTTCCCAGTGGAGAAACAAACTTCCTTGCTATATGGGATAGTAGTTTACCTGTCATCAAGTTGCTGAAACCAGTCATTATTTTTGGGACTGCTGAAATTATCTAGGAATCCCCTGTCCCTAGGCAGACAGACCTGAAGCTCTCGGTTGACCTTCACCACTTCTGACATTGGGGCAGTAAATCTCCCCTGAAGGCAGACAGCACTTGGGTAATTTCAGAGAGGGCAAGGGAACAGAATTATAGGTTGTCTGGGAAGGGTTGAAAGATTAGACCTCTGGAGAAAAAAATAAAATGAATCATGTTGAAGAGTAACTACATAGGGTCAAAGTTTAAATGTCTGTAATCAGTGTTTTAGTTTGACTTGTCGCTGAGATAATTAATGCTCTCAGGTCTTGGATTAATTGAAAATAAGTATTACATTAAGAACAGATAAAATTTATTTCAAAAAACAAAAAGGACATCCATTAAAAGAAAACTTTATTAGTCATTGAAAGCATGAAGACACATTCAAATGATATAATTTGACTTTCCCCAATTTTTTTGTTTTTAAGTATAAAAGCATTCAATAGATTTCTTTAGAACAAAAATGGTGGAATAATATTAGGGTAGATCCTCAACTTCTTTTCTTTAAATACCTTTTTTCTGCATGTAACTTAATTTGTATACAGTTTAAAGCTTTCATTTAAAGAATTATAGATTTTCGAAGAAAGTAGGGCTTCTGATCCTGCTGTCTAGGGAGGTGGTTTTAGACCCTGCACTTGAGTCAACTTTGAAGGAATGTACATGGTGTGCTGTCTTGTGTACACATGGTTTAACCTACCAAGTGGTGTGTTAAAATCTCTTTTGGACTCAGCTGTAAGTATGCCAGTATTGCATGTTTAACAACCCACTTAGATACAAAATATTAGTTTAAAAAATTAATACAATGCCCAGTAATTAGAGAGCAAACATATAAAAGATTTGTTATATCAGAAATTCTTGCTAGATACAGGTTTTTAAAAAGTCTACCAATTATATGGGTATTTGGATCCTAGTTTTATCTCCTAGTCTGATTGAGTTACATTGAGAAGAAGATAGAGTTGACATTGGTGCTTGGGAATGAGAAACTTTACAAATTCAAATCTTACAGATACTATATCCAGAATTCTGTGTTTGTAGTCAATTTGATACTGTATAAATAGAAAGTATGCAGTGGAAATGAAGTAGAAATCCATGACAAAGGAAGATGTTGGTGAATCATAGAAAGACTCAAAAACATTGGTCGATATTTTCAGGTGTTTGCTGAGAATCAGTTTAACTGAAGAACAGTGGACAACTTTGTGGTGGTGGATCCCAAACACTTTTACTGACAAGGATGCTCTACTGCACTTGAGAGAGGTGGCTCTATCAGTTCCTCTGACTTGGGGCAAAAAACTTTTCAATGCTAAGTTTCCTCATTATCCAAATTCTCAAGTCAGCTATGCCTTTCAAACATCATGTGGGGAAGTGCAGGGAAAATGAAATCTCTGGTGCCTATTACAGGTTTATAAGGTGGTGTTATTGCTCCTTCTGAGCCAGAAACACTGAATGTGTGGCCTTGGATCAAGGTCAAGGTAGCTGTCCCTATATCAACCTTGACTTCTTTTTTTTTTTAATTGGCAAGGCTTTATTCTTTAATAAGAGAATTACTTTTTTTGACTTTTTTTTTATTTTAAAGATATGGGATACAATTCAGGGTTAGGTATACAAATGTTCATTATTCAGATATCTTTGTTGATGAGGTGTGCCCCTCCCTCCCCTGAGATTCCCTCAACTGCCAGTCTCACCCCCCCTTCCCTAGCAGTTTCCCACTACTGCTAATCCCTTTCTTACAATATTATGATAATTGTTCAAGGTCCGCTTTTGAGTGAGAACATATGGTACTCTTTTTGTTTCTGTGATAGATCACTGAGTATGATAGATTCTAAATCCATCCAAGTTGCTGTGAAGTCCATATGTTTGTCCATCTTTATGGCAACATAATCTTCCATTGTGTATATGTACCGCATTTTTTAAAAATCCAATCTTGCTTCAGTGGGCAGCATGACTGATTCCATGTTTTTGCTGTTGTGAATAGAGCTGCAGCAATCATGCGTGTGTAGGTATCTTTTTTGTAGAATGACCTGAGTTCCTGCAGGTATATTCCCAATAGGGGGATTGCTGGGTCATATGGAAGGTCAATTTCTAGTTCTTTCAGAAATCGCCACACTGTCTTCCAAAGAGAAGACAATGTGACCTAGTTTGCATTCCCACCAGCAGCATAGAAGCGTTCCTTTTTATCTGCATCCTCGCCAGCATCTGTTGTTGCTTGTTTTATTAAAGATGGTCATTCTTACTGGGGTTAGGTGGTATCTCAATGTGGTTTTGATTTGAATTTCTCTGATGAGTGAGGCTGAGCACTTTTTCATGTGTCTGTTGGCTGCCCGTATATCTTCTTTTGAGAAGTGTCTATTCATGTTTTTTGCCCACTTTTTAATGGGGCTGTTTATTTTTTTCCTTTCGGCATGTCAGAGTTCCTTGTAGATCCTAGATGTTAGGCCTTTGTCAGATATACAGTTGGCAAATATTTTTTCCCATTCTGTGGGCTGTCTCCCCACTCTCTTGATGGTTTCTTTTGCTTTGCAGAAGCTTATCAGTTTGATGAGGTCCCACTTGTCTATCTTATCTCTTTATGGTATGGGCACTTGGGGTTTTGATCAGGAACTAGTTGCCTGTTCTAATTTCCATAAGAATGTCTCCTGTATTTTCTAAGATTCCTCTAGTTTGAGGTTTTACGTTTAGGTTTTTGATCCATTTAGAGTTAATTTTTGTGTATGGCATTAAGTAGGGGTCCTGTTTCAATCTTCTGCATGTGATCAGTCAGTTTTTCCAGCATCATTTACTGAATAGAGTCTCCTCTCCCTAGCAGTTGTTATTGGAGACTTTGTCAAAGATGAGTTTGTTGAGAAATTGAGGCTTTGCTTCTGGAATCTCTGTCCTGTTCCATTGGACCATATGCCTGTTCTTGTACCAATACCAAACTGTTTTGATTATTTAGCTGTATAATAAAGTTTGAAATATGGAAGTGTGATACCTCCTGCTTGTTTCTTCTGCTAAGGATTGTTTTGGCTATCCGTGGTTGTTTATGTGTCCATATGAATTTTGGTATTATTTCCAGGTTTTATTCAGGTTCTGAGAAGAATGATGTTAGTAATTTAATGGATATTGTGTTCAACCTGTAGATTGCCTTTGGTAGGATGGACATCTTAACAATGTTGATTCTTCCAAGTCATGAGCATGGACTATTTCTCCATTTGTTTGTGTCTTCTTGGATTTCTTTGAGCAGTGTTTTGTAATTTTCATTGTAAAGCTCTTTCACTTCTCTAGTTAGGAAGATGCTGAGATATTTCCTTTTTTGTGTGTGTGGCTATTGTGAATGGGATTGTGTTTTTTATTTGGTTCTCCGCCTGCTTGTTGTTGGTGTATAAGAATGCAACTATTTTTTCACACATTTATTTTGTACCCCGAGACTTTGCCCAAGTCCTTTATCAGTGCAAGCAGGTTTTTTACAGATTCTCTTGGATTTTTGAGGTATAGGATCATATGTCACCAAAGAGGGATAACTCAACTTTCTCTTTCCCTGTTTGGATACCCCTGATTTCCTTCTCTTGTCTGATTGCTCTAGCTAGGACTTCAAACACAATGTTGAACAAGAGGGGTGAGAGTGGGCAGCCTTGTCTTGTTCCAGTTTCCAGGGGAAATGTTTCCAATTTCTGAAATTTAGCAATATGCTGACTGTGGGTTTATCATAGAGGGTGCTTACTATTTTGAAGTATTTTCCCTCTATGCCTAGGTGTTTGAGCGTTTTTATTAAGAAGGATGCTGTATTTTATCAAAAGCTTTTTCTGCATCTAATGATATAATCATATGGTTCTTGTTTTTACATCTGTTGATGTATTCAATAACATTTATGGTCTTGCAGATGCTGAACCAGGCCTGCATCCTAGAGATGAAACCCAAATGGTCATAAGGGATATTGGTCTGTAGTTCTTTTTTGTTGGATCTTTACCTGTTTTGGGTATCAGTGTGATGTTAGCTTTGTTAAATGATTTGGGGAAAAATCCATCTTTCTCAATTTCCTGGAATACTTTCCATAGGCTTGGTATCAGCTCCTCCTTAGATGTTTTGTAGAATTCACTTGGAAAGCCGTCTGGTTGTTGGTTTTTTTTGTTTGTAGTTTTCTTTTCTTTCTTTGTTTTTTATAATTTTTTATCATGATATTGTGGGGTACAATTAAGGGTTAGGTATACAAATATGCTTGGTTCAGGCACCCTTGTTGTTAAGAGGTGTCTCCCCGTCCCCAGACAGATGTTTACTACCATTAATCCCGTCTCCCTTCCTCTCCCCCCCATAGTTTCCCACAACTCTCAGTCATTTTCTTATGGTAATACGTTGGATGATCAAGGTCCACTATATGAGTGAGAACATGTGATACTCAGATCTTTGTTTCTGTGAGAGGTCACTCAGTATTATAGACTCTAGTTCCATCCAGGTTGCTGCGAAATTCATGATTTTGTTCTTTTTTATGGTTGCATTGTATTCCATCGTGTATATGTACCACATTTTAAAAATCCAGTCCTCTTTTGATGGACAGCATGGTTGGTTCCAGGTTCTTGCTATTGTGAACAATGCTGTGATAAACATTCGTGTGCAGGTGTCTTTTTGATAGAGTGATTTGAGTTCTTCAGAGTATATTCCCAGTAGGGGAATTGCAGGGTCATATGGGAGGTTGATATTTTGAGCTTTTAGGAATCATCACACTGCTTTCCACAGATGTTGCACTAGTTTACACTCCGACCAACAGTGTAGAAGTGTTCCCTTTTTGCCACACCCTCTCCAGCAACTGTTATTTTTTGAGTTATTGATAATTGCCATTCTGACTGGAGTTAGGTGGTATCACAGTGTGGTTTTGATTTGCATCTCCCTGATGATTAGTGAAGTTGAACATTTTTTCATGTGTCTGTTGGCTGTTCGGATGTATTCCTTTGTGAAGTGTCTGTTCATATCTTTTGCCCATTTTATAATGGGGTTGTTTGTTTTTTTCTTTTCAGCACGTTTGAGTTCCTTGTAGATCCAAGATGTTAAGCCTTTGTCAGACCTGGAGTTGGCAAATACTTTTTCCCAGTCTGTAGGCTGTCTCCCTGCTCTCTTGATGGTTTCTTTGGCTCTGCAGAAGCTTGTCAGTTCAATGAGGTCCCACTTGTCTATTTTCTCTCTTATCAGCTGTGGGTTTTGGGTTTTGTTCAGGAATTGGATGCCAGTTCCAATTTCCATGAGGGTATGTCCTTCATTTTCTAAGGTTCTTATGGTTTGAGGTTTTACATTTAGGTCTCTGATCCATTTGGAGTTAATTTTTGTGAATGGGGATAGATAGGGGTCCTGTTTCAATCTTCTGCATGCGGTCAGCTAGTTTTCCCACCATTTAGTGAATAGGTTCTCCTCTCCCCAGTTGTAGGTGGTGGATGCTTTGTCGAAGATGAGTTGGTTGAGAAATTGAGGTTTCGCTTCTGGAATCTCAATTCTATTCCATTGATCTATATGCCTAATCCTATACCAGTACCAAGCTGTTTTGATGATTGTAGCTTTATAGTAAAGTTTGAAATCTGGTAATGTGATACTGCCTGCTTTGTTTTTTTTTTTTTGCTGAGGATTGTTCTGGCTATTCTTGGTCGTTTGTGTTTCCATATGAATTCCTGTGTTGTTTTTTCTAGGTCTGAGAAGAATGTTGCTGGTAATTTGATGGGTATTGTATTGAATCTGTAGATTGCCTTAGGTAAAATGGACATCTTCACAGTGTTGGTTCTTCCAATCCATAAGCATGGGATATTTTTCCACTTGTTTGTGTCATCTTTGATTTCTTTGAGCAGAGTTTTGTAATTTTCATTGTAAAGGTCTTTCATGTCTCCGGTTAGGAAGATGCCAAGGTATTTCATTTTTTTGAGGCTATTGTGAATGAAATTTATTTGGGTTTCTGTTTATTATTGGTGTAAAGAAATGTGATTGTCTTTTGCACATTTATTTTATATCCTGAGACTTTGCCAAAGTCCTTTATCAGTGTAAGGAGGTTTTTGACAGATTCTCTTGGGTTTTCAAGGTACACAATCATGTCATCTGCAAAGAGAGATAACTTGACTTCCTCTTTTCCCATTTGGATACCCCTGATTGTCTTCTCTTCTCTGATTGCTATAGCCAGGACTTCCAATACTATATTGAACAGGAGGGGTGAGAGTGGGCATCCTTGTCTTGTTCCAGTTTTCAGGGGAAATGGTTTCAATTATTGTCCATTTAGGAGTATGCTGGCTGTGGGTTTCTCGTAGATGGCTTTTACTATTTTGAGGTATGTTCCCTATATGCTTAGATGTTCGAGGGTTTTTATCAAGAAGGGGTGCTGGATTTTATCAAAAGCTTTTTCTGCATCTAATGATACAATCATATGGTTTTTAAATTACATTTATGGTTTTATGAATGTGGAACCAGCCTTGCATCCCAGGGATGAAGTTTACTTGGTCATGATGGATGATTGTTGAGATGTGCTGTTGACTCCAGTTTGCTAGGATTTGTTGAGAATTTTAGCATCTATATTCATCAAGGATATTGGCCTGTAGTTCTCTTTCTTTGTTGGGTCTTTACCTGGCTTGGGTATCAATGTGATATTAGCTTCATAAAATGATTTGGGGAGAGTTCCATCTTTCTCAATCACCTGAAATACCTTCAGTAGGATTGGAATCAGCTCCTCCTTAAATATCTTGTAGAATTCTGCTGGAAAGTCATCTGGTCCTGGGCTTTTTTTTGTAGGTAGTTTTCTTATTACGTAGTCAATTTCCTTGAATGTTGTTGGTATAGTTAGATCTGAATTTCTTCTTGTTTCAACCTAGGCAGGTTGTGTGATGACAGAAAGTATTCCATTTCCTTGAGGTTTTCAAGTTGGTTTCCATACAAGTGTACATAGTAGTCTCTAATGATCTTTTGTATTTCTTCAGGGTCAGATGTGACTTCATCTTTTGTGTTTTTGATTGTGCTTATTTGGTTTTTTTCTCGTTTTTTCTTGGTCAGTCTAGCTAGGGGAACATCAATCTTGTTTATCCTTTCAAAGAACCAGCTTTTTGTTTCATTGATTTTTTTGTATTATCTTTTTGTCTTCTATGTCCTGGATTTGGGATTTTATTTTGGTGATCTGGATTCTTCTTCTGACATTAGGGTTTTTGTGGTCTTGCTTTCCAGCTTTCTTAGGTGGCTTCTTAGGCTTTTAATTTGTGATCCTTCCATTTCCTTCATGTGCATTCGTAGGGATATAAATTCCCCTCTTACTACAGCTTTCATGGCGTCCCAGAGATTTTGGTAAGATGTTTCTTCATTATCATTTGTTTCCAGGTATGTTTTGATCTCTGTTTTGATTTCATCATTGAAATCAAAACAGGAGTTGTTTAGCATCATGCTGTTTAGTGTCCATGTCTTTGTGGGTTTGGGGGGACCTTGTTGGTGTTCATGTTTATTTTTATTCCACTGTGATCAGAGAAGGTGCATGTTAGAATTTCAGTCCTTTTAAATTTGCTTATGCTTGATTTATGGCCAATTATGTGGTCGATCATAGAATACATTCCATGTGGTGATGAGTAGAATGTGTATTCTGCTGTCTTTGGATGGAGTGTTCTGTAGGTATCAATTAAGTCCATTTGGTCAACAGTCACATTGAGGTTCTAGATCTCATTGCTGATTTTTTGTCCTGATGATCTGTCTAGGGTTGTGAGTGGGGTATTAAAGTCCCCAGTTATGATGGTGTTGAGTCAATATCTTTCTTTAATTTTCGTAGAAGTTGCTTTATGAAAGTTTGCGCACCTATGTTGGGTGCATATATGTTTAGGATAGATATTTCTTGTTAATGGTGTGAAACTTTTATCATTATGTAGTGGCCCTCTGTATCTTTTTTAATTTTTGATAACTTAAATGGTATTTTGTCTGAAATTAGGATTGTAACTCCTCCTTTCTTTTGTCTTCCATTCACCTGAAAATTTGTTTCCCATCCTCTTACTTTTATTCTGTGCATGTCCCTTCCAGTGAGATGGGTCTCTTGAAGGCAGTATATTGTTGCCTGGTGATATTTTATCCATTTTGCCATTCTATGTCTTTTCAGTGGTGCATTTAGTCCATTCACATTCAGGCTAATTATTGAAATGTGAGAGTTTGTCCCTATCATAGAGTTCTTGTAAAGTTGTTGTTCTTCCACTGGGTTTTTTGTCTTTCTTTTGTTTTTGGGGTTGGTTCATGTGTATTTTATTCTTTTTCCCGTACTCTTGTGAAGAACGTTGATCTTTTTTCCTTTTCTTCTGTGTTTAGTACTTTCTTAAGTGTTTCATGTAGAGGTGGTTTGCTGGCAGCGTAAGTTCTTAGGGATTGGATATCTGGGAAAGATTTTAATTCTCCCTTGCTGATGAAGCTTAACTTGGCTGGGTAGGTTATTCTTGTGGAAATTGTTTATTTTTTAGGACTTTGAAGATAGGGCTCTAAGCTCTCCTAGCCTGCAGGGTTTCTGTAGATAAATCTGCTGCTATTCTAATTGGTCTTCCATGGTAGGTGATCTGGCCTTTTTCTCTTGCTGGCTTTAGGATTTTTTTCTTTTATGCCTACTTTGTTTAGGTGAATTATTATGTGTCTAGGAGTTGGTCTTCTCATTTGTTGTCTTGCACGGGTTCTCTGAATCTCTTGTGTTTGAATTTTTGCATCAGTGATTAGATAAAGGAAGTTTTGTTGAATGATCTCATGGAAAGTTTGTTCCAGTGTGGTCTCTGTCTCTCTTTCTGCCTCAGGAAGGCCAATTACTCTTAGGTTTGGTCTCTTGAAGTAATCGCTCATCTCTTGAAGGTTTTGTTCTGTCTTTTGAGCTTATTTTCTGTGTTTTTAAGAATTTGGGTTAGTTCTATATTTTGGTCCTCAAGCTCTGAGATTCTTTCTTCTGCTTGGGTAATTCTGCTTTCCATGCTTATCAGTTTGTTATTTATTTCATTCACAGTATTCATTATTACCATTATCTCAGATATCAGCTCCTTCCTAGTTTCTTCTTGTCTCTCCTCAATTCTTTTTAATCTCTCCATTAATGTCTTGATACCTAGGTTTGTAGTTTGGGACCAGTCATTCTAGGGGCTTTTCATTGTTTGTATTCCAAAGTCAATTTTCTCAGTGTCTGCCCTCCCAGGGGTCTGGGAGAGACTCATATTCTTCTTTTGGTTTTTCTTCATTTGTGTAGATTTTTCTCTCTCTCCCCCTTTCCCTTCCCTTCTTTAATTCTGTTTTTCAGGGAAGGTGGGGTTGCTTTAGTTTCACTTGTGCAATCTCCTGTTCTTCCTTATGAGGGTCCTCTGGCTTTGTTCACTTTTGAGGTTGGAGTGTGGGCTGCGGGCTGTACTTTTTGCAGTTTTGAGGTTTAATGGGGGGGAGAAGCTGTGATTCAGAATCTATATACTGATTCCAGCATCCACCAACAGGTGTATGGGTCACTGGAACCTATTTCCCACTGCCTTACAATCTGTCTGTGCAGCGGTATGTAGGTTTGGTCCCTGGATCAAAGGAGGTGCAAAAGAGGAAAATAATGGAGGAAGGGGGGGTCAATAGGAAGTTAGAAAGAGAGGAGAGTGAGAGGGAAAACAGACATACATACCAACTAACAGGTGAAAAAGAGACACAAGGCCGGAGAGAAGTGAAAAAGATATGTGAGCAAAATTCCCTAAAGGATACTGGTAGCTACACAGAGACAGACCAATAAAATCATGAAACAGATAGTGTAAGTCAGAAAGTGAACAAAAGTGAGCAGAACAAACAGTCAAAATGATAAAATCAAAAGTCAAAATAAGAGATCAGACTAGCTCTTGAATCTTTCCTGAGTGTCTAAAGTCTCTTCAGCTCTGATCTCCAGCCTCTCCCCTTTGTTTTCCTTGCAGGCAGCTAGATTTACTGGCAGCTTGGGTTTATTTATTTATTTATTTTTAGCCTGCTGTCTGAGAGGTCTGTCACGTTGCCTTTGTCTGATTCAGCAGGGGAGGGACTTTGTCTCCTGTTTAGTGATGTTACCTTAGGAACCAAGGTGGAAGCTGCTGATAGGTGGGTGGGGCAATGCAAATCTCTGCCTGGAGAATGGCCGAGGTGGCAGCTTCACTTTCGTGGATCTTTTCTCTCCACTCATCTGGGTCCCTGTATTATCCACTGTGATGGACTGTGCTGGAGTGGGAGGCACCGAGTATCAGCTGCACAGTGGGCACTGGGTCCGGGGTGCCACCAGCAGGCTGGGGTGGAGGAGGGGGTTGGGAGTACCCTCCTCTGGAGTTGAGAGCCTCCAATCAGCACCTCCTTAAGATATGCTGTTCCCTTACACAAGCATGGGATCGTGCGCTGAGTGCCTCAGTCAGGGTGGGCCCAGAGCTCCAGAGCTCCATAGCTCCAAAGGGCAGACAGTGGGCGGCGAGAGTGGCCCTAGGTCCCTCACAGGGTATTTCAGCCAGAAATGGGACCGGTATCTCTGAGGGGCAGGCTCCCAGAACCTCCCTGGGTGACTGGCAGCTTAGTGCTGGGTGCTGGATGAGATGATGTAACCAGGGAGGGAGCCGAGACCCAGGACTCCTGCGCAGGCAGGAGTCACATATAGTGGAGCAGCAGCAGCCGGAGGATGCAATATCTGGCCCTGCATGGGACTGAGGGTCCCCGGGCCTCGGACCAGTGCGGCTGGCAGTGGGCAGGGGAGTGGGGGAAGAAAAGTAAGAGTCTTTTTGGAACTCACATTCCAAGAATCTCACAAATCCACCTATGCCGTCACCATCTTACCGGAACCCCCCGGTAGTTTTCTTATGACAGATCAACCTTGACTTCTTCTTTTTTTTTTTTGAGTTGGAGTCTCACTCTGTCTCCTAGACTGGAGTGCAGTGGCCGCTCCCGGCCACCACAGCCTCGACCTGCTGGGCTCCGGTGATCCTTCCGCGTCAGCCTTCTGAGTAGCCGGAATTACAGGCATGCGCTACCACGCCCGGCTGATTTTTTGATTTATTGTAGAGATGAGGTCTTGCTGCCCTGGCAGGGTCTTGAACCTGCGGGCTCAGGCAATCCACTCACCTCAGCCTCCCAAAGGCGCAGGATTACAGGCTGAGCCACCAAGCCCGGCTCAACCTTGACTTCTAACAAGATTCCCCAGAATCCTAAGAAGGGGCTCAATGTCTTGTGTGTCACCACCAAGACTGGACATACCTGAAGTAGTTATATGGATAAAACAACAACGAAAGCACTAATCCCATACAAAACAGACAAACAAAAACCTTTAATTTCTGTCAGCTAATGTTATCAGATATACTGAAAGGAAACAGACAGTATTTTTTCCTTCTCTCTATTATTGCTATATCTCTTCAATTCTTTGTCTTGCTTATATTCACACTTTTCATAGAAATGAGCTCTCAGAGACAGCAGGCATCACCATTTTTAAGGTCTAGTGGCTAAAGTAGAATTTTTTGAGGCCACAAAGCAGAGCTGTCTGTTTCTTTCTGTGAAGACCCACCTCTGGGGAAAGAGTCTGCCAAGACAGTGACCCAAACCCAGCTGTAATGAAATGGTCAGGAGATTACTATAATCTCAGTTCATCCACAGGCTTAAATCATTGCTTGAATATGTCCATTGCCAGAATGAGGTAGTAAAGTTTGGTAGGCTGAGGTTCTTCTTGTGTTTCTTATTCCATTCCAACTCTTTGTTCATCTTGTCATTGTAATAACTTTCTAAAGAGTGTTGCACCTTTTAAGAATCTAACAGCTACATCTCAGGCTCTGAGTGACTTGATTGACTTGCAAGTCATGTTTATTTGAAGCTTGCAGAGTTAACCTCTCTACACTTGTTAGAGCTAATTTACAAGAACACCTTCTGTGTGTGGTGCCTGAAGCCCATGCCAGGTATGGGAAGATATTTAAATCTTTGATAACATGATTATTGAAGATTTAAAAGTAATTAAAACAACTGCCCATGACAATCAGTTCACTGGCAACACTGAAGGAAGCTTGCCTTATTAAAGGCATAGAGCTGTGCGGCAAGAATGTGCAACGACCTGGTGCTTAGAGTGGATCATGTCATTTGTCTGCCTGTGGGTCTTTAATTATGGTGAGGCAGCTCAATGCACCCCAATGGTCTCAATGCCTGCTCTTTCCCATTAATTTTGAAGTTGTAACCCATGTCAAGAGCTGTTTCAGTGTGACCCTGAGGTTACTTGAGTTTCCCATTTGTGTTTAAGTAAATAATTGTGATTGGTAATTTCCCTCTGGAACCCTTAGAGTATGGCAATTATGTGAAATTTACTTGGCTCTTTATGCATGCCCAGAGTTAGAAATAAGTGCATACGGCACTTGGAATGATAATTCCTAAGATATGCCCGAGCCCCTCAGTGGTTCTGTGTTCCCTCTTTGACCCATCAATATTCCCACTGTCACTTTTAACTGCACAAACCCAAGAAACTGCAAATGGAGGGTATATCCGTTTAAGCCCTAGAGAAGAAATGGCTTTTATTCTCTCTCACTAAGCTGAAACCATATATTTTCTCTGTGTATAAAAGTTAACACTTGGACAATGTTTTTTTGTTTGATTTTTTTTTGCTGAAAAGTATATTGATATTTCTAAAGCAAACTATGTTGTAGCCGGCTGAAGACAAGCTGAATTTGGGAAATGAATTAAATAAAGTGTTATGTCTGAGTGCCCATTCAGAAGAATATTCACATTCTCAACAGCTCTTAAGGAAAGGCAATACATAATCAATAATCTTTGGTTCTCCTAAAACCAAACCCACTGTGTAAGGAATACACAGTTTTCTGAAAAATCTATTTTATAGAACCACAAGTCAAATGTATAACAAGTGAAGAGAAATAAAAATCTTGACACATCAGCATAACAGAAATAGGATAAATGTTTAATTATATAGCCTATTTTGTTAGCTCATAGAAATTCTAGACGGTCTTGTGTTCTAGAGTATCAATTGCATTACTAAGTTTCATGATGACTAAACAATAAACTGATGTTATAAAGGCTAACAATTTAAGAAATGACAAAACACAATAAAGTAGATAAAATATACAATAAAATAGAAAGACTTGAAATGTGCTAATAAAAGAAAATCTGTCAAATCTTCAATATGCAACTTAATAACTATTAGACATTGAGCAAGTCCCTTAATATCCCTAAACTTCAATTTCTTCTTTATAATATAGAGATCCTATATTTTATCTGGGTTACAGGTTACTACAAGGATAAATGAAATATTTATAATAGTGTATTATAAATCATAATGTGCAATGCAAATGCTATTCTAACATTTAATATGTGACAAAATTTTTTTAAGACTTTAACCTTTGCTACTACTTTAAAGAGCTCACTAGAGTGCTGGTCTTGGAAACTCACATTTTTCTTTTTTCTTCATAGATATTTTGCCTGTAATTTGGATCAATGGTCAACAGAAGGATTATAGTGACTAATGATCGAAATAGCTTAGCTTCTTATAGATGTAGATAGAAAGAGTTCATTCAATAAGTTTTTCTACACATATATTCTTTTTGAAGATGAATCAATCTGGAAAACTACTAAATGCACTCATGTAGCTAGATCTCAATGAGGCACAATGGAAAGACCGGCAGGCAGAGTATTCAAAACGTTGATGACATTTTTCATGTTCTGTTGTTACCTTGCTGTGTGATTTCCTCCAAATCTTTTCTGATTCCAGTTTCCCATGAAGCCTGATGCAAACAGGGACCACAACTATGGAGGGGCTCTTTAGGAATAATTTATGAGAGAAGGAGTGATGGGGAAAGAGTCAGCAAGGCTGTAGCCTGGGGAGAATGGAGCCTTGGTCTGAGTCACAGGTGCATCTGGCATAAAGTACTCAAGAGCACTTGCTCATTGGAAGAGCAGAGGGCAGAGGAGGCATGAGCAGGGGCAGCTGTGATTCCTTAGTGGGCAACCTCACAGCAGCTAGGGCAGCATACCCCGACCCAATAGAGTAGAGGTGGGGCACCAAACATTTTCTGTAAAAGGCTCTTTCTCTAACAAAGTCAGATAAATGTGTTTTATAAGAAAATGACACCTGAAAGTTCCCTTCTCTTTGTATCGTCTTTGTGGAGCCACTGTGGATTTTGCCTTAAAACCTGGTAAATGAGTTTATTTTTCTCACCTTCATACACCCTAATGGGCCTTTCAGTAATGATATTATCTTGCCTTACGGGGTGGACTCCAAGAAAAGGTCTGCATAGTAAGAAAAACACTAAGTTGATTTAAATAGCTTTGACAATAAGATATTTCTTCTCCTTTTTGTTGTTACCTTCCCATTACCCATTCTCCATGATTCCCAAATTTGCTCGCTGTTTAGGGTTAGTAGAGTGAAAAACCGTCATCAAAAACTGAGTATGAAACACTTAATTATGTAAATTCCAGACCAAAATGTGTAACCAACAGCTGACAAAAACTTAGAGTGGACTTTCTCCAAAGAGAGTACTTGACTCCCTAAAAGGTTTCCAAAAACAAAGATTTTTGAAGCTAAATAACTTATGTTTGGGACATGTTGCAAGTTTTATTCCCATATGAGAGCTTCATCACAAACACTTTGTGATTAATTAGTTTTTGTTTACTGCTTATTGTCTCTCTCCACTTGTTTCTGAGCACAGTAAGTCCCCTATATATGAATGAGTTTTGTTCTGAGAGTGCATTCATAAGTCCAATTTGTTCATTACTCTAACAAAGTTAGCCTAAGTTCCCAACTAACACAATTGGTTATATAGAACTATACTGTATTGCTTCTCAGTCTTTTGGCTAAGATCAAGTGCAGAACTATACTGTAAAAGATTCATACTTTTTACACAAATAATACATAAAAAACAAACACAAAGAATAAAATATTTTTAATATTATAGTACAGTACCTTGAAAAGCCAGACATGTGAACTAATTTATGTGATTGGACATGTGAACATGCATTTGCATGTTTGAAAGTTTGCAACATGAAGGTTCATATGTAGGGGACTTACTGTACTACAAGTACAGGTATTGTATCACTAACATCTGACCCACTGTCTGGCTCATCAAAGATCTCAACTATTTGTTAAAAAAATTCTATGAACAAATTGCAGCTTTAAAGATTCCTGGAGCAATGAGAAGTGTTTAATATGCTGATCCAGAGTTTAATGTGTCAATTCACTGTTTCCCAAATGAATGAATACATCCCTCTCTCTGATATATTTTGGTAAATACTATCTTACAGCAAGAAAAGACAATCCAAAGAGGTTGACATTTTGTCTTGGTCTAGATGATGACTGTGCTGGCCATTCACCTTTTGTACTTCCCCATATCCATTCTCCACCCTCTTCTAGTCTGACCTCTGGGTTCCATTGCCCTCTGATCTCTGGTTGAATTTGGCCAATGTGATGCAATGCAAGAGATGAAAAAGCAGGAGAAGAGAAAGGTCAGAGAATGTCCTTCCCACTCCCTCTGTTTGGAACTGTAGCTCTAGTGGTAGCTGCATCCCTTTCTAGTGATCACTGCCCCCCAGAGGACTCCCTTACCTTCTTTCAGCTCTCCCAGGCCCCAGTAACATGTCCCGTCCCTCACCCCATCTGGTCTCAAGTCTGAGGGGGATAATGACTTGCCCTGATACTATCCTTAAGATCCTAAATTTTGCCAGAAGGTTTCTTTGAACATATTCAAGCCTCTGCAAAGTTTCCTTTCATTACAATCTCTTTAGAAACCCCTTAAGAGCATGCCTTCTATTTTCTATGGGTTCTTGACTGCTGCAGTGATGACCTCTTCAGTCTGGAATGGACTATCTGGAAGGGACTACCAAGAGGAGGTTGTACATCTTCCTGGCTGTGTCAGAGTTTCATGTGGTGGTTTTGTTATTTAATTTAATTTAATTTTAATTTAATTTAATTTTAATTTTTTTTACCAGTAATATAGTCATTTATTATCACTACCCAGTGTTACATAGTGTGTACAAGTATATGTGCTAGACTTAAAATTTTTTTTTAATTTTAAAGATGTGGGGTACAATTCAGGGTTAAGTATACAAATGTTCAAATGCAGGTACCCTTGTTGATGAGGTGTACCCCTCCCTCCCCTGGCAGTTTCCCACTACTGCCAATCCTTTTCTTATTGTATTATGATAATTGTTCAAGGTCCGCTTATGAGTGAGAACATATGGTACTCTGTTTTTGTTTCTGTGATAGATCACTGAGTATGATAGACTCTAAATCCATCCAAGTTCCTGTGAAGTCCATACATTTGTCCTTCTTTGTGGCTGAATAATATTCCATTGTGTATATGCATCACTTTTTTTAATCCAATCTAGCTTCGATGGACAACATGGTTGGTTTCATGGTTTTGCTGTTGTAAATAGAGCTGCAACAAACATGCATGTGCAGGTATCTTTTTTTTTTTTTTTTTTTTGAGTTGGAGTCTCACTCTATCGCCCAGACTGGAGTGCAGTGGCCACTCCCAGCCACCGCAGCCTCAACCTGCTGGCCTCCAGCGATCCTTCCACCTCAGCCTTCCACGTAGCCGGAATTACAGGCATGCGCTACCACGCCCAGCTGATTTTTTGATTTATTGTAGAGATGAGGTCTCGCTGCCCAGGCAGGTCTCGAACCCGCGGGCTCAGGCAAACCACTCACCTCAGCCTCCCAAAGGCGCGGGATTACAGGCTGAGCCACCGAGCCCGGCTCAGGTATCTTTTTTATAGAATAATTTGAGCTCCTCTTGGTATATTCCCAATAGCGGAATTGCTGGATTATATGAAAGGTCAATTTCTAGTTCTTTCAGAAATTGCCATACTGTCTTCCAAAGAGGTTGTACTAGTTGTTATTTCAATTAGTATTTTGTGAACTCCCAGAACTTCATCCACACCAGTACAGGTTAGTATAAAAATAAACTCTAGAAACAAAGTGAATTATCACAGAAACAAGAACAGAGTACCATATGTTCTCACTCATAAACGGACCTTGAACAATTATAAGTTATCCTTTCTGGTTCACAGTTGGGAGGTAAACTATGTACTTGATTGTTTTAATATATTCTTTATATGGATTTGGAACTTCAAAGAAAATAGAAACTTATTCCTCAGAGCCATCAGCCCTTATTTTTAATATAGTTCAGAACACTGTGAGCGCTCATTGCATGTTAATTCAATTCATATATTCATTAAATGATGGCCACAGCTGCTGAGAGTAGAGAAAGTGGGACACCATCCATTAACTTCAGACTAAAGGACAACATTTGGCAGCATTGTGAACAAAGAGGGACATGTTTGTGAAAAAATGATACCAACCCCCAGGTGTAATGTTTAGCATCCTTTTATGTGACTTGAAGAGTGGACTAATACACTTACTTTTTATTATTACAGACTTGGCAATACCAAGGATCTGCCCAGTGGTGGTGAAATAATACCTAATATTACCTAATAATATGTACGAGCCTGTGCCTTGTGGATAGGGGTGATTATGCCACTACATGAAGTGCTGATTTTCTAACTAGCTTTAGGAGGTTTATTTGCCTTGGAAATCAGTGGAGGTGGGACACAGCAAATCAAACAATGTAAAATAAAATTCCCTATGATGCGTAAAGAGAGAGCTCCCCATTCTGATGATGGAGATATATGACATCTGATGTCTTGTAGAAAGCCCCTCGTGGATGCCATAAGCAGTAGGAGAGGGTTATGACTAGGGGAACCACAGTCCCTGTAAGCTAGTGTCCCAAGCTGGTTGGTAGTAATCTGCTATGTGACATCACAGAGAGTTTCCAGAAGCATCAGTATAAATATATGACTGCCCATTAGAGTCAATCTTTCCCATCAAGATTTTGAAAGGAATAAATCTAATATAACTCCTGCTTTTGTTCTGAGCATGCTTGCTCATTCCTTTGTCCTTCACCTTAGCCTATTTATTCTTGGCATAGTTTCCATTACCTTGAAAATTATTTTGCAAGATGAGTTAGTCACTTTCTAATTGTGTGGGTCTTTGATAAGGATTGTATGTTTCCCTTCTGTGGAACTGGTTCATAGGACTTCAGGCTAAACCTGCTTGGGAAGCTAAACTTGTGATGAAAATAATAATAGCCTGGTTCTTCTGTTTTTGCTTATAATTATTTGTTTTAATAATTATTGTTGATGTACTTATCATCTTCTCAAAGTATCAGTTCCTTGAAAACCTGTCTCTAATCTTTATCTTGTCTTAGGAGCTGATTCTTCCCAGGATGATTGAAAATGGAAACAACCGACTCCTCACGGAAAGCCCCAACCCTCACTTTTTAATCTCCTCACTTTTTATCTCCATCATAATAATGATATCAGAATACACAAGTATGCTCACATAAATCTGAGTTATTCATTCTAAACACCATGTATAGGACATCAACAGTTAAGGTTGAGCTTTATCCAGCCGGGTCCAGAGGTGACCACAGTTACTCCTCCTGAAAGAGTTTAGGAGATACACTTACACCTAGCTTCATATTTTGAGATTCTAGTCCCTTATCTCTTCAGCATTCTCTGCTTCCATTATAGGTGACTTTTGAACAGTTTAGCAACATATAGCAGAGCATCTCAAAGTCCAAATTTCTAGTAATAGTATCTGCATTTGCACAAATCAGTGGTCAATTCTGGTGGTTTTTCCAGGTCAAACCATCTAGATGGATCCAAATTTTCAACTCTTGCCAGTTGAAAGCATCCTTGTTTTTCATTCCTAGTATCTTCATTAAGATTTCAAGGATTCTGTCGACAAGCTTCAGATGGAGCAGAAACCTAGGGTAATCTGTATGTTTCCTGCATTCCCTTCTATTAAATATTATGATACATAAAGAATTCAGGTGGATCGTGCAAATTATGGTGGACTACCATAAACTTTTTTTTTTGAGTTGGAGTCTTACTCTGTCATCCAGGATGGAGTACAGTGGCATGCTCATGGTTACCACAGCCTCTACCTGCTGGGCTCAGGTGATCCTTTCGCCTCAGCCTTCCAAGTAGCTGCAACTACAGGCATGCATCACCATATATGGCTAATTTTTTTCTTTTAATTGTAGAAATGGGGTCTCATCAAGTTGCCAGGTCTCAAACCCATGGGCTCAGGCAATCCTCTCACCTCAGCCTTCCAAAGTGCTGGGATTATAGGCATGAGCCACCCGGCCTTATAAACTTAATCAAGTAATAGCTTTATCAGCAGCTGTACTGGATGTGTTGTCTTCAGTCAAACATACCAACAAAGCCTCTTGCACTTGGATACTTTGGCACATATACCCTTCAGGCTGCTTCAGAAAGTAGGATCAAAATCAGTTTCCGTTCACCTGGGATGAACAGCTGTACCCAATCAGAGCCTCATCCCCGGGCTATGTTCACTGATTTCTGGCAGAATACAATCCAAAGAATTTTAGTTATCTTGACATTTCACAGAGTATCATACTAATCCACTGCTGCCTAGTCCTTTTGGCTTCTCATGCCAGTATTAGTCTAGCCTGTAGACAAAGGAACTACTGACATTTCTTGCTGACACTGGCATCTTGAGGGTTTCAGAGTGACTGCTACAACAGAGGGCTGGAAGAATGGCATCTGACACACAAGCGGTTCCCTGATGAAGCTCTCAGTGCTTCCTTACACTGAGATACCATGGAAGAATGCCCTTCCCAATCTTCTGGGACCTCAGTGTTTCCTTATAATCCTGTGGCTTTCTACTGCAAGACTTGCTGCTTTCTGTCTGAGAATTTTCTCTGACTAAAAACATTCTTGGTCCATCCATGAGGCAGGCCAAAATGACAAAGAGTCAATGCTTTTGGAAGCAGCTCTCAATCTGTGATGGATGGGAGTTAGTGGGTGGATACCCCAGCTTCTTCTCCCTTGTACTGGAACCAAATATTGTTATAGACAGGCAACTTTACAGATGTTAGAGAGGAAATAATCACAGTGGCTACATATAAAAGGCTTCATGGAAGAAGTAGAACTTTTCCTCTTAAAAGAAAGACCAGATTTTGAGAAGTGGCTAAGAGAAGGGAGGACATTAGATATGAGGAATGAAATAGGTGGTATTTTGGCATTATTTTATTCCAAGCAGGATAAACTAATACTTAGTATCCTCCCTTATGTGTACCAAGTACTGTGCTACGTTAGTTACCTACTTGATTCAAGGAAAATAAGTAGATCAACTTGACTGAGAAGCATTTGAGTAGAACATTCAAAACATCTTAGAAATACAGCCTGGAAATTTGAATTCCATCAACAAGAGTATGAAGTATATTGGGGGGATCTGAGTATGGGTGTTAAATATACAACATCTTAGAGGCTAATTTGCTAGCATGAGTAGCAAAGACCGGAGTAAAAAGCTATTAGAGGGTAAAAAACCAGTTGGGAGACCCTTACAATGAGCCAGATAAGCTATGACATGATCTGAGTCTCACTAGGACAAAGGCCATGTGGGATGGATAAGAATGTTGAGATAGGTAACTGTCAAATATGCAAAAGAAAGAGGAAGAAATCAAGGATATCCCCAAGGTTTCCTATTTGGTGGTGGGGGGATGTGGAGACATCAAATGATGAAGAATGAATGAGCAGTCTGGAAGGTGGAGGAAATGAATAAATTGTTCTTTCCTTTTTCTGCAAACCCTTGCATCCAGGGGAGCTTCTGAAACCTAATGTGTAGTTCTGTTTTTGTGGACAGGATTCACTAAGGGAGAAAATGTTGAATCAGATTCTAAGCCTCCCTGAGCTCCTCCTTTTTGTTTTCTTCATGTATCATAATATTTAATAGAAGGGAAACTGTATTATTGAATTCTCATTCCAATTTGCTGTCCTTGCGGAGAATCTTATTTTCACAACACCAGGGAGTGTAGACAGTCTAAATTTGGAATTTCCCAACTCTCATCAGGATAAGTAATATCTTTAATGTTTCTTAAATATAGTGTTTGGACATTTAATTATATTACACAAATCTAGTAAACAGCCATTTCAAGATAGGGCTGATTAAAATGAATCTGCAAGGTGTGGTATTTATTAGAATATTTTCAAAAGTGATATAGAGTCCTAGCTCTTGATGTTGAAAGATGAGTGCCGCCTAGAAGATGATATAACAGGGATGACGGCTGGTGTTTAAGCTTCAATGAAATAGTTGTTTTGATAATTTCCTATAGAACTGATTAGCTCCCTGAGGGGCTGGCTGAGCCATAAACACCTGCACTCTCCCTTTCCCCTTCCATCACACACACAGCCCTGTGCATGCTTCTCATGTGTTGTAGACCAGTGGTCTCCGATCTTTTTGACATCAGGGACCAGTTTCATGGAAGGCAATTTTTCCACAAACCAGGAGTCAGGCGGGGAGGGGGATGATTCAAGTACATTACATTTATCGTACACTTTATTTCTGTTATTATGATGTTGTAATATATAATGAAATAATTATACAACTCATCATAATGCAGAATCAGTGGAAGCCCTAAGTTTGGTTTCCTTCAACTAGATGGTCCTGTCTCGGGGTAATGGGAGACAGTGACACCAAAATGTGTTGCTTATGTCCAGTCTACTTCGTAATCTTATTTTGGTTGTTGTCACTGTAGAAAACCCTGCTTCACAAAGATAGGATGTTGGAAATGGAAGCAGACTTTTCAGTACTTTTTATGGCAATCTCAAAATATTCTGCCTTGATTTTAATCCAGAAAGTACAGAGATTTGAAGTTGTTTCAAACATACTTTTAAGGCCACCATCATTTGCGATCTCAAGCAGTTGGTCCTTTTCTAGCATGGACAGAGTAGATTCACCTGGCTTATTCACAAATCAGTCACGGATCCATTCCTTCCCAGTTTGGGGGCCTTTTTTTGGTTGGAAAATAATTCTTCAACTTTTTGAAAGCTGATATAGACGGTCATACACTAGCTGGGAGAAAGCCTGCCTCAATCTCTTTCAAAATCTCTGCTAACGTTTGAAACATGTCAAAAATCCCAATGTTCACTTGTTGCCCCCATAATTCCAGTTTGACTTTGAATGTAGCCACTTTATCTGCCATCTTGAGCACAGTTGTCATTCTCCCATGAAGTGACAGATTGAGTATGTTGAGCAAGTTGAATATGTCACACAAATAAGCAAGTTTTGTGACCCCTTCTGTGTCACTGAAATGTGCTGCCAGTGGTGATTGTTTTTCTAAAAGAAATCTCTGGAGTGGCTCTCATAAATCAAAAACTCTGGCCAGTGATTTACCAGGTAGATTCTACCTTTAGAAAGCATCTCTCTTCTATGTATAAGAAAGGATGCGTATACTCTGAATCCATCTCCTCACAGACCTGCATGAACAGACATGAGTTAAGAGCTAATATACAATAACTTTAATGTGGTTGATAATCACATCCTGCAAAATGTTGTTAAATTCAGATGACATTTTTTTGGCTAGCAAGCATTTATCTATGGATGACACAGTGTGTAGATTCCCATTCAGGCATGACCTCTTTGACCTGAGTAGTGAAACCAGAAAGCCGTTCAGTCATGGCAGCTGCTTCATCCATGCATATACCGACACAAAATGACCAATTCAGTTTTTCCAATATGTAATCACTCAAAGACTTGAATGGTCCTGCAGCTATAGTATTGGATGGCAGCAATAGTGTACATAACATATCCTCATGCACATCCTCCTGAAAAATACATCGCTTACAAACAAACCTTGTTGCCTTGTTGTCAACATCTGTAGACTCATCAGCCTGGATTGCGTACCATGAATCATTAATCCTTTCTAAGAATTGTGCTTTAATATCCTCTGCTATTTTATCAATTTGTCTAGTTATGGTGCTAGCCAAAAGAGGAACACACACCACCTTTTGAACTGCATCCTTTCCTAAAAGTTCATGACAAACGTCCTTAGCAGCAGGCAGGGTCAACTTTTCACCAATAATAAAGGACTTTTTAGCTTTAGCATTGCAGTTAGCCTTTAAGAATGATGCTCTCAGTGCAAACACATTTGATGAAGCGATGACCTTTAATAATTGCTTCTGTTCTTTGTGTTCATGTTTTTTTTGTTGTTGCTTTTTTAAAAAAAACAAACTCCAAAGTTTTGTGTCTTAATGATGGGTGTTTGATCTCCATGCAGTGAAGCAGTTTTGGTTTCATGGCTTTGTTGAATAACCAATTGCCACATATTATACAAAGTGGGCTTGGAGAATGTGAATTACCTCTTGCAATTAACTTTTTTTTTTAATTAAAAGTCAAACCACTTGCAAATTTTTTTTTCATATTCAATATTTTTTATTATGGTTTTGTGGGGTACAATTAAGGGTTAGGTGTAGAATTATGTTTCATTCAGGCACCCTGTTGATAAGAGGTGTTTCCCCATCTCCAGACAGATATTTGCTACTGTTAATCCCATCTCCCCCCCATAGTTTCCCAGTACCATCAGTCATTTTCTTATAGTATTACATTGGATGTTCAAGGTCCATTATATGAGTGAGAACATGTGATACTCGGATCTTTGATTCTGTGAGAAGTCACTCAGTTTTATAGACTCTAGTTCCATCCAGGTTGCTGCAAAATTCATGATTTTGTTCTTTTTTTTTGTTTTTGTTTTTTTGAGTTGGAGTCTCACTCTGTCTCCCAGACTGGAGTGCAGTGGCCGCTCCCGGCCACCACAGCCTCGACCTGCTGGGCTCCGGCGATCCTTCCGCCTCAGCCTTCAGAGTAGCCAGAATTACAGGCATGTGCTACCATGCCCAGCTGATTTTTTGATTTATTGTAGAGATGAGGTCTCACTGCCCAGGTGGGTCTCAAACCTGCGGGCTCAGGCAATCCACTCTCTTCAGCCTCCCAAAGGCACGGGATTACAGGCTGAGCCACCAAGCCCGCCATTGTTCTTTTTTATGGCTGCGTAGTATTCCATCGTGTATATGTACCACATTTTAAATCCAGTCCTCTTTTGATGGGCAGCATAGTTGTTTCCAGGTTCTTGCTATTGTGAACAATTCTGCGATAAACATATGTGTGCAGGTATCTTTTTTATAGAGTGATTTGAGTTCTTCAAAGTATATTCCCAGTAGGGGGATTACGGGGTCATATGGGAGGTTGATATTTAGAGCTTTTAGGAATCGCCACACTGCTTTCCACAGAGGTTGCACTAGTTTACACTCCCACCAACAGTGTAGAAGTGTTCCCTTTTCGCCACACCCTCTCCAGCAGCTGTTATTTTTTGAGTTGTTGATAATGGCCATTCTGACTGGAGTTAGGTGGTATCTCAGTGTGGTTTTGATTTGCATCTCGCTGATGATTTGTGAGGTAGAACATTTCTTCATGTGTTTGTTGGCTGCTCGTATATCCTCTTTTGTGAAGTGTCTGTTCATATCTTTTGCCCATTTTATAATGGGGTTGTTTTTTGTTTTTGTTTTTTTTTTTCTTTTCAGCATGTTTTAGTTCCTTGTAGATCCAGGATGTTAAGCCTTTGTCAGACCTGGTGTTGGCAAATACTTTTTCCCAGTCTGTAGGCTGTCTCCTGCTCTCTTGATGATTTCTTTGGCCTAGCAGAAGCTTGTCAGTTTAATAAGGTCCCACTTGTCTATCTTCTTTCTTATGACCTGTGGGTTTCAGGTTTTGTTCAGGAATTGGATGCCAGTTCCGATTTCCATGAGGGTATTTCCTTCATTTTCTAAGGTTCTTATAGTTTGAGGTTTTACATTTAGGTCTCTGATCCATTTGGAGTTAACCTTTGTTCATGGGGATAGATAGGGGTCCTGTGTAAATCTTCTGCATGTGGTCAGCCAGTTTTTCCAGCACCATTTACTGAATAGGTTCTCCTCTCCCCAGTGGTAGGTGGTGGAGGCCTTGTCGAAGATGAGTTGGTTGAGAAATTGAGATTTTGCTTCTGGAATCTCAATTCTATTCCATTGATCTATATACCTGTTCCTATACCAATACCAAGCTGTTTTGATGATTGTAGCTTTATAGTAAAGTTTGAAGTCTGGTAATGTGATACCACCTGCTTTGTTTTTTTTTGCTGAGGATTGTTCTGGCTATTCTTGGACGTTTGTGTTTCCATATGAATTCCTGTGTTGTCTTTTCTAGGTCTGAGAAAAATGTTGCTGGTAATTTGATGGGTATTGCATTGAATTTGTAGATTGCCTTAGGTAAGATGGACATCTTCACAATGTTGATTCTTCCGATCCATGAGCATGGAATATTTTTCCACTTGTTTGTGTCATCTTTGATTTCTTTGAGTAGAGTTTTGTAGTTTTCATTGTAAAGGTCTTTCACGTCTCTGGTTAGGAAGATGCCAAGGTATTTCATTTTTTTTTTTGTGGCTGTTGTGAATGGAATTGTGTTTTTTATTTGGGTTTCTGTTTGTTTATTATTGGTGTAGAGAAATGTGATTGTCTTTTGTACATTTATTTTGTATCCTGAGACTTTGCCAAAGGCCTTTATCAGTATAAGGAGGTTTTTGACAGAATCTCGTGGGTTTTCAAGGTACACAATCATATCATCTACAAAGAGAGATAACTTGACTTCGTCTTTTCCTATTTGGATACCCCTGATTGCCTCCTCTTCTCTGATTGCTCGAGCCAGGACTTCCAATACTATGTTGAACGGGAGGGGTGAGAGTGGGCATCCTTGTCTTGTTCCAGTTTTCAGGGGAAATGGTTCCAATTTTTGTCCATTTAGGAATATGCTGGCTGTGGATTTCTCGTAGATGGCTTTTACTATTTTGAGGTATATTCCCTGTATGCCTAGATGTTCGAGGGTTTTTATCAAGAAGGGGTGCTGGATTTTATCAAAAGCTTTTTCTGCATCTAATGATATAATCATGTGGTTTTTGTTTTGACATCTGTTGATGTATTTAATTACATTTATGGTTTTATGAATGTTGAACCAGGCTTGCATCCCAGGAATGAAGCCTACTTGGTCATGATGAATGATTTTTGAGATGTATTGCTGAATTCGGTTTGCTAGGATCTTTTTGAGAATTTTAGCATCTATGTTCATCAAAGATATTGGCCTGTAGTTCTCTTTCTTTGTTGGATCTTTACCTGGCTTGGGTATCAATGTGATGTTGGCTTTGTAAAATGAGTTGGGGAGAGTTCCATCTTTTTCAATCACCTGGAATACCTTCAGTAGGATTGGTATCAGCTCCTCCTTAAATGTCTTGCAGAATTCGGCTGGAAAGCCATCTGGACCAGGGTTTTCTTTTGTAGGAAGTTTCCCTATTACGTAGTTGAATTCCTTGATTGTTATTGGTCTATTTAGGGTCTCAATTTCTTCTTGTTCCAACCTAGGTAGGTTGTGTGATGTCAGAAAGTCCTCCATTTCCTTAAGGTTTTCAAGTTTGTTTCCATACAAGTGTATGTAGTAGTCTCTAACGATCTTTTATATTTCTTCAGGGTCAGATGTGACTTCATCTTTTGTGTTTCTGATTGTGCTTATTTGTTTTTTTTCTCGTTTTTTCTTGGTCAGTCTAGCTAGGGGACCATCGATCTTGTTTATTCTTTCGAAGAACCAGATTTTTGTTTCATTGATTTTTTGTATTATGTTTTTGTCTTCTATGTCCTGGATTTGGGCTTTTATTTTGGTGATCTGGGCTGAAATTAGGGATTTTGTGGTTTTGCTTTTCCAGTTTCTTTAGATGGATTGTTAGGTTGTGAATTTGTGTTCCTTCCATTTTCTTCATGTGTGTTTGTAGGGATATAAATTCTCCTCTTACTACAGCTTTCAAGGCATACCAGAGATTTTGGTAAGATGTTTCTTCATTTTCATTTGTTTCCAGGTATCTTTTGATCTCTGTTTTGATTTCATCATTGACCCAGGAGTTGTTTAGCATCATGCTGTTTAGTGTCCATGTCTTTGTGGGTTTTGGGGGGACTTTGTTGGTGTCAATGTTTATTTTTATTCCACTGTGGTCCGAGAAGGTGCATGGTAGAATTTTGGTCTTTTTACATTTGCTTATGCTTGATTTATGGCCAATTACGTGGTCGATGTTAGAATATGTTCCATGCGGTGATGAGTAGAATGTATATTCTGTGGTCTTTGGATGGAGTGTTCTGTAGGTATCAATTAAGTCCATTTGGTCCAAAGTCACACTGAGGTTTCAGATCTCCTTGACGATTTTTTGTCCTGATGATCTGTCTGGGGTTGTGAGTGGGGTATTAAAGTCCCTAGTTATGATGGTGTTAAAGTCAATATCTTTCTTTAGTTTTCCTAGAAGTTGCTTTATGAAAGTTGGTGCACCTATGTTGGGTGCATATATGTTTAGGATAGATATTTCTTGTTGATGGATTTAGCCTTTTATCATTATGTAGTGGCCTTCTGTATCTTTTTTGATTTTTAATAGCTTGAAGGGTATTTTGTCTGAAATTAAGATCGCTACTCCTCCTTTCTTTTGCATTCCATTCACCTGAAAGTTTGTTTCCCATCCTCTTACTCTGAGTCTGTGGGTGTCCTTTCTAGTGAGGTGAGTCTCTTGAAGGCAATAGATTGTTGTCTGATGATATTTTATCCATTTTGCCATTCTATGTCTTTTCAGTGGTGCATTTAGTCCATTCACATTTAGGCTAATAATTGAAATGCAAGAGTTGATCCCAGTCATAAGGTTCTTACAGAGTTGTTCCTGTTTGTTTGTTGTCTTTCTTTGGGTTTTGGAGTTGACTCATGTGTGTTTTTAATCTTTCGCCTGTACTCTTGTGAAGACTGTTGTTGTCTTTTTTCTTTTTCTTCTGTGGTCAGTACTTTCTAAAGTGTTTCTTGTAGAGGTGGTCTGGTGGCAACGTAGGTTCTTAGGGATTGGATATCTGGAAAATATTTCAATTCTCCCTCACTAATGAAGCTTAGTTTGGCTGGGTAGGTTATTCTTGGTTGAAATTGTTTATCTTTTACAACTTTGAAGATAGGGCTCCAGGCTCTCCTAGCCTGAAGAGTTTCTGTGGATAAATCTGCTGCTATTCTAATTGGTCTTCCCTGGTAGGTAGTCCGACCTTTTTTCTTGCTGCCTTTAGGAATTTTTCTTTTATAGCTACTTTGTTTAGGCAAATTATTATGTGTCTGGGAGTTGGTCTTCTCATTTGTTGTCTTTCAGGGGTTCTCTGAATCTCTTCTGTTTGAATTTTTTCATCCTTGATGAGATGAGGGAAGTTTTCTTGAATGATTTCATGAAACGTTTGTTCCAGCGTGGCTTCTGTTTCTCTCTCTGCCTCAGGAAGCCCAATTACTCTTAGGTTTGGTCTCTTGAAGTGATCATTCATCTCTTGCAGGTTTTGTTCTGTCTTTTTGAGCTTCTTTTCTATGCTTTTGACAGTTTGGGTTAGTTCTATGTTTTGGTCTTCGAGCTCTGAGATTCTTTCTTCTGCTTGGCTGATTCTGCTTTCCCTGCTTATTCGTCTGTTATTCATTTCCATCACAGTATTCTTTACTGCTGTTATTTCTGACATCAGCTCCTTCCTATTTTCCTCTTGTCTCTCCTCAATTTTTTAAAATTCTCTCCATTAATGTCTTGATGTCTGGGTTTGTTGCATGTGAGCAGTCATTCTGGGGGCTCTTCATTGTTTGTGTTCCAGAATCTGTTTTCTCAGTGTCTGATCTCCCAGGGGTTTGTGTGAGACCTATATTCTTCTTTTGGTTTTTCTTCATTTGTGCAGTTTTCCCCTCTCTACTTTTTCCTTCCCTCCACACCACCGTCTTCTTTAATTCTGTTATTCAGGAGTAAAGGGATTGGTTTTACTTCTGTTTGTTCAATCTCCTATTCTTTATGTATGCCCTCTTACTTTGTTCAATTCTGGAGTTGCACTGTAGGTTGGGGGTGGTCCTTTTTGCAGTTTTGAGATTTACTTAAGGGGAGAGCTGCGATTCAAAATCTATCTGCAGGTCCTGGTATTCACTGACAGGTGTGTGGATAATCTGGAACCCACTTCCCACTGCCTTGGAATCTGTCTGTGCAGTGGGGCTGTAAGTTTACTCCCTGAAATAAAATGTGGTTAGCAGAGGGAAGAGAATGGAGCAGACAGTGGGTTGAAGAGGGTGGTGGAGAGATAGAGGAGTAAGGGGGGAAACAAACGAGTGTGCCAACAAATGGAGAGAGAGACCTATACTGAAACAGATGAAAACAATAGTCCACAGCTACAGATGAACCAACTCCCATACAAAAAAAACAAAACATAGTGATGGTAACATACAAGCTAACCAACCACCTTATTGGTGTGCTGTTCCTCTATACAAAGATATGGTTTACAGAAAGAAGAAAAGAGAAGAAAAGGAAGAGGGAAAAAAAAGGAACAATATAGTAGGAATAGCATTAAGTCATTAAGCTAACAGAATCAAAGAAGCACACTCTGAGACTTTTCGTTTAAGTCCAATGTTCTCAGTTCTGATTTCTAGCTTTCTTTTCAAGCTGGTAAATTAGTTTGCAGTTAGGGTCAGTTGCCCCTGGTCTGCTGTGAAGGACAGTTCAGATCACCCTCTGTTCACCACTCTAGCCTATGTCTTTTTCAAGCTTGTTTCTCCCGTTTCGGTGTTGTTACCTTGAATCGCCAGCAGGTGGTGCTATCTCAGCTGCTCGCCCCAGAGTGGGTGGGGCCGGACAGGAACCGGACAGAGGCTGGAGATGGATGCCTGCCTCAGAGCACAGGGCAGGAGACTCACGGTGGGCAGGACGTCTCCGTCACAGGAGAGGTGACAGCAATCCCAGCAGATCTTCCCTGAAGGGGCTTCAAGGACTGAAGTTGTGGATCACCTCCGGCCCGGGTGGTGCGATGTATTACTGGTGGCGGCGGCAGTGACGGTGGTGGCGGCGTCTGTGCCGCAGTGGCTGTCCAGTCCACTGTGATGCCCCAGCGGTGGCAACGGCCGAACTCGTATGAAGAGCAGGCTGCGATGTTGGGGTCCACAGCCCCCGGGGCGAGAGCCACAGACCCACTGCAGTTCTCCTTTGCAGAGGGTTTCACAGACTGGGTTGCCCCGTCGCCATCTTGCGGAAGTCCCTCGCAATTAACTCCTAATTTAAGTAAAACTCTTGACATTTTCTTTTAAATGCAGCTTTCTTTTTGTTGTCAGTCTTAGAGTCTTCTGCTGTCTCATCATTGGGTATTTCCCCTTTTTCAAAGAAGCTCTCCAATGACACTTGTTTTTTATTCATTTTGGCTAGGGTTAGTTTGTGGGCTTACCAAACTGTGACTGAAAAAAGCATGCAGTGTGGGAAAGAGGCATAGACAAAAGTGGTAAATAAAATAATGGGCAGGCCACACACAGACTAAATAAGTGTCGGATTCTAACTTAAAGCCTGTCTCCAGATGCAGCTGTTCAACTGAGGTACAACAACTCACTTGCCACTCACTGATAGGGTTTTGATAGGAGTCTGCAAGCAATTCATTTAGTATGGTTTCTGTGCAATCAAACCTCACTGCTAAAGTTAATCTGTATTTGCAGCTGCTCCCCAGCACTGGCATCATTGCCTCAGCTCCACCTCAGATCATCAGGCATAGGATTCTCATAAGGAGCATGCAACCTAGATCCCTCACATGCAACAGGGTTCATGCTCCTGTGAGAATCTAATACCACTACTGATCTGAGCAAGGCAGAGCTCAGGCCATAATGCGAGTGATGGAGAGAAGCTGTAAATACGAGTGAAACTTTATTTGCTTGCCTGCCACTTCCCTCCTTCTGTGTAGCTCAGTTCCTAACAGGCCAGGGACTGGTACTGTGTCCATGGCCCAGGGGTTGTGGACCCCTCTTCTAGACTTTTTTTGCTCTTTTTCACATTGTTACCTGTCTTATCAAATGAAAGAGGATCCCAGCACTATGAAGATAGCTATTGGTAAGGGACTGGGGCAATGGGGAAGAAAGCTGATGACTAGAAATACTAAAAATTAAGATGCATCTTTCTGTTGGTCCTTTGGGTAAAGTAATGGAAATCACTCTTCTGCAATGGGATCACTATAGGTCAAAGGAGTCCCTTGCTACTGTGGAATTCAATACATGTTACTATGTTAAGTTTCTTTGTAAAAATAAGGTGCCAGTTGCAGTATATTCTAAAATTCTTCTCTCATTCTTTCTCTATTTGTATGTTCTCTCTATCTATATTCTCTTTTCTGTTTTTAAGGGATTCTGAAGTGAAGACACTTACATGCTTGATATCAGATTGTATGGTCTATGAAATTTGTCTTGATTCCATGTATTCTTTCATTTATTTTTTTGATTCAGAGTCTCACTCTGTCACCCAGACTGGAGTGCAGTGGCATGCTCATGGCTCACTGCAGCTTTGACCTTCTGGCTCAGGTGGTCCTTCTGCCTGTTTCCTGAGTAGCTGGGACTACAGGCATGCACCACCATTCCTGGATTATTTATTTATTTTGTAGAGACAAGGTCTCACTGTGTTACTGAGGCTGGTCTTGAACTCCTGTGCTTAAGCAATCCTCTTGCCTCAGCCTCTCAAAATGCTGAGATTTCAGGTGTGAGCCACCATACCTGGTCCGGTATTTATCTTTAATGGGATTCCACTGTCAGGCTGTTGTTTCAGGGACTCATTGGCAGAGATATCAGTTGGCCTGAATAAAAACTTTTGAAGTCAGATTATATCTCAAGATCATCACCAACATTCAGTTTCCAGTCTTTGGCTGCCCTGGGTATTACATGCAAACACTCCTATCACTTTGACCATATATAGATGCCTTGGTGTTCTGCTTCAGGGAAAATGACCACAGTTGGCCTAGAACTCCTTTGAGTATTAAAAAATATGAATCCCCTGCATAGCAACGTAACATGAGAAATAATAGCAGACAAACCAGTCAGGCATGGTGGCTGAAGCCTGTAATCCCAGCATTTTGGGGGGCTGAGATGAGAGGACTTCCTGAGACCACGGGTTTGAAAACAGTCTGGGCAACTTGGTGAGACCTCATCTCTACAATAAATCAAAAAATTAGCTGGGCGTGGTAGTGCACACCTGTAGTTCCGGCTACTTGGAAGACTGAGGCGGAAGAATCGCCTGAGCCCAGCAGATTGATGCTAGGGTGGCTGTGAGTATGCCACTGCATTCCAGCCTGGGTGATGGAGTGAGACTCCAACTCAAAAAAAAAAAAAAAAATAGCAGACAAACCTGTAATCTGTGAATTTTTTATGGGTGCCTTTCTCCCTTCTATTCCACATTCTAGTCTGTGAATAGCCTTTGTTTTTACCTTAGGATTAAAGGAAGCAACATTATTTTGAGTTGTATATCCCAAGTCCTCAACTCTAGGAAGCATTTTTATATTTCCTAGTAAACATGCGTACTCCTGTTACCTAGGGAGTATTTTCAATTGTGTGCTGGCTCCTTCATTATTGTGGAGTCAATACATTTTCATCTTTTTCTGCTTCTTGTCATCCTTTTTCTTCTTTTACCCCTAGGATTTATCCTTTCTAGTCACTCTTCTGTGTCTGCACATCCATGTGTCATCTCCTTTTCCCACTGGTAAGAATCTTTAAATTGTCAACTGAGTTTGTGCTAAGCACAGAAAGGGACATAAGTTACTTTTTTGTCAGTTCAGGATTTTTTTTCCTTTTGGGAGCTACCTGCCTGCTAGGCTGTCCAATCATTTTCTCTTTTCTCCTCTGGTTCCCAGCTCTGACTGGTTAAAATACCCCATCCTTAGAATCCTGATTGGCTCGGGGCGGGTGGGGGGGGGTGTTGTGACTTAAGCCAAGTCGATCATAAAGCCTCTCTGGGATTTTTGTGGGAGACTTTGGGAAAGCAGCCCTTTCTTACACTTCCTTTAGAATTGCTATCTATACAGAGAGTAAAACTTAGGAATGGCAAGAACTATCTTTGCCACAACTTGAGGGAGTCTGCCTAGGAAAGAAGCCAACACAGAGAACAGCAAAGCTGGGAGAGAGCGGACTGTATGAGTGCTTGAGATGTTTGACCCCCAGGGTTCCAACATTTTTAGGTCCATGGGCCACTAAATTCCCCTTTCCACATGAGCCAGTTTGAGTTGGATTTTTGCTACAGTATCTGAAAGATTTCTGACTAAAACACAAACACAAAATGCCAGCTTTAAGTCAAGAATGTCACCTCAAATGAGAAAAGGTCTCACTGGTTGTGACTAAAAATATAATTTCACAGATAGTAAGCAACAAATGAATGAGAGAGGCAAGATTCTTGCTACCCAGAAGGTGGGGAAAAAGAAGCCAGTGTTCCCAGTTCTATCACATTTTACAGTGTGCTTTCTCACCAGCACTCAGAAATGGGTCTCTCAGTGAAGTCCCTAGAATTCTTTGTTCCTTATCATGCACTGTTTCTGATACTTTTTCTAAAGTCATAGGTCTCCTCAGGTCACTACGTTGCCACCTATCTGGCCTTGTGAGGTGAGAACACTTTATGGTTCCTTCTCAAACTTGAGAGAATATTCTTCTCCTAATTTGGATCTCACAAGTGAGAACAGAACCTAAACTGAACTACTGCATTTAGACTGGCCACACTCACAGCCCCCAGACCTAGACCCTCCCTGTTTGGCTCCCAGCCTGACCACAGGGACAGAGACCAGGTGACTCCAAGTTCTCCAAGCATGTCCAGCCCTCAGAGGTAAGGCCCAGCGAAGGGTTACGATTTCTGGTTTCTCCAGCCTAAGTCTCACCTTTCCAAACATTTCTTCTTTTTTCAGAAACAACAGTGGAAATTTTGCACGGTGGAAATGCCTTCTCCCTGTAGAGAAAGTCCACCCCTTCCACAAGAACAAGGTCTTGCTCACCAGCCCCAGCAGGATGACTCAGCACATACTGGTTAATAATGCATTCAGCCTTTAATAATATCTTGCGCAGGACAGCGCCAGACCCGTCCAGTCCTGCTGAACTGCTTTTGTTAGTGTCTCTTTTTCAGCAAGAGGTAAAGACCATTCCCTAATCTAGAGTGCTTAATGCTGCCTAGAATTCAGTTCAATGTCTTGCTCTCTCTCACTGAACTGCTAGGTAGCTTTATTCCATTTTAAAATTAACTCAATCACTCTGAGTCTTGTTTTATTCAAATGCAAAATGGAGACAAAGAAAGTACTTACCCCAAGACATGTCAAAAGATGAATTGAGACAATATATATCAGATCCTTAGCCCAACTCTCTGATAAATTCTTGATAATGGTAGCCTCTGCTATTTCCTTTCTAGAATCCTCATTGTCTCAGTGTGTTTTTACTTTCAAAAGAATGTATACAGGCCTTCTGAAAAATAAGAATTAATCATAGGCAAAGTGCAGTAACAATCTTCCTGATAAAACACTTGTTTCCTAACCCCCAAAAAGGGGAGAACAATGTTTGTGAAGACATCACTCTGCTTCATTTATACTCAGTGATTCAGATTACCTGGAGCACTTAGCATTCAGACCAAAACAGGTATTTTCAGGTCAATGAGAACTTCAAAGTTTACCCAGAGAAAATCTGGTAGTAACTTGATTTATTTATGTGAGAGGAAAGAATCCCTTCTAATAGTTCTCCCAAATTAAGAAAACTGCCTTCTGCAAAGATTAAAGCAATCTTCTACCTCATGAGAAACAGAAAACTTCGGGCAACTTTTCAGACATTTTCTCCAACATATACCTAACCTAGTTTCAAAAGTCTTTGCTAGGATTCTCTGTCCCACTATACTGAAATCATTATTGGTGTGAAAACAGTGATAAGCAGTTTGTTTTTGTTTGATGAGTAAGCTTGTTTATTATTCGCTGACAGTGTCTGGCATTGTGGGAGGTACTGGATTTATAGTTTATTTGGGAATAAAGCAGCCATCATTTCTGCACTCATGAAGCTTACAGTCTAGTGGGTAGGTAAGTAAGTAAATATGTATACATGAAGGTTGTGAAGCAAACAGGGTACAGTGATAGTGAAGGGAATGTGTAGGGGGCACATTTAAATATAGTAGTTAAGACAAGGTTCCCTAAGTAGGAGACATCTAAGTTGGTCCATGAAGGATTTGAAGGAAGAGAAAACAGCATATTCCTGGGTTTGGAAAAGACTCAGCATTTTTAAGGAAGTAAAGGGAAGCCAGGTATAGAGGGAGACAGGAGATAGGCAGGAGTGAAATCATATAGACATTTGTAGATGCTTGAATTTTATTCTAAACACAATTTGAAGCCAATGAAGAGTTTTACACAGTTCAGATACTTAAAATCAGAGTTATATTTTTGAAAAGCTACTTTGGATTCCACATGGACAGTAGATTGGAGGAGGAAAAATTGTAAAGAAAGAAGAACAGAGAAGAGGTTTTTGCAATAGTTTAAGTGAAAGATGGTGATGACTTGCCTGGGTTGGGAAATGTGGAAACAAAAAGATGGATATTGATTGAGAAATATCTTGGAGGTAAAATAGACAGCTCTTATTGGCTGATATGTTGTGGGAAGTGAGCAAAAGAGGGATCAAGAGTGACCCCTAAATATCTGCCTTATCCCACTGATTGGGTGATGTGTGCCCTCTACTGAGATAGAGAAGGTTGGGAAAGAAAAAATTTTTAAGAGGAGGGGGTGGGAATCAAACTGAGTTTAGTTTTAAACATGACAGCTTTAAGATACTTATAAGAAAGCACATAGAGACATCACATAAGCAGGTGAAGGTACCAGTAAGGAATTCAGAGCTTGGAGATAGGCATTTGTGAAATATCAGTATCCTGGTGGTAAAGTCATGTAACTAAATGAGATCATTTGGGGACAAGGTAGAGAAGAAGCCTAGGATTAAGCCTTGGGAACCCTAATAATTAATGGAGAGGTAAAGGAAGAGAAGTAAAAAAAAAAAGAGAGAGAGAGACCATAGAGGAATTGTTCATAAAGGCCAGGATAAGAATTTATGCAGAATAAGGAGTAATCAACTGTGAGAGATTTAGAGGAAAAAAGCTCAGAGAAGGGAGTCTCAGGTTTTGCTATGTAGGAAGAATAAGGGATATATTTTTCCCATCCAGCACTAGGGTCATGAGTAAGATTCCTATAACAAAAGATGCATGAATACGAGGAAAGCATATACATTTATTCAAGATAAATTTTATGTCACATGAGAGCCTTCAGGAATGAAGATCCAAATAAACAAGAAAACTGTATTTTTATGCTTGGGTTTGACAAAGAGTGAAGAGTCATGCAGAAGTAAGATTGGACAAAGTGGGTATGATCTAACAGTAATAAACTGGGGGAATTTAGCAAGGCCTGTTCAGGTTTTCTGTGTCTCTGTGTTTTTCCAAATAAGGATGTTAAAGATGGTCTTATGGTCTATTTCATGGAAGAAAGATAGGAGGTCAGAGAGTGACTTTCCTGCTTCTCTGGTTTTCTCAATGTCCTTTAATTTAAAGTACTCGGTATGCCCAGATGTCCTGTTTGGGGGTAGCATGTTCTGAGCCCAGTCTACATGCAGGTGGCAGGTGACCTTAACAAGAATTGTTTTGGTGAAGTAGAAGGGACAGATAGTAGATTGGGTCATAAGTGAATGGGAGAAGAGAAAGTGGAGACAGCACAGCTGGACTATATCTTGGGAATCTGGCAAAGAAAGTAGGGAAAGAGAGTAGTCATTGGAGAGGAAAGTGGACACTAGAGTGTTTGGGGTGTTTTAGATAGGAAGTACAGACCAAATTTGTTTACTGATAGTGATTAAATGTTGCATCAGAAGGGAAAAAGAAAATATGGTAAAAAAACAACAAAAAGTAAAATTAACTATACCTATCTTTACCTATCCCTCCTTCTCCCTCCCTTCCTCTATCCCTTCCTCTCCCCCTCCCCCTCCTTCAATCTCTTACTCAATAGAATAAGGTTGACCAAAGCATGGAGTTCTCAAGAAAGGATAGCGTCAAGAGTAGTGCTTTTCAAATATCTGCGTATATATGCACATAAAAACCGCTGGGGAGCTTGTTAAATTGCAGATTCTGATTCTGCAGGTGAAGTGGTGATACTGATGTTGCTGGTTGACAGACCACTTTGAGTAGCAAGGGAAGAGCACAAAGGATTATGCCTTTAATTCAAGAGGAGGGAAGCCAGAGAAAATGGGTAGCTGCAGAGGTTGGGAGTGGGGGAAGTAGTTACCCAATAGTTTCTAGTTACTTAGTATACTAGAGTGTGAGAGTGAGGGAGAAGGAGTGGGAAATTTGAGAAAAGAAATAAAGGTCTAAAAGCCATCCAAGGCCTAAAAGCCGCCTAAAAGCCCTAGCGAAACATAGATTTTAGGGAAGGATTGAGGACCCATATGAGGTTTGCAACTATGGCTTAATGTGAAACTAGTTGACAATATTTAGCAACTTGGGAGAAGCTGGAGAAGAGGTGGTTGGATTTCTGTATTGTTGGGGTTTTGTCAACTGAGTATGACAGAGGGAGCAAGGGGTTAAAAGAAAGTCTTTTTAAAAATTATTGTAATGATGACCATGAAATCTAAGCTGGACAAGAATGTAAGTGAACTCATTGTTCCTGCCAAATGTGTGTCAGTTGAGATAGGAACATTAATTTCTGTGTAGAGACATGTCAAGGTCATTCTGGTAAAAAAAATACTGGTCATTATATATGACATGCTATTATCTTTAAAAGAGCACTGATTCTATTCGAGAGATGTGAGGTATCAAATAGCTGTGGCTTTTCTGTGATTCCTGTGTATTAGTTAAGAATATGTTTAGCTATAAGAGCAGATTACTCACAAACATTAGCCTCAATATCATCTAACATAACAAGAAATCCAGAGTTGGAGCAATTGCTGTTGTTCTTTTAAATGATCAACAATGCCATCTTAGAATGTATCTCTCTGTGTACTTATTGTCCCATAGTCATTGCCTCCTGCTTACAAGATGGCTGCTGCTGCTCCAGACAGCCCTTCCATGTTCAAGTCAGAATGAAAGGAGGAGGGGATGATGCTAATTATGATTGTCCCTTTTTATCTGAAATGCAAAGGCTTTCCAAGAAACCTCTAGCAGACTTCTACTTACATTTTATTGGCCAGAATTTTATTATATGTTCATTCTGCAAGGGAGGTGGGTAAAATGAATAATTCAGCATTTCTCTTCTCATGATAGAGGTTGGCAAGGGAGAAAGAAGTTGAGAATGGATGTGGGTCAACCCACCTACAATACTCATCTCATCCAGGATTGGCTGGAGAATTTAAGTACCTCTGCTTTATAGCACTCAGGTTATCCACAGTACCCTACTATATGAAATGTGCTGTGCTTAGTAAAGAACAGTCTTCTTTTCCACTTGGTTTTTCTACTCTCAGCTCACATGAAGGTCTGAGTTTGAGAAGGACCATGGACTATACTGAGACCTTTTATCCTCTGGGCTTGCAATGACTGTGACCTAGCTTACATTCCCAAGATAACTTAGTGGCTGTTTTAGGGGAAGGATAAAGTGAAGAACAACAATTATGCTCAATTCTAGGGGAGCAGTCATTTCTGGATCAACTATCAGTAGATAATTTGTTTAAGATTATACACATCAGAGACCTCATCTCTACAATAAATCAAAAATCAGCCGGGCGTGGTAGTGCATGCCTGTAATTCCGGCTACTTGGAAGGCTGAGGAGGAAGGATCGCCGGAGCACAGCAGGTCGAGGCTGTGGTGGCCGGGAGCGGCCACTGCACTACAGTCTGGGTGACAGAGTGAGACTCCGACTCAAAAAAAAAAAGATTATATACATCGAGAGAGGGGAACTACTTTCAGCTAAGTCTTGTGTTTTCATTACTAAGAGTAACTCATGGGGGTTCTCAGCAGAACACAGGAGAAATTCTATTACCTTTCAACCTGGCTATCTGAAATCTTTATTCTATAACTCAGAGGCAGAGAAATGCTTTCTCCAAGGCCGTGAATAATATGAGATTTTAAGGAATTCTGAAACAATCACGAGAAAACCCAAATATATAAACCCCAGTGATATCAGCAGAATCCTTGGGATGAAGTCTGTTGCATAAGCACACAGGGCTGCATGTGACCTGCCCCCAATACCCTCTCCAACTGTGTCTCCTGTCTCTGTTTCTTGAACTCTGCCTCTAGCCAGTGAACTAGTAACAGCTCCCTTAATGAGCTGTGTCATCTCACATCTCCCTTGCATGTACTATTATGCTTCCAGCACTACATCATGCAGGGTCCCGATGAGGAACAGATGGTGCACCCAGAAAGGTGATGGAAGACAGTAAGATGAACGGACTTTTCATAGACGTGTGGACAGGTTAATGGAGCCAGTAAGATAAGGTAACTACCTGGGAGCCAGCAACAGCAGGAAGCTTCCAACTTTGTCCCCTTCTGGTAAGTGTTCCCTTTTCTAGCCAGAGCTTAGGTGAGAGTCATGGTCTTGGATAGGGAAATACAGCTACTGTCAAGCTGGGCTGCCAGGAAACTGGGGGAGTAAACATATTTCCTTCCTTCTGTCCTCTGACCTCCTGCTGGCACCTCTCTTAGAAACACAAAACTGAAAGGTAGAGCACAAGGAGGAACACAGTCCACAGAAGTCAAACCTGCAGAATATAGAACAGGGAGAAGGAGCCTGGAGATTGTGCTGGGCATTCTCCATTTGTCCCCACAGATCCAAATGCCCTGACTCTGATTTGCTGTCCTAGGATTGTCATTGTCATCTATGAAGCCCTATGTATCTCACCTACTATGCTTCCTTCTGTAACTTCCTCCAGACCCTTCTTTGTATCTGCTTACACATGGCCAAACCTCTCCTGGGGTTTGATAACTTCACATCACATTCATACTTAATAGGCCAGTATCCCACTAAGTCTTTTGTTGAGATCAGAAACTTCACCATATTTATTTTTGTGTATGTACTTTTGTATTCTCAACCCCTGACCTACTACCTAACATATAATGGATGTTCAGTAATTGTCTTCTGAATTAAGAAAGATGGAAGCATACAAACTAAAGAAGCCCCCACAAAACTTATCTACCGAAACATCTCTGTTAGCACTCCTTTCCAAATAACAGAGGTTGTACATTCATTTGGACTAAGATTCAAATGTTGCATATGTAATTTGTAAGTCCCAGGCTTCACACAGTGAGAGGTGTCACTTTTGTAATAATAGCTGGAATCTCAATAATCCCAAACCCGGACCTGCTTAACTGGCAAGAAGTCTGATCTCCTCTCTCTACTGACAGTAAAGAATCTCCAAGTGTGTTTACAGGTATACCCTGAAACTTCCTAGCTCCCTGTTTTTTTTTTTTTTTTTTGATGAGTCAGAGTCTCACTCTGTTGCCCAGGCTAGAGTGCACCAGCATGCTCATTGCCACCCCTCTCCTAGCATCTACCCACTGGACTCAGGCGATCCTTCCACCTAAGCCTTCCAAGTAGCCAGAACTACAGACACGTGCTACCATGCCTGACTAATTTTTTGATATATTGTAGAGACGAGGTCTCACCAAGTTGCCCAGACTGGTCTCGAACCCTTGGGCTCAGGCAATCCTCTCACCTTGGCCTCCCAAAGTGCTGGGATTATAGGCTTGAGCCACCATGCCCAGCCACCCCCTCTTCTTAAGGGTGCAACATGGAGTTGCTTCCCCTCCCAGGGGAGAAATCCCAGGTTGGGAGGTCAACTCACAGTTGATGCTACTTTGCAGTACCTTTGTTTCATCCCCTACCACTTTCATATTCCTGCTGTCACTTGGCCACCCACCAGGAACTGTCCTTGTTGCTGACCATATTTCTTCCAGTTTCCCCTGGACTGACTGTGGTCTATACCACCACAAGAAGTTGATGAGATATGAACTTTCTAACTATACTGCTGACCAGGCCCAGCTTGCTGTAGGATCCACTGGCCTCCATGCTGCCAACACAGCTATTCACACAGCTTTTAACTTTCTCTGACTCACCCATCACCAGCGCTTCTCTTCCTCACAACGTACTAGGGAAGTAACCATATTTTTCAGAAGGGCTTCCTATATCAGATCTGTGGTTCCTCTAAAGACACAATTCTCCTCTCCCTACCCTCCTTTGCAGGGCTCCCAGGCATGCTGGAGACATGATGGGTTGTATCTGAGTGGGCATGTGAGGGCCTTAATCCCTATCCAGAACCAGAGTGTCAGGCACTCTTGTTCAGTGGGCCACACTTGGCAGGTTTCTTCACTGAAGATGATCAAGATGATTTTTCTCTAGGATTTCAGGTTACATTTCTTATATCTTTCTTCTTTCTGAGGATGCCTAGTCCATTACTTGGGTTTGTAATGTCAGAAGATTCAAGTTCTTTGACATGGGTCTCCAAGTTTCCATAATATCCAAGGGAAATTCGTGGGCTTCTGTTTTACATATCTTCAAGTACTCTAGGCTAATTAAGCATTTCACTGAATATCTACAACAGGAGGCTTTTAACTTAGAAAACTCAAAAGACATTTAGGAAATGGTGTTGTTCGACCCTACACTCTAACCAAATAATCTCACAACTGATGGTATCTGGCAAAGATAGCACTTTTTAATCCTATACATGTTACATTAGTGATCTTATTTGTCAGTGCAGTAGGCCATGGACAGGCCTGCTGCAGAACCAGTGATGCAGTAAGTGATAGAACTCAGAAGCGGGACTGGTGCTGCAAAAAATTCCTAATATGATAATAGAACAGCAATTGCACGGATAGCTGGTTCACTCCAAATCACTTCTGAAAAATAAGTCTGCAAGCCTGTGGGGCTAGATCCTCCAACACAGCAGAGTCCTCACTCCGGTGGACCACTGAATTTCATAGAAGGAACCAGAGAATGGTATCCACTTGCTTTGCTCTTTAAGCTTGTATATGTTATTTGCACTGCTTTTTTGCTGGTTTGGCAGGCAAGAGATGAGAAAAACAACTTAAATGAGGCAGATATATCATTCTTGCCCATCTTCAAAACTAGCTCATCCCTCCTGCTATGACCTGGCTTTGTCAGTGTCCGTTAGCTTCAGACAAGTCATCAAAGCTCTGTGGTGCATTCTGATGAATGAACAAAATAATAAGTATTCAGACATTTGGATGCTTCTGAGCAGGCCAGAGTTCAGGGTTCAGGATGAAACAGGGTAAAACCACGGTCTTGAAGTGGCCAAGTCCCTGACCTCATCATATGCCATTTTCATGGACTTGTGACATAGGGAGGCAGCATCTGCCCCCTCACATTTCAGCCTTTAGATGACTGATGGTTCAGTAAATGAAAGGTCATAAATACACTTTGCAAAATACATACACAAGTGTAAGGATTATCTGGGGATATAATAATATAAGAGAAAGAAGTTGGAGTGAGGGATTTGTGGCATTGATAACACCAATTAGAGGCACTGATGATCAGCTTTGACCACTTCACAGTCACAGCCAAGAGTGTGGGTCACATTCTAGCCAGGATCCTTATGCGCCTGTGATCCTTAAAAGTCTGTGAGCAAGTTGACGGATTCCTCTAATTCTTAGGTTGTTATTGATTAAAAATATCTACCTGGAAAGATTCATTTTAAATTAATGATAGTGATGATGTGAAGTACCTAAGAATAAATGTCTTTAGTGAGTGATTTGGGAGGGAAAGATACAGTCTGCGGCCTTTCTAATGTACACATCATCCATAGTCTTTTACCAAGTTCTGAAAGGAAGAAGGGGTTTGTAAGGTCTATGAGCAAAAACTCTTTTGTAGCATGGATGTTAGCATGTATAAAAAACATACTGATAAACTCCAAAAACAGTGCAAAAAAAGCAAATTTGCTAAATGCACATATTGAAGGCCCAGACTGTCTGAATTCAAATCTCAGTTTTGCCACTTGGTAGATATGTAATTTGGGGCAAATTATTTAACCTCTTTGTTCTCCAGTTTTCTCATCTGTAAATTGGAAATAATAATAATGTCTTTCATAGAGTGTCATTTAGGTGATTGATTTACCATATAAAAGGAGCTTAGAGCAATGCCTGGTACTTAATAAATGCTATATACATGTTTGATGCTACTTTTACTATTACTACTGTCACTACCACTACTATTATACTTATTGTACTTATTCATATCTTTCAACAACCAGATAGTACCTTGGACATAAAACGGGGATCCAATAAACATCTGTTGAAATGTTTTTCAAAGGAAGGATGATGAGGGCTATTAGATGGTAGGTGATAAGACATGTGATCTCTATTACAAATGATACTAATTTTTAGCACAAGAAACCAAAATGAATGCAGAAACTGTACATGAATATATTAGAGACGAGCAGAGAATGTCTTTTTGTTCCCTAACCTAGATGATACCCATTTGTATTCAGAGAAGTTAAGTCCTAGTGTTGTCACTTTCTGGATCACCAAAAATCCTCTAGAGCAGTGACTTTCACACCTGCAATCCTTCAGCTGCTTAGAGGCTCATATTGGCTACTACTGCCCCAGGGGGAAGCTCCACTGGTGAGACTCCTGACTCAGCCAGTGCAGCTCCACTTTCATCTGCTTTATATATTGTGGTTTCACTGCTTTAAAACATTTTCCAAAAATCACCATACTAGATAAATCAAGAGAATATGCAGCTACCTTTTAAGATTTCTAGTCCTGCCAACCCAATCCCATCATGCCGTTTTCTTGTAGGTCTGAGTGGAGTGATGTGTGAATTGTCCCCTGGGTTGAGAGCCAAGTGAACAACATGCTTGTCTAAAAACCATTCTTCCTGCCTTTTTCCCACTTTTTATTTCTTACCATCTTTTTGTGCACCAGTTATGCTATGCATTTTCTTTTTATGCTTTTATGGTTGCTAGGGTTACTTTCAGAGGGATACCATAAGACAGCAGAGAAATTAATGCATCAAGGGACTTCAAGCAGAAAAATCCATCTGACCTGGTGACAGTTGGTAAGCATTAGAGAAAATCTCATTTACTTGAGAACCATAACTTTGGCAATTTCATTTCGGCTTACTTCACTGCTCTTCCCAAAGCCCTGTTTCAATCAGAGAGGGAAGAAAAGAGCAACTTCGCTGAATTTGGTCAGAGAGAGAACTTTGAAGCCCAATGTGAGGCTGTCCAGAGGAAAGGAACTGTAAGAAAAATATCTCATCGTTGTTGGTCCAAATCCGACTTCCTGACGCTCTGTTCCATTTTAATGAAAACTTTAATCCTTGTCCCAGTTTTTCCTTTTCAGCGATCGATGGGGAGTATTTCTCCATAAGAAGGCAAAATTCTTTCTGCCTTTTTCTACTTTCAGTTGCTTTATTGGGTGCTTTCTTTCTTTCTCTCCTTTTTTTTTTTGAGTTGGAGTCACACTCTGTTGCCCAGACTGGAGTGCAGTGGCCGCTCCCGGCCACCGCAGCCTCGACCCGCCGGGCTCCAGCGATCCTTCCGCCTCAGCCTTCCAAGTAGCTGGAACTACAGGCGCATGCTACTGCGCCTGGCTGATTTTTTGATTTATTGTAGAGATGAGGTCTAGCCAAGTTGCCCAGGCGGGTCTCGAACCGGTGGGCTCAGGCAATCCACTCACCTCGGCCTCCCAAAGCACTGGGATTACAGGCTGAGCCACAAAGCCCGGCCAGGGTGCTTTATTTCAACCACTTACAATAGTTTTACGATGAAGGTTGCATTCCAGTTCATCTTGAAATGGAAGGTGCTCTACGGCATGGGCAAAGCAGAGGAAGAATGTCTTTCTCAAGAGAGGAAAAGTGGAATTTGTCAGTGTTGCAAACCAGACAGGATGGGAAGGAAGGAAACTCTGTTTGTTCACAAAAGGATACTAAAATGATGAAAAGTGAGCTTGACAGATTCCATCAGTAACTGGGGTCATCAGCCTGCAATTCAGTGATTTTGTCACTAATCACAGCCCAGATAGGACCTGGAGTCTGCGCTGGGCTGTGCACCATTCTGTGCTTTGAAGATAGTGGCAGACACTAAGGGTTTCATCAGGCAGACCCATGAAGCCTCTCCCTTGGGAAGACCTTTGACCTAAGTCTTGTCCTTTGTATCCTTAGTCTTCTACCTGTCCCAAATTTGGCTCTTCCAAACATGCCTGAGGAATGGTTCTGTCCTTCTTAATAGAATTAGTACATTTTAAGATTCAAATTAGAACTAAAACAGATCCACTTCTAAGAGAAAGTCCATTTTATCTTCCCTCTCCTATGATGTCACCATCTCTCTGGGGCATTGCACTTTTCTGATCAGTTTTTCTAAAAGGGAGTTTTAAAAAGAAAACAAAAGTTTTTATATTTTTAAAAATCTAAAACTTAGTAGTACTTCTGAGGCAACATCTAATTTGGGGGGTTAAAAAAACCTAAGAAACAGTCGGGCTCGGTGGCTTAGCCTGTAATCCCGCGCCTTTGGGAGGTTGAGGTGAGTGGATTGCCTGAGTCCGCGGGTTCGAGACCCGCCTGGGCAGCAAGACCTCATCTCTACAGTAAATCAAAAAATCAGCTGAGGGTTGTAGCGCATGCCTGTAATTCCGGCTACTTGGAAGGCTGAGGTGGAAGGATCGCCGGAGCCCAGCAGATGGAGGCTGCGGTGGCCGGGAGCAGCCACTGCACTCCAGTCTGGGCGACAGAGTGAGACTCCAACTCAAAAAAACCCAAACAAACAAAAAAACAAAACCTAAGAAACAATTTACTTCTGTCTTATTTTTGATGTGTGATTTAAGCACAGGAGTCAATTAGTTATTGATTGTATAAGTGTATAGCTGTTAGGTATTTAGGCCTATTTTAGTCATTACGGTGTGCCAAAGAGTTTCAATACTCTTTGTCCCCAAGAAGTTTAAAATTTAGTTTGGGAAACAAAATAATCTCAAATTGCAATTAGTGAGAAGACAATGTGATAATTAACTATATTCTAGACTGACAAAACAAAGTGCTGAAGAGTCAAGTACAGAGAACAGAGTGGGGTGGAGTGAGGTGTTAATTGCATAGTATAGATTAGAAAGCAGAAGCCCTTGGGAGAAATGGCTATGATACAGCTTAGTAAGGTAACTACTAAGGAGGCAGCTCTGAGGCGGCATATGAAAAATCTTGTTCTTGGTTGTCTTGCATTGCTACAGGAGTACTTTAAAATTTTTGCTACCACATCCTGTTGGTTACTCAAAGAAGAAAAGGAATATACCAATACCACTATAATGTGTTAGGTTGGATTTGAGGGTTTCAGGGAAGATTTACCATGAGAAAAGGGGGGCTAACTTAAGCTTTCATCACGTAGCTTGTATCCCACTGACCAAATTCATTCTTGTTTCTTAAAAATGTTTTCTAGCTTCTCCTAAAATGTCTAGCAAAGTTCATGGAGATAAATGACAGGGCTTTTAAAGACAGATTTCATTACATTATTTCATTTACCATCAACCCTGTTACTTCTTTAGTGGTATAGAACTGGGCTCTTCATCTCACACACTCAAAGCCCTGAGGTGTGTTAACATTTCCTTGTGAAGAATGAAGGTCCTTCTTCAGCTGTTTTGCACTGTATTTATTGGGGACGCTGAAGGAAATAAAGATAACAATATGAGTGACATTGTGTGAGGAGAGCTTTCCTGACCTCTGCAGAGGTCACACTGGTTAATGCCTACTGCTGCCTACAAAATACCAAGGACTTCTTTTACTAGTTTTTTCTTAGACTGCCTCATCTCATTCCCTTGGGCATCTATTCTAGTAGAGGTTTCTTGGTAAATCTGGGTTTGTTACAAATAATCCAGCGAGACTTCTGTAAAAGCTATAATTAATCTTACATTTCCAATTTGTGAATGAGATAGAAACAAAAGTTGCTTGCATGCTTTTATTCATCTGAAACTGTAAAGCACTTGCAGATTATTCGATGGGCTACCAGGGTTCTTTGGACCACACTATGAAAATCACTGCTTTAGGTCCTTCGAGGGAATGAAATGCACTGTCTGAAGAGAGAACAAGATGGACTTGGTACTGTGTGAGTAGAAGAAGGATGAGGGCCTAAATAGGAAAAACAAAGTGCTTTTTTTTTGGTCTACTCTCACAACACTTCTGGCACAAAGTGTGTGTGTGGTGGGGGTCGGAGGAGGGCGAGGACAGAGTGGGAGATGGGGAAGAAGTTTCTACGCCAACCAGTTCTTCAACTCTGAACACCATTTCTGTCCTACAATTCAATGATGACACTACCTGGAGTTAATGCAGACCCTACTGGTTAAGGGCTAAGTCCCACAAGACTGTCTCTTACTTTAGATGTCAATTGCAAGTAGTGGGTCCCCAGGTTGCCTGCATTTCATCCAACTTGGCTACAAATCATGGGTTCTCACAACTGCCTCCTTAGGTTTGATAATTTTCTAATGACTCACAAAGCTCAGAGAGACAATTACTTATGTTTACTGATTTGTTATAAAGGATATAACAATGGGTACAAATGAACAGCAAGGAAGAGGTACACGGGTTGAGGTCCGGAAGGGTCCTGAGCACAGAATCTTCTGTCCCTGTGGAATTGGGGCACATCACCCTCCTTACACAGGGGGGTGTTCACTAACCTGGAAGTTCTGTGAACCCCATACTTTAGAAATTCTTATGAAGGCATAACTGATTATTAACCCAGTCTCTAGTCCCTTTCTCATCCCCAGAGGATGGGAGTGGAGATGAAAGTTCCATGCTTCTAATCATGGCTTGGTATTTCTAGTGACCAGCCCCCTACCTGAAGCTATCCAGGAGTTCATCTGAAGTTGTCTCATGAGAACAAAAGATGCTTCTATCCATTAGGAAATTCTAAGGAATTTAGGTGCTTTGTGTTGGGGAACTGGGATCAAAAGGTCAAATATTAATACAAAGGATGTTCCTAACATCCCTGCCATTTAGGAAATTGCAAGAGTTTTAAGCAATTTATGCCAGAATCCCAGGGAAGAGACCAAATGTATATTTTCTGTTATGCCATGGGGCTGACCCTGGGGTTTGGTTAGTTTTCTTGCAACTAGGTCGACTGTAATACAATATTCCAGAGATGGCAAAACCTCAAATGGGAATAGCTCTGCGGAAGTGGGAGCCAAGCAGCATAGGCCTGGGGGTTCCTGCAAAGAACCCTTTAGCTGAGTCTGATGGGAGTGTGGAGGGCTGTTTGAGGGACTATAAGCAGTACCAGTTTTTTTATTTGTTTGTTTTTTAAACACCCTTCAAGGTCCATGAAGTAAGAAAAAATAAATTAACCCCAACTGGGCTATCCTCTATTTTTCTTGATGACATAAGCCTGGGGTTTTTCTTAGATCCAAGAGTGGCAATGAAGCCCTAATAACCAAATTTGTCATCAACCTTCTTGAAGGGGTGCTGGAAACAGATTTCTTTTATTTAGAAAAATTAAGAAACACAAATGTCATTGCATTCCAGAAGCCATAGGGTAATTTGAATCTGTTAAAAGTCTCCAATGGAAGATGACTTATAAAAAGACCTACTTCCACTGGGATGTGAATTTCTCTGATTCTGTTTGAGAACTGGCTCACCAGGCAAGAAAATTTAACAAACAGAAAGGCAAGCCAACTAGGAATATCTAAGCAAATTCCCATTTGGAAAAATAGAAAGGAAAAAAAAAAGTAAACTTGCATTTATTGGAATTCATCACTATTTCTAAGTAAAAGTGACCAGCAACATTCTGAATATTCTGGAATTGTAGCAATTGAATATGAGGCATTTAAAATTCCTTCAGTGTCTTTGAACCTTCTTACTTGTAGACATCCCACTTGCATCATATCAAACATATTAGAATGAACTGATAACATGCATTTAATTAAATAAATACAGAAATATAAGAGTTGCAAGTTTCAAGTTGCATTTTTTAGAAGTAAAAACATTAATTTTAATTTCGTGAATTTTATTTTTATATTTGGAACCAGTTCATTCCTTTTTCCACATCTCAGACATTCTCACAGGCCCTGGGAAATCTTAAAGGTCCCAGATGATTGTATATATGTTGCCTAATGGATTAAAGGATTTATTCCAATGGATGCCTAGTAGTTAGATGTATGCTTTCTGGCAACTGACTTGTCCTCTACTCCTCAAAAAAACAGCAGAGTTTACAAGGTGAGTTGACTTAATCCCGTGTCAGATTCTATCACTTAACATAAAGCAACTCTTTCCTTTACTCTTTTTCAGATGAAATGAAAAATTATTTAATTTCAGTGGAAGGAATGTAAACAATTTTGTTCCTAAGGTATCCATAAGGATGTTGAAAAACAGTTTGTATCATGCTGCAAATAAATTGAAACTTGATTAGTTATTTATGGCTTTTAACTGCAAAGGCATTGTTAGTTGACCATTTTATAAGTAGGAAATCCCTTTCTTTTTAATGTGCGGGTATGGTATAGTTTGAAACAGTAAAATATTGTCAAGAATGCTGGACATAGTGAGAGGAAAAATGGATTTTGTTTTACTTCTTTCACTAAAGAATTATGTGAGCATTATTGTATCTCTTGCCCCTCTGAGGCCTCAGTTACTTCCTTTATATAGTGCATGATTTGGGGTAGACAGATATTTCCTAAACTTCAGTCATTTGCATAGCACTTTCATGAGTTTTTCTATAGTCACATGGCATCAAGCCAATAATTTTATAATTTTTAAGATCTAAATTAAATTCCTTAAAAATATATTTGAGGAGACTTCTGCTTGTGCTCAAGATGGAATATCAAAGAGGGACTTACCTTCCCACCTGAAACAACTAAAAACATGAACCAAATGTATGAAGCAATCATTTTCAAGACATTGGACATCAGGTGATGAAGGCCAGTGATATCTGAGAGAGAGGAAACATATGAGCTAAGTCCTATAATTGCCCCCAACTTATTGCCAGGAAATGGTTTTCAAGGATGGTGTGGGAAGAGGGAACCCCATCAAAGCCTAGCAGGCTCCCTGAGTTAAGTATACGGAGCTGGAGTCAGGGGAGGCCAGATGATGGAGAGGAAACATCTGTGTAATGAGAAAACCCTAGAGATCTGAAGAAGGCTTCCCACAAGGATTCAACTGAATTATTTTGTGTGTGTTTTTTGTGTGTGTGGTTTTTTTTTTTTTTTTTTTTTTTGAGACAGGGTCTCATTCTGTTGCTCAGGATGGAGTACAGTGGCAGAATCACAAGGATCATGACTCATAGCAGCCTCGACCTCCTGGGCTCAGGCTATCCTTCCACCTCAGCATTACAAGTAGCTGGGACTACAGGTCTGTGCTGCCACACCCGGCTATTTTATTTTATTTTCATTTTTATTTTTGTAGAGACTAGGTTTTGCTATGTTGCCCAGACAGATCGTGAATTCCTGGGCTCAAGCAATCTGCCCACTTTACCTCCCAAGGTGCTAGAGTTACAGGCATGAGGCACTGCTCTGGACCTCAGCTGAGTTTTGGTTAGTATATGCATATGCTGAAACAGTTCAAGGCTGAGGAAAGAACCATCAGACAGTATTAGAGGGTACAATCAGCAGAAATTATATAAGGTTGGGAAAAGTGCCTATTCCTGCCAGACAGATCTCAGAATTCACAGAGAATCAGGTATTCCAAAGAGTATTACCTCAGTGGTAGGGCAAAACTATTTCTAGACTAAACCCTGCTCTGGTCTCATCTAACAACGGGTCTCGCTTTCAAAAATCAAACTGTTTTCAAGTGACTTAACTGCATCCCTGAAGAAGGCTCAAGAATGTTTATTTAAAAACTCAAAATATTCAGCAACCAACAAAATTTGAATTTCTGGTAAACAATCAGAAATTACCAGGTATGCAAAGATGCATAAGGAGAAAAATCAATCAACCAAAACTGACCCAGAATTGAAAAAAATGACAGAATTTGTCAACAAGGACATTAAATCAGTTATTATAACTATATCTCATTATATTCAAAATGCTAGAGGAAAGACTAATGATTATTATAAAGAAGTGAAAGGTGAACAAGATGCAAATCAAACTCCTAAGGATGAAAACTACAATGTTTGAGGTAAAAAGTACACCAGATAGGATTAATGTCAGATTGGACATTATGGAAGAAAAGACCAATGAGACTGAAGATATAAAAATATAAGCTATCCAAAATGAAACATAGAGGGAAAAAAATGTTTTAGATGAACAGAGCTTCAGTGAGTTTTGGGAAAACTTCAAGCACTCTAATAAATATGTAATTATACTCCCCAAGGAGACAGGGATAGAGACTAAAAAACATTTGAAAGGATAATGGCTGAAAATTTTCCAAATTACATGAAAACTATAAAGCTACTTATGCAATAATCTGAAAGAATCCAAAGCACAAGAAACAAATAAAACTATACCAAGTTATTTAATAATCAAACTTTTCAAAACCAATAATAAAAATAAAATCTTAGAAACAGCCAGGGAATAAAGCCACACAACATACGGAGGAACAAAGATAAGGCTGACTACAGATTTCTCATAGGAAACCGTGCAAGTAAGAAGATAGTAGAGAAATATCCTTAATGCCCTCTTACAATCCTGCAGCTTTCTACTGCAAGACCTGCTGCCTTCTGTCTAAAAGAAAACTTAGTAGGAACTTGATATATTTATGTGAGAGGAAAGCCTACCCCCTTTTCTTTAGACATACAGGGTGGAAATAATTCATCACTAGTAGACCCACATTACAACACATATTAAAGGAGGTCTTAAACAGAAGAAAATTAGACGGGGCTCAGTGGCTCAGCCTGTAATCCCAGCACTTTGGGAGACCAAGGCAAGTGGATTGCCTAAGCTCATGGGTTTGAGACCAGATCGGGCAACTTGGCAAGACCGCATCTCTACAATAAATTTTTTAAAAAATTAGCTGGGTGTGGTAGCATGCACCTGTAGTTCGGGCTACTTGGAAGGCTGAGGTGGAAGGATCACTGGAGCCCAGCAGGTGGATGCTGGGGTGGCCGTAAGTGTGCCACTGCACTCCAGCCCGGGCTGACAGAGTGAGACTCCATCTCAAAAAACAAAAAAAGAAGAAAATTATATTAGGTAAAAATATTGATCTTGACAAAGGAATGAAGAGCACCAGAAATGGTAACTCTTTGGGTAAGAATATAGCATTTTTTCCTTATTATGTATGTCTTTAATAAATAATTGACTATTTAAACATAAATAATAAAAAATGTCATGTGAAAATTTTAATACAGGACAAAGCACAATATATGGTAACAATAAAACAAAGTCTGGGAGGGGAAATTAAACTCTGCTGTTGTTAAATTTTAAAATATAAAGTAGTATTATATCAATTCAAGGGAGATTTTGATAAGTTAAAAATATATACTATAAACTCTAAAGAAATCTCTAAAAACATGTAACAAAGAGCTATATCTATATAGACAACCAGAGAAGATAAAGTAGGATCATGCAAAATAATCCTAGGGAAAAAGAGGAAAAGGGAGCAAATAGAACAAATAATGGGATGGTAGATTTTACACCTAACCATATCAATAATCACCTTAAAAAGTAAACTAAGTATTTTAATGAAAAGTTAGAGATGATCAGATTGCATAAACAAGAAAGACCTAATTATATGCTGTCTGTAAGAAACCCATTTTAAATATAAAGATACAAATAGATTAAACAAATCAAAGGATGGCAAAGGATATAGTATGTTAATATTAATCTAAAGGAACTTTGGACAGGATGTATTAATATCAGACAAAGTTGATATCACAAAAAAAATTACCAGAGGATAAAAAAAAAAAGGCCATTTCATGTCCATAAAAGGTTGACTCAACAGTAAAGCATATCCATCCTAAACATGTATACAGTTTCAAAATATATGAAGCCAAAATGAATAGAATTCAAGAAGAAATAGAAAAATTCACAGTTATGGTTGGAGTTTTAACTACTCTTCTCCCAATAATTGGTAGATTAAGTAGGCAGAAAATCAGGAAGAAAACTTCAACACCACCCGTATTCCACTTGACCTGATTAACATTTATAGAACATTCCACCCTTCTGCAGCAGAATACACATTTTCTCAACAGCACACAGAAAATTTGCCAAGGTGGACCATATTCTGGGCCATAAGACAAGTCTCAATAAATTAAAAAGGATTCACATCATACACAATGTGTTCTTTGGCCACAAAGGAATTAAAGTGGAAATCAGTAAGAGGAAGATATGTTGACAATCTCCAAACATTTGGAAAATAAGTAACAAACTTATATATTACCCATAGGTCAAAACAGAATTCAAAAGGGAAATTTAAAAGTATTTTGAATGGAATGAAACCACAGCATATTAAAATTTGTGGGATTCCACTGATGCAGTCCTTAGGAAGAACTAACCCCCTATATTAGAATAGAAAAAAGGTCTCAAATCAATGACTTCAGCTTCTACCTAAGAAACCAGAAAAAGAAGAGAAAAACCCAAAATAAGCAGAAGAAACCTGGGCAAGTAGTGTTCTCTCTGGTTCTGCCTGGTTTCATCACTTGAAAAATGAGGATTATAAATAATATCATTGTTTCCCAAAGTGGGCCTTCTGTATGAGAATCAGAAGGGAGCCTATTAGAAACATTAATCTTTAATCCCTACTCTAGATCTAGGGAATCTAAATTTCTGAGTAAGGCCTGAGAACCAATATTCTTAAACATAGAAGTGATAGAATGTTGTAAGAGAGGTAGGACCAGTGTCCTCCTCTTTGGTGACATTCTGTTCAGTGATATGACCTCTGAGGAAATGAAAGCTAGGAAGTCTCAGTCCTGAATAGGAGGGCTCTCAGCTCCAGGATAACCTCTGCCCTTTGTAACTCGAGCAGCTCAGTTATCATGGAGCATCACAAGGGCCCAGACATGAGGCGATTTAACAAGGGTCAGGATGGCTAACAACGGAGATCTTCCATTCATCTTATAATGTTATATAAGCCTCTCGGATTTATCATCCTTTCCTAATGAAGTAGGTGAATTGAGCCCGACCGAGGCTGGTTCCCAGCCCTACTAACAATGTAGGAACTGAGGATGTGATTTAATTTGTTTCATTTTCATTTCATTTCTGCCTTTTTCTGTTCCATAATTTACTTCTTTAATGCATAAATGCTTTTATTTATATGTTTGAATCACATCAGCACATATATTCTGACATCTTTTCAGATTATTCTCTATAATCAATTTCATTTGGAGTGAATTTCTCTTTCTGGAGTGAATTATACTTCCAAACCTTTTGTTTCTTGGCTGTGCTTTGAGAAATTAGACTTTTTCATGTGTTTTGGAATTTTGGTTTACAGGCTTATTTAGAGCATCCCTTCCCAAATTTTCCCTAAGAGTTTGGTGGTTTTCTCCACCTAGCCCAGCCCTCCTACTTTGAAACCAGAACCAGATTTACAATCCAGCATAGGATGGACTGCCACTAGGGGACATGGAGGGATATGGCAGATCCATTACTGAGTGCCTGCAGTTGGCTCAGTTCCTAAGAGTCACACCTAATCTTCACCCTTTGCCTTTGCAAGCTTGTAGCTTCATCTGAAGCCATACTCCTAGTAGTGTGAAGAGCCCTGTTTGCCTCTGGCATCAAAGGGGAAACCTGACTTTGCTTCAGGTCTCACTCACATTGAGAACTTATCTCACAGGAACCAAACTCTCAGTCACCAACTGTCTATGTCCAGAGCCCAGACAACCCACGATATATGTTTTATTTTGTTTCTGGTCCACAGAGGTGTTTATCGTTGACCAGAGTCTAGTTAGATCTTCCTGCTTTTCTTTCTTTAAAAAAAAAATTCATCTCTCATTATTATGTGTTCAAAACAGAAGGTTGAACTCACTGCATTTGATCATTATAAAAGTCTGAATTAATTATGAAAGTCTCAATTAATTCATTGAAAAATGGTAAATAAATGACATTTCTTTCAAGTTCAAGTCTCCAGAGTGAGATCTACATCTTTTACAGTAAAATAAGAAATCCTTCTGGAAGACTTCTATGATTGACTCCTATTTATTCCTCCACTTGACAGAGGTTGAGCACTGATATCTTCTATTAATACTTGTGGTATGTTACACAAGTTGGTACTTGTTGCTGTGATTCATTAGAAATATTATGTGTGTGCATGCCCTCTTCTCCAAATAATCTGTGAGCTTAAAAGTAGAGCAGGGACCATGCCTTATCATTAAAGAATTCTCCAAATAACATTCTCTGGTAGCCACACACAGTAAGCCTCAATATAAATTTCAATTATCAGGTTGATTTATTCCACACATCTCAAATTTCCTTAAGTACTCAATCAAGGGGACGATAATGCTTAATAAAAATATTTATATATTCAAAGGTAATGTTGAAATACAAAAATGGACAGCTATATATAACATACAATTGTGTACATATTTGACAATTTCAGATTTTTTTCCTAGAACTTAGAAATCATGGGACAATTGTCTACTATCCATCTCTCACTGATATGAAGACAGAAAAATTCCCCATGAAAGGGGCCTCTAGTCCTGCCCATCAGGAAGTCAGCTACCTGTGACCAGAGAGCCTGAGTACATTATTTCTGAGAGCAGGTGTTAACTCACCCCAGCCAGTTAAGAGCCTGCAGGGCCCCTAGCTTTGGGAGATAAAGAGGCAGTCTGTGTGGGGTCCCTACTCCTCCCCCACAGAGCCATTTGTTACTGGGGATACACCCCCTGTAAGAATTTTTCAGTGCTTTTCAAATCATGGGCATGCACAATGCACCTGACCTTGTTCAAAGACAGGGGCTGCACTGCCCCAGGCAAAGACTGGAGAAATATAGAAAAATACATCTTACCAGGCTTTTAAAACTCTGTTATATAGAAAGACTCCTGTGTCTGTCAACCAAAATACTTACTCATTCTCCCTTTTTTCTTTTCACTTCAATAAATTAACTAATGCACACCATCAGTTGTTCATGATTCATTAATAGCAATCTTTCGTTTGATAAGATGCAGCCAGCAGGAAAAATGCAAAACTTTGTATCCTTTATATCTTAGGTCATTTATTTACCTCTGAGAAGAATATTCTTTATGTCCCTCATTGAATCAGGAATGGACTTTGTGGAAAGCATGTTTTATCCTGTAGAAAAGATAAAACCCTTTGGAGGGTGGCATTTACTCAAGGGGAACAGATGCCTGCAGGGTGTTCTTTCCACAGTGGGGGAGGCTGGTGACAAGGTGTGACATCTGCAGAAGAAATACAGGCAAGAGCTTTAGCCCTCCAGTACTTCCCAATAGACAGTGAGCTCACTCACAAAACACTAGTAGAAATCTGGCTCATGCTTGAAAGGCAATTCACTCAAAACTCTACCCATTCAATGGGACCTGCACTTCAATTATAAAATGGGAAAAGAGACATGAAATCTGTGTGAGACCACCACTGCTACCACACTCTCTCACACACATGCAATTCCTGGCTGAGAGTAGCAAAGACTATAATTAGAGTAATTCACTCTAGGATGTATGTCTATGTACTGTGTGAGAAAATGAGGGACCACTTAACAAAAACGTAATTTGCTAAGTGATTGAAAGGCTATCCCTATACTCTAAGTTTCCTTTCAAGTGTCCGCTTAGACTTACAAAGACAAACAAGATAGTTACTGCATTCCTAAAACCCTGTGAAATGGATTTAAAATGGATTGACAGTTTTTAAAAACATACCTGAGTCAGGGATGGAACACGAGGAAAGTGCTTTAATTTTTTTTCCAAGTACTCAGTGGTAAAATATATTAGCACATATGAGAGTATTCATATAAAAAAGTACTGTTTAATATGTTTGCCAGAAAGATTAGATTCTTTAAAAGGGAAGTTTTGAAGGACAGGGGTACCCTAACTTGGAAAAGTTTAACAAAAACTACCATCCAATCTCCAATGGTGGGATGTATGCATTATAAGTTGAATCGTAAGTCCCCAAAAGATATATTGAAATCCTGACCATTGTTGCCCAAGATATGTGACCTTATTTGGAAATAAAGTGTTTGTAATTAGTTAAGATGAGGCCATATTGGATTAGACTGGGCCCTAATCAATTGACTGTTGCCCTTAAAAGAAAACAGAGGAGACAGAGGACACACAGGAAGAACACCATATGACAATGGAGGCAGATACTGAAATGCTGTATCAGCAAGCCACAGAATACCAAAGATTGTAGACAACCACTAGAAGCTAGGAAAGAGTTATGGAACAGATTCTCCTTTGGAGCCCTCCAGGAGGACACCTAGATTTCAGAGTTCTAACCTTCAGAATGTGAGAGAATAATTATCTATCATTTTAAGTCACCCAGTTTGTTCTTTGTTATGGAAGGCCCTATGAAATTAATACAGAGGTAACTTGTCTACTAGGTTTCTGATAGCTAAGCAGAGATATAGGGCTGAGATTTCAGCTTAGAATATAGATTTTCACTTAATCCCTTGTTTGAGCATGGCAGCTTTCACTCACCTTTTAGTTCTTTAGAGAAGCTAGGTTATGAGTAAGTGGATAGGTAAGTGCTCATCATATTATTCTAAGTTTGTATATGTGTAATGGTTTATAATGAAAGGCTAAATGCATAAATATCCTTAGAGAAATGAGAAATATTGTGTTCATGCAACAAGAACAAGCTACCAGAAAAATCAGAAGAGAAGACCAAAAAGAGCTCTTGAGAATAAAAAATAGGTTAGCAGAAATTTTATAAATTGTTATAAGAATTGGAAGACAAAATTGGAGAAATTTCCTAGAAACTAGAATAAAGAGAGAAATAGAAAAGAAGAAATAAAAGAATTAGGGAATAGATATAACCGGTCCACAAATCAAAAAGGCATACTGTCTTCACTTGGTTTGAGTTGCTATAACAGAATACCACAGACAGGGTACTTTATAAAGAAAAAATTAATTTCTCACAGTTATGAAGGCTAGAGAACCCAATATTAAGGCATCTGGTAAGGGGCTTCTTGCTAAGTCATTCCATGGTGGAAAGTGGAAGGGCAATAAAGTGTGAGAGGGTGCGCACAAGAAGGGGCCAAACTATCCCTTATGACAAGCCCACTCTCTCAATAGCTGACCCGCTTCTGGGATAACCCACTTTCTGGGAAATTCACCATGAGGGCTCTGCCCCCGAATACTGTTGGTTTGGAGATTAAGTTTTCAAACCATAGGATATATCACAAAGAAATAACAGAAAATAGACAATAGGAAAATTTCAAATAAACAAAACTGAAGAACATGAATTTCCAGATTGAGACCATCTCTAAGATAGCCACCTGGCTTGTACAATGAATGAAAAAGGATGAATGACATAATTGTTGTGGTTTTAAAACACGTTTTCAAATTCTCAGACACTTTTCCCATTAGAAAGTAGAATCTAGTGATTTGCTTTGAGTGAGTGGATTTTGGCAAAAGTGATACTACCTGACTCCTGAAGCTAGGTCACAAGTCTTCCATCTGGTTCTTTGTCTTTTGGGGGGCTCCCCCTTTTGGTAGCCAGTCACTATGTTGTGAGGAAGTCAAGAAGTCTCACGAAAGAACAGATGTGGGTGTTCTGGTTATAGATACATCTAAGGTTGCAATGGACAACCGGCATTTATTGAATGATATGTGAGAGAGCAGGTTTTCATATTTTTTTCAGCTTGTAGCTCTTTATCCAACTGTCCCAGTGAACTCTAAGAGGAGCTGGGATGAGCTGTGACTGCTTAGCCTTGCTCTGGCTTCATTTTATTTTTACATAGATTGCAAGAAAGAAAAAAAAAACAGGTGACACTGTGGAAAGGGTTTTTACATGTTCAGAAAAACAGAATGAATAGTCTTTATGGAAAGACATGGAATATCTGCTACATTTTCCATTGACCTTTTGTCAAGACTTGGTTGGGTCCCTGTACAATGACTTATTTGAAGAGCTTATTATTATTATTATTGATTAAATCATTAGTAATAGTATTCTTTGAGTTGGAGTCTCACTCTGCTGCCTAGGCTGGAGTGCAGTGGCACATTCATGGCCACCCCGGTGTCGCTGCTGGACTCTGGTAATCCTTCCGCCTCAGCCTTCTAAGTAGATGGAACTACAGACGCGCACTACCACACCTGACTCATTTTTTATTTATTGTAGAGACGAGGTCTTGACAAGTTACCTGGGATGGTCTCGAACCTGTGGGCTCAGGTAATCCACTTGCCTTGGCCTCCCAAAGTACTGTGATTACAGGCTGAGCCACTGAGCTCGGCTTATTTATTTTATTTTAAAGATGTGGGATACAATTCGGGATTAGGTATACAAGTGGTCATTATGAAGACACCCTTGTTGATAAGGTGTACCCCCCACCCTGGCAGTTTCACACTACTGCCAGTCCCTTTCTTATAGTATTATGATAATTGTTCAAGGTATACTTATGAGTGAGAACATGTGGTACTCTGTTCTTTGTTTCTGTGATAGAGCACTCAATATTATAGCTTCTAAGTTCATTCAAGTTGCTGTGAAGTTCATAATTTTGTCCTTCTTTATGGCTGCACAATATTCCATCATGTATATAGACCAAATGTTTTAAATTCAGTTCTCTTTCAATGGGCAGCACGGTTGGTTCCATGTTTTTGCTATTGTGAATAATATTGCAATAAATATGGGCGTGCGGATATCTTTTTCATAGAGTGATTTGAGTTTCTTCAGGAATATTCCAAGAAGGGGGATTGCAGGATTGTATGAAAGGTTGGTTTTTAGATCTTTTAGGAATCAATACATTGTTTTCCACAGAGTTTGTGCTGGTTTACACTCCCACCAACAGTATAGAAGTGTCCCCTTTTCCCCACATCCTCTCCAGCATCTGTTTTTTTTTTTTTGAGTTATTGATGATGGCCATCCAGACTGGGGTGGTATCTCAGTGTGGTTTTAATTTGCATTTCTTTGATGATTAGTGAGGTTGAGCATTTTTTCATGTGTATGTTGGCTGCTTGTATGTCTTCTTTTTTAAAAAGTTTTTATTATAAAGATGTGGGGTACATTTCAGGGTTAGGTATATAAACATTGATCATGCAGGTACCCTTGTTGATGTGGTATGCCCCTCCCTCCCCTAGCAGTTTCCCTCAACTGCCAGTCCCACCCCCCTTCCCCTGACAGTTTCCCACTACTGCCAATCACTTTCTTATAGCATTATAATTGTTCAGGATCCATTTATAAGTGAGAACATATGGAACTTTGTTCTTTGTTTCTGTGATAAATCACTGAGTATGATCAACTGGAGGATCATGTTCATCCAAGTTGCTGCGAAGTCCATATATTTGTCCTTCTTTCTGACTGCATAATATTCCATTGTGTATATGTACCACATTTTTTTAATCCAGTCCAGCTTCGATGGGCAACACTGTTGGTTCCATGTTTTTGCTATTGTGAATACAGCTGCAACAAACATACGTCTGCAGGTATATTTTTGGTAAAATGACTTGAGTTCCTCCGGGTATATCCCCAATAGGGGAATTGCTGGGTCATATGGAAGGTCAATTTCTAGTTCTTTCAGAAATCACCACATTGTCTTCCAAAGAGGTTGTACTAGTTTGCATTCCCACCAGCAGTGTAGAAGCATTACTTTTTCTCCACATCCTCGCCAGCATCTGTTGTTGTTTGTTTTATTAATGATGGCCATTGTTACAGGGGTTACGTGATATCTCAATGTGGTTTTCTTTGCATTTCTCTGATGGGTGAAGCTGCCCACTTTTTCATATGTCTGTTGGCTGCCCATATATCTTCTTTTGAGAAGTGTCTATTCATGTCTTTTGCCCACTTTTTAAAGGGACTGTTTATTTTTTTTCCTTTTGGCGCATTTGAGTTCCTTGTAGATCCAGATGTTAGTTAGGCCTTTGTCATATAAACAGTTGGCAAATATTTTTTCCCATTCTGTGGACTATCTCCCTGCATTCTTGATGATTTCTTTTGCCTTGCAGAAGCTCGTAAATTTGATGAGGTTCCACTTGTCTTATTTCTTAAGGTATTGGCCTTTGGGGTTCTGAATAGGAATTGGTTCCCAGTTTCAATTTCCATAAGGGTGTCTCCTGCATTTTCTAAGATTCTTATAGTTTGAGGTTTTGCATTTAGGTCTTTGATCCATTTAGAGTTAATTTTTGTGTATGGTGATAGGTAGGGGTCCCGTTTCAATCTTCTGCATGTGGTCAGCCAGTTTTCCCAGCATCATTTACTGAATAGGTTCTCCTTTCCCCAGTGGTTGTTGTTAGAGGCTTTGTCAAAGGTGAGTTGGTTGAGGAACTGAGGCTTTGCTTCCGGAATCTCTATCCTATTCCATTGGTCTATGTGCCTGTTCTTGTACCAATACAGGCTGTTTTGATTACTGTAGCCTTATAGTAAAATTTGAAGTCTAGAAGAGTGATACCTCCTGCTTTGTTTCTTTTGCTAAGGATTATTTTGTCTATTCATGGTCGTTTATATTTCCATATGAATTTCTATATTGTCATTTCCAGGTCTGAGAAGAATGATGTTGGTAACTTAGTGGGTTGCATTGAATCTGTAGATTGCCTTTGGTGGGATGGACATCTTAACAATGTTGATTCTTCCTATCCATGAGCGTGAACTAATTTTCCATTTGTTTGTGTCTTCTTGGATTTCTTTAAGCAGTGTTTTGTAATTCTCATTGTAAAAGTCTTTCTCTTCTCTGGTTAGGAAGATGCTGAAGTATTTCAGTTTTTTGGTGGCTATTGTGAATAGGATTGTGCTTTTTATTTGGATCTCTGTCTGCTTGTTGATGGTGTAAACGAATGCAATTGTCTTTTGCACTTTTATTTTGTACCCTGAGACTTTGCCAAAGTCCTTTATCCGTGCAAGCAGGTTTTTGACAGATTCTCTTGGATTTTCAAGCTATAGGATCATATCATTAGCAAAAAGGGATAACTTGACTTCCTCTATTCCTATCTGGATACCATGGTTTCCTTCTCTTATCTGATTGCCTGAGCTAGGACTTCCAATACAATATTGAACAAGAGGGGTGAGAGTGGGCAGCCTTGTCTTATTTCAGTTTTTTAGGGAAATGATGCTAGTTTCTATCCATTGAGCAATATGTTAGCTGTGGGTTTGTTGTAGATGGCACTTACTTTTCTGAGGTATGTTACTTCTATACCTAGGTGTTTGAGGGTTTTTAATCAAGAAGTGATGCTGAATTTTATCAAAAGCTTTTTCTGCATCTAATGATATAATCATGTGGTTCTTGTTTTTACATCTAATGATGTATTTAATGACATTTATGGTCTTGCGAATGTTGAACCAGTCCTATATCCTGGGGATGAAGCCTACTTGGTCATGGTGGATGATTTTTTGAGATGCGTTTTTGGATCCGATTTGCTAGAATCTTGTTGAGGATTTTTGCATCTATGTTCATAAGGGATATTGGTCTGTAGTTCTCTTTCTTTGTTGGATCTTTACCTGGTTTGGGTATCAGTGTAATATTAGCTTCATAAAATGATTACGTTTTATGTAATGTTCCATGTGGTGGGAGAATTCCATCTTTCTCAATTGCCTGGAATACTTTTAATAGGATTGGTATTAGCTCCTCCTTGTTCGTTTTATAGAATTCTGCTGGAAAGGCAGCTGATGCAGGGTATTTTTTTGTAGGTAGTTTTCGTATGACAGAGTCAATTTCCATGTTGTTGTTGGTCTATTTAGTGTCTCAATGTCTTCTTGTTTTAACCTGGGGACGTTGTGTGATGTCAGAAAGTCCTCCATTTCATCTAGGTTACCAAGTTTGCTTCTATATAGATGTACATAGTAATCTCTGATAATCTTTTGTATTTCTTTGGGGTCAGTTGTGATTTGATCTTTTGTATTTCTGATTGTGATTATCTGGGCTTTTTCTCTCTTTTTCTTGGTCATTCTGGCTAGGGGCCCATCAATATTGTTAATTCTTTCAAAGAACCAGCTTTTCATTTTGTTGATGTTTTCTATGATATTTTTGTCTTCTATGTCCCATATTTGGGCTCTTATTTTTGTGATTTGGATTCTTCTGCTAAAGTTGGGGTTTTGGTGGTCTTCTCTTTCCAGCTCCCTTAGGTGATTTGTTAGGCTCTCCATTTGTGATCTTTCCATTTTCTTGATGTGTGCTTGTAGAGACATGAATTCCCCTCTTAGAACTGATTTCATGGCATCCCAGAGGTTTTGGTAAGGTGTTTCTTCATTTTCATTTGTTTCTAGGAATCTTTCAATTTCTTCTTTGATTTCAGTGTTGACCCAGTCGTTGTTCAGCATCATGCTGTTTAGAGTTTATGTCTTTGTGGGCTTTGGGGAAATTTTGTTGGTTTTGATATTCATTTTTATTCCACTATGGTCTGAAAATGTGCATGGCAAGATTTCAACCTTATGGAATTTGTTTATGCTTGATTTATGGCCAAGAATGTGATTGATCTTAGAGTATGTTCCATGTGGTGATGAGTAGAATGTATACTCTGTGGTTCTTGGGTGGAATAATCTGTAGGTATCTACTAAGTCCATTTGGTCAAGTGTCAAGTTTAGGTTCTGGATCTCCTTGATTTTTTGCCTTGATGATCTATCTAGGGCTGTAGTGGGGTTCAAGTTCCCTGCTATACTAGTGTTAGAGTCAATATCATTTTTTTTAGTTTATTTAGTAGTTGCTTTATAAATGCTGGTGCTCCTATGTGGGGTGCATATATGTTTAGGATGAATATTTCTTGTTGATGGATTGAACCTTTTATCATTATGTAGTGTCCTTTGGTATCTTTTAAAATTTTTAATAGCTTAAGGGTTGTTTTGTCTGATATTAAAATTGCAACTCCTGCCTTCTGTTGTGATCCATTTGCCTGGAAACTTGTTTTCCATTCTTTAACTTTGCATCTGTATGCATCCCTTATAGTGAGATGAGTCTCCTAGATGCAGCAAATAATGGGGTCATGGTTTCTTATTCAGTCCACCATTCTGTGTCTTTTCAGTGGTGCATTTAGTCCATTCACATTCAGGCTAATTATTGAAATGTCAGAGTTTATCCCTGTCATGAGGTTCTTATAGAGTTGTTGTTGTTCCTGTTTATTTGTTGTCTTTCTTTTGGTTTTTGGGTTGATTCATGTGTGTTTTCCATCTTTTTCCTGTACTCTTGTGAAGAACATTGTCATTCTTTTCTTATTTTCTTCTGTGTTTAATACTTTCTTAAGTGTTTCTCATAGAGGTAGTCTGGAGGCAGCATAAGTTGTTAGTGATTGGATGACTGGGAAAGATTTTAATTCTCCCTCACTGATGAAGCTTAGCTTGACTGGGTATTCTTGGTTGAAATTGTTTATCTTTGAGAACTTTGAAGATTGGACTCCAAGCTCTCCTAGCCTGAAGGGTTTTTGTAGATAAATCTGCTGCTATTTTAATTGGTCTTCCCTGGTAGATAGTCTGACCTTTTTCTCTTGCTGCCTTTAGGATTTTTTCTTTTATACTTACTTTGTTTAGGTGAATTATTATGTGTCTGGGAGTTGGTCTTCTCATTTGTTGTCTTGCAGGAGTTCTTTGAATCTCTTGTGCTTGAATTTTTGCATCACTGATGAGATGTGGGAAGTTTTCTTGAATAATTTCATGGAATGTTTGTTCCAGGGTGGTATCTTTCTCTCTTTCTGCCTCGGGAAGTTCAATTACTCAGGTTCAGTATCTTGAAGTAATTGTTCATCTCTTGAAGGTTTTCTTCTGTCTTTTTAAGCTTCTTTTCTATGTTTTTGACAGCTTGGGTTAGTTCTATATTTTGGTCTTCAAGCTCTGAGATTCCTTCTTTTGCTTGACTAATTCTGCTTTCCATGCTTATTTGTTTGTTATTTATTTCAATCACAGTATTCTTTGCTGCTGTTATTTCAGTTATCAGCTCCTTCTTATTTTCCTCTTGTTTCTCCTCAGTTCTTTTTATTCTCTCTATTAATGTCTTGATGTCTGGGTTTGTCGTATGTGACCAGTCATTCCAGGGTGTCTTCATTGTTTGTGTTCCGAAGTCTGTTTTCTCAGTGTCTGACCTCCCAGGGGGTCTGTGTGAGACCTATATTTTTCTTTTGGTTTTTCTTCATTTGTGTAGATTTTCCTCCCCCCTTTTTCCTTTTTTTTCTCCCCACCCCTCCTATCTTCTTTAATTCTGGTTCAGGGGTGGAGGGGTTGCTTTTACTTCTGTTTGTTCAATCTCCTATTCTTCCTTTACATCTTCTGGCTTTGTTCAATTCTGAAGCTGGACTGTAATTTGGGGGCGATCCTTTTTGCAGTTTTGAGATTTAATTGAGGGGGAAATTGATTCAAAATCTATCTGCAGATCCCAGTATCCACTGACAGGTGTATGGATAATCTGGAACCCACTTCCCACTGCCTTGCAATCTGTACATGCAGTGGGGTTATAGGATTACTCCCTGAAAGCAAAATGAGGTAAGAAAAAGGAAAAGAATGGAATAGGGAGTGGGGGGAAGAGGAAGGTGGAGAGAGAGAAGAGTAAGAGGGAAAACAGACAAACATACCAGCTAACAAATGAAAAGAGACACAAAGACAGATACAAGGAAAAAAAAAAACCAACAAACATACAAAAGCACTAAAGCATACAATGATACAGACATACTAGCTAACCTATCTCCTTATTGGTGTACTATTCCTCTATGCAAATGTGAGGTCTAAAGAAAAAAAATAGAATAAAGTCAGTAAATTAACAGAACCAAAGCAAATATGAAAATGTTATTGATAACAGTAAGAAGAGAGAGAAAAGGGAAAAAAGATGGGTAAGACAAACAAAAAATTTTAAAAATATTAAAACAAGGGAACCAAGCACACTCTGAGACTTTTCCTTTAAGTCCAATGTTCTTTCAGCTCTGATTTCTAGCTCTAATTGCAGGCTGTTGGAGTTGCTCACAGTTAGGGTCAGTTGGCCCTGGCCTACTGTGGAGAGTGGATCAGATCAGGGCTGCCTGCCAAATCTGCCACTCAGATCTGGCCTATGTCTACCTAGCATGGAGGAGGGGCTTCTGTCCCTTCCATTTTAATGTTGTTACCTTGGATCTCAAGCTGGGAGATGGGCCGAGCTGGGTGGAGCTGGTCTCATGGCTCCAGTTGATCTCTTTTTCTGCTGCTGCTCAGCCAGGTTGGGTAAGGTAGAATGCAAGAATGCCAGGCAATACAGGCCCAACCTAACTCTGGGCTACTCAAGCGGGCTGGGCGGGAGCCAAGGGCTGCCCAGGGTGGGAGGGAGCAGTCACCTGCTTCAGCACTTCTGTGCATGGGAGGAGCTCCACAAGCTGGGTGCCGGGGTGAGGGGTGGGGTGCGGCAGTTTCAGTGGTGGTGGTGGCTTCAGTAGTGCCATGCTTGGGGGAGGGTTTCACTGGTCTGAGAGCTGTGGGTTGCCTCAGGTGGGAGCAGCGGCAGAGCAACGTGTGAAGAACAGGCTGGCAATGGTGAGACCTGCAACCCCCAGGGGAGAGCGAGAGCCTTTATGGGTATGCTCTTTTGCAGAGGGTCTCATGGACCAAACTGTCCCATTGCCATCTTGCCAGAAGTCATCCTCTCATATGTCTTCTTATGCCTGTTCATATCTTTTGCCTGCTTTCTAATAGGACTGTTTGCTTTTTTTTTCCCCCAGCACCTTTGAGTGGGGATATAGGATTACTTCCTGAAAGCAAAATGAGATAAGAAAAAGGAAACGATCCTAGATGTTAGGCCTTTGTCAGATAAACATTTGGCAAATATTTTTTCCCAGTCTGTGGGTTGTCTTCCCACTCTCTTGATGCTTTCTTTGGTTTTGCAGAAGCTTGTCAGTTTGATGAGGTCCTTCTTGTCTATCTTATCTCTTATGGCCTGGGCACTTGGGCATTTGATCAGGAATTGGTTGCCAGTTTCAATTTCCATAGGGTTTCTCCTGTATTTTCTAAGGTTCTTATAGTTTGAGATTTTACGTTTAGGTCTGATCCATTTAGAGTTGATTTTTGTGTATGGTGATAGGTAGGGGTCCTTGTTTTAATCTTCTGCATGTGGTCAGCCACTTTTCCCAGCACCATTTACTAAATAGATTCTCTTCTCACCTGTGGTTGTTGGTGGTGGCTTGTCGAAGATGAGTTGGTTGAGAAATTGAGGTTTTTGCTTCCAGGAGTTCTACTCTGTTACATTGGTCTATATAACTGTTCTTGTACTAATACCAGACTGTTTTGATTTTTGTAGTCTTATAATAAAGTTTAAAGTCTGGAAGTGTGATACTTCCTGCTTTGTTTCTTTTGCTGAGGATTGTTTTGGCTATTTGTGGTCATTTATGTTTCCTTATGAATTTCTGTATTGTTTCCAGGTCTGAGAAGAATGATGCTGGTAATTTAATTGGTATTTCATTTAATCTGTAAATAGCCTTGAGTAGGATGGAATCTTAACAATGCTGATTATTCCAGTCCATGAGCATGGAATATTTTCCCATTTGTTTGTGTCATCTTTGATTTCTTTAAGCAGTGTTTTGTAGTTTTCATTGTAAAGGTCTTTGACTTCTCTGGTTAGGAAGATGCCAAGGTATTTCTTTTCTTTTGTGGTTATTGTGAATGGGATTGTGTTTTTATTTGGGTTTCTATTTGTTTATTGTTGGTGTATAGGAATATAACTGTCTTTTGAAGATTTATTTTATACCTTGAGATTTTACCAAAGTCCTTCATCAGTGCAAGGAGGTTTTTGACAGAGTCTTTTGGATTTTTGAGGTATAGGATCATGTTGTCTGCAAAGAGGGATAACTTAACTCCCTCTTTCCTATTTGGATACCCCTTATTTCCTTCTCTTGTCTGTTTGCTCTAACTAGGACTTTCAATACTATGCTGAACAGGAGGGGTGAGAGTGGGCAGCCTTGTCTTGTTCCAGTTTTCAGGGGACATGGTTCTAATTTGTGTCTGTTTAGCAGTATGTTGGCTGTGGGTTTCTTGTAGATGACTTACTATTTTAAGATATGTTCCTTCCATGCCTAGGTTTTCAAGAATTTTTATCAAGAAGAGATGCTGGATTTTATTGAAAGCTTTTCTGCATCTAATGATATGATCACGGTTCTTGTTTTTACATTTGTTGATGTATTTACTTATGTTTATCTTCTTGTGGATGTCAAACCAGTCCTACATCCCAGGGATGAAGCCCACTTGGTCATGGTAGATGACTTTTGAGATGTGTTGAAGAGTTTTTAAGATAATGGTCAACTTGCCATTTTCCCAAAAGTTGGTGGCTTAATTTCTGGATTTTTTTTTAGGTTTGATCATTGTTTTCTTTTTCCATTCATCAATCATTTTTGTTATTTTTTAGTATCTCTTTAGAATATGAATTATTTTTCCCTTCATGTTGCTTTATTTCAAGGTCTTTAAGGTTTTCATTTTGACAATTGTAAACATATTTATTTAATCTTTTGTGAGTTAGGCAAATTGATGAAATAAGTATAGTTTTTTTCCCTTTGTATTCTTCCAAATTATAATTTTTAAAACATATTTAACTGCAAGTGTCTTGGCTACCTCCCTGATTCAGATTGAAGTAATACTTGGTCTATATTTTCTTCTAGGAATGTGCTATTTCTGAACAAAGGTAACTTCATAGTCTAGACAATATAGAGAGACCCCATCCCTACAAAAAACCTTAAAATTAGCAGAGTGTGATGATGCATGCTTATAGTTCTAGCTACTTGAGAGACTGAGATGGGAGGATCGCTTGAACCCAGGAGTCCAAGGCTGCAGTGAGCTATGATCACACTGCACTTCTGCCTGGGCAAGACTCAGAGCAAGACCCTGAAAAAAAAAAGGAAGGAGGAGGAAGAGGAGGGGGAGGAGGAGGAAGAGGAAGAAGAAGAAGAAGAAGAAGAAAAAGAAGAGGAAGAAGAAGAAGACAATGACAGCAAGGAGAAGGCCTCATCTTGATTAGTTGTGCTAACTTTTGATGAATTCCTGAGAAAGTCCAGTCATTCTCTATTAGGAAGACTGGACTGCATCGAAACACCCACTTTCTCCATTACTTACAGGATGGGACTCCTTCACCTAAGCAATGTCACAAGTGTTATCTAAAACTTGGAAAAAGAAAAAAATGTAAGAAGCACATCCTTCAGTGCCATATAGAGGCAAAGCTACTCAAGGGTTATCTAGGGGAATGTAATTTGTTGCACTCAGTGTTTACTATTGACTAGAGGTCCCATATTAACTGGTAGATTTTTGTCTGGTAGAAATGTGAATAATTCATGTCCAGTGGAAAAGATAACTCCTTAATTTATATTTTATTAACCAGTTTTTTACACAGCAATCTTATTCTAACATTTCTTTATTACATTACATACACACGTACACACAACGCACTCACTTCTCAAATGCTCTTTTGGTTACTTTTAATGTTTTATTGCTTCCTTATTTACTGATGAGTTGAATAAAATTTTCAACACATATTCATTTTATATAGTGTGAGAATTTTAAAAAATCTTTTGAAAATTGTAGTTTAGTGGGTACCTGCAATGACTAAGCCAAAGAAAGCCTCAACGAGTTACCATCAGAAAGACAAGGTGCTCAAGTTTGCTAGGTACAAGGATTTTATTAACCGAATCTCTTCCTCTGAAGAGGACTTCAGGGAAAGACTTGTACTAAAGAGAGAGATAAAGAAGACATCCCTAGCGGGGATGTCATTTAGAAAGCTAAGTCTTAAAGTACCTGCATATGTGGAACCAGGTATTGAGTTCATATTGACATGTCAAATTCCAATTAATTACCTAAGAGTCCATTCTATTCTTCCTTTTTCCCCCTTATTTATGACCCCTTTCCCCCATAATGGGAAACCTGGTAAATAAGTAAATATATATTTACTACTGGCCACTGCAGCCTCCACCTGCTGGGCTCCGGCGATCCTTCCGCCTCAGCCTTTCAAGTAGCTGGAACTACAGGCACATGCTACCACACCCCGGCTAATTTTTGATTTATTGTAGAGATGAGGTCTCGCCAAGTTGCCCAATAAGTAAGTATATTTTGGCTGATGTTTCCCTTAGGATTATGTCCTTTGTTAACTGATTTTCAATAACTTGCAAATTTTGTCTCCTACAGATATTGTCCAATTTTGGGTTGTTTTAGGTCAGAGGGTAAATTCAATCCCTGTTACTCTATCTTAGCTAGAAGTAAAAATCTAATGCTTATTTAATGAATTTGTCAATGTCTTGTAAATATCTTTTGCATGAACATATTATATGATAAAGTTTTGTGTTATAATTCCTCAAGCATACCTTCTGTTACCTCCCAGATTCCCCTAACATTCCATGTTTCATATTTGTTTGTTAGATTATTTGTTCAATGATTTTATTCCTCATGAGACTGAAAACTCAATGAGGCATGGCATCAACTCTGCTTATGTTTTGTTCCTTATTGTCTTTGCAACTTGTTAGCATGCACCTTTTGTTCAATAGCTATCTAGTAAATTCATGTACTTGCACTGTCAGCAAAAGCCGTAGCTATTCTGTTAACACAGAATTCCAGGGAACCTTAACAATTCCAGATCTGATTATTCTATGTGCCTTCACAGTGTCAGTCTCATGGTCCCTCCACATTTGCTTAATCTACCAATCAGGGAGAATGTTGATGAGGCACTTTTGTGTTCAACTTGCAAGACTGTACCTTATGCTCTGCAAACATGTGAGGAGGGACTGCCTTCTGGGATCCTGGAAGTAGAGTCTTAGGAGCCTGTGACATTCAAGTACCTCCCAAAGAGATCACTGAGCAGAGATGTGTTGCTAGAGAACTACACAATCTTATTGGAAAATCCAGTTTTCTTGTTGAAAGTCATCTCTCATTGGAAAAAAGGGGATGAAACAGTTATGACAAAATCCAACATGTAGTACTAGGTGTGAATTATTTACTGTCGAGTCCCCAGAAGACCACCAGAAAACACTGCAGATCAAGGAAAACTAAATTTATTATGTCTATTGCAACATGGACAACACCTCCTTGAGGGAGTCCTAGTAGTGTCTTAACACTGGAAATTAAGGAAGGTTATGAGAGACTGAACATGCAAACAGACAATGGCCAGACTATATATAATCCACAACCTCTGCAGCAATTGTCCACCCAGTGATCGAGATTTCCTCAATGACTGCTAGTTTCCCTAATTTTGCTCTCCTCAATTCAGAATCAACAAGAGAAAGTCTAATATGCTTGCTAATCTAATCATACAGGATGCTTTCTTTCTAGCTAGCCTACCTCCAATTTTTCTATGTCAGTGACATCCAGTGAGAGTATACCCAAAGCTTTCTCAAACAAACAAAAGACAAAGCTTCAACACTTCCCTGCCGGTCTTTAGACTCCACAAAATGCAAATGATGGTGGTTGACTCCCTTGCTACACCAAGCTTTGAATAAATATGCTCAATTCTCATCTAGGTTCCTTGATTTACTTCCACAAGTACTCAAAAAGTTTTTAGAACACAGGCAGGATGATTTCGAGCCGTGTCTTGCAAACCAGGGATTGGTTGGAATGGGATGTTTACATGATACTTTTAGATTGAGAGGCACAGTGAGGTGAGAATCTTGAAGTACTCACTTGATGAGAATGTGTTAGTCTTGAAACACAAACAATTTAAATAGGTGCACAGTCTTATTTTCCAGGAGCAGGTATTTCATGGGGCAAAGAACTAGGCTATTTTTGCTTGGTTTCAGTCATATGTAACATAGGGAGAGAAAAGTATGCCTTTTCTTAGAGTGGGTTAACACAAAAACAGGGAATTATATTGGTTTAATTCTTGGGATTGCAATAAACCTTGGAAAGATAGCAAAATAGCATGTGCCAGCATTCATTCCCCAACAGAAACATCAACTTGAACAACTATCCATGCATGATAATAACCCTCACAAAAGCTAAGGAAGCCAGGTGAGAGAATACAGCAGGTAGGCATATCAATTCTTGAAATTAGTAAAGAAAAAAATTCATTTTAAGTCCATTCCTGATTTATTCTTTCCTTACCCAACTTAGACAACATAGTCAGTCAATATTGTTCTATTATAACTTCTTTAGCTACTATCCTGTTGTGCTAGCCCACAGAGTGCTAAACCTGGGTTAATCCTACAATTAGTGATAAAAATTGTTTTTCATTTCTTGTTCCAACTATCTGTGGGTGGTAGCTATGAGGAACAGTGCACTGAGAAGAGGGTTGAGGCTCAGAAGGAACAAGAACTTGAGTGTCTGTTAAGAGCACAAATAAAGAGTGACGCAAATTTAAACTTTATACTTAAGTTTCAAAAATTATAACTTTATGGAGCTCTGGGCCTACAAATCCAACTACCACTGAGTAAACTTATCTGAATACCTCAACCACTTCAATCTGCACATGTCTGAAATTGAAATGAAAATCCCCTCTTTCACCAAAGTTGTGCTCATTAATCCATCCATTTGGCCTCATGATTCTGGTCATTTGTACTCCAGGCAGCCATGCCCACAGTTCCGATTAGTATTCAATTCGAAATGAAGTTTCTTTGCCATCCAATTAAGGCAGTTTGCCCTGATGGTGGAATTTCAGGCATTGGCAATGGAGCCAAGGGAAGAAGTTGATGGGATGACAGAAACCCAATGTCTTGAAATCTTTCCCATTTTACCTTTCTCGTCCCTGAGTACAGATATGAGATCATAGGGAAAAATTCAAACTGTACTTGATGCTCTCAGGTCTAGTCATAGAAATAAGAATAAAGGTAAAAAACCTTTTAGACTTTTTTTTTGAGGCAATCTTTACAATATTCTCTTTAGCTTATATGTATCTTCCCATCTCCCTTAACTTCCTCTCTTAAACTCCCAATCCTTTTACAGTCAGATGATCATTAGGACAAAAGCTTATTTAACTGAAGAATTACAGTGTCAGTACCATGTAGGATGGTGTCCATGTTATGTAAAAAGTGCTCCCTGTTAGAAACAAGGTATAAAAAGGATTGATGTCTTAAAGCAACTGTGGGTCTCTGTTGGCAGCCAGGATTACTGTTATCTAGTAGAGAAACTGGTAGAGAAAATTGAGTTCTTATAATAAGTTCCATAACAGCAGCTTAGCTGTAAATGATTTTTTAAAAGTCACTTGACTGTGTAAACTGGTTAGAGCAGAAATATTTTAATGAAATTTCAGGAGCTTAATGTCAACCATCAGTGTCCAATAAATGAAAATTACTTTTAGTGATACATCTGGATATATGATGGTTTTTTGAGCCAAAATCTCTCAAGCTTTGCATAAAATTTGGATTTTTATTTTTACTCCTTCCTGTTATATAAACTTCTTATATTTATTAGAGAAAAAGAAGATAAATTAGACATGATATGGGATATTGAAAAATGAGTAAAATGTTAAGACATATTAAATTTATTGTTTGTTCACTGAAGGAAAGAAAGAAGGCAAATTATTTATTTAAGGGAAACAATTTTACTTAAAAAGGGCAGTATTTTAATAAGCAGAAAGGGGAAAAGGAATATGTTTTCAAATGAAAATATATTTTCACTGGAATGAAAAATGTAATGTGCCAAAGCAGCTACTTTTAGGGTGAGCATACTCCTCTGAATGTAAAATTCTATTATATTCCTGCAAAATCCTAACTTTATTCTTATCTGTTTATTTGTTTAATAAATATTGAGTATCCACTCTGTATTGGTATCACAGGAGGCAACGGTATATTTCAGTGAATAATAAAGTCATACTTTTTCCTTTCATGAAGATGTTTAGTGGAATTTTCATTAATTGATTAACTCTTGCACTCATTATATCAGGTAAAAATGAGGTTTAGCAGTGTGTTACAGGAAATGTGAAGTAACAATGGTTTAAAGAGTTGCCTCATGTAAATATACATCATCAGACCTCAAAGAGTGGCTCCATCATATGAAAAGCCTAAAGTCCTTTTATCTTGCAGCTCAGCTATTCCTACCCAGTGTATGCATTTAGGCTTTGGAGTCTGTTTTCTTTCACTGCATTTGAGATACGCAATGTTATTTACATCGTCCATTCTCTTTATTATTTAGTAGTATTCTATTCTATAGATGTACTACAGTTTGTTTAGCTACTTCCAAATTGAGGGATTTTTGGATTGTTTCAAGATTTTGGTGATAAAATTACTATAAATATTTGTTTACAGGCTTTTGTGTGAACATAGGCAAATGCACTTGGGTAAATACAGACATGCCTTGGAGATATCATGGTTTTTGGCTTCAGACTACCTCAAAAAAGTAAATATCACAATTAAACAAGTCACACAAGTTTTTCATTTTCCCAGTGCATATAAAAGTTATGCTTACTCTATAGTCTATTAAGTGTGTAATAGTTTTATATATAAAAAGCAATGCACATACCTTAATTCAAATGTTTTGCTGTTGAAAAATGCTAGTGATCATCTGAGACTTCAACAAGTTGTTATGTCTTTTGTGGTGGAGGGTCTTGCTTCATTATTGATGGCTGCTCACTGAACAGGGTGGTGGTTTCTGAAGGATGGGGTAAGAGTGTGGCAATTTCTTAAAATAAGATAACAATGAAGTTTGCCACACCTATTGACTTTTCCTGTCACAAAAGATTACTCTGTAGCATACCATGCTATTTGATAGTATTTTACCCACAGTAGAACTTCTTTCAAAATTGGAGTCAATCCTCTTAAACCCTGCTGCTGCTTTAACACCTAAGTTTATGTAATGTTCTAAATCCTTTGCTGTCAGTTGAACAATGTTGCATCTTCGCCAAGAGTAGATTTCATCTCAAGAAACCACTTTCTTTTTGGCATGTTTGAGTTCCTTGTAGATCCTAGATGTTAGGCCTTTGTCAGATACAGCCCTATTAAAAAGTGAGCAAAAAATATGAATAGACATGTCTCACAAGAAGACAAACAAGAAGCCAACAGATACATGAAAAAATGCTCAGCCTCACTAATCATCAAAGAAATGCAAAATTAAAACCACACTGAGATATCATCTAACTCCAGTCAGGATGGCCATCATCACTAACTCAAAAAACAACAGATGCTGGAGAGGATGCAGAGAAAAGGGAACACTTCTACACTGTTGATGGTACTACCTCTGTGGAAAACAGCGTGGTAATTCCTAGAAGACCTAAAAATCGACCTTCTATACAACCCAGCAATCCCCATTCTGGGAATATATCTGGAGGTATATTGTTCTATAAAAAAGATACCTATACACACATATTTATTGCAGCACTATTCACAATAGCAAAAATATGGAGCCAACCATGCTGCCCATTGGACTGGATTAAAAAAAAGTGTTACATATGCACGATGGAATATTATGCAGCCATAAAGAAGGACAAAATTATGAACTTTGCAGCAACTTGGATGGACTTAAAGTCTATAGTGCTGAGTGATCTATCACAGAAACAAAGAACTGAGTATCACATGTTCTCGCTCATAAGCAGACCCTGAACAATTATCATAATACTATAAGAAAGGGATTGGCAGTAGTGGGAAACTGCCAGGGGAGGGGGGCACATTTTGTCAATAAGCATACCTGATCTCAAACCAGGTGAAGTGGTGACCAAAGTGAGGCTCAAACATTACCTGTACAATGACCATTTTGCATACCTAACCCTGAATTGTACACCACATCTTTAAAATAAAAATTAAAACAAACAAATGTAAAGGAATAGAAAATCTTTTATACTTTTAGAAAAAATATCAACTATTGTTATTTTGATTATTTCTGCTTAATTGAATTCATTATATTTTCCTTGTTTGAGCCACTTACAGTTCTCTGTTTCTTTTCTCTTTTTCTTTCTTACTTATATGGACATTTAAATTGATAAATTTTTAAAAAATATAGGTTTGGCAAAAACCCATGAACATATAACTACATCATTATAAGGTTTATTGATTTTAAGGCATTCTCTTATTTATAGATTTCTTTCTTGTTATATATATATGTATATATATATGTACATATATATACACACAGAATTTTCATTTTCATTTGGCCACTCATTTTAAAATTTTTGTTAGCCGGGCTCGGTGGCTCAGCCTGTAATCCCGCGCCTTTGGGAGGCTGAGGTGAGTGGATTGCCTGAGCCCGCGGGTTCGAGACTCGCCTGGGCAGCGAGACCTCATCTCTACAATAAATCAAAAAATCAGCCGGGCGTGGTAGCGCGCGCCTGTAATTCCGGCTACTTGGAAAGCTGAGGTGGAAGGATCGCCGGAGCCCAGCAGGTCGAGGATGCGGTGGCTGGGAGCGGCTACTGCACTCCAGTCTGGGCGACAGAGTAAGACTCCAACTCAAAAAAAAAAACCAAACAAACAAACAAAAAATTTTTGTTATATTAACTGTTGTATGTACTGTGTTCTGATGATATGGATCAAAACATTTTAATATTATGTATACATACTTTTGTCCAAGTTTATGACCAATATTTTATAAAATATGCATGTGCATTTGAAAAGAAAATATACTCCTTTCTTCTTAGCATTTAGTTTCTTATGCCAATTAAATTTTCATACTATTCAACTGAAAAAAAAAAAACCACTTTCTTTGCTCATCCATAAGAAGCAACTTCTCATCCAATTCAAGTTTTATCATTTAGTTATCTTTAGAGTCCTCTTTTACTTATCTTACTATTTTCACCACATCTGCAGTTATTTCCTCCATTAAAGAAGTCTTGAACCCCTGAAAGTCATCCATGAGAGGAATCAACTTCTTCCAAATTCTTATTAATGTTGGTATTTTGACCTCCTTTCATGAATCACAAATGTTCTTAAAGGCAATTTTTTCTAGAAATTTTTCGATTTACTTTGCCCAGATGTATTAGGCAGTTATAGCCTTACAATGTGTATTTCTTAAACATGAAGATTTAAAAGTTGCTTCAAAAGCAGACATGGGCTGGGCACAGTGGCTTACGCCTATAATCCCAGCACTTTGGGAAGCCAAGACAAGAGGATTTTCTGAGCCCATGGGTTTGAGATCAGCCCAGGCAACTTGGCGAGACTTTGTCTCTACAATAAATCAAAAAATTAGCTGGGCATAGTGGCGCACACCTGTGGTTCCAGCTACTTGGAAGACTGGGCAAAATGATTGCCTGAGCCCAGCAGGTAGAGGCTGTGGTGGCCGTGAACATGTTACTGCACTCCAGCTTGGGCGACAGAGTGAGACTCCGACTTTAAAAAATAAAAAATAAAATAAAAGCAGGCAAGAACACAACATTAATCTCCCTATACATTGCCATCAGGGCTCTTGGATGACCTGGTGTACTGTTAATGAGCAGTAGTATTTTGAAATGAATATATTTTTTTCTAAGCGGTGGCAATCAACATTCAGTAAACTATGCTGTAAACAAATGTGGTATCATCTAGGCACTGTTGTTTCAGTGTGTACGGCACAAGCAAACTAGCTTTAGCAAAAATTTTTTTTTTTTTTTGAGTTGGAGTCTCACTCTGTCACCAGACTGGAGTGCAGTGGCTGCTCCTGGCCACCGCAGCCTCCACCTGCTGGGCTCCAGCAATCCTTCCGCCTCAGCCTTCCAAGTAGCTGGAACTACAGGCGCGTGCTACCACGCCCGGCTCATTTTTGATTTATTGCAGAGATGAGATCTCGCCAAGTTGCCCAGGTGGGTCTCGAATCCGCGGGCTCAGGCAACCCACTCACCTCAACCTCCCAAAATGCTCGGATTACAGGCTGAGCCACCGAGCTCGGCTAGCATAATTCTTAAGAGCCCTAGGATTTTTGGAATGATAAATGAGCACTGGCTTTAATTTAAAGTCACCAGGTGCATTGGCCCCTAACAAGAGAGTCAGCCTGTTCTTTGAAAATTTAAGGCCAAGCATTGACTTCTCTGATCTAGCTATTAAAGTCCTAGATGGCATCTTCTTCCAGTGTAAGGCTGTTTTGTCTACACTAAAAATCTGTTGTTTAGGGTAGCCACCTTCATCAATAATCTTGACTAGATCTTCTGAATAACTTGCTGCAATTTCTCCATCAACACTTGCTGGCTCACCTTGCACTTTTATGTTATAGAGATGGCTTCTTTCCTTTAGCCTCATGAACCAACCTCTTCTAGCTTCCGACTTTTCTTCCACAGCTTCTTCACCTCCTTCTGCCTTCATTAAAGAGAGTTAGGGACTTGTCCTGAATTAGATTTTGATTTAAGGAAATGTTGTGGCTGGTTTGATCTATCCAGATCACTTAAACTTTCTCAGTACCAGCAAAAAGGCTGTTTTGCTTTCTTATCATTCATGTGTTCACTAAAGGAGCTCTTTTATTTTATTTATTTATTTTTGAGTTGGAGTCTCACTGTATCCCCCAGGCTGGAATGCAGTGGCACACTCACGGTCACCCAAGCATCGACCTGTTGGACTCAGACGATCCTTCCACCTCAGCCTTCCAAGTAGCTGGAACAACAGGTGCATGCTACCATGCCTGGCTAATTTTTTGGTTTATTGTAGAGATGAGGTCTCGCCAAATTGTCCAGGCTGTTCTTGAACCCATAGGCTCAGGCAATCCCCTCACCTCAGCCTCTCAAAGTGCTGGAATTATAGGTTTGAGCCACTATGCCTGGTCAAGGAGCTCTTTTAATTTCCTTCAAGAACTCTTCCTTTGCATTTATAACTTGACTGTTCACTACAAGAGACCTAGCTTTCAGCCTATTTGGCTTTTGACATGCATTCCTCATTTAGTTTAATCATTTCTAGATTTTAGCTTAAATTAAGAGACTTGTGATTCTTCCTTTCACTTGAATACTCAGAGGTCATTGTAGGGTTATTAACTGACCTAATTTTAATATTGTTGTTTTTAGGGAATAAGGAGGCCTGAGGAAAGGGAGAGAGACAGGGGAACAACTGGTTGGTAGAGCACTCAGAACACACACATTTATTTATTAAGATCACTATTTCAATATGTGGGTGCAGTTTTGGTGTTCCAAAATAATTACAATAGTAACATCAAAAATCATTGATTACAGATCATAATAAAATATATAACAATAATGAAATATTTAAAATATTGTGAGAATTAACAAAATGTGATGCTACTAGAAAAATGACACCATCATCAATAGACTTGCTGGATGCAAGGTTGCCATGAACCTCGATTTGTGAAAAATAGAATATCTTTGAGCATAATAAAGAGAAGCACTATAAAACCTGGTGTCCCTCTATCTAGGGGTGGGATCATTGGGTTATGTGTTTGGGTATATAAGCAAATTTATAAAAACCGCAAAACTCTTTAGTGTGGCCGCACCATTTCAGTTGCTCTGCATCCCTAATAGCACTTGGTACAGACAGATTTTTTTTTTAAGACATTCTAATAAGTATTTAATGGTTGTTGAGGTTTTAAGGAACCTTTCACTAATGACTGATGCTGAAAATCATTTCATGTGTTATTTGTCATCTGTGTATCTCCTTTGGTAAAGTGCTCACATGTTTGCTCATTTAAAAATTTGATTGTTTCTTTCCTCATTGTTTAGTATTGAGAGTTCTTTGTATATATTAGCTACAAGTCCTGCATCAGATACATGGCTTGCAAATATTTTTCTCCTAGAGTCTTCCTGTCTTTTTTTAGAGAGGGGGCCTTACTTTGTTGCCCAGGTTGGTCTTGAACTCCCAGCCTCAAGCAATCTTCAGTCCTCAGTCTTCCAAAGCACTGGGATTACAGGTGTGAGTTACCATCCCTGGCCTATGTCTTTTCATTCTCATAATAGTGTTGTTGGCCAGGTTCAGCAGCTCAGCCTGCAATTCCAGCACTTTGGGAGGCTGAGGTGAATGAATTGCCTGAGCCCGAGGGTTCGAGACTAGCGTGGGCAACTTGGTGAGACCTCGTCTCTACAATAAGTTAAAGTTTAGACCAGGAGGAGTGACTCTGTCTGTAATCCCAGCACTTTGGGAGGCCAAGGTGAGTTGCCTGAGCCCATAGGTTCGAGACCAGTCTGGGCAACTTGGTGAGACCTCGTCTCTACAATAAATCACAAAAACTAGCTGGGTGTGGTGGCATGTGTCTGTAGTTCCAGCTACTTGGAAGGCTGAGGCAGAAGGATCGCCTGAGCCCAGTCAGTCGATACTGGGGTGGCCATGAAAGTGCTACTGCACTTCAGCCTGGGTGATGGAGTGAGACACCAACTCAAAAAAACAAACAAACCAAAAAAAAAAAACCCAAACAAACCAATGTTGTTTGCAGAGAAAATGTTTTACTTTTTTAATTTATTTTTTCTTATGAGTGTGCTTTTGGCTTTGACTTTATATCAGAAAATTTCCAGCCTGGGATTTTTCTATATTAAAAGTAAAATGTATAAAAAACAAAAATAATAAATTCCTTCTAGTAACAGTAGATTATCTATAAATAATACATTAGGCATATCTCCTAAATACAAAATTAAATAAAAAGATATTAGATAATTTGTGCATAAAGAACCAAATTAGAGTTAGAAATAATGAGACAAGGATCTAATAATACTTTTCAAAAACACAGAGCTAAGGTCTTTAAGATTTTGTACAATAAGAGCATGTAAACATATGAAATAAAATGCCTCATGAGGTTTCAAATGCCCATTAATTTATTCATATATTTATTTTAAAATTTTTCTGAGCACCTACTATGAGCCAGGCTCTGTTTTCTACTTGGGGGTACACAGATGACTATAATGGGAGACGAAACTTGTGATAAATAAATCAACAGATTACAACACAGTGTGATAAGAACTGTGATTGGCATATGTTCAAAGTGAACCATGCTTCTTTTTGTATGTGTAGTGTTGTTCATCACATTTATCTCAGTTTGAAATCATCTGTTTGTATGACTACTTGATTTAAAGTCTGTCTGTCTCTTCATGTGCTCCAGGAGTATAAATATAATATACACTTTCATCACTGTACCTGGCATATAGCAGGAACTAGATTAAAAGTCACTGAATAAAAGTGCTTACTACTGAAGTCCAGAAAGGAGGAGTTGCTAATTCTGCTCCTGGCAGTTTTGAAATCTTGACAAAAAAAAAAAAAAAAAGGTGAAATTTGAAGTAAGTCTTGAAGCAGAAGTAAAAACTCACGGTTGGAGGCAGGAAAGGGTGGCAAGGAAGAGAAGGATAGCATTCCAGCACTATGAAGTCTTAGGCAAGGACACATGAAAGTTCATGGATAGAAAGTTGAGTGTGTGGCAGAATCATCCTGCTTAAGGAAGTGTGGGGGTCGAAGATGGGGCCAGAGTGGAAGACTGGGTTCGCCACAAGAAGAAAAGGACATGCCAACCCAACTGGATTTGAACTTCATAGTTGTGTGGTTGGGGGATTGAAGGATTTTAAGCTTGTTGGTAACGTAGGTACATTAGCAGTTCTTAAATAGAGATGATCACACCTGTAATTTCAGCACTTTGGGAGGCCGAGGTGGAAAACTCACCTGAGCACAAGTCCAGGCTGCAGTGAACTATGACCACACCACTATACTCCAACCTGGGTGACACAGTGAGACCCTGTCTCAAAAAAAAAAAAAAAAAGCCACTGGTGAGTAGAGTGGTTAAAAGCTGTTGCTGAAGCACTGGTAAGACAGGATGAAGGTTCAGCAATGGAATACAGATGCCGAGGAGGGACAGATCTGAGAGCTCTTCTAGGAGACAGAATTACAGGAAGTAGTAATTGATAAGATGCGAAGGGGAAAGTGGAAGGAGAATTGAACATTTTGACTCTTCTGATGTCTCAGGAGTATTGTATGTTGGTAGTGAACATATTTTTTAAAGTTTTTTTCTGATTAATATTACGTGTTCTTTAGAAACTTCAGTAAAGTATAAAGAATAACAAAAAAGTCATCCATTATCCCAGCACACAGAGATAAGCACTGCAGACATTTCATGTATATATTCTTCTACTCTTCTTTTAAAATACATTTTTGAAAAAACGATATTTCATCAGGATCACTCTGAGAGATAAAATCACAAGTACAGAAGAAGTGTGGCATACATTGGGGCAAAAGATTAAGTACAAATTTTGGAACACAGTTGGACTCTTGTATCTGTAACGTACTAGTTATGTGACTTCGAGATATTTAATTTTCCTGACTTTAATTTTGTGATCTTGGAATGGAATCATTCCTTATAGTGGTTGAGAAGATACATATTCTTTATGTAAAGTCCCTAGTTTGATTCTTGACCCATAACTAGTCCTAATGGCAATACTGTAGTGGTTATGTTATTCTGTTAACACTTTCTCCATTGTCTCCTTCATTGCCCTTGAAAAATATAGACTAATCCTTATTTCTAAAAATAAAAGACACTTTCGAAAACAGGTCCAAAGGATTCCATCTCTACCAAGAACTCTGATCTCATAAAATGTATTGATTGCTAAACTTCATTTTGAATCCACATATGAAGTTTCAACTAAATTATGCACTAAATCATTTTTTAAAAAAATAAGTGAATAGGTACAATGAATGGGAAATGCCAAAGAAGAAATTTCTCCCCTGGGAAATAAATGTCAGTGACGACACACAGGACATGTCCTCATTAGTGAATGAAACCTGCCTAGACACAGGGACACTTCCAGGTTCAATTTAATTCATATACAATTCATTCTGAATGCTGAACCTGCTGGAAGACACAGCCGGGCAGCGATCTCCACCTTGAGGGGGCGCTAATTACTTTTTGCCAACTTATACCCTGGGCTTGGGTAAGTCTGTGCACATAAACTAAGAGAAAAACTTGTAAGATCCAGAAGCATTATCGTAGTCCTTTCCAAACAGAGGGACTGGGGAGGGAAGTTTAGCAAAAATGGGGATAAGAATGTTTTTATATTGAGAGGAATAGATAAAGGGGGAAGAGCAGAGGCAGGGAGGAGGAGGGCTAGTGGGAGGAGCTCCAGGAATAGAAAGTCCAAGTTGTAAAGGGGAGGGAGCCTCAAAGATGGACAAATGTAGTCACTGGGCCCGCCGCCCTCGCGAAGGTAGCCCTTGCAGGCCCTGTGCAGGCCGGAGGTGGGTTGTTGGTTCTGACCTCTGGGACGTACCCGCGTATTCCTCCATCCAGACCTTCCCGGGGACCTTTCCTGGTCACCCCGGTTCTCCGCCAGACCCCGGCGCTGCTCAGACGGGGAGGAGAGCAGGGCAAGGCTCCACTTCCAGTCTGAGCCTCTGGATTACAGAGTCCAGGGAAGTCACACGCAATTACAAAAGAAAGAAAATACAAAACCTCCCGAGAGGGAGGCAGGGGCATTACTTGGGGGAAAGGGTTTGGAAGAGGGTGGGAGCATTATGCCCCGGGCTTTCCTCATCAAAACCCATAAGCGGATTCCTACTTCCTAAGACCTGCTTCCCTGGCTCTCCGCCACCCGTCCCCATCTCCGACTCTCTCCATCCTCTGACCCACAGTCCAGCTCTTCCTTCTCTTGCAAACGCCAAGTTGTCTCCACCTGCCCCGGGTTCGGAACTCGACTTGTTCTTCAGTTCCAGCTCCGGAGTCCGGGGATTTTCCGGAGCCCAGCGCATGGCTGGGAGTGAGATTTGGCCAGGGCCATTTCTTACTGCCAGGCTTCCCGTCACGCCGCTGCTGGCGGGTGTGAGGCGGGCGACGAAGGAGAGGCGCAGGGGGTCGCACACAGGAAGGAACCGGTGCAACCTGAGCAAACACTGCTCGCTTTGAACCCTCCCTGGGAACAGGCTTCCCGGGCAAGTCCCAAATTCCCACGTTCCGCTCACCCTGCGGACTAGAGCGTGGCGCGGGGACGCCCCACCTGCGCTGGGGGCGGCAGGCTCCTGCGGGCCAGAGTTTGCAGACTTGGCGCTTAGGCTGATTCTCCGGGAGTTGGGGTAGCGCGCGCCGGGCCAATGAGCGTGCCCCGCGGAGGGCTCGGCTCCCCCCGCGCGCGCTGATTGGTCCCGCGGTCTTCCAGGCCGGGCGGGCCAGCGCTGCGGTGGGCGGTGGCGGGTGCCCGGCGCGAGTGGGCGTGGCGCGCGCGCCCCCTGCCGCCCCCCGCCCCTCCCTGCCGCGCTCCCTCCCTCCCTCCCTCCCTCCTCCCAGCTCCCTCCCTACGCTCCCGGGCTCCGGCTGCGCGCTGGCGGGGCTCCGCATTGCACACTCTGGGGGCGCCGCAGTGTTCGTGGGATGGGGCAGCGGAATCCGCGCGCAGCCCGGGTGAGTAGAGGCGGGCTTCCCGGGAGAGCACAAAAGAAGATGGGGCTGATGCCAGCGGCCCCGCGAATGCGGGGCCTGGGCCAAGCCGGGGGCTGGGCTGAGTAGCCAGAACTACCCGCTGCTAGGACAGCCCCCCGGGGCCAGAGGGGCAGAGTCCCGGCCTCTGCATCTTGCTCCGGCGTGTTGCCCCCGAGTGCGTAGAGAACACCGCACACAGCCTGGGCAGGTCCAGAGGGGCGTGTGTGTGCGCGTGTGTGCTGTGCTGGCGCGCGGAGGGTGGGATGGAAACGTCAGGAGCTGCCAAGTTCAAGGCTGGAGGAACCTTCCCCGGGAGTAATTTAGCTCGTTCCCAGGGCCAAGCGTGCGTCCACCAGGAACTCCAGCTGGAGGGAGTTCCCTGGCGGCGGAGTGGCTGCACCCCACATGTTGCTACGGGGCGGGGGAAGGGGGCGGTGGCCGGATTGCGCCCACCCCGAGCCGCTGCGGGAGGTCCTGTGCGCTGGGTCACCTCCCCGCCGCTTCGAGACCGCGTTAGGCCCTCCAGTCCCTGGCTTGACGACCCGGGAGGGGGCGGTCCATCTGTAGAGTCCGGACTTCGCCTGGGCTTCACTTGGCGACCTGTTTTTCCCTCTGGTAATAGCAGTTCGGTTGATTCACGTTTGGCTAAGCAGTCAGTTTCCACGTAAAGCTCGCTCTCTGTGGGTCTGACTCGCTCTGTCCCCTACCACAGTCTCTCACCACCTCCCTCCTCACCTCCCCCCACTCCCTCCCGCAGTATCGCCCCTCCTGCACCTTCTCACTGCACGGTCCAAAACTTGATGTTTGAACATGATTGTATTCGGCATGGTCCCTAGCATCTTTAGTGTCACTATCACATGCCATTTCCTAGAGGACGCCAAAGACTTGTTATAATGGGGAGTGGGGGGAAGGTGGAAGAGGGTCTTTGGTAGCGAACTCGTGGTAGAACAGCATTGACCTTCCAGAGCATAGGACAAAAAGAATGGTAAGCTTCTCCCTTTGGTAACCTACCCAAGGTGTGACCTCCAAAATTCAATTTTCTTTGTGGGAGGCAAGGGAGTTTAGATTCTCCAGGGGGAAGCTTATTTCTTGTTAAATTGACTTGTGGTGACATACACTCTGTTCTGCTCTGCTCTGGTCAGTCATTGCAGATGCCATGATATTATTAGAGCAATTCCCTTAAAGTCATTACATTTTCTTTAGAGTGAGAGGAACTTGAGGTAGCTGTTTAAAATTTTGGATCTGCACCTTATTTCTCTAGAAGACATTAATGGTTACTGTATATGTGCTCACGTGTACCAAGTTTGCAAAAGATATTTGTGCAATCGTCCATGAAATGGCTTAAAGCACATTTATGTTAAACCCATTTAAATGTAAAACATCTATCTGTTTTCAATTTTAGTTTCCACCCCGACCAAAGGCACCAGACTGAAACAGGACTTAAAAGAGGCTTCCTTGTTTAAACAGAGGTTTATAGAACTCTAGTCCTGAGAGCACATAGTAAGCTTTCTGAGCTTGTAGGCACACAAATCTTATTAAAAATTGTTAGTTGGTTCCTTGAGTTAAAAATACCAGAAACTTCCAGATCAAAAATGGTAGACACAATTTATGGGGCTACATTTTGAAGCTGTTGACAGTCTTTGTAAGATGAATGTTTATAGTACATGATGCATAATTGGACCTGATTCTAGGTAAATAATGCCAAGTAAAAAACACTGTTGTGTACTGTGTCATAGTATAGAGTTTTACATGGCACACAGAAATCCACCATTATAGTGTGTGTAAGGAAGTCATATTTTATCATCTCCATTTTACCAGTGGAACAACTGAGGCTCTCAGAGATTGACTATTCCAAAGGGAATAGCAGAGTTCAAAGTCAAGTGTTTTTCAAATTCTTCCCTCCCCTGCTCCTTGGTCCTTCCTTCCTAGATGTTTACCTACTTCTAATTTCTGTACCTCTTTTACTATTCAGGCCATAGTTTGAGGGGTCATTATAAACCATTCCCCAAAGGCTTTGCTGTCTTCTAAATACCAATTAGCTCCCACTAAGGTGTGGGATTTAAGAACTGATAAAGGTTTAAGGAGAAAACTCATAATGGTTTTAAATAATTACCCTTTTCAAAGAGATACATTTTTGTTGTTGTTAATGAGTTGTTAAAGTCACAAGTAATCAAAACCCTAAAGAATGATGTCCTAATGCTAGTGTTTTAGAAAAGCCAAGTAACTAATAGTAGGAGAGATGTTTGAGAGATATGCAAATCTCCCATTTTATAAGCAAAACCTTCTAATCTTTATAGACAATTAACAATGAAGACTTAATAAGTGATTATTTCATTAGTGCTATTCTTTTTTTTTTTTTTTTTGAGCTGGAGTCTCACTGTCGCCCAGACTGGAGTGCAGTGGCTGCTCCGGGCCACCGCAGCCTCGACCTGCTGGGCTCCGGCAATTCTTCCGCCTCAGCCTTCCACGTAGCTGGAACTACAGGTGCGCGCTACCACGCCTGGCTAATTTTTTGATTTATTGTAGAGATGATGTCTCGCCTGCCCAGGGGGTCTCGAACCCGCGGGCTCAGGCAGGGCTCAGGCAGTCCACTCACCTCAGCCTCCCAAAGGCGCGGGATTACAGGCTGAGCCACCGGCCTGGTGCTATTCTTATTTTTAAAAGAATTGATAAAACAGATGTATTAAATAAAACCAGAAACACTTTGGGGAAAAAAAAGTACCCACTTACCAAAAGTCTGGATATCTCATTAACTAGTATACAAATGCAGCAGAAGATATTGGTTAAAGAGAAATCATAGTTTTATTTCCAAAGTTAGCAAAAAGAAGCATATAGATATCTGCCTATCTGATTATTTTTAAAGACCCATCATTTGCAAATCTCTTCTTGAAAAATTAAGGCCTATAATGTTTGCTTGTAACACTGCATAATATTTATTAAGATGAATAGGATTAATTTTGTTTACATTAATGTGAGTAGGTGTTGACTTTACTAGTAATAAGTGTTGGTTAAGTCTGTGGGCTTTGGGTTCAGATTCTGTCACCACACATAATTAACTGTGGGTCTTCAGAAAATGATTGAGCCGCTCTGTGTTTCAGTTTCCTTATGTGTAAAGCATGAGTAATGTACTTACCTCATGCAGTTTTTCAACTTATTCACGCAACAAATATTTAATGATTGCTTAGTATGTTCCAGCTCTGTTCTAGATGCTAGGGATATGCATGGGCAAATGCGCCAATGAAGTTCACCTTCTAGGGCCTGACATCTCATGACATAATACATGTCAAGTGCTTAGCATGAGACATGGCACCTAGGAAATGCTCTGTGATTGTTAGCTGTTGGTATCATACATTCTTTCAGTTTTGTTCAGTGAGTACCTACCAGACAGGACACAGGTTGCAGCAGTGGTGAATATATTTCAGTTCAATTACACATTCTAACAGGAGAGAGGACTCCAAAGAAAGACATCCAAGTGCATAATCAGTCTCTAAAAGGGAATTCGATGCTTATATGTTACAGAAAAAAAATGAAAAGAAATATTTTAAAACTCTAGTCATGATAATGTGGGGGGGGAAGGTATATGAATTGTCTTATAGTAACCCAAATGTTGTAAGAAAAATAAAGGTCTATACCCATGCTCTGTAAAACACTAAGTGCATAGAGAAGAAGCAAAGAAAAGAAAAAATATTAGATATGCTTAATGGAAAAGGAAAATTTGAAAGATCAGGTTATTAAATGGAGCCTATGAAGGGTGACAGATCCCAGGCACTGTAGAAATGAGGTAGCTGAAAATGAATTTGAAAAAAAAAAAAATTACAAAGGATTTCCAAAACAATAATGAAAGACCCTTAAACACTGTGAAAGGAAGATTGTGGAAGCACTTGGCTTTTGTCATTCCACACATGTACTGGGAGATAAAAAGAGATAAAGCAGAGTGTAACTGAATTCTTTGCTTCTGTTTCTGCTGAGTAATATTCCTACACCCAGGACTTCTCAAGCAAACGCACATTAGAGGTAATAGATCAAGAAGTGGCAAGTGCTCAGGATATTCCAGACCTAATCAACATACTGGATATAGATAAATCACCAAGATTAGATGGCCTTTACCCAACTGTGTTGAAGAAACTTGGTGTGTGTAAGTGACAGCTCTCTGGGATATTGGTGGGGCATAGGCTGGTGTCCACAAAGGGCTCCAGTCAGGGGAAGGGTTTCAGGAAGAAATCTGGGGCCAACAAACCTGATTCATGTCCCTGCGGACAATTGGGAGATCAGTATTTAAAGCAAACACTGATTATAGTAAATAATGACTTCTTTTGAGGAAAAGGGGATTAACATATTAGAGATAAAGAAGAAAAATACAATCATGTACCCCATAATGATGCGGTCAAGGATGAACTGCTTATGTGACAGTGGGTCCATAAGATTGTAATGGAGCTGAAAAATTCCTGTTAACTAGTAATGTCTTAGCCATGGAAATACCATAGCACTGCATATTACTCACCTGTTTGTGGTCATGCTGGTGTAAACCAATCTATTGTGCTGCCAGTCCTTTAAAAGTATAGCACATACTATTAAATATGGTACATAATGCTTGATAATGATAACAAATAACTATGTTGCTGGTTTCTATAATTACTATAATAAACTTTTAATTGTTATTTTAAAATGTACTGCTTCTACTTATAAAAAGAAGTTAACTTTAAAATAGACTGGGGCAGGTCTTTTGGGAAGTATTCCAGAAGAAGGGATTGTTATTATAGGAGATGACAATGCCATAAGATGTGGGGGTGGAAGGCAGACATCCTGATGATACTGACCCTGGTAAGCCTAGGTTGATGTGTATTTGTGTCTTAGCTTTTAACAAAAATGTCTAGAAAGTTAAAAAAAAATAGAAAAAAGTGTGTAGAATAAGGATATAAAAATTTTTGTACAGCTGTACAATGTGTTTGTGTTTTTAAAGAGTCAAAAATTTAAAAGGCTGTTTATGAAGTAAAAATGTTAAAGTGAGTTAAAGTTAAAGGTTAATTTATTATTGAGAAAATAATTTTTAAAATGAATTTGCTGTAGCTTAAGTTTCCAGTCTTTATGAAGTCCAGAGTAGTGTCCAGTAACGTCCTAGGCCTTCACATTCACTTACCACTCACTAACCTGACTCAACTTCCAGTCTTGCAAGGTCCATTTGTGGTAAGTGCCCATTTAAAAAAATCTTTTATACTATAATTTTACTATGTGTTTAGATACACAAATATTTACTATTTTGTTGCAATTGCCTACAGTATTCAGTACAGTGACATGCTGTTATTCAGTGCAAGTTTGTAGCCTAGGAGCAATAGACTGTATCACATAGCCTAGTAGATTATACCATCCAGGTTTGTATAGGTACACTCTGTGATTGTTCACACAATGCTAGCATCACATATCCCCATCATTAATTGACACATGACTTTATGTTTGTTGCTAAAGTGTTGCAGAAAATGTAGTCTTTTAATCTTTCAAAAAGCCTAATCAGGTTTCAAATCCCTCTTCACTGAAGACCTTTTGTTATGAATGGAAACATGACTAAGAAGCAAGAACCAAAAGACAGGTACTTTTCTGAGTGGACAAATAGGCTCTTTCAGGAAATGGTTTGGGGTGGTCTTATTTTACACCTGTATACATGTTTATGGGTGATATGCAGTTCTTATGGTAAGTAAAAATCAAGCTGCTAGGTTGAACTATAAGAAGAACATAAAAGACAACCTAAATGGGAAGAAAAATAATAGAAGATTAAAGTCAAAATGGAAGATTGAAGATAAGTGTACTTGGGAAAAGCAATCCCAAGCACATTTATCGGACATAGTTTTAAATTCTGTTCCCATCAGCAGGCAACACAGCCGGCTAATATTCTCTTAGCTCTCTCGAAAAATAATGTGTTCACCAAGTTAAAGTCAATATTAAGAAAAGACTAGGCTATAAAATTCTGTACTAGCATGATGTTGTTTTTTAAAAAATGTATAGTTGAGTAAGTTTATATAAATCCTCTCCATCTGTCTATCTATCTATATGGAAAGAAATGCTTCAAAATATTAACAGCGACTATCTCTGAGTATTACGGGATTTTTAAGTGATTTTTATTCTCTTATTTTGCTTCAGTGTTCTCCAAATTTTTTACAATAAACATGTATTGCTCTTATAAGAAAAAACATTATGGAAAGATTTAGTATTATAACCACAGATTTCATGTATATAGTTTTACTGTAAAGAAAGATAATTTCTATGTCTTCTGAAAATCTATAACTGAAAATTTTTCTTTTTTTCTGAATTTCCTGCATAAAAAGGGCAGTATATATATATATATTTCAACATACTTAAACATAATTCAATATGTATATATATATACACACACATATATAATGTACATATGAAATATACATATAGTATTTGCTATTAGGAAAAAATGTGGTTGAAGAAAAAATGTGATTAAAGATGAATATGTGTGTTTCTTAAGATAAAACTGGAAAATCTAAGGAGATTTCATTTTTGCCATAACTATTATGACATGAAGAAGCAAATTATGGAATCATTCTCATTCTTTTTAAGACTGTAAGTCCCAAGAGGACAAAGACTAAGTTCATTTCTTTCTTTTCTGACTATAGGAGTCTTCTGGTAAATACCATTGAATGTTTTGAATTGAATGAAAGGACTAAAAGCTCTCATAGGCGCATAGAAATTTGAAATGAATTCCCAGGACCCATTTTATCCTCTGAGATCATATGATTCATTCAACTCTTAATGTAATTGTGTATCTAACAGTCTTTGGATCATATGACACTGGGTCACAAAAGTGGTGTGTGCTGGTGATCTAGAAACCTCTGGCTTATTCTTGAGTTTTGTCTAGTTCCTGCCACTTGCATCCAACAAATTCAATTTGTTTCTGTGTTTTGAACTGGTGTTTTGTTTCTTTCCTTGGCTCTGAATTTTATCTTTCTCTCAGGCGTTGGCTTGGGCTCACCACTTTTTTCCCACACTGCAGACACCAGTATATATGATCCCTGTTAGCTCTGATCCTTCTTGGTAAGCTAGAATCTTTGCAAGGGAGCAGTTTATGCACAAACTACTAAATATTAACCATTGAGTATTACTATGGAATGAATATATTGATATCCTCCCAAATTTATATATTGGAGCTTAACACCCAATATAATAGTGTTAAAAGGTGAGGCTTTGGGGGCAGAACCCTCATGAGTGGGATTAGTGCCCCTTATAAAAGAGGTTGAAGAGGGCTGCTTTGCCCCTTCTGCCATGTGAGGATGCAGCAACAAGGTACCACCTGTGAGGGAGAAAATGCGCCCTCACCAGAAAATGAGTCTGCTGGCACCTTAATCTTGGATTTTCCAGCCTCTAAAACTGTGAGCAATAAATTTCTGTTTTTTATAAATGACCAGATCTAAGATGTTTTATTATAGCAGCCTGAATGGACTAAGACAAATATTAGCACTCAATCCCCAGAGAAGGGATGTCATTGTATATTATTATCTAACATCATCTTAATAAGATTCTGTGGTCAAATTATTCAATAATATATCTGGCATTATCAGAAATAATCTTAGCAGAAGAACAGAAACATCCTGTTCTTATATAAAATCTGATGTATTTGTTATGACATGTAATGCTTATTGTCATTCCTCAAGAAAGATAGATATGAAGGAATCAGATAAGAGCACTCACATTGATCAAGACATTGTCCAGGATTGTAGATGAGGACTTGGGGGAAGTAGCTATTATCTGATGACAGAATGTGAAGATAAGATCTCTGGCTTGGAAGGATAAAGGCTCAAGGGATAGGACCCCTGTCTATACATTATGAAGGCTACTATCTATGAGAGGGTCTTCAACTTATCTGACTAAGGCCATCATAAGCCAACCCATAGGCTACCTATAAACAGAAGACTACAAGGCAGGAACTCCTGGTTGCCATCAGGTGTTTCTCTTTGGGGGAGTGCTTGAAACAGTCTATGTAGCACAGCTTAGTTGTGAGGAGTTGAGATCTTTATTGAACAGGTATGGAAACCATCCTGGCTTAGAAGCCTCATATCCCCAGGAGCCAATATCTCTTGTAACAACTCCGTAAACAAACCTTCCAGGGTTCCATAAGAGATGTGCCCTGTCTCTAGAATCATGACCACCAGGGAAGCCTCAAGTATGATATCTCCTCAGGCAATTTTCATGTTCTCACAGTCTACCAATCGGAGGCATACTTGTAACTGGTTACTATGACATTTTTCCTTTATCAGATTGACATTTTTACCCTTCTCAGTTTGCTACAATAGAACAGTTAGATAGATAACTGAAGTCAAATTCTCATGAGCACAGCCACAAATAGAGTAAATTTGGATTATTTTTCATAAAAATAAACACCTTGAACTAGAACACATCTGTTGATATCTGAAAACAAGGGATTTGAAACAGAAAACTATAAACTGAAAGACGATGCAATACCCCACCTCCTGCCTCACACTCCCCCGCCCCACTCATCCTTACTCTCGTTTGCCAAGAGGATGCACAGTAAAATTAAAAATAGGTTCAAAAATGTTGAGTGTGTACATGAATGTTTATAATGGGTTGTTGGGCAACACAGAAGCATTGGGTGCAAAATCTTCATCTTTTGATAAACCTTTTAGAAGCCATAGACGTAGAAATTCTTAAATCCAGAATTGTCCTATTTTGTCTGCCATTAAAAAAAAACATGATGCTGCTTGAACTATCAAAACAAGTATCTTTAGGCATTCCAAATTATTAAATGCAATTAATGTGTTTTAGTGGTAAGAGTCTCCAAACATATTTTTATGCCCTAAAAAGCAGAAGAAATAAGGATTACATTATTTTTCTCCTGTTCTTTTCAGTACCAAATAGCATGATAAATTAGTAAATGTACACATTACTTAAGTTTCCATCAAGACATCCAGAAATACTAGTTCCTTTTGCCATTAAAACAATTTAGATAATGTATTCACTTACTTGCACTTGTAATAAGAACATTTATTACCATCTACTTGTTACTTTTACTTGCATGGCTTTTCTTCAACTGAACTCTGCTTGTTTGTGAGAGATGATGTTAATTTCCTATTGTCACAGAGGCAGTGCAGGGTGAAAGCTAAGGGTTCTGGGCTCTCCTGTGTAATTCTATCCCTTCCTGCCCCACCGGTTGCTACCTGTGTGACCTTGGGCAAGTTATTTAGTTCCCTCCAGTTTAACTGGCTACCATTAACTAGCTGGCTGACCTTTAGCCAGTTGGTCACCCACTGTCTGGGCATCATTTGCTTCAACTATAAAGTTAAGAGGCTGCGCTAATTAAACTTAAAATTTACAGTTGAGCAGGAACCAATGTATATTTTTTGACATTTAACACTACCCATTAATGCTGATCTAATAAAATAGATTTGATTAACTGCACATGTTCCTTGGTGTTCTAGAAATACCTTTTAGGTCTTAAAGGTATTCACAAAACAAACCCTAATTTGGGTATATGGACTAAAATAATTAAACATACAGAGGTTCTTGGCTTCTAAGAACTTAATATAAATAATTTAAAAAATCTAGCACAACTCCCCTCCTCTCAACTTGCTCTCTTCTTCCTGTATACATATTCACCGTTCTTTGACTTGATTGTCCACGCAGAATACATTTAATTTCTTAGAAATTTTCAATTTTGGAAAGAAAAAAGAAATCCACTCTCAAGTGTCCTAAAAATACTGCCACTTAAAAATACTGACTTTAATAGAAGTAATATTCCACATTTATGTATTGGCTTTTCATGGAAGATCAAAGAAATGGTATTAGAAGTACATGCTTTTTCTTTTATGTATAACTTCATAGAAGAGTTTTCTTTTATTGACTTCTTTTAATTCAGATTCCCAATCACTCAGCTGAAAGAATTCACAGAAACTTTTGCAGCAGTTGTGACTTGTTCTTGGTCAGGAGTGTCCTTCCATCCATTATTTCCCAATTGACAGTCCTTTTTGTCCTTCGAGGCCTAGTTCAATACAATTTCCCCAAAGAAGACTTTTATCTTGATCCCTCTATCAGTGTAAATGTTACTATTTTACTTATACTTGTATTTTTCCCAATTTATTACTTGTTGCATTCTATCTTATTTACATAATATCTTATTTTTTTCATGGAGGCTAGCATGAGCATATTATCTTGAACACAATATTTGAGTAGAATGACAATTTTCATAGAGAAAAAACTGTAAAGATCTGATGAAGGAAATCACAAAGGATTGTATCTTAGTCCATTTGTGCTACTACAACAAAATACCCAAGATGAGGAATTTATAAAGAACAGATCAAAGTGCCAGCTGGTGAAGCCCAGTTTCCCTGCTCTTAAGATGGCAGCTTGTTGCTGGGTTCTCACATGGTAGAAGTTGGAAGAGCAAGTAAGATAATGCTGTGTGAAGCCTTTTTTATAAAGACCTTAACTCCATTCACGAGGGAGGAGCCCTCACGGTCTGTCACCTCTTGAAGACACTAGCTGTTAATACTCTCACACTGGCATCGCCTGAATTTTGGAGAGGACACAGTCAAACCTTACAGGTTGGTTTAGATAGAAGGGATAGGTTTTTGTATTATGTGACAACTACCACCTAATTTTGGTCTCTGGATGTCCAGGAAAACTAATGAGTACCACAAGCTGTGAAGATTCTCCTCAGAGACCTTAGCTTGCCTTTGTGTTCTAGAAATATCTTTTAGGTATTGAAGGTATTCACGAAACAAACTCTAAGCTCTGAATTGCCCATGACATAGGACTTTGGAAAGTTAGGTATGCCATCTTCACAGGTGAGAATAACAATCAGACTGCATCACACTTTCATACTAAGCTGTTCTGTTCTTTTAAATATATGCAGATAATGTCTAAAAAAGTCAGAAAAGTCAAGAAAGCAAATAATCATTCCTTTTATCATTACCTAGCTTTAATTATTCATGTGTAATTTCTTTACTGATACACTTTTTCTTTAGGTCACCTAGTTATGCATATAACATATGTTGAGTGTGTTTGATCCTTAAAATAGAAGACAATATAGCAGATTTGCTATATATAAAGATGTACACTGTCCTTCCATACTACTGAAAACCTCTTTCATGAACTATTACTCAGATGACCCCCTTTTGGTAGAAGGGAATAGTGTACGTAGTTAGGGCTGGTGCTCTTAAAGCAGAGAACTAGTCAGGACTAGATCTGTTTAATCTTGAATGGCCAATGTTCTTCCTGTTTATTGCCATAGATTAGAATTACAGCCAACTAACTTAAAATCTCTTAAGGAGCACAAGGTAAGAGGTGGCTGGATCAGCATTAACTGCACCCTGTTCTGAGATACAACTCAGGGTTCACCTCCTCATGTTGCCAATGTTGTTAGTCTAGGACATAGGCAAACCAGGAAAGTGGAAATCAGCGTAGTGTGAACATTTTTTCCCTCCAAAGCTGTTCAGGGACTCTACTTTCCAGATTAAGGACAATACATTTCATAGACTGGAATAACATTCTAAAGTAATATACTGCCTGCAATGGTACTTTCTTCTCAGTTGGGAACTACCTGAGAGACCTTTGTAAGAAGGGATAATTTTCAGCAAGGCCATGCAAATTTATGAAACATGGAGTGTGATAGCATCTACGAGACATTGTAGGCAAGTAGGTAAACTCAATTCCTACAGCTTCTGGGTAGTTCTGACACTGTTGGTTTAAGATCTGTCCAAGTGGAGCAGTGTACTGAGTAAGATTGAGCATGGAAAATGGAACTAAAGAAGGCAGGCAGAAGAGAAGGAACCAAAGGCTTATAATAAGAAAAGTAACATCTACTTTAAAATTGATTTAAGAAAACTTTCTGATCCTATTCTGATTCCTGTCCTATCAGGTGAATCCTTAAAATAAACAGAAATAAACTAGAAGAGAATCACAAAGCTCTATCTGCCTTAAATTATCTCTAATGTTTCTGCTGTTCCCACCTTTAAAGCCACTCCCTAGGCAAGTCATTGATTCAATTTAAAGTCTAGAATGTCACCGTTAAAAGGCTTCCCTGAGGAGAGGGACATGCTCATTAACGAATGAATCTAAGCTGGGTAACATTGATAGAGTAGACAAAAGTTGAGGGGATTTAAGTCCAAGCAAGGAGACTGAGGCAGGGATACAGAGGAAGTAACTTTTTCATTGTGAGGTGTGGGTGTGAGGGAAGGATGTTGAGATCTTTGCTTACTTCCCACTTTAAACTCTCATTATGCTATTTGCTGAATTATTTACCAGTAATTAGTTGTAGGATTTTGGCCAAGCCAGTTAACTTCCCAGTTAACATCTCAGTTTCCTCAAAATGATCGTACAAGATGTGCACTTCCAGAGCAGGATCTGCAAATAGAAACGCTGATTCTGTGGATGTTGCAGGACGGGAAAAGTACACGACAGTCAAACACAAGTGTGTTTGGGATACAATGAATTAGAAAAAGGTTTTGTTTTGTGAATTGCAGGACTTTTTGGAACCTTTAGTAACTGAATGTTCACTCTCAATATCTGAAAGGAGGTGTAATATTCAATGAATCCCAAATCTATTTGACAGCGATATTCCTTTTGAGGGCTCATCTTGAAGATCAGTGTTTTCTGCAACACAAAATGTTGGACTAGCTGTTGTCTGAGGTCCTTCTGGAATTTAACTTCTGTGAATCTGCAATTAGATATTTTGTCTCTTTTCCTATTACTTTCCTAGCCAACTCTCGTACTTCTTATCCAGAAGAGTTTTTGTGTAAACCATTTGATCAAAAATGTACTCTGTTAGAAAATATCTGCATTTACTGTAAGAGAAGAGCACGTTGAAATAGTGCAAATCTGTGAGCTACACATTTTTTCCCTTTATTTTTATGTTTGACTACATTAAGTCACAGGCAGTCAAAATACAAATAATGAATTCCCTAAGTGCTGCACTCACCCCTTACAAATACCTTAACAAAAATATTGAAACATTTATATTAATAGAGAGGATAATATTTCAGAAAAGTACAGTTTATAAAAGACCCAGATTGTATTCTGACAGAGGCATTTTTGAGAAAAGCAGTGCAATTAATCATACAGCTGAACGTAAAGATGAATACCAAATATATACAAAATGTGCACTATATTCTGTCCTTCATCTTCAGGATTATAGATGTGTATCACCTCTTGCCTCACCAACACCAATTTTGGATTTCCTGATTGGCTTCTGCCAGATTCACCCTGGGCTTGACGAGGAGCTGGTAAAAGCTGAGATGTTTTGCAGGGAGGGGGTTGGGGAAGTGGAGAAAGGTGTAGATATCCAGCATAACATGGCTGGGTCTGGATCAGACATCCTCCTACAGAAGTAACTCCTCATCCAGAGGTTTTTTGAAGGGGGTCATTACAGGGTGGTCATCTATCTTTTCGGTCAGAAACAGAGAGCTAGAGCCAGGCATGAGGTCACACACCTGTGATTCCAGCTACTCAGGAGACTGAGACAGTAGGATCTTTTGATCCCAGGGAGTTCAGGGCTAGAGAGTGTGATGATTGTGCCTGTGAATAGCCACTGCACTCCAGCTTGGGCAACGTAGTGAGACTTCCTCTCTAAAAAAAATAAAAGACAAAAAAAGAGAAAAGAGAGAGTAAGAATTCACACTGAAATCCCCATCCCTAAAAAAATAATAATAATAAAAAAGAAAAAATAAAAAAAAGAGGAAGAAGGATAACCTGAGCCCAGGAGGTCGAGGCTCTGGTGAGTTGAGATCCGTGTCACTGTCCTGTGCACTCCAGCCTAGGTAACAGAGTGAGACCCTGACTCAAAAATATAAATAAATAAATAAATAATAAAGAAAAGAAAAGAAAAAAGAAAAAATAGAAGTGAAAAAGAGGATTCACATTGACTGTTTTTCATATAATTATCATTGTACTTTATGAATTCCCTGAAGTTACAGTGATCTGAGTCTCTATAGGTGACCTATAGATAATATACAGCAGACATTTACAGTGTCCTATGAGTTTGGTTTGATTGTTTATCCTCCATCCTTATTGAAAAATTTTAAGAATATTTGTCACATGTTCTTTTCTTACTTGAATTCAAGCTTACCTCTGATGAAATATTAGTATTGCTATTTATTTCCTTGTCTTGCTTTAAAAGTTGGATTAGTTGCATACATTTAATTATATTTTAATTAAACTCCCAATTGCAATGTGAAGGCAGGACACTGGCTCACGCCAGCACTTTGGGAGGCCATGGTGTGAGGATGGCTTGAGGCCAGGAGTTTGAGACCAGCCTGGACAACATAGTGAGACTTTGTCTGTACCAAAATTAAAAATTAAAAAAAACTAGCCAGGCACAGTGGCATGCCCCTGTAGTCCCAGCTACTTGGGAGGCTGAGGTGGGAGCATCGCTCGAGCCCAGGAATTTGAGGCTGCAGTGAGCTTGATCTCAAAAAAACAAAAGCAAAAACAAAACAAAAATAAATTGCATTTTAAAATGTGGTGAACAATTGATAACTATGTTTTCCCCAAGTGATAAAAGGTGTATTATAATGTTAGCTTATTTCTGAGGTCTCATAGTTTCTCCACCTCCTTGAGTTGTTTTGGGCTGTACTTCAGTTTTTGAATTCAGCTGTTCCATTTCTAGAGGCCACCCTTTTGATTCCCTTAAACTTACAAATGATGCCTTAGTGCATCACTCATGAGCCCTGGCACAAAGTAGATTCTCAGTAGACATTTGATGAGCAGACTCTCCCTACTTAATCAGTGTTTGCTGAATAAATGAACAGATTAGTTAATGAGCAGTACTTATTATCATTGTCACCACTTTCATGCCAGTAATGTAGCCATTACCTGGCATCCAACACTATTTTTTAAAAATAATTGAAACGATTCTTTTTGTAACTCACAACCCTGATGCTAATTAGTATTTAATGTTTATTTTTATTTTTAAAAATTCACAGATAAAAGAATTCTATCTAGAAGTTTTTGTACGTATTTCACAAAGCAGAACAGATGTGTCCAGGCAATAGGTTCTGTATTGCAGCAGCTCAATGAACTTAGAAGAGACCTGAGTCCCCTCACGTAGGACTGAGTTGCTCTTTATGGGACTGAACATAAGTGCCATAAAACCACTTTGTAGGGTTTGTTTTGGCATGTTACAGCATTTCCCCTCTGGAATGCTCAATCGTTTTATGGGTGGAGGATTTCCATAAAGCCTTCTACATAACCTTCAAGTCATGTTATGTGAAAAAGAATCTAGTTTACACTTGGTCTGTACTTAATTGTTGATGTTTTATAGGTAATGCTCTGAATATGTGGAAAGTTTGAGGCTTTCCATCCATTTCTCAGATGTATTGATTAGTTTTGTTAAAGACTAGATGTTTTTCTCATAGTTCTGGAGACTGAGAAATCTGATTCAAGGTGCCAGTAGACCTGGTGTCTGATGAGAGTCCTCTTCCTGGTTCTATACTCTTACATGGCAGAAGGAGAGAGAGAGAGAGAAAGTAAGTTCTTTTGTGTCTCTTATAAGAACACTAATCCTATTCATGAGGGCCCTTCCCTCAGAGCCTAATTACCTCCTAAAGGCTCCATCTCCAAATACCATCACATTGGAGTTTAGGACTTCAACATATGAATTTTGGGGGGACACAAACATTCAGTCTATAGCACAGGTACACACAACATTCTTTTTTAGGATAGGGGAAAGGAAAGGCTCCTCATCTCTCTTTTGCCTTCTCTAAATTTCCTCAATTTCCTAACATGTTGACAAAATCATCACCAACAACATCACTTGGCAAAGTGGAGTTGATTTATAAAAGGACTGGTTCATTTTAATAATCAGCCTAGTGGAAAAATGATTCAAATTGGGACTTGGCATTGAAATTTATTTTATTTGCTTTAATTTTACCCAAGAAATGATAGATTCCTTTTCCATCTTTTTTGAGTAGGTATGTGTGTTAGTTTTTTGGCAGCACTTAAGAAACTATCTCTTATTAGTGATTTTGAGAATTGTTCATACTTGAACAGAGATTATGAACTTTAGTTTAAATAGCTTTGAAATATATTTAAAATAGTTACATCTTTTTTTAACTTATTTTTTATTATGATGTTGTGAGGTACAGTTAAGGGTTAATTATACAATTACGTTTCATTCAGACACCCTGTTGATATGAGGTGTTTCCCCGTTCCCAGACAGATATTTGCTACTGTTAATCCCATCTCCCTCCCTCCACCATAGTTTCCCAGTACTGTCAGTCATTTTCTTATAGTATTGCATTGGATGTTTAAGGTCCATTACATGAGTGAGAACATGTGATACTCGGATCTTTGTTTCTGTGAGAGGTCACTCAGTATTATAGACTCTAGTTCCATCCAGGTTGCTGCAAAATTCATGATTTTGTTCTTTTTTATGGCTGCATAGTATTCCATCGTGTATATGTACCACATTTTTTTAATCCAGTCCTCTTTTGAGGGGCAGCATACATCTTTTAATATTGCATCAACATTGTCTATATTTAATATGTCCAAAAATTTGAATGACCTAATATTTTGTATTTGCCAATGCAAACATAGCAACAATCAGGCAACAAGAACTTTTTTGAGGACCCTACCCAGGAATATAAAAAGAAAATGTAAGGCATAGCAACTGTTCTTATGGAATTTGGAATTGGCTTTTCTCTCTCTCTCTTTAAATACTGAAGGGCCAACTCATGCCAATCATAGTTCTAGAGGGAAACACAAGAGTAACTGGAATGGGCAGAAGTCCCTGGGCATAAAGCAGTGAACAAACCCCCACAAAAATTCCTATCATCATAGAACTTACTTTCCAGAGGGATAGAAACAGAAAAAAAATAAGGAAGTAAATAAGGAAATGCACACTGTGTTAGGTGGTGGAAGTGCTATGGAGAAACTAAAGAAAAGAAAGAAAAAGTAGAAGAGTGAGTGGAGATAGCTGGGACCTTTAAATATGGTGGTCATGGAAGACTGTACTGTAAAAGCATCACATGGGCACTTGGACCAGGTAAGAGAGAAAGCCCTGAGGACCTAAGAGCTTTCCAGGTGGAGATGCTATGGTGGCATCTCTACCAAAGGTGCTATGGTGGCATCATGCCTAGCTTGCTCCTCAAGGAGGCCAGTGGTGGGAGTGGAATAAGCCAGGGGAGGGTTAGAAGTCAGTGATGTCAGGTGCAGGCTGTCCATCATGCAGGGCCTTAGAGTTAGTCACACTATGTTGGCCTGCCTTCCCTCCAACCCTCCCTTTCTCCTTCCTTTGTGAGTTGGGGGGCACTTCAGTGATTTTGTACTAAGGAATTACCTGGATAAATGACTTAAAACACCATTGGTTACTGTGAGAATAAATGGTAGTAGGACAAGGTTGGAAGGAAGGAAATGAAACAAGAGGCTGTTGCAATAATCCTGATGATGTCAGCTTAGGTCTGGGTGGTTACAGTGGAAATGGTGAAAAAGGACATTCTTTATCTATTTGGAAAGCGTGGAGGAGAGGATTTTCTGAAGCATCGAGTATGGGGCATGAGCGAGAAAGCAGTCAAGAATGCACTGAGGTTTGGGGCTTGATAACTGGAAGGGTGGGGTTGTCACCCACTGAGATGCAAGGACTAAAGACAAACAGATTGGGAGGTGAGTCAGGTCAGGTGTGTACTCTTTAAATTTGAGGTGTCTATTAGGCTTCCAAATGGTGATACTGAGTAAGAAATTGGGAATATGAATATGAATTCAGGGGAGAGGTCTGGGCTGCAGATGTAATTTTGGGAGCTTCACACTCACTGTGAAAGTCATGAAAAGGGAACAAATCTACAAGAGTGAAGAAATCAGATCAGTATGTCAGAAACAAAGTATAGGCAATTAAACTGCAGTTGTGTGGTTCTGTATTATATGTTGTACATGCAGAGAGAAGTAGGAAATTGTGGGCTAGAAGAGATGCAGCAACTTTCATGGTAAGTGTGGGACTTCAGCTTGTCCTTGCAGATGGGTAGGATTTGGAGGGGTAGAAATGAGAGGAAGTCATTTTGGTTAAAAGTTACCTGAATTAAACGTACCATAGTGTAAAGTAGTAAGGGAAACATGATGAGGTCATGGTAGAATTTGCTCACATGCAGAAGGTATAGGACTAAGTTTCTGTTTGGTCTGTTTCCTAGGATCATGGTATGCAAATAGTAAAGAGACTTGGGTCCTATTAAAATCTTTAACATGTCTCAATACTTTGCTAACAGCTTTTCCTCTTTATCCTTGCAGCTGGTGCCGCCTTGTATTTTGTAGAAACTTGAAACTGACATGTGGGGAATTTTAAATACATATGTTATCAAAACAGATGTTTCATAGACTTTATAGACTATCAGGAGGTCATCTCGTCTTTCAGAAAGCAGTCTGGAATTTGAATTTAGTTTTTCTTATAATTTCATTTTCTCCAAAGAAACTATGTGGGAAATTTAGAATTTATTAGGAACTTTTTCTTGTTTTAGATTTTAGAGAGATGACAATTTCAGTAAACCTGGAAAAAAATTGTATGTTGTGTTACCTAGAGGCAGATTATTGAATAACTTTACTTGTCTGGTGATAAATCTAAGGTCCGTAAGTATGTTAGCATTTTTCTTGCAACTTTGGAGTCCTATTTTTAAAATGGGGGAAAAAATCCCAACCCTGCAATCCTCTTTGATGCAAAGCGATAATTGAAGCAAAAATGAACCTAATAAAATAATACAAAAGATACCAACTTCAAAACAAGAGAAATTTTGGTTCTTGTTCCCTCTTCCTCCACTTTTTACCAAAATCTAGATGAGAATCCAATCTTGTTTTTATTGTGTAAAAATTTCTGATGGAGTTGCAAAAGCTGAGGATGTTGGCAGAATTTCCTGAGGAAAGAGCAAATTATGTGTTTCTTTGTTGGTTTTTCTTAAAGAATGCCTTTCAAATAATGTGGTGTTAATTGTTTGACATAACTATGTGTGACATTCCATATCCTTGCTTGTTCTTTGGGTTTCAAGGAGGTACAGAGTACAACTAATTCTGGCAGGATTTGATAGCCACTAATTTCCACAGATGTTGGCTAGAGGGTAGTGATTAGTCAGGCACAGGGGTAAAGAACCTGTGGACACTCCAATGCTGTTCAGTAGAAACTTCCATGCTATCCTTGGTGACAGAAATATTCTTTATATGCTCTGGCCCAGATGGGAGGCACTAGTCATACATGACTAGTAAGTGCTTGAAATGTGACTAGTGTAGTGGGGGAATTGGATTTTAAATTAACTCTTATTTTAATTAACTTAAATTTAAGTAGTAACATGTAGGTAGTATCTAATGTACTCTAGGGGCAGTGCGGTCAAAGTGACAGCTCATCTTGGACTTTCTGAAGCACAGAGTGGACAGATGCCCACATTACCCTTGCCAGAATGCCCACAAGTAGATCTTTCATGCAGGAACTTGGCATATCTGGTTATTTATAGGAACTGGATATCATACAGGAGTTTGGGAAATATCTCCCACCTGTCCTTCCAAATGGGGAGATGGAATATAAAAAGGTAAAATGATATTAAATGAGATGAGGTAATTGTAATGGTCTGAAAGACCCTTTTCTCACAGAGATATTAAAAACTAGCCTATTTGAAAATTTTATTACTGATTGAGATCGAGAATTACCCTGAGAGGGGTATATTTTATAAGTAACATTGGGAGATACTCTTTTTACTGATACCTTAAAAGTAAGAATTCTGTGAAGGACCCCATTTCATACCTTGAGGAAGATTGCTCTTCCCTGACTCTCCAGCTTGTAAATCAAATCTTTCTGGCACTACATAGATAATGATAGAAGCAGGGGGTGGGGGTGGGGCGTGATAAAGATAGCTTCTTAGTGAGGAGCCATATATGTGTGGTTTTGTCTTCCTTGCAGGGGGCTGAAGCTTTCTTCACTCAGAAAACCAAATGCAAATTTAGCAGTACATTTTGCTATTTTTTTTTAAAGGAGGTCTATCTTGAAGTTTGGCATGAGAAGGTATAACTAAGGGATAGGGGCTGGTGTCAAAAAGATGCAAACAGAAAGTCCTGTGCTTGTCTCCTCCCAGATCTACTCTCCCTCTTTCCACTTTGTGCAGCAGTCAGGGACTGGTTGCATGCTAGATAAGGCAGGTAAGCAGGGGTGCGGTGATGATGGTGGCTGTCAGGTTTGCCCCTGCTAGCTCAGGCCATCTGGATTGCTTTTCCCACCAGTGCATAAAGGAACAAGAGATTAGACAGGGCTGCAGAGGCTCTCCATGGCCACATTGTCTGGTTATTATTTTTTAAAACATAAGGGTGGATTTTTGAAGGCTTACTATGCACCTTCACATAAATACAGAGTGTATGCATTGCTCTGGGATGGGGGTTCTTAAGGAGAGAGACAAATAGCACAGGCTATTAAAATGAGGAAGGTAGGGTTACTGTGATCCAAAGAGTTGAATGTGTGACAAGGACAGGCAGTGGGCCCAGCATCAGAATTCTTGAGTGTAGCACTGGTGTTACAAAATGTGCCAATTAAAATCATACTCTGGGAACACGGTGGGTGGGAGAGGAGAAAGGAGGTCTTTTGCCTCTCGTTGGTCAATCGTTACATCTGAAGAAGTTGGCACAGTCATACTGCTGCTGTGGTGAGCTCTCTCCCTCTTGTATCAGAAACCATTCCAGTTGAATTTGCTGAAAAAGGTGTTTAAAAAGATTTGTTGGTTGATATTTCTGTGGCCATCTTGCCACTCTCACTCGTAAGACTAAATGGAGCTTGTGTGCCAGGGACTATGCTTCACTTGCCATCTAAATGAGGAGGAAAAAAAATGTGTACATGGAAGAAGAAAACGAACAATAAAAAACACTACAAGATAGATCCCCAGTGAGTGGTGCAGACCATAAATGCCATATTAGATAGTTGTCTACAAGTGCATAAAGGGCTATTGGGTGGGAGAGGCGTTAGGTTTGCTCTCTGGGGTTTCAGAAAGCAAAACTGGTGGTATTTGTTTTTAATTAAATAAGTGATTTTGGAAGACCTATCAATGTGGAGTATTCTGAAAAGGGTGAATGATTTAGGAGATGACAGCATGTGCAGAGTATGAAGATGTGACAGTGGCTGCAAATGACAGGGAGGTGCATTCAGTTAATAGAAATGAGAGCTTTGGGAAACAGAACAGACTTCTATAAGAAGGTTAGCCCCCTTCACTGGATATGTTCACAAAGAAACTGTGCACTGGCTTGGAAAGAGGGGACTCTAGCTGGCAAAGCAGGGGTCAGCCATATCTCTAGCTGGCTACCAGCTTTTGTAAATAAAGTTGTATTTGTTTGTATTCTGCGTGTCTGCTTTTGCCCTACAATGGTGGGAGTGAGTATGTAATTGTGACAGCAATCGTTTGTTCCGCAAAGCCTAAAATATTTAGCCCTTTATAGAAGTTTGCTGGGCCCTAAATAGAATTGGCTCCAGAGATATGTAAAATTCTTTCTAATTTTTTTTTTTTTTGAGTTGGAGTCTCACTCTGTCGTCCAGACTGGAGTGCAGTGGCCGCTCCCGGCCACCGCAGCCTTGACCTGCTGGGCTCCGGCGATCCTTCCGCCTCAGCCTTCCAGGTAGCTGGAACTACAGGCGTGCGCTACCATGCCCGGCTCATTTTTGATTTATTGTAGAGATGAGGTCTCGCCAAGTTGCCCAGGTGGGTCTTGAACCCGCGGGCTCAGGCAATCCACTCACCTCAGCCTCCCAAAGGCGGGGGATCACAGGCTGAGTCACCGAACCTGGCTCTTTCTAATTTTTTGATTGTAAGGAATTCAGAAGAGAAACAAGACAAGAGCCTTGTGGGAAGTCTGGAAAAAGTGTTTCTTTCTTTCTTTTTTCTTTTTTGTTAAATAAAAGGGGAACTTTCAGTTTGACCTTAAAAGAGAATGCTTGCTGGTCCTGGCAAAGGAGGCCATTCCACATGGACCACTTGGACAACTCTCAAGAGGATTAAGTCACTGCTCCTTGAACACAGTGTACTGATTAATTCCAACTTTCATTCATTCACTCATTTGTGCCTTCAGCATAGTATTGGTCACTATAGTCATCCAAAACACTTTTTGCCTGCTCTTGGTAAATTAAGCACAAATTCTAACATGAGCTGCTGGTATTTTGATAATAACTTTGCTAGAATGAAAATGTGCATAAAGTTCAGTGTTTATAATTGAATTTTATGGAATTGTTTTATTTTAAGTATAATTGTCTCACCTAGACACAACTTAGAATTTGTTCACGTGTTCAGCTTAATTGTAGGACGTAAGAAATGAGTTCCAAAATGAAAACCCCACTGTATTTGCAGGGGATGCAACTCGCAGTGCTAAGAATTGGATGCACATTACTATTCATGCCTTTTTAATTGATTAGCCTTTAAGGCTTCTGCAAGCCTTTAAAAGTTGTTTTGTCAACATTAGACCAGCTGCTGTGTAATTATGGTAGCTCCTCTTGCAGTTAAATTCTTTTAATAACGTGTTCAATCTGCTGATGCCAAAATGCTTTGAACCTGTGATATATACTATAGAGAGCTTTTGTTTTTACTTACAGATGGTCGGTGCCATTTTCTGGGCAACTGTAGAATTTTCACTGAAATTTTAAAGATGAATTACTTCAAAATGGGAGGCAAAATGAATTTGAGCATCAGGTTACTCCTCCCCCTGTAAAAATTGTTCATATGTGACTTGAATTTTGAACTTGGCTTGTAACTTAAATATGTTCATTAGAAAAAAGTCTGCACCTTGAAACCTTTTGAAGGCTCTTCTCTCTGACTCTCCAGTTTGTAAATCAAATCTTTCTGGCACCATACAGATAATGATGGAAGTAGGGGGGCCTGTAATAAAGATTGCTTTCTAGTGAGGAGCCATGCATGTATGGCTTTGCCTTCCTTGCAACGTGCTGAAGCTTTCTTCACTCAAAAAACCAAATGCAAGTTTAGCAGTGTATTTTACCATTTTTTAAAAAAGAAGTTCTATCCTAAAGTTTGATGTGAGAAGTTATAACTAAGGTATAGGGGTTGGTGTCAGAAAGATGCAAACAGAAAGTCCTGTGCTTGTCTCCTCCCGGATCTACCCTCCTTCCTCCCACTTTGTGTAGCAGTCAAGGATTCGTTGCATGCTGGATAAGGCAGGTAAGCAGGGATGCAGTGTTGATGGTGGCTTTCAGGGTTGCCCCTGTTAGCTCAGGCCGTTTGGGTAGCTTCTCCCACCAACACACAAAGGAACAAGAGATTAGGCAGGGCTGCAGAGGCTCTCCATGGCCACATTGTCCAGTTTGTATTAAGAAACACACCTATATTGTTGGGAAACCATGAGGTGAGTCCTTCAACCATCTGTACTCACCTTCTCTCTCCTGTGCAGTATAAGAGGGCTGTGAGTGCAATTGACCTTTTATATTATGAGAAAGCCTATCTGCTTTGAACTTGAATAGAAGTTCAACAGTGTTAATGACTTGCAAAATCTGGGAAGCAGCTAAAATCTTGACTGTATCTGCTTAAATAATGGCAAGACTAGCCAAAAATCGTGCCTCCCATTTTCACTCACAATGTGCAGTTTTGTTTGTTTTGGAAGCTCTTGTGCCCTAAGAACTGGGGCATTTAAGAGGCTTGTGAAACCATGGGACTTGTAAGTGTAGAGTACTTGTGGTGTTATGAAGTAGCCATTGAGACATTTATGAAGAAAACTAGAATTTATTTAATTAAAAGTTGTTTAATTAATTATATTTTTCCCATGGGATAATACTTGTTCCTGGTAAATTGCTTAATCTATTCAGTTATATTAAGTGTTAATTCAGAGTGTTTTTAATACAGGCTGGTAGAATAGTCTATTAAGATGAGACCAAGAAAACTATGATCAATCTCAGCATTCTGTCTCTAAATATCAAAACTGTTAGTATCATTATACATTTTTGGTATTCACATTTTGCCAACATACATAGTTTGATATGATAGGAATTAAATCTGCCTTCAAGTGTCAATTTTAATGGTATGCATGAGATATAGTCTTTTTATTAATCTTGTCACATAAACATTAGAATTTGATATGTTTTATCAAAGTCTTGCCTATAGTTTTAGAAAATTATAAACTTTCAAAACTTCACTGAGGACTGCCAAGTAATGTTACATTATCTTGAGATTGCATTGAATCAGAAGAAAAGATGTTGACTTTAACCTCTGGTGCTAAGAAAAGGCCTGATAGTTATAAACCTGCATGCATATATTCATACTTATGAGTCATCAATTCCCAAAAAACCCAACAGTCAGTAACACAAAGGACTTGAGCATACTCAGATGGCCAAATGTCATGGAGGTCTTCTTTGCTTCTCAAACTAGTCATCCCTCTAAGTCTCCTATGACATTTGAAGGCACCCAGGCATAAAATCTTTCTATTTTTCTTATTAAGTATTTAGATTCTTGTTTATAAGCAGCAAACACACAACTCAAATTAATTTAGGAAAATGTATTTAGAGGGATTATCTCATGTATAGGCCAGAATATGTCTTTTTCTTGCACTTACTCGCTATGGACTCTGTAGGATTGCCATTTGCACACTGGGTCTATGTGATTAGCTGAGAGAACATCTGTATGAAGATGGACTGTGTCGGCCCTCCCTTATATTATTAAGTGTAGACTAATTGAAGGAAGAGTCAGATAGTTAAACCGCTGGAAGAACAGGGCTATGGCAGGAACTTGAAAACATTACTCTCTCCCCAACTTGTTTTTTCTGTCAGTATACTGGTTTCATTTCTTCTTAATGCAGACCAAGTACAAACATGGTGGGAACGATGACCCCAAGTACTCTTGAGATGTACACATCTCATAGTCTATGCCACCGGGCAGAATTGACTTATACTCTCTCCAGTCCCAGATTCTCCAGTCCTAGGGAAGAGAACTCTTTGGTCCACCTTGGGATAGATATCAACATGGACCAATCAGCTATGGCTCAGGGTAGGACAATATTGTCCAAGCCTGTTATTGGTAAACCCTTTCCTGTGTGTCAGTAAAAGGAGAGTCACCGTGGGCTGCAGAAACTTCATATAGCAGATGTTTTACTTCCCATGTATGGGCACGTCACCTCCCTTTTTCCAGTCATGACGACTTGTCCTCTTCCAGATAGCTTCTTTTTTCCCCCGTTACCTCTGCCATGCATGCCATTTTTTTCATGACTTGTTGAAGGACCTAGGGCAAGACATTTGTAGACAGGAGGAAAATCCTTAGATTGGTGATAGAGATCCTTTCCCTTAAACCCAATGACCTTCATTTTCCTTTGGCAGTTCAGGGCAGGTAGAGAAGGCAGGTGGAAAGGTCAAATGGGACCAGTCTTGGAAACATAGCAAGACCTCTTCTTTAAAAAAAAAAAATTTTTTTTTAAATTAGCCATGTGGTTATGTGCACCTATAGTCCCAGCTATTTGGAAGGCTGAGGTAGAAGGATTGCCTGAGCCTAGGAAGTTGAGGCTGTTGTGAGCCATGGTTGAGCCACTGCACCACTCCAGCCTGGGTGACAAAGCGAGACCCTGACCAAAAAAAAAAGGAAAGAAAAGGTCAGGCTCACTATCTGCTTTTGGCCCAGGAAATAGTGACCTTTTCTAAAGGCTAAATGTTTTCTCAGGATGAATGGATCAGTCATGAGTCCAAGTTTTCTTGACTACCATAGAAAGTATTTGATTCTTTGAGTAAGTATAACAATGTGTAATAGTTGGAAAAGAAGCACTTTTGATTTTTCTCAATGTACTGATTTATTTTCATTATCCACATTCACTTGCACATACTTTTAGGCTAAGCAAATTTCCCAAACTCATTTAACATGGAACTCTTCAAAAATTTACTGGTGTTGTATGTGTGTTCACTTAAATAGGAGTCATTCTGTTTTTCCCCTAAACTGATAGTATTAACTAACATATGTTCTGCCTCTGACGGCCATTCTGTAGAAATGCATTTCCAAAGGAGTTGCAGTAGATTTCTAAACCTTGTAATTTCAGCTCTTGCCTAGTTATCCCACCTTGATTGACATTTAACCATTGAATTAGATTTTTTTTCTATTGAAGAGAGCTTTATGAGCTTTAACTTCAAGTGTCTGTGTCATAGTGTGATTTGTTTGCATTAAAATTGACACTGAGTATGCATTTTTTCCAGGAAAACACATTGTATGTGAGCATTGAGGGGAGGATTTAGACACATAGCTACCTGATACTCTTTTCCAGGGTTCCATTTAATAGATGGGAACATCAATAACAATGTCACCTGGCACATGTTAACACGATTACTTTATTTTTGCCATCAGTAGTGATTATATACCTTGAGAGCTGTTTTTCTGGGCATGTTGACTGAAATGGCCATAAATATATCCCTGAAGGCTAAAACTGTACCTGTTTCAGCACAGATGAAATGAAAATAAATGTCTCACTGTTTTAGTATTACAAATTGAAATCCCACTGCAGCATGAAATTTAAGGTGATGATAGTTCAATTTATACTCTTTTTTTTGACATGATGGCAGAATAAGTAAAATTTTAAAAAATATAATCAGTGAAGTTGTATTGATCATATTGTGTGCATGTTTCATTCTGTGCCCTATAAGTCATAGAATACATCATATTTCAAAAGAGTACCACTTTTAGAAATTCTTACCTAATTATTATTATAGTATATAAACAAAAATGTTTCTGGACCTATAAATGGATTTTGAATATATCCTTGCCTTAGAAAGACTAAATAATGCACTTACTGTTTCTTCCTATTATATTATCATATTCATTCACTCAATCGGCAAGCATCAATTACTCAACTTCCGGAAACCTAAAATGTAGTACAGAGATAGAGACATGTAATATATTTACATTAAAGAGTTAGAGAAATTATGATAGATTATACAATGGGACACAAAGTTAGAGACTGACCAGTTCAATTCAGGGATAGCTAAACTAGAAGATGGCATTTGAAGTGGACCACCTATGCTAACTGAATATGTTCTGAGAGGGCAAGAAGGAAGAAGAAGGGATATGCATCAAGACATAGAATGTCAATCAGCATGGTCAACTAGGGGAAGTTGTTTATTTGAATAAATGGAGGGTGAAGTAAGGGAATGGGTAGCTAGAAGTGGGACCCAAAAAGGTAGAATAGAGTCAAATCGGGAAGGAGTATATATATATATATATATATTTTTTACACACACACATATATACATATATTTCACTAAAATATAAATTTTATTCTAGATAGTATTATTTTTCAATCTTTTTTTATACCCTAAATTTAAGAAGAGTATAAATACTCCTGTGATTGTCAACATGGGAAAGTATTATAATCTTGTGGGTAGAAAGAAGGGGCTGCATTAATAATTTTAAAAACCCAAGGTGATTGTGACAAGTCCTTACTTCCACCCCACTGAGAATTACTGCTATAGGCAGTGAAAGTCACTGACGAGTTTTAAGTGGGGACTGATGTTGTCTTTAATATTAGTGACCTCATTAGAGTACTGTTCAATGTATTATTCTTTAAATAAAGTCATTTAAAAACAGTCACTTGCCTCCTCCATCTCTAGGCTCTCATGATCCCCCATGTAATTTTTCAGCATCAAACAAGAAAACTCATTTGTTGTGCTCTTGGTAAGAACACATTCTAAAGACTAATAGGAAAGGAGTGTTTGGGGATGGAACATAAAAGATGGAACAACAAATGGAAGTTATCAGTCGAAGCTTCACATCTTTGATTTCCATGACTCAGGCCTTTCCTGGGATGCCTCTGGGGATGTCCAGACCAATGGGAGAAGCACTTAAAGGAGACTATGGCAAGCCTAGCGCCTGGCACATAGTAGGCATACTATGATTGCTAGTGTTCTTGGCTTTCCCTTTTTAAGCTCCAGTTCACTTATAGAAAATCAGGATCTATTGGATTTTCTGCTAGTGGCAATGTCAAGAGAGGCTGGTCTCGAGAAGCATTTGAAACTGAGAAGAAAAAGTGACTCAGATGTTAGACTACATAATGTGAAAATGAGAAGGGAATTGAATGATTATCTCATACCCCCAACTTCCCACTTCACAGATTGGGAAACCAAGTCCCTGAGAGGTTAAATAACTTGAAATCACAAAGCTATTGAAAGTTTAGAAAAGGATTATGTCGCAGGTCCTCTAACTCCAAATATTAGATCTTTTGTGTCTCTCAGACATGTGGATGATATTTCTTCATGTTTTTACTTTTTCTTAGAGTTAGCCCCATTAAAGGTTCTAATCAGCATACCTGAAATATAGTCTCCCCCCAAAAAAAACTGTCCCCTATTTCCCTGTTCTTTGTGTTACTTAGTGGCATCAGCACCCGCCATGTGCCTGAGCTAGTCATTAAGCATCACTTTAGTCTCCCTCTTTATATGGTGTATTCAGTTAGTCATCTGGTCCTGTTGATATCACTTTGGAAATGTCTCTCACACCCATCTTTGCTTTCATTTCTTACACCATTTCCTTAATTTAGTCTTTCCTTCTTTTTTCTTCTGGACCTTTGAAGAAGCTTTTAAATTGGATTCTGCCTTCTGCAATCTGTTCTCTTCACTGCCTCTAGAGTTTTCCTGGTAAAACATAAATCTGAATGAAAGATTCAACAGCCTTCAGTGGCTTTGTGTTCTGTAAAATCTCTCTCCCTAGCTGTGGCCTTTCACAACGTCCTCTTTAACATTTTCTTCTGTTTTCTCCTTCCTTCATCTCCCAGACTCTAATCACACCAGCCCATTCAAAATTCCTAGCTTTTCTATGTTCTTTCCTAGGATGTCCTTCATTACCTTTAACCATATACCAATACCCAATTCTATGCAGGTATAGGGAAGGAAAAAAAAAAACAGGTTATCCTTCATAGTTCTTAGTTGGAATGAATCCCTGTAACAAAAGGCAGATTGAAATGAGAAAAACAAAACAAGTTTATTAACATGTATGCCTCAGATATCCCTGGGAGATAGAGAGAGGAGTGAATCTCAAAAAGGTGAATTTGAATTTAGGATTAAATACTATCTTCAGCTGAAACAAGAAAGGGGTTGTGGAGGTGACCAGGAAAAGTGTGGGACATAAGGGGAAGGTTTGTTGTGTAGATTTTTCAGTGCCTTCTCAGTTAAATTCTCTAGTGATTTTGAGTCCTCTTTTCTTTTCTAGTGCAGAGAGAGTGATACACTTGCAAATGGAGAGTTCCTTTGTAGTTGTAAATTTTCCTTACAGAGGGGTGACTTTTGTTTTTAGAGTTTTTCCTGTATTTACAGTTTCTCAAAATAATCAGCTTGAAATAATCTTTATGCCAAAGAGACACATTTTGGGGCAGCATATTCTGGTCTCTTATACATGCATCACTTTCTTTATGAGACCTCTCTTCCATTCTTGGTTGAGATAAACAGATCAATCTTCTGTTGCCCACAGAGCACTGAATGATACAGTCTAACATGCATGAGAATTAATTTTCTTTTCAAGATATGTCTATTTTATTCAGTAGTTTGTGAACTCTTTGAGCTCAGCAGTTGTATCAAATTCCTTTTTGTATACTTGGGATCTGTGTAGACTGAGTAATGGTCCCCCAAAGATTTCCATGTTCCTTTCCCTGGAACCTACCATTATGTTACCTTACAAGGCAAAAGGGATTTCACAGGTGTGATTAAGTTAAGGATCCTGAAATGGGACTACTATCCTGATGATCATGGTAGCTATAATGTAATCACAGGGTTCCTTAAAAGAGAAGGATAGGGCAACCCCCTTTCTGGTCCCCTCTTGCTGCGTAGAGCTTTCCTGTCACTTAATAAATTCCATCTCACTCATTAAGAGAGAGGGAGAGAGAGAGAGAGAGAGAGAGAGAGAGAGAGAGAGAGAGAGAGAGAGAGAAAGAAAGGAAAGGCAGGAGAGTCAGGGGCCGAGAACATTTTGTGATGAGAGAAGCAAGGGAAGAGAGGAGATATAAAATAAAGGGAAGAGAGGAGATATAAAATAAAAGCAGAGGTTAGAATGATGTGGAAAGAAAGAGCCATGATCCAAGAAGTGCTAAAAGGCAAGGAAACGGATTCTCCCTTAGAGCCTCCATAACAAACACAGTTCTGCTGACACTTGATTTTAGCCCATATTGGACTTATGACCTCCAGAATTGTGAGATAATAGTTTGTGTCATTTTAAGCTACTAAGTTTGTGGCAATTTGTTGCAGCAGCAATAGGAAACTGATACAGTATAGTAGAGGGAAAATATATTTTCCTCTACCATTTTAGGCTTATGCATGAAGTCTCTAAAATAAAAGACAGATTAACAAGAGAAAGACATACAAATTTACTTAATGTGACATGGAAGCCTCCATAAAGAAGTGAAGGCTCAAACAAATGGGTAAACGTGAATATTTTAATGCTGGGTTTGATGAAGAGTGGATAGTTGTGGAGAAATAGGACACAAAGGGTATAATCTAATGGTAATAAACTGGGGAGAACTTACAAAGACCTGTTTGTTCAGTTTCTTCTCTATGACTTCCTTAGTCTATTTTCTGCTTTTACAACAGAATATCTGAGATTGGGTAATTTATAAATGATAGAAGTTGATTTGACTCATGGTTCTGGGAAGTTTGATATCTAGGTGCTTGCGTCTATCATATGAGAGCCCTTTTTCTGCATCTTCCTGTGGTGGAAGGTGGAAGGGTAAGAGAGGACATGTGAGAGAGCCAGAGGTGAAGGGGACTAAGCTCATCTTGTTGCCAGGAACCCACTCAATAACTAACCCACTCCTGATATAAGACCATTAATCCATTCATAAGGACAGAGTCCTCATGACCTAAACACATCTTAAAGGTCCCACCTCTCAACAATGTTGCATGAGAGATTAAGTTTTCAACACATGAACTTTGGGGAACACATAGCAGTGACCCACTGACTTTAGAGATAAGGTTGTTCCTTTTCTCCTGGTATAGGGAAGACACCTCTCACATGAGGTTCTTATAGCTTTCTTCAGGGAAAAGTCAAAAAAATCCTTTCAAGGTTTTGTGTCCTGCATTAGGGGAGAAGGATGGGGGAAGATCGGAGAGACTTTCCTCCTTCGTGATTTTCTCAGATTCCTTCAGATTAAAAATTTGAACATACCAATGTGCCATATTTTGAGGGTAGTATGTTCTGAGCCTATCAACAGCACCTAACACACACCTGACACACAATTGAGCTCTGTATATTTGCATCTTATTTTGACTAATCAGAGAATTGTTCTTGATTCTTAGGATGATCATAGCTAGCATGTATTGAACCTTATGCTGTGTGCCAAGCACTGTGGTCAGCACTTTGTACATGATCATCATGATCACTCTAAGGCTAAGTACTATTATTATCCCCACTTGGCAGATGAGGAAGCTAATTCACAGAGTGTTTTAATAATTTGCCCCCAATCATACTACCCAATAGGCAATGTTGCTGGGACTTGGAAGTGAGCAGTCTGGCTTCTGGGCCAATGACTCCAGCACTCTGTCTTACCTATCATGTACTTATATTGTGTATAGAGAATTTATGTGTGCTATCCTAGTGTGATATGGTGTGAAGAAAATTGGAAGAACTAGATGTGAATATTGATGCCTTCGGTAATCAGTTGACTCTGTAAATGTGGGCAAGTCAGCTAACCCATATCTGTGTGCCTCTCCTTGTTTTTTTTTTGTTTTTGAGTTGGAGTCTCACTCTGTCGCCCAGGCTGGAGGGCAGTGGCACGCTCCCGGTCACCGCAGCCCTGACCTGCTGGGCTCTGGCGATCCTTCTGCCTCAGCCTTCCAAGTAGCTGGAACTACAGGCGCACGCTACCACGCCCAGCTAATTTTTTGATTTATTGTAGAGATGAGGTCTCGCCAAGTTGCCCAGGCGGGTCTCGAACCCGCGGGCTCAGGCAATCCACTCAACTCAGCCTCCCAAATGCGCGGGATTACAGGCTGAGCCACCAAGCCTGGCTGCCTCTCTTTGTTAAGTCTTTCTTTTTCTGCTCACCTTATGGGGTTAGTATGGGGATTGAATGATAAATCATATGGGAAAGTGCTTTGAGAAATGCCAGGCTTTACACATGTGCTATTTATCAGTATATATTTGGTTACTGTACATCTTTCACAGATTCCCCTGTACCAGGGTCACCTGGCTGATTAGCTATATCTAACTCATTTGGTGAGTAGGGGCTTAATAGTACTTGATAAATGCATCTGATAAAAATGTTATTTTGCCCTTTTCTTATAATTTGGGTCATTGACAATACCAACTTGAGAGCTCACAATTTAGTCTTTTGCATAAAATTTCATTCCTCTTCCCTTTTTTAAAAATGAGCCTTTCTTATTGTACTCTTGAGTGAACATTTCTGTCTTGTGGCCATAGGAATGTTGGACTTACGGAAGACTTGCAATGATTTCAGCAACTTTTCAGTGGGGTTTTAAGTGAACAATTAATCTCTTGAGAATGCTAAGTCATTTGTGGTAGAGAATCTTTGACCAGTGTTGAGCTGCTAATCCCAAGGATTCCAGACTCAAGAAGATAGGGAGTTTAAAAAGAAAGCCAATGTAATGAATTTGATTCAGTTTCTTCCTGTCTTGCTGAAATGTTACTTGTCTCTTTAAGATGTTTTAATTGCTAATTGTCTGCTGCTTGATTTTAGATTAGTCGGGATCACCAGGATGATGGAAGATCTGACCTGACTAGACCTGACCCCATTGGCAGGTTCTCAACTTTTTGAAAAAATTAATGAGCTTTGGCTTAGAGAGTACCTTACTTTTTACAGTATCTTGTTTTGATTTATTGTTTCTTTTGTTTATCTGTCAGATATCCTCGCCCATAACGTGGGTCTACAGAACACAAGGATTGTGCATGTTCAAAGCAAGTCAAACTATCCTGAATGGTGTAATACTAGACATAAAAATGATACTGTGATGAGCATCTTTACAATTTTGTTCCTCTCTTTGATTATTTCCTTAGACATAGAATTACTTGACAAAAGAGCATGAAGTTAAAACAAAAAATTAAAGCCAAACCAAGCAATAAAATTTGATGCATATTAATAGACTGTGTTCCCTAAAGACTATATTAATTTACATCCCCACTGGCAGTGTGTGAGAATGCATATCTCACTTGCAACTTTGTCAATGCTCATTTATTCCATAAACATTTATGGAGTTCTCACAATCTTCCAGGTTCAGATATTTTTCAGAAGTTTTCAAAAGCTCCGCAGGTGATTTGAAGCATAGACAGGTTTAGTGGATAGGAGAAGGGTAAGAAGGGAGGTTTTGGCCAGGCTTGGTGGCTCAGCCTGTAATTCCACGCATTTGGGAGGCCGAGGTGAGTGAATTGCCTGAGCCTGCGGGTTCGAGACCCGGCTGGGCAACTTGGCGAGACCTCATCTCTACAATAAATCAAAAAAATTAGCTGGGCATGGTAGCACGCGCCTGTAGTTCCAGCTACTTGGAAGGCTGAGGTGGAAGGATCGCTGGAGCCCAGTGGGTTGAGGCTGTGGTGGCCAGGAGCGGCCACTACACTCCAGTCTGGGCGACAGAGTGAGACTCCAACTCAAAAAAAAAGAATGAAAAAAGAAAGGAGGTTCTCTCTCATGACTTCTCTGTGGTCTGAATATCTCTCACTATTCTCTTAAAATAGAACAGATCAGGCTCTTTAGGTAATTGTGTTTTTCTACACAAGACATGCTATTCCTTATAAGCAGTTCTTTATCAGGCTAACACCCTCTTGAAGCACTAATTCACAGTAGTGTCAACTCTAGACTTATTGATATAAACTTCTGCTCACGCAGGTCTCCCCAGTATTCAAATAATTGTGCTGAATGGTGTTGTTACTTTTCAACTGAATGTCAACTTTTGATTGGCAAAGCACTTTATTAATATTTTCTCATTTAACTATTTCAGGAACCTAGTGAATGAGATATTTTATTCACTTTTTTACAAAAAAGATAGAGAAACTCAATAAGTGACTTTTCTCTAAGGTTGTACAGCTCATAATCATGTGTTAGGAACTGATTCAATACAGGCCTTCTGACTTCAAGTTCAGAGTTCCCAGTGCTGTGTCAGAATCTGCCTTTGGATTTCTCTAGTTCTTCTCTGGTTTTAAAACACACATGGATTCAGTTATTAGATTGTTGTTAGGGTTATTTCATGTAGTGTCTGCCTTTCTTATGCTCATTTTCTTTACAATATGGAATTCCACACTTCTATAGTAGTGTTTGTCAACTTCTTTTGTTTCATTGTTTCTCCTCTTTACCCAGGAGAAAAAAATTTTTTTTTTTTCTGTCGCTCAGGCTGGAGTGCAGTGGCACGCTTCCAGCCACCGCAGCCTCAACCTGCTGGGCTCAGCGATCCTTCCGCTTCAGCCTTCCAGGTAGCTGGAACTACAGGCACGCGCTACCATGCCCAGCTAGTTTTTTTGATTTATTGTAGAAACGAGGTCTCGCCCAGTTGCCCGGGTGGGTCTCGAACCTGCGGGCTCAGACAGTCCTCTCGCCTTGGCCTCCCAAAGTGCTGGGATTACAAGCTGAGTCACAAAGACCGGCCAGAAATTTTAATTTAATTTAAATTCTTCCTGAGAGAAATTAAATATTAAGCAATACAATCTTGTCAGGTAAGATCGAGCCTTGGAGGGCCACAAACCATTGTAATGTCTGATTTTTTTTCCCCTTCTAACAACCAAGTTGAATCTTCTTGGGAGCTCAAAAAATGCTGTTAATGGACAAACCAATATAGATGATTAACCCAGATTGTCAAGGTGGACAGGGGAGTTGTTTGACTTACTGATGGACCATATACCAATATATGTGTAGCTAGTGGGCTTATATGACATTGACATCACTCTTAGCTGTTTAGAAAGCTACACACCAACTAATTACTTATAAAGAAGCCATGCTTTATTGTGAATTGCTAATTATTTAAATATGCATTCTGCATGATCAATCCACATAGAATTTCAAATTTGCCTCTGTTTTCCACATATTGTATAGGTAATATAGATGATGTCTCCTCCCTTCACCCACCAACTGCCTTTTATGTTTTGTATGGCTCTTTTCTACTTGGGATCATAGCTCTGGGCTGGACTTTTAGATTTATTAGTTTCAGATTTGGGGCAGTTACATATGTTTCATTTATTATTTTGGAGAAATAAATGCTGGCACATCCAGAGTCAGGAAAGCACTGCATTGGTAGATAAGAGTCATCTTGTGCTGGGTTTGACTGGCTGCCACCAACTCGGACATTCCCTGACCCTTGACTTGGAAAGAATGTAAATGAATTAGAATAAAGAGCCCCAGGTAGCTTCTGTTTGTTTTTACAGGAGAGCCAGATCTAGGTGACTTGGGAGAATGCCAGATATTATAAACACAGAGCCAGAGAAAAGAACTGGAATCACAGGGAAGGGCCCAGGGACTAGGAGTGGTACACTAGCCAGGAGTGGAGGAGGCCCACAGGGAGGTTTTCATTCATTTCTCTGGGTAGAATTTTTAAGATGAACATGTTAATTTCTTTATTGAAGTTTTGCAAGATTTTAAGCCATTTATCAGGACTCATAGAGTGCCTGTTTATAGAATTCAGAATAAAAGTAAATGAACCATGAATGTTAACATGCATCTAGCAAATTTAATAAGATTTAAAAGTTAAATAAGCCAACGAAGGCTGCAGATTTTCTCCAGGGTCCCTTCACAAATTTTAACTTTGTTTCCTTTTTCTCTTTATTTTGCCCAATATCTTGTATGGATTCTTTTAGCCTCAGCTTTTGGAATTCTAAAATGGTTTAAAAGCCTGTTTTTAGAGGGTATTTCATTTTTAGTTAAACAGTTATTAGATAATGGCTTTCTATACAACTTGCTGAAAAACAGTTTTGGTTTTCTTTTTTTTTCTTCAAGTGGTAGACTTCCCATAGGGATAAAGGAGATTATATTAATTATCTGTTGTTGCAAACCAACTGCCACAAGTAAAATAACAAATATTATCCCAAATATAGAAAGTATGACTTAGATGGGTCCTATAGGAAAGCATGGCTTAGATGGGTCCTATACTTCAGGGTCTCCTACCAGGCTGCAGTCAATTGTTTAGATGTCATCTAAAGGCTCAACTTGGGAATATCTATGTGCAAACTCACATGATTGTTGCATAATACAGTCTCTTGTGGGCATTTGGACTGAGGACCTTCAATCCTACCAGCTTGGGAGGTCACCCTCAATTCCTTGTTACATGGGCCTCCCCAACATTGCAACTTGCTTCCTCAAAGCCAGCTAGAGCCACAGTCTGCTAGAAAGATATCCATTACCTTTACCATGTTCTGTTGGTTAGAAAGTCAGTAGTCCAGCCTACACTAAAGGGTGGGATCATTAATACCAGACTGAGGGGCACCTTAGCATCAGGCCAAAGAGCTACGGGAGTCCATTCTGGCAAGCCTTCAGGATCTTAGGTTCTTTGAGGGAGGAGACCTTGTTTTTTTTCTTAGTTAAAATATTTACAGAACCTTTGTGAGGTTGTGGCCAGTATTTGCCGCACTGGGTTCGGCAGCCTGAGGCCAGCACTGTGCAGAACATGACCAGACCGCTGTAAATAAATGCACAGAGAGAACAGCATCTTTCAGGGATCTCAAGCAAGAGAAAGAAATGGCCCCAGAGCTTTAGAAAAACAACGGTAGAAAACACACCCTCATCTTTCCCTTCTCATTTTTCAAAACTGTGACAGAAGGAAAGGAATATAATCTAGTTCTGGAGATTTTCAGTTTTTTTCCTCTTGTTAATTTCCTGCTGGGTGCTCCAGAAAAAGATATCCAAAAAGCCTCCTTTTTTGAATGGTAGGCATTGTGAATACAAAAAGAATAAAGACCCATCTCTTCCTGTAAGGAACTTGCTGTCTTATGGAAGGGACACAGATGAAAGTGGATAGTTACTAAATGTCATCAAAAGTCCTGAGGAAAAGTTACACAGAAGCTACTGTGGGTGCACAGAGGCTGTAAACCTAATCCCAAGTTGCAAGTGGGTGAGTTTTGGAGGATGTTCAAGGAAGTCTTCTGGAAGAGGTGATGCTGAGTTGAATTAGTTGGAGTTAGCCTTTGAAGAAATGGGAGCAGGCTTTGCAGGGAGGGGTAGGTATCAAGTGTGAAGGCTCAGAGAGAGGTGAGAGTTTGGGACCTCAGGAAACTACAAGCTGTTCAGTATGGATGGAGTTTAGGGACCCATTTGGAAAGTAGTAAAAGATGAGACTGACAAGGTAGTCAGGAGTCAAATCATCATCAGAGTTCTTGGATGTTGTGTCAAGGATTTTGTACTTTACCTTAAATGAAACAGGGGATAATATGACCAGAGAGTGTTTTAGAAGTAAAGAAGGAACAGAGGGGTGTTATGAGACAAAAAAGGCCAAGCAGAATGCAGGGAGAGGGGTCTGAAGTACAATGAAGTCAGATAGAATGGAGAGGGTGAATTCAAGAGACCCTAAGAATGTGGATGCAGAATCATCAAGACATGCTGAAGGGGTCAGGCAGAGGGAGGTGAGGAAGAGGAAGAGGTGAAGCTTGACTCATATTTCTGAGCCAGGTGACTGGATGAATGATGGGGTGACTCACCAGTCTACAAAGCATCAGAAAAAGCAATAGGTCTGAGTACAGTTTTGGAATTATTCATGATAGGATCCTGTGGGACATCTGAGCAGAGATGAACTTACAGATCCGGAGCTTAGAGAAGAAATCTTGCCTGATGACTTAGATTATGAGTTATCCACCCAGAGGTGGTAGTTAATGCTGTGAGTATGGCAGAGACTTCTGAGGGAGAGTACACAGACTTAGGGAGCTAAGGGTGAGTGCCTGTGATATTCAAAATTAGGGGTAAGAGAGGAGAAGGGAGTGGGGTGGTAATCAAGGTTCTTGGGGTTACAGGTCACAGAAGTCAACACAAGCTAAGTTGGTTCAAGCAAAAACACACTTTTTTAGGGTTTATGAGAAGGTTAATGGGATAGCCAAGGCATTCACAGTTCTGGTACTGGAAACCAAAAAGTCTCCAGGAGCACAGCAAGTATTCTGTTACATTTAGGTCTTCATATCTTAACAAAGCTGTTTTCTTTTTCTAACTAAACATCTTCTCTACTGCTCTGTGCAGGTGACACACCCATAGCCCCTGAATTTAAACTTTCTCTATTGAGAAGATCACCCTTTTGACTGACTACCCCTCAGCCTCCAACTCTAGTTTTTTGGGAGAGTTCACCTAGTTTCTATCTTGGGAAGGTACCCATTTGCCATGTAATATAAATATGGCCAGTAAGGGCCCACCACAGCTGGAGTCAGCCTTAGAGAAAGAGGGGTATACTTAGAATTGTATCTACTGTGGGCTGTCAAAAAGACAGAAGGACAGTGGTGAAGGTGATTAGGAAAGCTTGACAAGGAGAACATTTCAAGGAGGAGGAAGTGGTCCACTGTTTTGGATGCCTGGCTCCACAAAAAAGTTGAATTGAGGAAGAAGAAAGAACTGTGAGTCGATGACTTTGAGTAGCTAAGTTTTTGAAAATAAGTGGGAAATTATTGCTTTTCATTTAGATGGGAAGGTATAGATATGATTCTCTGCGGAGGAAGATGAGGAACAGACATTAAATTGGGATTGTAGAAAATATAGCTGACAGAGGGCATAATTGATGGATAAGATTCTTTAGGAAGTGGGAGGAATCACAGGTGGAGGGATTAGCAGCATTCAGGGAGGGGCCATTGCTCTTATCAAGGCAGGCAGGAAAGAGGGATACAGATGGAGACAATTTGGAAAATGGGGGAAGAGGGCGGGCCACCAAGAAATTAAGTCCAGGTTCTAGTACCATTAAGTTATTTACAAAACTCAATGAATAAATGCTGAGGGAAGCAATTTGAAGGTTTTTGCCAACAAAAGAATCTGATATTTTGTATACCAGGGGATTCATTTGGAGAACTTCAGCTAGGACTTTTTTTTTTTTTGAGTTGGAGTCTCACTCTGTCGCCCAGACTGGAGTGCAGTGGCCGCTCCTGGCCACCGCAGCCTCGACCTACTGGGCTCCAGCGATCCTTCCGCCTCAGCCTTCCGAGTAGCCGGAATTACAGGCATGCACTACCACACTCGGTTGATTTTTTGATTTATTGTAGAGATGAGGTCTTGCTGCCCAGGTGGGTCTCGAACCCGCGGGGTCAGGCAGTCCACTCACCTCAGCCTCCCAAAGCATGGGATTACAGGCTGAGCCACCGAGCCCGGCTTGGCTAGGACTTTTTATAGGAGACCTCAGTTGGGCCCCCTCCCCATCTAATGAAAAATGCCTCTACATTTCTACTGTGGTCTGACTGTGTCTAGTCAGTATGAAGATGTAGGGCCTTTAGGAAGTGATTTAATCATGAGAACAGAGCCCTCATGAATGAGACTAATGACCATATAAAAGGGGTGTGAGGGAGCTCTTCTTCCCTTTTCCCTTCCACTTCCATCCCTTCTACCATGTGAGATTGCAGTAATAAGGTACCATCTTAGAAGCAGAGAATAGCCCTCACTGGACATGGAATCTCCTGGTATCTTGATCTTGGAATTCCCAGTCTGTAGAACTGCAAGCCATACTCCTTCTTTTGTTTATAAATTACCTAGTCTGTGGTATTTTGTAGCAGTGCAAACCAACTAAGACAATTTCTCAGTAACCTGGAGTGCATCCTGAGGAGCAAATATAACAATATGAATGCAGCTAATGAAAATATGGGTCAAGGGCTGTTGGCAACTGTACAAGTTAGAGAACTTCAAGTTTGTCTTTCTCCTATTTCCTCACCACAGTTTTCCTCCTCACTGTGGCTGACTTCTGTTTGCATGAGGATAGTGCAGGGTTGGGATCCTGTGTGAGTTGAGCTGAGCTTGCTCACAAGTTCTGTTAAAGTCACTGCAAACAACAAGCTGAGGATGTCTGACCCTGGCTGGACTCACCCTGCAAGTCATCACTTCATTTCCCAGAGACCCTGGAAAGTTTTCTTCCATGCATCTTCAACCAGGCTGAGAATTACTAGCATAGGATAAAAGGGAAATTTAGGTATAGTAAGAAAGAAAAAGCAGACTTAGCATCATTAAATATTCCAAAGAAATACTTTTTTCCCCACTAGGAAATCTTCCAGTGTAGTTCATCAAAAAGAGGATAGGATGACGGTGATGTCACTCAGATGAACTTATTTTCTTTCTCCCATCCTTCCAACACTTTGGACCAAAGAGTGAGCAGTGTTTTTTCCCTGGTGTGTTTAGGAAACAAAAACAATGATTTGTAGGAATTTCTACATGGTAACAGTCGTGTGTGTGTGTGTGTGTGTGTGTGTGTGTGTGTGTGTGTGTGTGTGTTTAAATACCTTACATGTGCCAGGAATCGCACTATTAGAACGTGTGCCTGGCACTTAGCAGGCATCGGGAGGCATGAGTAGGCTGATACACTGAGCAGATATTTAGCTGTGGTGCCAGAGAAAGGATGCTAACTTTCTAGCATAAGCAGTGCTCAATGAGAGTAGCTTTGTCAATTCTGCCAGACCTTTTTGGTGGTCCACAGTACTCCTATTTGATCTTCATTTTAGGTCTAGAATTTCTCTTCTTTTTATTTTTATTTTTTTTATGAGATGAGAAAGGTAGATTTATTAAAGAGAAGATACATTGTGAAGGGCACAACGGACAAGACAACATTGAGAATGTCTGTTTATTGCTGCCAAATTTCTCTTTTTGATCTGAAGAAGGGGTTTTGCACTATTAAGAGAGTCAAAACAAGTCCCTGGGACTCTGTTTCTGCCCTTCCATAGAGACTTCAGAAACTTCAGACGGTGGAGAGATGGCTCTTTGACCTTCAAGTGACAGAATAACTCTCAGAAAAGCCAAGACCTTCCAGGGGCCTGGCTTCCCTGAGCTTTATTGTACAAGGCCCTTATTCTGGACAGAAGGACAAAATTAAGGACTGTTCCTTGAAAATAGAGATTTGGCAGCCTTTCTCCAGGATGCAGTATAATGTAGAGTAGGTACAAGTAAGGTTTTATCAGGCTTCAAGTTGTCCCACCACAGTTCATCCTCATTAATTCCTAATACTTGCAATCTAACTCTCCTGTTAAGACCTTAAACCTGATAAAGTCCCGTTCCTCTCTTAAAACTGCAACTCTATACTTGGCTCATGCTATTGTATTTTTGTCACTTTGAAGTCCTTTGAATTTAAAGTGTGCTCTCTTTGACTAAATTTCCCTAGCAGATTAAGTTATCCAGATCGGTTCAAAGCCCATAAGCAGAAGAAGTAATAGACCTTGTGTTGTCTTAAATACTGAGGGGTAACTCATGGAGTGCTGTGTGCATTTTATTCTCACTTGTTAATTAAACTCTTTTGGAAGTTGAGATACTGGAGCTGAACACCTGACTTCAGGTGATTCCAGCATGTCACTGTCTTAAACCTAATGTATCCAACTTGCAGGAGCATTGGAAGAATTTGCTTTAGTTTAAAACATTATTCACCTCTATGAGCCAATGTATATAATGGTCAAGAGACAACTAATTCATTGTAATACAGGCCAGAATACTGAAGAGGGTGGGGATGGGGCAGGGACATGAGCTTTCTAGAATGTTGGGAATGGCAATGTCTTGCTCTGGGTGGGAATTGTGCAGGGCATACAAATGTAAAAAATTTGTAGGACTTTGTTTTACATCAGTGAAAAAAAACGAAAACATTTCTTGTCTAGGAATTTATACCATCATTTTGTAAGACTGTAGGCTTTGTTATAGGTCCTCAGTGTAAACCTCTGAAGGGTTTTAAATTGTATAGGGAGCTTTAGGGAGCTCTCTGGTTCTTGCTGGAGAAAGTATGAGGGGACAAGACTGAGAACAGTGGCTATGGCTAGGAGGCTGATGCAGTGGTCCAGCAAGAGACAGACTTTGGATTAGAGTGGAGATAAAGGCAGAGGGGGATGGAAGCTCTATGTTGTACAGGAAGCAGTGTGATGGTGACTCCCAGGAGTCCTAGAGGAGCAATAGTGTGGATGGAAGGACCATTGCCGGAGACATGTTGAGTTTTCGATGCCAGTGAGCCACCCGTAGAGATGACAAGCAGGTAATTAAATAGATGAGTCTGGAATTGGAAAATAGGTCTGGACTGAAGTTATAAATTTGGGAGTTGCTGACATGGTATTTAAAGTAATGGGAATGCATGAGATCACTTTAGGAGAGAACACAGAGTTGGAAGGAAAGAGATTCCAAGACTATGTCCTGAGAAAATGCCATATTTAGAGGTCAGGTAGAGGAGGAGTTGGAACAGGAGCCTGAAAAGTAGTGCAAGGGAGGTACAAGGACAGCAAGGAGATGGTACTGTCCTGGCGTCCCATGGAGAGTGTTTCAAGAAACAGAGTAGTCAACTGTGCTGAATGCTATTGAGGAGTCAAGTAAGTTGAGGACTGAAATCCTCCATTGGATTTCATAGATAGGAGACCATTGGTCACTTTTTAAAATTTTTATTGTATTATAAATATGTTGGGTCCAAGTAAGGATTAACTACACAAGTGAAGTTTGAGCCTTCAACTGCCCCTCACTCCCCCTGGCATAAGAACAGATACCCTTTGTGTTGTCACGTGTCCCCCCTCCTACCCTGGTAGTGCCCAGCAATGGATAATCCCTCCATTGTGCTTTGATTAATGTTCAGGTCCTACTTCTGAGTGAGAACATGGTATTCAGTTCTTTGTTTCTGTGATAGATCACTAAGTATGGTGGTCTCCAACTCCATCCAATTTGCTGCGAAGTCCATGATTTTGTGCTCCTTTATGGCTGCATAATCCTCCGTCATGTATACGTACCACATTTTCTTTATCCAGTCCACTTTTGATGGAAAGTGGGGTTGATTCTATGTTTTTGCTATTGTTGATTCTGCAGCAATAAACAGCTACTTCTGAGTGAGAATGTGTGGTATTCAGTTCTTTGTTTTTCATGTGTCTGTTGGCTGCTTGTATGTCATCTTCTGAGAAGTGTCTGTCTGTGTCCTTTGCCCACTTTTTAATGGGGTTATTTGTTTTTTTTCTTTCACTTCCTTTGAGTTCCTTGTAGATCCTGGATGTTAGGCCTTTGTAAGTTGTATAATTTGCGAATATTTTCTCTCATTTTGCGGTATCTCTACTCTCCTAATGGTTTCTTTTGCTGAACAAATGCTTTCCAGTTTGATGAGGTCCCACTTGTCTATCTTAGTTTTTTTTTTTTTTTTTTTTTTGAGTTGGAGTCTCACTCTGTCACCCAGACTGGAGTATAGTGGCCATTCCCGGCCACTGCAGCCTCAACTTCCTGGGTTCCAGCGGTCCTTCTGCCTCAGCCTTCCAAGTAGCCAGCACTACAGGTGCGCACTACCACACCCAACTAATTTTTTTGATTTATTGTAGAGATGAGGTCTCACCAAGTTGCCCAGGTGGGTCTTGAACCTGCGGGCTCAGGCAATTCATTCACCTTGGCCTCCCAAAGCGCGGGATTACAGGCTGAGCCACCGAGCCTGGCCTATCTTAGCTTTCATGGCATTTACTTTTGGGTATTTCATCAAAAATTTGTTGCTTATTCTGGTGTGCATAAGGCTGTTTCCTGTGTTTCATCTAGGATTCTTGCAGTTTGAGGTTTTACGTTTAGGCCTTTGATCCATTTTGAGTTGATAGCTAGGGGTCCGGTGTCATTCTGCATGCAATCAGCCTGTTTTCCCAGCCCCATTTGCTAAATATGGTCTCCTTTACCCAGTGATTGTTATTGAAGGCTTTGTTGAGGATGAGTTGGTTGAGAGACCATGTTTTTGCTCCCAGAATCTGTGTCCTGTTTCATTGGTCTATGTATTTATTCTTGTATCAATACATTTTAGTTGCTATAGCCTTGTAATAAAATTTAAGGTCTGGAAGTGTGGTACCTCCCACTTTGTTTCTTTTGCTGAGGAAACAGAAAAGAACATGAATAGCCATTGGTCACTTTATCAAGAATGGCTTTTGTGGAAGTGTGGTAGTAGAAGCCATGCTGCTTTTCCCCCTGTGGGTTATTTATTGCTTTAGTTGTGTATTCAAAACATCAGTCCTTTATGCAACATTTAATTGTGTAACAACATTCAAATTGAAGTTTAATTCTATAGTGGTCATGTAAAGGGATTATTTGGGATCCAGTTTCTTTAGTTGTTTTAGTGAAGAACATTGAATTTAGAAAATACTGTGAGAAATTATTTTAAAGTCCGTGTGTTTACTCAGTAGGATTTTTAAAGAGGTCATTTTATGGTCCATTCCTGCCCCCACACAGGAATGAACTGCATGACACTTGATTCATGTTGTTTAAAGGGAAAAATATTGAGTGAACTTCTTGGGAAATTTAGAATTTTTCTGGCTAATACTGAGGCTAAGTATTCCCCTAGGCTAAATGGCCAGCATCTTTTCTTAAACCTATTATAGAAATCTCGATAATGGAAAGAGACCAGAGCAGGGAGTGCTCATGTCACATTTCAGAAGTCAAGCATACTGTTTTGTTGACTTAAATACATAGATTGAGAAAAAAGAAAAAGAAACAAAGTCTCAAAATTATGCTTGGGTCTTCATTGTAGGAAGTGTGTGATGACTGTGATGCATCCTGTGGCTTTGGTCACTAAGTATTTGATGTCAATTCAATGTGTGGTCAGCATTGAAAAGTACAGCATCACCCTGTGACTTTCTTACATCTAGAGTAGATGTGTGGAAAGTACAGAGTAGATGTGTGACATCTGGTCCTGCATCCTGGTGCTTTTCAATGTTGGGAACGAGGATAATTATTTGAGCATTGCCTGGATAGAGCTCTGCAAGTAGTGGGTGCCCAAGTGACGGTGTGTTGAATAATATTACACTGAAGGGAGAATCTGTCCCTGACAATCTCCTTTCTCTTGTTTTCTTTCTGTGTCTCAGGTTCTTAAGAGATATGATCTGTATTAAATTTCTCATTCTTATTCTACTTAGGAGGTTCTGCTGAGAATCAGAAGGTCAAATCTATAGTGAGATTCACTATATACTGTGTCAAGTGGGAGGGTTAGCCTCTTGCTTAATAGAGAGGTAGTACATCTTAGGCTTTTCCTATAGGTGGTAAATATTTTTAGGATAAAATTTGCATTTATAGCATAGTCATATTGATACAATTATATTGTAATAAAATTAAGATAAAATAGATTTTGTTCTTGTTTTTACATGTAAGAAAATGTGCTGAAATGACTAGGAAAGAAAGTCAAGGAAACCACCCCACTCCCAATATTTGCAGAGCTTAGTTGGTTCTGTCAGTAAGTCAGAGTTTCAGGGGAAACTAGTTGTCCAGTTTAGTCCTGGTAAACTTGAGTGTTCAAGGACCTAGAGAGATTTAGAGATTGTCCATGACTCATCACAAGAACTGTTGTGTTTGCTTTGGGTTGGAATTACAGGGCTTTTGTAAATCTTTTCTAAATGTGGTTGAGGATATGAGTGGATTTATTTGGAGGTAGCCAAACTGGGGCTTGCCTTGATTTATTGAGGATTTTTTTTTATTAGTGTGAGAGACACCAGTAAGTAAGAGCCCACTGTGATTTTTGGCATACAGGTGGCATCAGACTAAACTGCAGTGAGACTTGGTGAGGCGGAGTTACGGAGCTGTGGGAGGTAGATGTGGTATGAGTGGGGAGGCTCTTGAGTGAGAGATTTTTTTTTGCCCTCGAAAGACTGGTTGATGATGATAATGATGCCTGCTGTTTATTGATCAGGCACAGAAGATGTGGTCCTGCCCTGTCTTGGCACGATGAAAATAAAGCTCAGAAAATTATAATGTGTTCTTTGATACTGGGATCCCAGTGGTCTAATTTTAAAAGTATCTTTTTAGATTTAGATTTAAAAAGTATTTTTCTGAATGGAACCAGGAAAATATACAGATTTGCTCTTTGTATAATTTTGCTTCCTTGCCCCTTTGCCATGTGCTTTTTCGTGGGCCCATTGCTATAAGTGTCACCATGACATTTGAAAACTCCATCCCAAGTGCTCTGAAGGGACTGTTAGTATTATTCTTGCTGTTTGTTGTTAATTTTATTTTTGTTAAGACTGCAGAGGGGCAAGAAACCAAGTTCAACGGGTAGAAGGGGGGATTCCAATGAGAGAGTGTGTCTGGGATGATGGGAAGCCGACAACTGGGATACCAAGAGAGTTATGCAGGATGTGACTAACGAGAACAATGCCATCAATATGCAAAGCATACAGAATTGGGCGTCTAGTTCCAAAAACGCTACCACTGCAAAATTACAATAGCAGCGTTTTCTTAGTACATAAGCCAAGTGTTATTTTAGCCTGAGAGGAGGCAGCTGAACTGGAGATAGTGAGCGTACCTAAACAAATGTGGCCTGGATGGAGCTGCAAAAACACAAAAGAGCTGCATGCTGGCATGGAAACCGCCTCAGAGCAGAAACAACAGAAGCTGAAGTTGAGCAGTGTCACCCTGGGATGTGTGGTCTGCCCTGGGTCTGTTTTGGAGGCCTTGGGAAAATAGCCCTACAGATAAACTCCAGATTTGCAGTCTTAGACTGGTACAAAAGAAACAACTCTAAGTTGGCAAGATTGAAGAGCTTTCTGACTGTTAACTCATGCTATGCATATCTATTTGTATGCCCTGCATTTCTTCTGAATACTATTAAAATAAATGGAGATAGTGGTCCCTCACCTACCCCACACTGTCCCCACTACTTTTTTCTCCATTGCCTTCTAAACTTTGCTCAGCAGAGTCTGGAAGAAGCCCTGCTTGAGTGTTCTAGAGGAGAGGATACAGAGCAAAGTTTCAAGTCAGATAAACCTGAACTCCCATCTGTAAAATGCTAATAGCAACTACTTCCCAGGGTTATTGTGAGAATTAAATGCAATTAATTGTATTCTTATAATATAAAGTAAATTGCATTATTATCTTTAGATGCCATGCATGTGTAAAAGACCTAATTATAGGGTATGACTAGGTACTCATGGTATCCCGCCCACTGTTTTGCCAGTTTTGTATGCAGTTTCTCAATTGGGATAAGTAACATAATCCAAGGTCACAGAGCTCATGAGTAAAAAGGATACTTGAAATTGTCAGAACCAACAGCAGAGTTTATGTCTCACCATTGCTACTGGCCCCTAATTTGGAATCTGGCATTTGGTAGATACAGTACTGACTAAATTCATTTCATTAAATATAGAGCAGTACAAAGCATATGTGTTCTCTCTTGTTTCATACAAACTGTCCACAGTGCAGTCCTTAAACATTGTACCCTCCTGTCTTTTTAGTCACACTGGGGCCAGGAGATGACATAAAATCAGAGTTCTGGAGTACATGGTTATGCATATGTATTAGTCTGTTTTGCATTGTTATAAAGGATACTTGAGGCTGGATAATTTATAAAGAAAAGAGGTTTATTTGACTCATGGTTCTGCAGGTTGTACAAGAAGCATGGCATCAGCATTTGCTTCTGGTGAGGCCTAAAGAAGCCTTTATTTACAATAGTAGATGAGGAGAACTGGTGTGTTACATGGCAAGAGAGGAAACAATAGAAAGGAGGTGCCAGACTCTTCAACAACCAGCTCTCATGGGAACTAGTAGAATGAGAACTCACTCATTACTGTGGGGAGGGTACCAAGCCATTCACGAGGGAGCCACACCCATGATCCAAACTAGGCCCCCTTCCACTAGGCCCCATATTTCAACATGAGATTTGGAGGGGACAAACATCCTAACCATATTAGTACACATGAGCCATCTTACTTCAGGACTCCACTGTCGGTTTTGACTGTTGCTGCCAAGAAAATTGATGATTCCAGGTTTAAAACTTTGTCTAACAAGAAATATAAAGTCTATTCTACTTTGAATTAGCTAAATGGGTTTTCTTTTGCTTTTTTTGTTTTTTTTTTTTTTTGAATTGGAGTCTCACTCTGTCACCCAGACTGGAGTGCAGTGGCCGCTCCCGGCCACCGTAGCCTCGACCTGCTGGGCTCCGGCGATCCTTCCGCCTCAGCCTTCCAAGTAGCTGGAACTACAGGCACGCGCTACCACACCCGGCGAATTTTTGATTTATTGTGAGATGAGGTCTTGCCAAGTTGCCTAGGCGGGTGAACCCGCGGGCTCAGGCAATCCATTCACCTCAGCCTCCCAAAGTGCTGGGATTACAGGCTGAGCCACCGAGCCCGGCTTAAATGGCTTTTCTTTGGTGACGTAGGTGTCTCTCCCTTTCTTTCTCTCTTTTTCTTTCCCTTCCGTTTCTGTCTTCTTTTGTTTAGAAACATGCTGAGTAATGTGTTCTTTTTGAGTTGCTGGCAGGTTTTGGTACAAGGAGACTATACACGCCTCTGCCTGCTTTACTTAATCACTTGAATAAAACCTCAGTTGCTGAGCAAGTCTCAGGTTAAAGAGAGCACCATACATAAGAACTGCTTTATCAGACTTTGAGGGATACTGCAGGAGACAAGAGTATTTCTCCCAGGTGGGAGCTCTAACCTTGAAGACACAGCAGCTCTCACAGGCCAGCGATGTGAATGTAAAAAAAAAAAACAAAGCAAGGGAAACTGTGCTAGGGCCCCTCTGATCCTTCCAGTCTTCATATCACCATCTTTGTTTGCTGACCTTGTCATGATTCTTACCCTAGAACCTCCCTGGGGCTTCATATTTATTCATCACAAATGTCCTGTCTCTGATGTACCAGGCACGAGGCTAGACCTTGGGGACACAATGCTGAGATACAGTTCCTACAGTTCCTAGCTACATTTTGGCTTTTTTTCAATGACTCCCCCCCCCACACACAAAGAAGGCAATGCCTAGTTTTATGCATTCTTGAGAATGATTTTTCTAGCTATTTTTAATTCACAGTAAGAATCAAGGGGAGCCTATATGATCAAACTTTTAATAGGAATACTCGTTCCATCCTCCTAAATGAACTAACTCAGAAACAGAATCTTCTCACTTATATGTGGGAGTTAAATGGTTACAGTGGTGAAAATAAGAGACACTGGGGACACCAGTAAGGGGAGAGGCAGGGAGGGGATTAGGGTTCAGCAATTACCTATTGTAGCAGTCCCCAACCTTTTTGGCATCAGGGACCGGTTTCATGGAAGACAATTTTTCCATGGATGGGGGTGGGGAGATGGGGGTGTTAGGTGATGGGGGGGTGAGGGAGGGTTGTGTAGTCAAATCTCACTGCTAATATAATTTATATTTGCAGTCGCTCCCCAGCGCTAGCATGACTACCTCAACTCTACTTCAGATCAGCAGTAATGTAAGTGATGGGGAGTGACTGTAAATACGGATGAAGCTTCACTTGCACCCACTGCTCACCTCCTGTTGTGTGGCCTGTTTCCTAACAGGCCACAGACTGATACTGGTGCATGGCCCATGTTGTGGGTTGGGGACCCCCGGCTTATTAGGTACAATGTTCACCATGTGGGGAATAGGCCCTCTGAGATAATCCCCACCACTATGCAATATGTCCATGTAACAAACATGTACTTGTAACCCCTGATTCTAAAGTTAAAAAAAGAGTAAGATTACTTATTCGATCATTTTACTTTAATTCTCTGATTTTTAAGTGCTCGATTTAGTGGCAATATTTTAACCTAGTCTAATATTAATTTATTAACAGATATTTTTTAACTCCTATTATCTGTAAGGCACGACATAGTTTGTGTTTTTGATGAGTGATTATTTTCATTTGCACAGATCTCTTCAATGAGACTTTGCAGAGGGTGAAAGGGAAGTCTTGCACTCAGTAATTTGCCTTGCATTTAATGAGCTTGCCACCTTGTTTCTTCCCCTCCTATCATAGCCCTGCCACTTACCCTACAGTTGCTATGTGAAATCTTCCCCATGAAACCCACAGGGTTAGCATCACTCAAGCACTTTCTTCCTTTATTTCCTGGGTACTTCTCACCCGACTTTGCATTGTCCTACTGCCCCTGAATTTTCATGCCTACACCTTTGTTTTCTCTACAGTGTTTAGCCAAGGGTCTTGACCAGAATATAGGTATGCAGAAAGTACTGGTTGTTTGAGTAACTCATATTTGACAGAGAGTGATTCTATTTGAGGATGCCAAGGGTTAGCAAACATGTTTCTGGTACTCTTGGGCTATTTGAAGAACACATTCATTCACTGAATTGACCAAAACCTGGTGTTTTATAAGCCAAAGTTTGTGTTGGTTTGAGTAGGCAGGAGGACAGTACTTCTATGGCATGGGAACTCCCTTGACTCAAGGGCAGAAGAAACATCATTCAGGCTGCAGCTGGTTTGGGGTATCAGATGGGTAGCTATAAATTGAGAGCTGGGGGAACTGGAGGACCTGAGCCCCAAGTGGAAGAGGAAGGTGGTTGAAGCAGATACTGCTGAGACCTGTGTGTCAACACCGGCCTCATGTCTTTACATACAAAACTGGTAAAACATAGGAAGCTTGAGCTTTACAAATCACTTACCGTAAATGTTTAATGACTAAATTCTGAGGATTTTTTTTTTAAGGTTCACCAAAGAATACTTAATGCCTGGGGTAGAATAGACCTTCATTTAAAAATTGATATTAAAAAATTCTAGATTAGATTGAACCAAAATTAACAGCAAGAGAATTGATTCTCATGATTGTGCTTAAACATATTTGGGCTTCGGGTCTGCATCTTTGTTTCACGAGAGGCTGTGGGCTGAAAGGAGCCCTGCCCTGAGCTCAGCTCTAACCTGCATCAGTTGTGCTCTTTCAGAACCTCAGAGTAAGGCAGTGGCTAGATATCTGAAATCCTTTAAGGCTAATAGCTGTGTTTCTATGGTTAGTTCATTAATTCAACAAATATTTATCAAGTATAACCTGATAAGTGCCAGGCACTGTTCTAAATGCCAGTTATACAACAATGAACAGACAGAATCCCTACCTTTGAGAAGCTTCTGTTCACAGCATGGGGAGACAGACAATAAGCAAAAAAAAACCAATAAATGATATTGTATATCAGAAGATGAGAAGTAAGTAATGTAAATAACTCCCTAGAAATAGAGGAGTAGGGAGGGAAGAGGTTTGTAGTTTTAAATAAGGAAGGCATCACTGAGAAGGTAACTTTGATAAAAACTGAATGGAGGTGAGGAGGCTAATATTATGGATTTCTAGGGAGAGAGCCTTCTTGACAGAGGAAAGAGCATGTGCAAATGCCCTGAGGTAGGAACTTGTTGGCAAATTTGAGAATCAGCAGGCAGTGGCATGTTCCAGTGAGAGTGGGTGTAGATAAGGTCAGAAAGGTGATAGGGGCTTGATTATATAGCATCTTGGAGGCCTTTGTAATATCTCTGAATTTTCCACTGAGTGAGAAAGAGAGACACAAGGGCGTTCTAAGCAGAGGGAGAACATTAAATGATGTATCTTTTGAAAGAATCACTTTGGTTCAAGACCAGCCCAGGCAACTTGGTGAGACCTCGTCTCTATATTAAATAAAAAATTAGTTGGGTGTGGTAGCGTGTACCTGTAGTTCTGGCCACTTGGAATGCTAAGGAGGAAGGATCACCAGAGCCCAGTAGGTTGACGACTGGCATGGCCATGAGTGTACCATTACACTTCAGACTGGGAGACAGAGTGAAACTCCAACTCAAAAAAGAAAAGAATCACTTTGTCTGACATGATGAGAAGAGGTTACAGAGGGGCAGGGGGAAGTAGGGAGCCAGAATGGGAGGCTATTGCAATATTCTAGGTAAAAATTGATGAGGCAGTGAAGTGGTGAGAAGTAGTCAGATTTCCGATATATTTTGAGGATTTGCAGGTAGATAGTGTGTGAGTGTGAGACAGAGTGGAGTCAAGGATACTCCAAGCATTTTGGCTCAAATAGTAGGAAAGATGGGAGTTGCCATTAACTCAGGCAGGGTAGTTTGTGACCATAGCAGATGTTTGGAAGCAGATTACTGATGGGCATTTTGTGATTTCTATGTGCATTACACATCCAGGAGGATATGTTGAGTAGATAGGTACAGGAGTATGTAACTCAAGAGGTCTGGGATGAAAGTATGTAGTTGACAGACATGAATGTATAGATAGTAAACAAAGCCATCAGCCTGGATGATAGAACCAAGGAATTAGTGAAAAAGAAGGTATAGAAAGAGGTTAAGGAAAGCCAGAACAGAGAGGTGTCCTGGAAGCCTATTGAAGAAGAGGGTTTGAAAAAGATATGATCATTTGTGTCAAATGCTGTGAACAGGCCAAGTAAAATGACAGCTAAGAACTGGCCAGTGGACTCAGCACCCTGAAGTCATTGGTGGCCTTGATGAGAACTTATGGAGCACAGGCTTTTTGGGGAGAGGTTCAAATAAAATGGAAGATGACAAACTGGAGACAAGCCAAAAGATGCTTGAAGTTTCGTTGCAAAAGGAAGAAAATACACTTGTACCTTGTAGGGGAAATTTAGTCAAGGGGATTTTATTTTATTGTCGTTTGGTATCAGTTTTTGTTTTTAGATGGGCAAAAACAGTATGAAGATTTGTTACCAGTACTGATCTAGTAGAGATAAAAACAAATAATGATATTGAGGGGAATATTGCTATCGTGTTGTTGTTGCCTATGGGAAAAGAGATGGGGTTTACTGAGGAGGTGGACAATTTTAGGAACATGGATAGTTCATTCCCTCCAACCAGAGAAGGGCAGGGTGTATGGGCAAGATTCTGGCAAGTAGATAGAGGTAGTGCTGAGAGCATGTGGAAATTCTTTTCTGTTTTCTTTTGATTTCTCAGTGAAGTCAGAAAACAATTCACCAACAGAGAATGATACTTGGGTAGAAAATGGTAGAAGTTTGAGGAAAGAAGAGAAGGAAGGTATAGCATTATCATCACGCACAATAAGCTCATGGATGGACTAATGTCTGATATTGCAAATTAACTCCTAACCTGTAATCCCGCGCTTTGGGAGGCTGAGATGAGTGGATTGCCTGAGCCCGCGGGTTCGAGACCCGCATGGGCAACTCAAAAAAAAAAAATCTAAGAGTGATGGTGTTTTTTTTTTTTTTTTTTTTTTTGAGTTGGAGTCTCACTCTGTCTCCCAGACTGGAGTGCAGTGGCCGCTTCCGGCCACCGCAGCCTCGACCTGCTGGGCTCCAGCGATTCTTCCGCCTCAGCCTTCCAAGTAGTTGGAACTACAGGCGTGTGCTACCACGCCCGGCGGATTTTTTGATTTATTGTAGAGATGAGGTCTCGCAGCCCAGGCGGGTCTCGAACCCGCGGGCTCAGGCAATCCACTCACCTCAGCCTCCCAAAGGCGCGGGATTACAGGCTGAGCCACCAAGCCCGGCCAATGGTGTTTTTTATAACCTACATTTGTTGGTGCTTTTCTGCTTACCAAGTGCTCTCTCATGTTGATTATCCCTCCAACCCTACAAGGTGGCAGAGAGAATTGGGTGTTCCAAAGTCACACAGCTTGAAGTCAAAGAGTGGAACTCAAATTCAGGTCTTCTGAATTGCAGTATATAATTTTTTTTCTAGTAATCTTATTTTATTTTTTATTTTCATTTTTTGAGTTGGAGTCTCACTCTGTTGCCCAGGCTAGAGTGCAGTGGCATGCTTACAGCCACTGCAGTCTCTACCTGCTGGTTTCAGGTGATCCTTCTGCCTCAGCCTTCCAAGTAACTGGAACTACAGGCATATGCCACCACGCCCAGCTAATTTTTGGATTTATTGTAGAGACCAGGTCTCACCCAGTTGCCCAGGCTGGTCTTGAACCCCTGGGCTCAGGCAGTCCTCTCACCTCGGCCTCCCAAAATGCTGGGATTACAGGCTTGAGCCACTATGCCTAGCCTTAGTAATCTTATTTAATTTAATTTAATTTATTTATTTATTATTTTTTTGAGTTGGAGTCTCACTCTGTCGCCCAGAATGGAGTGCAGTGGCCGCTCCCGGCCACCACAACCTCGACCTGCTGGGCTCCGGCGATCCTTCCGCCTCAGCCTCCCGAGTAGCCAGAATTACAGGCATGCGCTACCACGCCCGGCTAATTTTTTGATTTATTGTAGAGGTGAGGTCTCGCTGCCCAGGCGGGTCTCGAACCTGCGGGCTCAGGCAATCCACTCCCCTCAGCCTCCCAAAGGCGTGGGATTACAGGCTGAGCCACCAAGCCCGGCTAGTGATCCTATTTTAAATTACTGTTAGTTATTGATGATTTCTAGGTATGAATGTACTCATAGGCTCTCTATTCCTCCTTATGTTTTATTGCCTTAAACATAGAGAGAAAATCAGATAAGCATATTTTTGTCCATTACTATTAAATGTTGAGTTTTATAATTTTTCAGTTATAATCCAGAGTATAGTAAATTTAATGGTGAGAAAATTTTTGCAGAGCTTAAAAGTGAAATATTCTTAATAGGAAAAACATTGCCTTGTTAATGGAAGTTTTGGTTCCTTTCCAGACCATAAATACATTTTTAGAATGACATTAGTTAACATGAAAAGTTATAATTTCCTTAAGTGGAAAGTGTTATTACAAGTAAGGATGAAGTATATGGAATTACTCTTTTTACTTTGCAATCACATCACATACAGTACTAATTGTGCCATATGCGTAAGTAATATTAGGTTAAAATATCTCATATTTTCTTAGGTATGATCAGAATTTCTAAGGTGGAATCGGTTATTTCCCTGTTGTATTAGAAGTGGTTTAATCAATTTCACCGGATACATCTCCTCCTCAAAATACCAACTCTTAAAATAAACTCTGACATACTCCACTCTCTGAATATCTGTCCACTTGTTTTCACCTTCTTAAATCTGATTCTGCAGCCCTAAATCATGTTTGTGAAGCTCATGTTGACATAAGTCAGCATCTCAGTTCAATATTACTGTCTATACTATAAATCCTGGAGTTTTAAAATGTCTCAGCATCTTGATTCAAATCTTGTATAAGATTTAGTTACTGTCAGAACAATTTAACTGTGTACAAATTGTGGTCCTACATAAAAACTATAAGAATTGACATCATTTCAGAATGTCTATGGAAGGGTAGTATATACTCAAATTGATAGCCTGTTATTAATGCTGTGATCATTAATTTAACAGAAAGTTATGACAATATTGTGGACTGTCCTCCTCTAGAATTCTTTAAGATAGACTAAGTTTTTTTTTTTTTGAGTTGGAGTCTCACTGTTGCCCAGACTGGAGTGCAGCGGCTGCTCTCGGCTACCGCAGCCTCGACCTGCTGGGCTCCGGCGATCCTTCCGCCTCAGCCTTCCGAGTAGCTGGAATTATAGGCGCGCGCTACCATGCCCGGCTAATTTTTTGATTTTATTGTAGAGATGAGATCTCACTGCCCAGGCGGGTCTCAAACCCGCGGGCTCAGGCGATCCTCTCACCTCAGCCTCCCAAAGGCGCGGGATTACAGGCTGAGCCACCGAGCCGGCTAGACTTAAGTTTTTTTATAGTGTTAATACTTCACATATGGATTTTCCTGGATGTAAGGCTGTAGATTTTAACTAGAATCTTTGATATCTTAAAATACTCTGAGGAAAATGGTAAGGAGAAACACTTTGAATGTCAGTATCTGCTTTATAAAGAAAATATTCCAGGCCGGGCTTGGTGGCTCAGCCTGTAATCCCAGCACTTTGGGAGGCTGAGGCGAGTGGATTGCCTGAGCCCACAGGTTCGAGACCTGCCCGGGCAACTTGGCGACACCTCATCTCTACACTAAATAAAAAATTAGCCAGGCGTAGTAGCACGTGCCTGCAGTTCCAGCTACTTGGAAGGCTAAGGCAGAAGGATCACCGGAGCCCAGCGGGTCGAGACTGCGGTGGCTGGGAGTGTGCCACTGCACTCCAGCCTGGGTAACAGAGTGAGACTCCAACTCAAAAAAAAAAAAAAAAAGAAAAGAAAAGAAGATATTCCAAAAAGTGCTTTTTAAATAAAAAATTCCAATTACGTATTTTTATTGTGCTAAAATATGCCATAATATAAAATTGACCATTCTAATAAATTTAAAGTGTATAATTCTGTGGCATTAATTAAATTAATAATGTTTTATAACTATTATCACTATTTTTAAAACCTTTTCAATACCCCAAGCATAATAAATGCTTTTTAAATTACAGGAAAATATTAGAAGTTTTCTGTACCAGGTGACTCACCTTGAATAATACCTTGAGTTTTAATAGGTCAGTAAATGTGTGTGGGTTCAATATGAGTGTCCATTTTGTAATATGCTCGTTTCTTAATAGAATAAGCTTAGCCACATCTTGGACTCATTGATTATTGTCAAAATTCAGTTTTTTAGGTAAAGTGATTGCTTTCATGAGACTTCTCTTAATCCTTTTAATCAAAGGACCACAAAATTAAACTCAACATCTGTTAGTTTAACATCAAAGAGATTTGATGATCATGTGTTACTACATGTACAGTTGAAAGATTAAAGTCAATTCAGTTTAAAGAGACCCCAAATAACAGATGACCAAAGAAAAAAGTATATGGAAACTAGAATGGGAGAAACATTTATCTTAGTGAGTCATTATGGCTGAAAGCCTTTCATGAACTGTATAAAAACCATAGTACCAGTTTGGTAAATTTCAATGAACTGAGAATACTTTGAGCAAATTTATAACTTTTCAATTTAAAGCATTGGTCCATTTGCTTTTAGATAACACTTGCTGTGATTTCCTTGTAACTGATGATATATACCAGTAAATAATACAACTGAATTTCATCATGTATGGTATACTTGTTATGACCTGTACTTCCTTCTCCACCTATAAAATTCATCTCTATAGATCTAAATTAAATGCCCTTTCTTTTGTGATGCCTTCCCAATCCCATAGACAGACACTGAATCTTCTTTTATTGTTCAATAATATGCTACCAAAAATTCATATTATAGCAAACATAACATTAAATTCTCATTTTTCTACACTGTATGCTTCTCAAGGGTAGAGGTTATGTCTTATTTTTGCTTGTATTCCCAATGTAGGTCCTAGCCCACAGTGGAAACCCATGAAATATTTGTTGACTGACAAATAAAATTACTACTGATTAATGTAAGCATTTCATCCCAGATTCTTTATTTTTTGACAGTGTCTCAATTATAAGATGTTCATGTTTAGTTTACTAGGCAATTGGCTAGACATATATAGGGTCCAATTTTATGTGTTGAGATAGCAGGCATTTCCATTTGTGACGTAAACTGAAGGCATCTTTTCTGATCACGAGCTTCTGGGCATTGCCAGTGCATGTAGAAAACTCAAGATGACATCCCCAATAGAAATTCCTGGATGTCTGTGTTTGTTTGTCGTGGAAATTGAGAAAACACTACTGGGGGACATGTCTCCTCCAAGTCCTCTATGCTAGATTGTGAAATCTTCATCACTTTGCTTTGATCCTATGTAAAGGCATGGACATTGGTCAGAGGAATCGTTCCATTTGTCATGGTACTTGCCAGAGTTGGGTGCTGATGTTGGCATTACAGCTGGCACCATCGAGGAAACAGCACAGAGGAAATAGCCTGTCTCGAGGTGCCAGCATTGATCTCTGTGACTAGACACTGGGGTTTCCCTCACTCCTCACCATGATCTACTCATGTGCATATGAGGGGGGAACCAAAAAAACAAAAAACAGAATTTAGTCATTAAAATTCTATATTTGTTCTTACATTTTAAAAGTTCAGCCACCTTCATCTTCATTTGATGTGATATACCACCTACCAAGACACTTTTTCCAGTGCTCAAAACAGTTTTTGAACTTGTCAGTTTTGATACCTTTCAGTGTTTCTGACGTTTTTTGTTTCACCTCTTCCACATTGGCAAAATGTTTCCCTTTGAGGACTTTTTTCATTCGAGAAAACAAACAAATAAAAAGTTGCTTGGGTTGAGATCGGGTGAATAGGGAGGACGGGGATGGGAGTCATGCTGTTTTTGGTCAAAAACTGCTGAACACTCAGTGCAGCATGGACAGGTATGTTATCATGGTGGAAGAACTGATTACCTATTTGTCACAGCTCAGGAGGTTTCTTCTGCAAGTTGTAATATAAGCTTCTCAAAACTTCCAGATAAAAACTTTGGTTGGCCGGGCTCGGTGGCTCAGCCTGTAATCCCGCGCCTTTGGGAGGCTGAGGTGAGTGGATTGCCTGAGCCCGCCAGTTCGAGACCCACCTGGGCAGCGAGACCTCATCTCTACAATAAATAAAAAAAAAATCAGCCGGGCATGGTAGCGCATGCCTGTAATTCCGGCTACTTGGAAGGCTGAGGCGGAAAGATCGCCATAGCCCAGCAGGTCGAGGCTGCGGTGGTCGGGAGCGGCCACTGCACTCCAGTCTGGGTGACAGAGTGAGACTCCAACTCAAAAAACAAACAAACAAACAAACAAACCAAAAAAACAAAAAAAAAACTTTGGTTGACTGTTTGATCTGGAGATACAAATTCTGAGTGTACTACAAGGGGTTCATCCTCCAAAAGATGTTTCCAGGTGTTTTTAAGGTTCTCCCTCATACACAGCATCCCTCTAACTTCAAGTGTTTTCATAGGACAGTCTTTTAACTTTCCTTCTCTTCTCTTTGTTCCTCTTTTGATTCTTTCTTCGCCCTGAAGGAAAGTCCATGAAATTCTAGGTGGCAGAATGCAAATGAGTAAGAATGGGGTGTTCATAAGTGCCTGATGTATTCACTGTGCATAAACCCAGCCCACGTATCTCACAGACCTTATTTGCTAGGGATCCTCCGTTAAGCACACAGCCTTCAGGAACAGGTGTCTGAGAGGTACATTTCTTCCGCTAAGCCCCCAACAAGACAAACCCAGCAGGGACATATTGGATTTATCTGAGCTTAATGGTATTAACCCAAGACAAGCCATAGTGTGCCAAATAAATTGGCAATTTGGAAGACTAGCAGTAGAGTCCTAGTATCAGTCATGTCTGCATAGTATTACCTTGGTGACCTTTTTGCTAAGAATTCAAGGACTTAACTGGTCTTAGCCAGGCAATTGAGGAGATTTATTTTCTGGGACTGAAATGACCAAGTGGATTCAGTGAAAGCAATTAGACTGGTTCTGTACGGATACTGAAATTTTTCTTTCCCATGATTAACAGAGAAGTTAAGCCTTGTTTGTTTGTGCTCATTCCAGAATAGAACAGCTATGGGAAAGGAGGTGAGGGAAAAGGATTGACTTCTCTCTGGAACTGGTGAATATATAGTATACAGAAAGAGAGAGAGAGTGAACTACCTGCTTTGGAGAATGTAGTGGGGCTGAGGCTCCCTTTCCAGGAGTTGGACAATTAAGGCAACAACTGAGCCTGGAACACTGTTACTTCCCCCCTACCCCAGCATGGTTAAGTGGATACAGCTAGGCAAACAGACTGGATGTTTTCCCAGACTTATAAGTAACCATTATAATTACCTATGTTTTCCAAAATGAAAATGTCCTTAAAACAAGCCATATATTTTAACCTTTTGAATCTTCTATGAAGAGATAAATAGCATGTGGGGAAGTTATCCCTTCTAGAAGAATGAAGACTAACCTGAACTTAGTTTTAATTATAAGCAAAGGCGAATCTTCATAAAAGTAATGGCAGGGTAGGTTTTACTTCCTATTGAACTTAGTTTTAGTTTTGATTTTGGTTTTCATTTCCACTACAGCTGCCTGAGCATTTCTCTCTCTTTGTATGATGATTTCTGGATTTCTCATTCACTATGTGCTTTAAATTTTAATGTCATTGACATGAAAAGTTCTGCTTCTTCCTGATCTCATCCTCTTACTTTCAGCTGCTAGAGACTGTCCTCTCCACATGAAGTCTGGTTGCACAGCACAGTCTTCTGTAGTGAGGGTGGAAGGGGTCTTTGAGTATCAGACTTAGAGTGGGGACCTGTTACCTGCTTCCCAGATGGAAACTGTGAGAGACTTTCATATAGATATATTCCCAACTGCTGAAAACAAGGAGATGGTGGGCGCAGGATGGCAGTTTTAGAACAAATCTGGTGACTAATGGAATTTCTGAAAAGGGAGAGAATGGATATAAGGTGCATTGCAGTCAACACTGAATGGGAGGTTCTGTTAAACCAAAACTAATGTCCCCTTTCTGTGTGACAACTGTCAGTCAAGCAGCAGATGACTTCCTGTGGTCTTTATGTACATTATCTCTTGAGTATAAACAATGAAGTAAAATGAGAACATGTTTTCTCAAACTTGGAATATCTACTTTTGCATGCAATACACAAATAAGGATCACTCATCAACCATCCCGCTTCCTACTATGAAAACATAGCACTCTGTTCCCACCCCCCACATGACCACAGGACTGTGTGCTCCCTGGGAAGGCTAAGACTGCAGTGGACACTGGTAAGACTATGTGAAAAAAAATCTCAGTGCACCCAGAATAACACTCTTTCTTCCAGCAACATCGAAGTGTGTTCTTCAGGAAAGTCAACTACTTCCATAGTTTGAAATTCTGTTTTTGTCCCCACTCTCAGTTCCTGTATGACCATTTGAACAAAATGTTTTTTCAAATGAGTAGAATCAAAGGAAAATATTGAGATTGAGTTTGGGTAGTAGATGGGGGAAGAAATTACTTTAATACTTCTAGTTTCATGAATGTAGTCTCCTTGATAACTTTTCTCTCAGGCTAAATCATTTTGAGTAATAGAGGCCCCTGACTCAGTTCCAGGTGGAAGGAAGCAAACTAGCAATCCTAATTCCATTCTCTTTCTCGCCTTGGCCTTTCCTAAAGCAGCACTGACTAGTACATTAATTCTTTTTTTTTTTAATTTAGTAGGCTGGGCTTGGTGGCTTAGCCTGTAATCCCAGCACTTTGGGAGACTGAGGCAAGTGGATTGCCTGAGCCTGCGGGTTTGAGATCAATCTGGGCAACTTGGTGCGACCTCGTCTCTACAATAAATCACAAAATAGCTGGGCGTGGTAGTGTGCACCTGTAGTTTCAACTACTTGGAAGGCTGAGGTGGAAGGATTGCCGGAGCCCAGCAGGTCGATGCTGGGGTGGCTATGAGCGTGCAACTGTACTCCAGTTTGGGCGATGGAGTGAGACTCCAACTCTAAATAAATAAATAAACCTAACTTAAACTGCCTTGTGTCAAAAGAGGATTTTTTTTTTCCTGTCACATAAATGGGAGGTCTGAGGAATATTCTGACTTCAGGTAGAGTGGAATCTAGGGGTTAAAATGGTTTTCTACTGTGTTCTCTTTTACTTTTTGTGTCTTGCTCTCTTCCTACAGATCTTTCTCTGTCGATGCCTTTTCTTCCACAATTCCCTGTGTCTTCCATCTGGTTCTCTCTCAGTACCGTTTTCCCCTTTATGAATTGGCTTGATTCTTAGAAGGCATTCTTCACCTGTTAACAAAGACGGCTAATGACTTCTTCAGAGTTAAATTCTACATAGTAACAACATAGGAGAAAGAGAGGATCTTTTTCACAAGCTCTCGGTCAAGGGAAGTTCTCTGGTTGGCTTTGGTTGACCACATGCCCATTCCTGAACCAGTCTTTGTAACTAAGGAGATGGATAGTTTATTCCATCCAGGTCTAGGTCACATGTCACCACTTTACTGGTGTTGTGGGATTAATCTCCCTAAACTGCATGGGGTGGGCTTTTCACTTGGCATGGGGTTCTCTTAGCCACAAAGAAAGGCAATGGAAAAGTAGCAAAAATTCTAGCTCCTGTATTCATGACATCATACAGGCTGGGACTGAGGGAAAGGCAGAGGGAAGAGTAAAGGTGAAATACCCTCTTGCTTCTAAATGTTTCTAAATAGTGACTTAAATTTTATTTAAAAAATTAAATATATGTAACAGCCTTTCTTTCTTTTTTCTTCCCTCCCTCCGTCCCTTCCTGGTCCAAAGCTGATCTACGAACAGAGGGAAAGATTTGAGTGAATTTCTTCAGGAATAGAGGATAGTGTAAGTCGATATTCTCAGTGTGCCATGGATACACAAGGGCACAGGAGTGACCTGGAGCAACTTCCGGAATCATTCACATGAATCCAGAAACACATTACTTTTATGTGAAAACGAGTGTATATGTTTATGGAGTGGAATGCAATTGACACATGTTACAAACAAAGGAGGCATCAAGGAAGTTTCTACTTTGGGATGAATCTCAGGCCTCTGGGTGAACACTTGCCTTACTCTACAATTGGGGGCAGTTAAGACAAGAAGATTAAGAAATGATGTGTCAGGAGAATTTATCAGGGAATTAGTTAATGCCCATGAAACTTCTACAACTCAACAATGAGAGAATGGGAAAGGGAGATGTGATGGGAGGGAGGGGGAGTCATCTAATTCTTGTTTCAGTGGTTGGTTTCTTTTTTTACAAGGTGTTTAGCTACATTTTAAAACCTGTTCTTTACATATCCTTTGCTTCCCCAAAGATGAAGTACCTTTTTCCCTTTTCTATGTGGGTATTTTATAAGCTGACTCAACCTGTTTTCAATTACACATAAGTTAATGATACTATGACTTACATTAAAAGAAAAATTAAAAATTCTCAATGACCTGGTGAAATTAACCCTTCCTAATGCTGGACACATTATCTCTCTCCTTCCCTGTATAGACTGGGAAAATTCCAGAAAGTTAGTTGTCATAAGAAAGGAATTGACAGTAGTGGGACATTGCCTGGGGGGTGGGGGAGGACACATAACATTAATAAGTGTACCCACACTTTACCTGTACATATATGTATCTAACCCTGATTGTACCCCACATTTTTTTGTTGTTTGTTTTTTTCTAACTTTTAAATTTTTTATTTTAAAAATGTGGGTACAATTCAGGGTTAGGTATACAAATGTTCATTATGCAGGTACCCTTGTTGATGAGGTGTGCCTCTCCCTCCCCTGTCAGTTTCCCTCAACTGCCAATCCCATCCCCCCCCACTGCCAATCCCTTTCTTATAGTATTAAGATCATTGTTCAAGGTCCACTTATAAGTGAGAACATATGGTACTCTGTTCTTTGTCTGTGATAGATCACTGAGTATGATAGACTCTAAATCCATCCAAGTTGCTGCAAAGTTCATATGTTTGTCCTTCCTTATGGCTGCATAATAATCTCTATCCTGCTCCACTGGACCGTATGCCTGTTCTTATACCAAAACCAGGCTGTTTTGATTATTGTAGCCTTATAATAAAGTTTGAAGTCTGAAAGTGTGACACTTCCTGTTTTGTTTCTTTTGCTAAGGATTGTTTTGGCTATTCATGGTCATTTATGTTTCCATATGAATTTCTATATTGTCATTTCCAGATCTGAGAAGAATTGTTTTGGTAATTTAATGGATATTGCATTGAATCTGTAGATCACCTTAGGTAGGATGGACATCTTAACAATATTGATTCTTCCTATCCATGAGCATGGATTATTTTTCCATTTGTTTGTGTCTTCTTGGATTTCTTTGAGCAGTGTTTTGTAGTTCTGATTGTAAAGTTCTTTCACTTCTCTGGTTAGCAAGATGCTGAGGCATTTTATTTTTTGTGTGGCTATTGTGAATGGGATTTTGCCTTTTATTTGATTCTCTGCCTGCTTGTTGTTGGTGTATAAGAATGCAACTGCCTTGTTTATTTTTTGTTTTTTTTAACGAGAAAGCACAGTTTATTGAGAGGACAGGAAAGCTCCCACAGTGGGAGAAGACCCAAAGGGTTTGCCCACAGCTGTCTTTTGCACATTTATTTTGTACTCTGAGACTTTGCCAAAGTCCTTTATCAGTGCAAGCAGGTTTTTGACAGATTTTCTTGGATTTTCAAGGTATAGGATCATATCATCAGCAAAGGGGGATAACTTAACTTCCTCTTTTCCTATTTGGATACGCCAGATTTTCTTCTGTTGTCTAATTGCTATAGCTAGGACTTCCAACGCAATGTTGAACAAGAGGGGTGAGATGTACTCCACATTTTTAAAATAAAAAAATACAAGTTACAAAAAAAGGAGTAGAAATATAAACTCACCATTGTACAAAAGATAGCTGAATCTAAATTATATTTTTTACAAAATTGGAACCTGTTTAAATGACTAAACTTTGTGCCAATAGGTAATCTAATAAAGGCTGTGAAGCTCCCCCAAAAAGAAAGTTAGCTGTCCAGCAGAATGGGTTAGTAATGTACTGCTCACTTTGTTAAGCTTTACTGTGGGCATTGTCTGATCAAGTTACAGCATAGGATTTAAAGGTCAATTATACCACGATTTTAGGGGAGAGAGGCTAAGAGGAAGAAAAAAATACCCTGAGTTTTGGCTTTTAAAGGCTTATGAAATTGTAGTTTCTTTGTGACATTTGGTGAATCGCTTTTTAAAATTTCTTTTCTGATAACAATCTCCCTGATCTAGGAAGCCCTTTCATGGCAGAATACTGTCCTGTGTATGCCTGAGAGAGTGGGGGCAGGTTATTTGTGTCCAGGAAAGCTTGGAGGGGTACCCTTGTTTCTTCCAGTTGATTTGATGATGTTTCCCTGAATTTACTGAAATCAAGACACCTGAAGAAATTAAAATTTTATGATGTATATCACTGTCACAGCTAGGTATGGAACTGGCTTCAGGGAGAACGATTTTAGGCATTTAGAGAATGGGATCCAAACTAGAAATATATGAAAATTAGAAACAGAGAAGCCAAAATGACCCCAAGAGTTAATGAATGGTCTGCGGGAACATCTGTGGTTGTCTGCTTCTTGGTTTACAAACTGAATTCAGGGATATTTTCATCACAATGGCTACATTTGAATAGCAGCGAAGGTCACTGGGATTAAGAGTTTTGACCTGTCACTGCAATGGGGCTTAGGTTTGGTGTCTTTATTTTTGGTCTGTAAGGTCTTTTGTTCGAGGCAAAGTTGATCTCTGCCTGAGCCAGACCTTGAGTGGAGGTGGACTGGCTTCATGTTTCTAATTAGTCAGCCACTCCCCTGCTCCCAACTGCCTATGTCCTGTCAGGACAGGACCCCCAGCCCTCCCTCTCTCTCTGAGCTTTGATGGAGGGATCCACTCTGGCACTGAACTGTCATTTGCATCGCTAGCATGGTGGCTGGCTCTCCTGAGATTATGTTAGCAGACCCCCTCCTTATCCCTGGTTCTTGACCTTTTGGCACGCAGTCTTTTGGCATTTTCCCAAATGGAATAATTTATGTGGAAACACATCAAAAAGCATCATATGCTGTTTGCTAATCAGATGTGATTGATTATAATTACTTTGCAGTCAATTCCTTATTGGTAGATATACTCTCAAGGTATTTCATTCATATTTTGAATCCTGAGTAATTTTCAAAATGCCATGTATTGACCTTGAAAGAAGCCTTGGCCAATTTTGAAAATCTTTCGTCTTGCAGTAGTTAGCCCCATCATTCATTTTGGCTTTCTGTCCTTTTACCCTAGCATCTTCTTACTTCATCTCTACTTTGAATAATCTCTTGTCCATTTAATTGGAAAGGGGGGGTTGCCCTTGTCCCTTAGGAGAGACCCACATGTATGCTGTAGCTGTGAAGCTAACTGCTCTCTGGTTCTTACTGGTGTAGTGGATTTAGGAGGCTTGGCTTGTTCTGGGTTCCTATCTTCTACTCATGCAGTGCTTCCAATTGTGCTGTTTCATTGCACATTTGCATGTTGGTCATTTTAACCTTGCTTATTGGCTCTCTGTCCTTCTTAGAGACAGCTGACTTTTTTGACTTTCTGGAAACTTCCTTGGGAGATTGTTACTTGGAATTATTGCATCAGTGCCCACCCCTCAGCATGCAGGCCCTGTCTCGACTACTTGATCCAAAACATCAGGATGCATCTTACATCTTATATTTTACATCTCAGCACCTGAGGTTTCATGGTCATCAGTTCTGCTTTTTTCTTCTTATGACTTGTTGATGTCCAGCAAAAAATATTACAATCCATTGTCACAGAATAGTATTGACAGTTAACTGAAGGGAAATATTGCTAGATGTAGTTTACAGATGATGAAAAGATCGTAGCATGTTGTGAGTATAATTGGGTTCATATGCTGACTCTTTCTTGGAGCAATTCATCATTAATAAAGACAACCTCTACTTATTGAGTACATATGCTGGATTGGATAATGTGCCAAGTACTTTACATATATTTCCTCTATTATTCTCAACAGCCTGTATGGTGAGAATTAGTATCCCCACTTTACAGAGGAAGGAATTGAGATACTTGCCCAAGGCAGAATCAGTGTCATTGTGCAGTACATGACTTCAAAGCCAAAGTTTTTCATTATGTTAGGTGGCTGCATATTCACAAAGAATTTTAGAGGTGATAATTAGGGATCTACTATCACAGAAGAAAACACTAGCATTCTCTTGAATGTGCATCTATTTGCTCACTGAACGATTGATTACTTCTTTTTTCCTATATGCCAGGCACTGAGATGGACTTGGGGGTTTCTAAACGTGGGTAAGACTTGGCCCTTATCTCTGAGCATTTCATAGTTGAATGAAGAAACCACTCGTTCGACATCACTGACTTAGTCTGGTATAGAAACTTCTTAAAACCATCTTTGACCTTTCTCTTATTCCATCATCTTTTTTTTTTCTGATTATGGATAAAACGTCTTGCCCTAAAGAAACCCAGCTTAGGGAATGGTATAGACTACTGCAGATCTTTGTATGCTTGTGGGGCTTTTATTTTGAAAAGAAAACAAAAAATTATTTTATTACTGGAGCTATTTGCTCTTTGAGGTCAGATTCTGCAAAAGGAGTGAAGATAGTGTGATTATATTTTACATCTATATGGCCCCTCACAACCTGTAAAATGCTTTCCACGTACATTGTTTTATTTGACCTCATAAGGGCAGATGTTTGATACCTGTCTCACAGCAGTACTCCACCCAAGGGTGTTTGAGATGAGCTGGGTGTGACTCAGGTCTTCACTGCCTGTGACACACTACCCTTTCAATAAGGGGAAGGGGTATTGCTGGCAGAAAAAAAACTTTCTTAAAGAGTGGAAGGCATATTAAATAGAAGGGAATGGGGGGAAACAAAGAACCAAAAACCTCATGCTGTCACTCATAAGTGGGACCTGCACATTACTCACATTAACACAAGGAAGGGATTGGCAGTCGTGGGACACTACCAGGAGTGGGTTGGGAGGCATGTAACAACACAAAGGGTACCAGATCCTGAACCGGGAGAAGTGAGGACCAGTTGTAGACCCAAACTTTACCTGCACACAGATTACTATGTACCTAATCCTGACTTGTACCCCATGTCTTTAAAATAAAATATTTTTTAAATTAAAAAATAAAAAAGGGAATGTGGTTATGTGCACCTCTATACTTTCATGAGGAAATAGAGAACAAACAATATGTCCTTAGCAGGACAAATAGTTTGGCTGACCAGGGCCCCAAAACAAAACAGAAGCAAGCCATAGAGGGCGGGTGTCTGAGTCAGCTGGGCCTGTTATAATAAAATACCACAGACTGGGTGGTTTAAATAGCAGACATATATTTTTTCAAAGTTTCAAAGGTGGGAAATCTAAGATCAAGATGTTCACTTCCCCTGGCTTGTAGACCTTTTTACCTCCTTGCTGTGTCTTCACATGATGGGAGGAGGGTAGGCAGAGCAAGTTCTCTGATGCTTCTTCCTCTAAGAGCACTAATCCTACCACAAGGGCCCCACCCTTCTGAAATTATCTAAACCTAAACCTCCCAAGGCCTTATCTCCAAATGGAGGTTAGGTCTTCAACATAAATTTTGGGAGGGACACAATTCGGTCTGAAGCAGCTGTGATGGCAGAAAGGTTAGAATGTATGGAGGAAGATCCCACTCTAGGACAGTCAGGGCAAGTGTGTGTTTTAAATACTGGTGTGAAAGACCAATCAACAGGGTTAGAGAAAACAAACTCTAGGTGTTCTGTTTGGAGTGCAAGTAGGAGGAGAGTGAAATGTTTGGCATACCTCAACTTTTCTCTCAACTCCTTGGAAATTCACAGGGTGATTATCAATTCCCCTGAGGAAAAGGGAAGCATTGATCCCATGGGAGTTATGAGTGTTATTCTCATTTCCATAAGCAGGATGCTGTAATACAGAGGTGTTATGTTATCTATTTAATTTTGAGGCTGTACAAAAGTATTGAATATGTGTTCTTTTGAAATTCTGTAGGCCCAAATTTGACTCCCTGGAAAAGTTCCCTCTCAGTTGAGAGGGTATTGCTTTATTTTGACTTCACTATAAAGAGTGATCCTTGCACCTTGACTCAGGTACATGAAGGCAAATGTATGGTCTGCGTTCTTTGCTCTACCTACCTGGTTGGGCAGAGCCTCACATAAGTGTTTCCTTACTTCTGAAGTTAGAATGATTCAGTGACAACTATAAAAGCCTTTTTCCATGGTAATTATAATCAGACATCTGAATATATTTATGCATCTATAGCTTCTCAGTTTTACACATAAATAGATGCCATCAGAAGTATTTTGAGGGCTGATTTAGCTTGAAGAGAGTCCATTTAAAACCCATTCTTGTGCTTCTAGCATTTTCAGAGGCAAGGCAACTAAAGTCAGTCTGGTCATAAATGGCTATGGGTGAATTCAAAGCTCTTGACTGCGTGAAGAGGGTTTTTCTTTTTTTTCTCCTTACAACTACAGAAGCATACATTTTGAAAATAAATAGCCTCATAGCTGCTCTTTTAGGATATTAAAAGGCACTAATTATCCAAAGTATCGAGAATCCAGGCCTGCTGAGTTAGGAGGCATAGATAAAGGAGTGGGCAGGACAGCCTCACCAAGACAGGACTAGAACCATTTGTGGTCCTCCTGGTCTCGTGCAAGCAGCTGGCAGGCCACAGACCCAGTGGTGCACTAAGGAGCTGTGTTTCTGGACACAGCACTACTTGAACATGAGAGATTAGGTATTCTGCACATATCTGAAGAAGATTAAGGGATGTGGGTTGCTCTGTACTGTGAAAAGTTTAGCTTTTCCCAGCTAGAAAGACTGGAGACTTTTTAAAAATAATTTTAACCAGAGGATTTTCTAAGTTCTCTTGGAATCTATTATTATCTATTAGCTTTGAAGGACTGACTATTGAAGACAGGGCAGCGACAGGGTAACTTGCTCTCCTTTGTGGTCGAGTTTGAATACCAAGGTGCCAAATGAGACTAGAAGGGTTCCCCAGACCTGCAGATGGAGGTGAGGAGATATTCCACAAAGCCCATTTACAAATTAGGCAACTTGACAGTCTCCAATGAAAAATGCAGTCATTAGCTTACACTGTCATAATTCTAGCAGGATGACAAGAGTACTTAAGAACTTCTGTTTGGAAAGTCAGAAGTAAATGTTTTTGCAGTGATGTTATCTTTCACTGCACGGTCATATTGAGGAAATCAGACAATATTCTTTTTTCCTCTGGATAGAAGTGATGTTAGAGGCACTTGGTTTTCTACAATCATCTCTTCGCTCTGGGTCGCTGAGGATATATTTTTGCTGTAACTAGACAGAGTTGTCAACAGGTGATCTCTGGACCTCTGAAAAAAGTAGTAATAGTAGCATTCATTCATTATTTTATGTGTCAGGCACTGTGCCATGGTCTTTTAATCTCCATCTTTTTAACACTCCACAAAAACATTATGAAGACCCACCAACTTGGCATCCATTTTTGAGGTATAAATTTATAGGGTAAAAGTGTAATCTTGTTACATGGATATATTGCATAGTGGTCAATGTCTTCATCAATGTCTTCATCACTTGAATAATGTGCATTGTACCCATTAAGTAATTTCTCATCATCCACCCCCTTCCACAATCCTTCCTTCTAAGTCTCCAGTGTCCACCATTCCACAGTCTCTGCCCATGTAAATACATTATTTAACTCCCACTTAGCGAGAAATGAGGTATTTGTCTTTCTGCATTTGGCATCCATTTTGAATACATTTTAAAACGAGTAAATGTATATTTCATAATTTTGATAACGAAATTTATTTTTTCCCTGATTATATAAAGTAAAAATTATCTGAAATTCCATGCCTCTGTGATGACCACAGGTAACATTTCGGTGCCTATTCTTTCATATTTTTTTTCTTTCTGTCTCTCTCTACACATACTAGTGTGTGTGTGTGTGTGTGTGTGTGTGTGTGTGTGTGTGTGTAAATAGCTTTTCACAAATTACATTATACATTCTGTATTTATTGTACAAATCTTTAAAAAATTACATTGTTTGTTTCTTCCCTCGCTTGACAGCCACACTCCCCTATATACTGTCAAGTAGTGCTAAACAACTTAGCCTATAGATCTCCATATTTCTATTCCTGTTTATGTAAACATCTACAAATGTAGATGTTTACATTCTGTTTTGTACAAAAAAGTACCCTTCAAAGCAGTACTAGCTATCTGATCAAGATCCATTATGTGCAATTCTAAATGGTGGACAAGACATTCCAAAAATAAGGAGATTTTGAAATACGTCCTCTGCATGTTACTTTTCTTACTCAGCAGTACTTCATGGACTTCCCTTCTTGATGGTTAGGACTAGTTCACTCTCTCATGATGTCAGCATAGGATGTGAGGTAGGAGTCCACCCATTTTTCTTTTTCTCACATGCATAGTTAGTTGTGCAAGAGCCACTCATCAATAAGCTGTTCTGTCCACAATGGGTCACAAGACTCACTTTGTCACATAGAGGCTTCCATTAATATTGGAATTGACTTCTGAGTTCATCAATTTATTCTGTTATTTATTCTCCTGCCTTGTTTTCATTTTAATAGATTTAAGTCTGGTATGGCACTCCCTGCATTTTCTTTTTCAACAGGTTTTTGGGGATTTTTTGCCAATTTTTGGACATTTAATCTTACCTAAAAATATAATATATTCACTTTAAGGGTTTTGGAATTCTAACTGAATGTGTGCATACATTTTGAATTTGTCTACTTAGCCCTAATTTTTCTTTTCATTTTTGATGACATTATAATGCTGTTATAATCTTTTCCAGTTTCCATTAAAGGCATAAAGAAAAACTCTAAATTTTTGCAACCACTTGATCAAATTCCTTCATTGATCCTAGTAGTTTTTATTTTTAAACTGGAGTTGGAATTTCTAAGAGTATGGATATATCATCAGCAAGAAGGGAAAATTTTATCTTCTAGTTTACTCTGTTTACATTAACAGTTTTCCCCACTCAATTTACTGTTGAGTTATAATGATAACAGCAGGTATCCCATCTTATTCCTGGCATTCGATTGTTTGGAATGATGGTTGCAATTTATTTTCAATGAATCCATATTCAAGAGGTTTCTTTCTATTCCTGTTTTACTTGAAGTTGTATTAAGAATAGCTGTTGAATTTCACTAAATGCTTTTTTAGAAACTATTGATGTAAGTAGCCACTTTTATTCCATACATTTGTGACTGCCATGAATGATGCTAGTGGATCTGCTGATGTGGAAATAGCCTTTCTGGAGTCACCTCCATTTAGTTGTTGGCAATATTCATTTGACATACCTTTGGATTTTACTTGCAAGTATTTTATTGAAAATGTTTGCAGATATTCACAAGTGAAATGGTTCTGTAGTTTTCTTTTATTGTACTGTCTTTCTTAGTTTTGGTTTTAAGGCTAAACCAGCTTCATAAAATGAATTTAGAGGGTTTTCCCTATGTTTCTATAGTCTTGAATAATTTAAATAACATTTCTGTTCTTTATAAGTTATATAGGACTTATTGTGAAATCATCTGTTTTGCCTTTTTTTTTTTTGTCTTGGTGATAGAAACTTAATCACTTTCCCGATCTCTCCTGCAGTAATTGGTCTATCCACTTTTCTACTGTTGAGTCAGTTGTATCTTGTGGAAAGTCATACCAAGAACTTCAGAATGCTTTTTCTTCTTTCCGTCCCTCTTCCTTCTAGTCCTGCCTCTTCCTAACTCCTTTGTTTTCTTTTGCTCCTACTTATTACTGTATCCTTGCAGTTTGCCTCTTATTTCAGAAATCTTTAACATTTAACTTACGTGTGCTCAGTCATGGTATCATTATCTATTAGATTTCATAGTATTTTTGTAAGATACACATCTCACCACTCTTTTTTTTTCTTCTCTTTTTGCTTCTCCTCTCTTTTGAGATCTCCATTCTGGTTTATTTTGTTGCATTAGGGTCTTTCTCAATGTTTTTTTCTCATATGAAGCATAAGGCTGATTGACTATTGAATCTCTGCGTTTTTTCAAAGATTTCTTTCTAGCTGTATAATCTTGAAAAAGTTATTTAACTTTTTTGGGCCTCAGTCTCTTTAACTGTAAATTGGAGACACTAAGAATAGCAAACTCATTGGGATTTTATGAAGATTAAATAAATTAATATAAGCATTCTGATTATCTATTGCTATAGTCATCCCTCAATATTTGTGGAGGATGGGCTCCAGGATACCTCTCATCCCCTGTGGATACCAAAATCTACAGATGCTCAAGTCCCTAATATAAAAGGGCTTAGTATTTGTATACAACCTTTGTTATCTTCCCATACACTTTAAATCATTTCCATATTACTTGCAATACCTAATACAATGTAAATGGTATGTAAATAGCTGCCAGACTATATTGTTTTTTATTGTTGTATTGCTATTTTAATTGTTATTTAAAATATATTTCATTCCAGTTGGTTGAATTTATGGGTGCCTAAACCACAGATATGGATGATTGTATGTAATGAACTGCCTTTTAACAGCAACATAATAGCAATTTACTATTGGCTGGGTTTAGTTGCTTGGGGGTTCTCATGTGGATGGAGTTAAATAGCAACAGGGATTATCTAGAATCATCTGAAGGCTCAGCTGGGCTGGGTGTTCCCAATGCTCTTTCCCTTATTTGTCTAGTGCCCCTCCATGAGGCCCCACTCTCCATCAGAGTAGCCTGAATTTCTCACATGCTAACTCAGGACTCCAAGAGGCAGAAAACTGCTGGTCATCACATCATTTCTTGACCCGGAATCGGTACTGCAGTACTTCAGCCAGATACTATGAGGTAGAACGATAGACTCTACCTTGAGTTGGAGGAGAGGCATGAGTGGAGAGGGAGGGAAACGATGAACGGTAGTCACCTTTGTAGACAAACTACCATAATGAGTGAAGTGTTTAGAACAGAACCTGGCACAGAATAAGTGCTACAGAAATATTAACTTAATAATATTATTGCAGTTGCTATTCAATGATCTTAAAGGTTTCCTTTTACTCCAAGAGTTGAATGATACCCTTGTATGGGTACAGAAGCCTGGGAATGCAGCTCTTTTCTCTAAGTAGTGCGCAGATGAAGTGTGAAGTCAGTCTAATTCTTTTTCCTTTGTAGGCAACTTGGTGTTTTTATTTAGAAGTTTTCAAAATTTTTCAGAAAAAGCAAAAATGTGATAGCTATCACCACTTATTAACAGACATTTAGTAAGTTTCTAGAAAATATAAGACAAGAAAAAGGAGTCAATATTAGAAAAGGTAAAATTTCCTCTTTGTGCTGATGATTATTTTTAGCAAACCCTGGAGACTTCATTAAGAAAGAAAAATGAACTATAATTAAAGACAAGTGATTACAAGATAAATATGTGAAACAATAGCTTTTTTCTAGTCTAGCAAGTGTCATGGTTTGCATTGATAGATGTCTTTTATGATCCATTCTTAACCTAGAACAGTACAAGTGCTTTCAATCTGCCAGCTGAAGTCCTCTGGAAAAGTAGGGGAATTTTCCTCTTTTATTTATTCAGTTACTGTCTTTCCCCCATCTACTCCTTTTTCTCTGTTATGTTCCTGTTATTTGCATGACTATGATAAGACAACTACCTCATCTTGGGAAGATTTGCCCTTTATTATGAAGTTCTATCTTTCTTATTGTGGAAGATTATCCTTTATTTTATAACCTGATAAGAAAAGGAGAAGATGCCTCTCTCTCTCTAGCTCTCTCTCTCTCTCTGTGTGTGTGTTTTGTTTTGTCACATGGCTCCCCTGAAAGTGTTTCCAGTGCATTTTTAGAGAAATGCTGCTTTTGTCAGAATACTCTCTTGCAATTGGGGAGGCTGTGGGTAACGAGGGCAGAGAGGCTTTCCTGGGGACCTCAAAAGAGGACAGCCAGCCAGCCAGTGAGACCTGATATCTTGACCTGAATTTTGAGGGTGAATGGAACAATGAAAAACCCAGAAACATAAGGAAACTCAGCTACCAGAACATATTAGGTAGAAGATAAGTGGTACTAGTCAAATAGAATGAATAGAGAAGAGCAATGATTATTCTTTTTTATGTATAAAGTAATTTCCTTGCAAGAAATAAAGTTTTCTAGAATTTAAACAAAGTACTTTTAAAATGAAGTGTTCAGTATACAGAAAAGATAGTCAAGAGATTACTAAGTCATTACCTTCAAAGAAGGGGGCAAAAGGATGGTTGAGGAACCAGGATGAGAAGATGACTTTGTTTTCATTGACATTTGCCACTATGCCAAAAATGATATGTCACATATGTATGCAGTTATGTAGTTAAATGAAGAATGGAAAGGATTATTAAGAAAATCAAGGAGTGGTGTTAGGATAGTGTGGAAATTTTCTATTTATGAATTTTAGGAGAACATAACATTTAGTTTGGAAGGAAAAGTTCATCTTTATTTTCATTATTTTCTAATAAAACCACAAGAGTATTACTAGTACCTATGACTTTATCATCAATAGAAATAAAAAAATTTCATATGACCTTATAGTTGTTGCAGACATCTTGAATATCATTTATGATCATCACAACTTGAAATTATAATTTTCCACAGTACCACCCTAGAGGTTGTTATTTAGTGTCATACTAAAGAAGCACATGTCATTGAGTTTGTGTGTTTTGCTATTGATATTTAAATATAATTGATTTTTTGGTAATCCTATGGATCTCACTTTATGCACTTGAAAATATTATTCTTTGGAAAGGGTCTCTAGGTTTCATTAGACTGCTGGAAGGATCATGTCCACAAAAAGATCAAGAGTCTACAGGATATAGGGACTATTGGAAGATCAAATAGAAAAAAAGATTTTACAATACAGAGGAAAAATATATAAAATATTTAAATAAATAAAAATCGAGTAAAAATAAATAAAACACAAATTTATAGATTATAAAATAAGATCTAAATATGACTCACATTCATGATCTTAGCACTTTTGGGAGGCTGAGGGGCGAGAAAGGCCAGGAGTTCGAGACCAGCCTGGGCAACATAGCGAGAGACCTCAACACACACACACACACACACACACACACACACACACACACACACACACACACAAAATTAAATGATTGTGGTGGCATGCTAATCTCAGCTACTCTGGAGACTGAGGCTAAAGGATCACCTGAGCCCAGAAGGTCGAGACTACAGTGAGCCATGATCATGTCATTGCACTCTAGCCTGGGCAACAGAGTGACACTGACTCAGAAAATATAAAATCACAAATAGGTATATAGATAAATAAAAATCAATGATAAAATAAAAATAAATTAATAAAATAATTAGAGGGATGTCAACAGACTTGGAGGACAGTCTAATATTTCCAAAATGGAGAGAACGGAATCTTTCATAAGAAAAGGGCAAATCTTTCCAATTAAAGATGGTTGGGAAGTCTAATTTGACTTTTGGCTTCTGGCTTTTATTGCTTTGTTTGGATGTTCTTTTGAAGGAAAACCCAGGATTAGTAACACTTTGTTGGACCAGTTTTTTGTTTTCAAGTTGATCTTTACTGGTCCATAAAACTCCCCAGATTGACCCACGGCTGCAGGTCAAGGCCCTTACTGTGTAGGTAGAGAAGCCCGTGTGATTGTCAGAGGGGAGCTGCTGGGTAGGGCAAGAACTGGGACTGGTGCATCCCCACCCAGCTCTCCAGGTCCTTCCCTGCACACCGCACATGAAGAGTGCCCTGGAGGTGGGAGGTCTCGGCACAATGGCCTGATACTTTTATACCTGAAAGAACAGCTAGTGATGTGGCCCCTGCATGGGCAGCAGCAGCAGTACAGCTGCTGTCTGAGCACTTCTTGCTGCTTGCCTGGGTCTGAACACTCTTACTGGGGGTAACAAATAAATGAATTTGAAGACTCTTGCATTGCTTCCTGCTGATTGATAGGTTGCAAGTGGCTATTCATGTAGCAAACAGAGAGAGCAACATCAGTGCTTGAGACAAGGAACTGCAAGTATAGTAACAAAAAAATAAAGGAAGGGGGCAGGGTGTGTATGTATGTGAATGTGTGTGTGTGTGTGTGTGTGTATGTGTGCCCGCGCATGTGTGTTCCATTGTTATGTTCATACCTCAGTTTCTTTCCAGAGGGTGAGTGAGAAGCAAATGTTGTCTTCACAGATCTTATTTATGCTCTGGGATTATGTACTTAGGTAAACTTTTTTGGCAAAAACTGCAAATGTTGCTAATCATTGTGTTATTTTGTTAATTCTTGATTAAATGACGTATTGAAACTTCTTGGTAACACAGTTGTTAATTATCTTTGCTACTTGATTGTAACAGCATTTTACACAATTATTAGGGCATCCTTAATTCATGTTTTGATAAGAGTGAAAGATTCAGAAAGCTTGCTTAGAAGATCTAAAATTTGGAACTCTCCCCAGCATATGCAAACAAATAAAATAAATAATGAATAATGCTCAAGTGCACTGACTATGTACGTGAGATGGATTTCTGTTTGCATACATCTGGATGCATCCTCACTCCAAGGGGCTTGAGAAGTAGGGATTTACTTTTTCAATAATAGGAAAACTGGAAGTAAGTAGTCCAAAACAGGTGTGACAGCTCTGAGAGATATGTCGTATTCTACCTTTCCACATTTTATGCCCACACAAATGACAGCCATACCTTTGAGCTTCTTGTATATATTTCAGGTAGCAAGAAGGCTGAAGGGCAAAGAAGGAAAAGCAAAAGTCAAATGTGAGGTTTCCCTAGAAGCTTTGCTAGTGGCTTTTGCGTATATCTCATTGGCCAGGAATGCCCCTCAGGACCACCTGTAGGGGATTCTGGGAAGTATATTTTGGGTCAGGCAGGTTGCCACCTTGAACAAAAATTGTTCTATCTATAATGAAGAAGGGGTGATTGGGATTTAGATATACAACTAGCAGTGCTTGGTACAGGAGCCTTCACCATTCCTCTCTGTCTTCATTCTAACTGACTTCTGCTCCTCTGAAAGGTCTCTGTGTTTTCTTTTCCAAGAAGCCCACTGTAAGCTCCAGGAAGGATTGAGTGTCCATTCTTCAAGCATTGATGGTGCTCTGTAGCTATCCATCTAGCATAGCATCTAGCTTTTCCAAATCATGTGGAAATCTCTGCTTTATATATGTGCTACCTCACTACACTTGTAAGCAACCATTAGAGCAGGGTTTATGTACAACACTTTTCCCCAGCTCCTAACACAGTACTTGGCACACAGTAGGTGCTCAGTTAAAGTTTTTTGAACTGACTGTTAAAAACTAGTTAAACTTACTGAAATTCAGAAGTCGTGGAGCACTTTTACTTTAAAAAATCTTTTTAAATTTTCTCTTTTGAGGTTCAATGCATACATTTACAAGTGCACAGTAAGTCTCCTACATATGAACCTTCAAGTTGTGAATTTTCAAAGATGAGAATGTGTATTTACATGTCCAATCATGTAAGTTAGTTCCTGTGTCTGGTGTACGTTGTCACATACATGCATCCTCTACAAGTGGTTGTGCTTTTGTGTACTTTACCGTATAGTGCTGTAGAAAGTCCAACAGTACAGTATCTTTATTTCAAGCACAGGTTGTCCGGAAGCAAGGGTAAAAGCAGTGGTCATGTAGCTGGTACTGTATAGCCAATTGTGTTAGTTAGGTACCTAAGCTAACTTTGCTGGACTTACAAACAAATTGGACTTCAGGACGTGCTCTTGGAACAAAACTCGTTCATATGTAGGATACTTACTGTATCTGTTGGAAACATTTTTAGATTTTTTTTTTTTAGTTGGAGTTTCACTCTGTCACCCAGGTTGGAGTGCAGTGGTAGGCTCATGGCCACCGCAGCCCCGACCTGCTGGGTTCAGGTGATCCTTCCACCTCAACCTTCCGAATAGTTGGGACTACAGGTGTGTGCCACCATGCCCAGCTAATTTTTTTATTTTTAGTTTGTAGAAATGATGTCTTGCCAAGTTGCCCAGGCTGTTCTCAAACCCGTAGGCTCAAGAAATCCTCTCACCTCAGCCTCCCAGAGTGCTGGGATTATAGGCATGAGCCTTCAATCTTATAAAACACGCTTGTTGTTGCTAACGTATGTGAACATTTGTGTGTGTACATGTGTGTACATATGCGTTTGTGTGTGTTTGTGATTTGTAACTAAGTCCGGTTGTTAAATCCACAAGTTAGTTCCTATAGCACCAAGTGCTTTTGACAACCAGAAACCAAGTAGGAGTTAGGGATGGTGGTCTCAGACGTAGGATTCCAGTGCTGTGACATTAGAAGGTACAACTTACCTCCCAAGGATGTTGAAAAACAAATGAGATTTTTTTACCTAAAAATTAACTCTTGCATCTTCAGAAAAAAAGTCCTATGTTAATTCCTGATACAGTTTATCCTCTATTCCCCATGTCGATTAAAAAAAAAAAAAAAGAGTGCTGATTGTCTAAAGGTCATTGGTTCCTGATTTTGAATTGGATTATACAGTATTTTAAATGTTGGCAGAAGACCAGCCTTCTGTGTGGGTAAAACGAGGCTATCATTAATGAGAGTCAATATTCAAGGAAATTGCATTATCAGCTCTTGTCTGATAATGTGTACTACCTTTGTATTAAGAAGGGCCCAGACAAGTACAATACCTCTCTACTATGGCTCTATTCAAATTCCACCTTTGTTTTCTGATAAGATCATAAGAATGCTATATGTCTGGCCTCAGTTGCTTTATAAGTGCTTTTATTGGGTTACATTTCAATGTTTTGCTGAAATGCTTACGTGAAGAGAATTTTCATGTCTTCAGCAGAACTACTGATAAAGTCGTTGACTATTAAGGTCTCATACAATGGAATGACTGATCTGAGGTCCCAGTGTCCCAAAATGTGGTCTCAGACCTGCAGCATCAGCATCACCTAGGAACCTGTAAGAAATGCAGAGTCTCAGACTCTACTCTGCAGACCTAATGACTCAGAAGCTCTGAGAATGGGGTTCAGCAATCTGTGTTAAAACAAGCCCACTCATGCAAGGTCACATTTGAGACCCATTAGCATAAGACCATAAAATCAAGATGTTTTCAAAGTGTCTTGTATAACATCTCTTAGAATTCAGCATCTGTAAAAATGCCTCCTGTGATAAACAGGTATGACATCTTCTTCCAGACAACAAGAGTGACATCACCCATTGTGTTCCAATTCTGCCTTTCTTTCAGGAAACTTGGAGCTGTGCTTATTGCTCAATCATAGTCATTACATTTGCCTGGGCTTTTTATTTCCCTTTTCTTTCCATGAATTTTGTTTGCTTGTTTTATTTAACCGCCTTCCTATGAATCTTTTATTATAGGCCTTCTCAAATCCATTTTGCTAGTAAGTGGATTGGCAGTGTGGGGTGGGATATAATTGGAAACAAGTTGACTCACTCACATTGTGATTGACAGTAGAAGTATTTGACCAAGAAATGATAGTTGGGAAAGCTAGCATGGAATTAAGCATATCTTGCAGAAAACACCGTGAGTGCCCTTGAATACTTGCACGTGGTAAGAAAGTGCAAATAGTATAGAAAGATATAAAATGGAAAATTAAAACCTCCCTTACCCCTCCAGTGATGGTCCTCCCTCAAAAGATAATCATTAATATAATTTGGAAAATAAAGGTTATACATAGAGCCCACATATCTACATGTATTTATGCATTTTCCTTTCAAAAAACACAAAAAGGGCCTAGCCTAGTGTACATTCTTGCTTGCATCTATAGCATATGCATCATCTTTCTTTTAAAGTCTACACAATATTCCTTTGTATTATTGTACTTTAATTTATAAACCTACCTTTCATTATTAGATATTTAGATTGTCATAAGCATTCTTGCTTATATTACCTTGACACACTATTGAAATAGATCTGCAAGGGAAATTTTTGAAAATTGAATTTTTGGATTAGAGACTATGTTCATGAAAAAATTAATGGATACTGCTTAATTATCTTCAGAAAAGATAAACTAATTTGTTTACCAAATGGGATTGTCTCTTTCCCCACATACTCACTACCATAGACCATTATCAAACGAAAACATTTTTACCAATTTTATAGGTGTACAAATCAAAACTAATTATTTTAATTCACAATTCTTTAACTCTGATAAGGTTGAACTTTTAAAAAAGATTTATTAGATAATTTTGTTTCTTTTTATGTGTATTGTTGTTTAGCGATAACATTTATCTATGTTTTTCATAACCTACGTCTAAAGTTTCCATACTGGAAATCCTTAGAATTCATCAGATAAACTGTTTTAGTTTTTTTAACTACAGATTTTCTGGCTCAAGTCTAGACTCCCTGAATCTGTTTCTTGACTCTCATAATCTGCTTTTAAAGATAATATTAATCAACAAGAAAAAAAAGCTCCTTTAAAAAGTGGGCAAAGGACATGAACAGACACTTCCCAAAACAAAACATGCAAGTACACAACAGACGAAAAAATGTTCAACATCACCAATAAGAGAAATACAAATAAAAAACACAATGAGATGCCATCTCATGCCAGTCAAAATGGCTACTATTAAAATGCCAAAAATTAGCAGATACTGGCAAGGTTGCAGACAAAAGGAAATGCTCATACACTGTTAGTAAGATGTAAATTATTTCAGCCACCATGGAAAGCAGTTTGGAGATTTCTCAAAGAGTTAAATATAGAATTACCATTGGGCCCATTTCCTTTGGGTATATGCCCAAAAGAAAATAACTCACTCTACCAAAAAGATACCTGCATTCATATATTTATCATAATACTGTTCACAATAGCAAAAACATAGACCCAATCTAGTGCCCATTAATGGCGGGTTGGATAAGGAAAATATGGTACATATATGTCATGGAATATTTCACAGCCATAAAAAGAATGAAACCATGTCCTTTGCAGTAACATAGATAGAACTGGAAGCCATTATCCTAAGTAAATTAATGCAAAAAGGGAAAACCAAATACCATATGTTCTCACTTACAAGGGGGAGCTAAACATTGGGTACACATGGATATAAATATGAGAACAATAGTTACTGTGGACTCCAAAAGAGAGCAGGGTGGAGGAGGACACACGTTGAAAAACTACCTGTTGAGTACTATGTTCACTATTTGAGTGACAGGGACAGGTTCAATAGCAGCCTAAATCTCAGCATTGTGCAATATATTCATTTAACAAAACTGCACATGTACCCCCTAATCTAATTTTTTTTTAAAAAATGCTCCTAATTGGTCAGATTTGGAACTGTGATTCATGAATAGTGTAAACATAAGTATCCAAGGGAGTGTCTCAGACCTGCAATATCTCTGCTCTCAATTGACAGGAAATCAGTATTCAGTATTGCAATGTGGCCACTATTATAATTGGGAGCCAAAATACTCTGTCAACTTTTTTTTTAGCCTAAAAAATCATGTAAAGTCATCTCATATTAAGATCAAAACTGTCTTTTGTGGTGGAAATGAAAATGGCAGGTAGAGAATAAATATTTCTAGGGGAATTTCTATTTGTGAATGACGTGCCAGTTAAAGATTTTTCTTTCATAATCATTAACTCATTGTCTTCTCCATGCTGCCTTTTGAGCCAGGAAGCTGAGAGTTGAATTTTAGGACCAATTATAACTTTATGTTGCTAGGTTTCTGGTATTTCTATTTCCCCTGAATTTTTATTGTTTTTGAGAATGCTACACTCATCTCTAGATCTCCCCTATGGCTTGTGTTTTCCCTTCTTGACTTTATAAAGAATTAACATATCTTTAAATGTCATCCAGCAGTTGGCCTTATCCTCACCCAAGGCAAGTTTAGGAGTTTCCAGCTGGGTTCCCCAGGTTTCTCCCACGACTCAGTAATCCTGGACCAACACTCTTGTTAGGCAATCTTTCCTTGCCCAGAACAGACAGAGGTGGGAGAAAGAGGATGTTGAGTTTGTGTGTCACTGGGTACACTTTCTACTTTCTGATTTATCACAGCCCAATGAGGAAAATGGATAAAGGAAATGAACCAGCCCAAATTTTCCCATGTGTAAAGAGAAACAATGGTCAGGTGTGGTGACTGCTGTAATCCCAGTATTTTGGGAGGCCAAGGTGGGAGGATTGGTTGAGCCCTGGAGTTTGTGCCCAGCTTGAGCAACATAGGGAGATGAAAGAAAGAAAGAAAGAGAGAGAGAGAGAGAGAGAGAGAGAGAGAGAGAGAGAAAGAAAGAAAGAGAAAGAAAGAAATTACCTAGCCGGGCTCGGTGGCTCAGCCAGGTGGCGAGACCTCATCTCTACAATAAATCAAAAAATCAGCCGGGTGTGGTAGCGCATGCCTATAATTCTGGCTACTTGGAAGGCTGAGGTGGGAGGATCGCCGGAGCCCAGCAGGTTGAGGCTGCGGTGGCCGGGAGCAGCCACTGCACTCCAGTCTGGGCGACAGAGTGAGACTCCAACTCAATAAAAAAAAAAGAAAAAAAGAAATTACCTAGCATGGTGGCATGCGCCTGTAGTCCCAGTTACTCAGCAGGTTGAGGCAGGAGGGAGTGTGCCACTGCACTCCAGCCTGGGTGACAGAGTGAAACTCCAACTCAAAAAAAGAAAAAAGAAAAGAAAGACAAAGAAAAAAAGAATGAAACCTGATTAGAAAAATAGGGGGAAAAAAAGATTTTTATCTTTCTATTATGTTATAGCCTTATCATACCAGTTTCTCTGGTCCCAATTTTTGTCTATTGTTTGTCTCCCATTTATTTTATTCACCTTTCCACCTCTTTTCTGTGAAATTTGCACTTTCCATTTGTTCTTGAAATCATTTAACAGTTAATCTCTTCCCTGGCATTAACACTTCCCCTGGGGACTTACCAATTGATTAGGCCTTTAATCTAGTTGTTAAAATTCTCCCAGTACTCACTGACATGGAGCAGTTCCAATTTATATGTTTTAAAGTGTTGGCTAGGGTCATTAGGAAAGTGAAGTCCACATGTCTACTTTGTAGAACCAGGATGGTACCTTGCAATTGATCTGCTGTGTGACTGTGGGTTTTAGAGGAGAAGAAGGGAAGAGATATTTGGAACAATTGCCAAGTTGATTCTGATTCTGGGGTCTATCCACAGTCTGCACCTTATAGCACAGTGAGAATATACATCATATTACAGGTTATTGCAAATGTGCCTAAGTTAGAGACAGGGGCCAAGGGGTGGGTAGTTTCTTCTTTACAATGTGTTGATGAGTCTTCAGCAAGCCTGGAATCTATGGCCAAGTTTCTTTAGAACTAGGTGGTGTTGTATTTGTGTTTCTTTACAAATTTACCTAACTAGAAATAGGATTTAATAAGCAATGGAACTTTGATAGGGAGAATGTTCAATCATGAAAATTGTATTCTAATTTTTGTTTTCTTCCCTCAAGTTAATTTGTTTTATGATATTATTCAGAAAAAATAAATTTCAGAGTATGAGAATAAGGTACAATTTTGAAATGATTTTATTAAAGCATTTACTAAAACATTAAATGTTTATTAATACTTTTTAAGTGCTCACAATTCACATTTCTTCAATTCTCACTTACTGTCTATAATTGTATAATGACAAAATTTCTCATCCATTAGAATCTTTCTTTGGAAATAGCCAGGCTATGGTTTAAAGGTCAAAAAATCAGCCGGGCGTGGTAGCGCATGCCTGTAATTCTGGCTACTTGGAAGGCTGAGGCGGAAGGATCGCCGGAGCCCAGCAGGAGAGGCTGTGGCGGCCGGGAGCGGCCACTGCACTCCAGTCTGGGCAACTGAGTGAGACTCCAACTCAAAAAAAAAAAAAAATTTTTGTTTATTTGTATTATATTTGTGTTTGTTTGAAACATGTTGCTATTCTGAGAAGTCAAGATGTTTACCTTTAGTAGAGAATATATGTATTAATAAATACACTACTTAATAATAATATAAAATTAAACTTTTTACATTTCTTTCTTCCCTATTACAATTTTTCTGGAGGGTAAGGGTTCTTATTCTTATTAAAATCTGAGCCTCCATAACTTAGCATAAGACTTAGTCCATATTAGGTTCTCAGAAAACACTTTTTTGAATAAGACAAGAATGTGCTGACTCATTGGTGAGGTTAGTTTAGTCTACAGTACCATGGAGTTATGAAGTATCCTATAAACTAAAAGGACAAATCCAAAATGTAATGACTTAGTTTCTTAAAACCTTCAAGCAGCTCAGTCATGGTTGAGGCTGGTAAAGCGTTTTATTTAGAGTGTGGATACCAGCTAGCAGGCATGAACCAAAAGTCAGTGGGTGCACTTTGCCCTCCTGTTGGGTTTTGGTTTTTTGTTTTTTTTTTTTGAGTTGGAGTCTCACTCTCACCCAGGCTGGAAGGCAGTGGCACGCTCCTGGTCACCACAGCCTTGACCTGCTGGGCTCCGGCGATCCTTACACCTCAGCCTTCCATGTAGCTGGAACTATAGGCGCACTGCCACACTCAGCTAGTTTTTTATTTATTGTAGAGACGAGGTCTCACCAAGTTGCCCGGGTGGGTCTCGAACCCGCGGGCTCAGGTAATTCACTCGCCTAGGCCTCCCAAAGTGCTGGGATTACAGGCTGAGCCACCGAGCCCGGCCTGGGTTTTGTTTTAATTGTGAATCAGTTTGCAACATTTAAAAGGCAGCAACCTCACAATACAAGTCTGGATTTCTGAGATTTCTTATATACTCAGCAGAGCTCACCTCAGTAGCCCTAATGGCAACATTCAATGGGAGCTGGGCAGTCCCTGTTCCTTAGAGATAGACACATACTCTAGATTTTAGCCCTGTCTGGAGGGATACATATCGTATGGGATAAATAAATAGAACCCCACAATTTGGTGTTGGATGTGGGGGAATCTGCTTCATGAATTCCTCCCTCCATTGTGTAAAAGCAGCCCTGCCTCTTCCTGCTAATGAGGGTCACTTATCCCTGCTAGTATGGCATTATTTTGGTCCCTGAGCATAGAGAGTCCAAGGTGCTCTGGTGACGGCTGTGAATTGTAGTTTAATGGGACCCTTGATAAATCCTTTGGCCAGAGGGTTACCTCTTGGGGACCAGAACCTCCCATCTTATACAGCCCAGAGTTGTATGAATGGGAAGTACAAAATCTGCTGGGGGTCATTGGGAGTGATAGTGTGAGGGGCTACTCCAGCTCTACCCCTTGGTTTTGGGTCTCTTGTGTTCTTCCTATTTGGGACCCAGCACTGTGTGGGACTCTGATACAATGCACACGCTGCGTCCTAAGCACAGTACCACATCCCCTCTGAGTATTGCCTCTGAGCTAGTGTTTCAGCTACATTCTTGGAGGGCAATTCTCGTGTTCTGTGAGACTCACTGCTTATGAGACACAACACTTTATCCCATGGTCTTGGGCCCAATCCTGTGTCATCATTAGATGTTCTGTGGTCCAGGATCTCACACTTATGAACCAGACATTCCAAGCCCCAGATACATAGTGCTGGCTGAGGCCCTGCCAGTTATGAATGATGCCTTTATGACTGGGCACATCCAATAGAACCAATGGGCAGTTCTGGATTCATGGTCACTCGTTATCACATGAGCAACCAACCACTCTGTCTTTAGCAGGGCTCAGCACCATGCCAAGAGCTGTTTCTGAAATGGGATATGCTTCTCTACTGCAGATGGCATGGCCTTTTCCCAGATTTCCAAGGGCCCATTTTGTGATCCTTCTCCTGGGTCCTGCCATAAGCTCTCTACTGCTCTTATGTACTGATAAAGAATTTAAACTATATCCTGTGGGAAGTTTCTAACTGTAGAGCTATGTTATTAAGAGAAGTGTCATACAGAAATATTGGAAAGAAAAGAAATAGTGAGACCAATTTAGATGCAACTGCAATAGCTCAAACAAAAATTAAGGGTCTGAACAGAAGTTTAGTCCATAGGCATGATGAAGAAGGAACTGATTTGAAAAGTATTTAGAAAGTAGGATTGGTTAAACAGGGGGAAATTGCATGTTGGGAGGCAAACACTGTCCAGCTAATTTTTTGATTTATTGTAGAGACAAGGTTTCACCAAATTTGGCAATCCTCTCATCTCAGTCTTCCAAAGTGCTGGAATTACAGGCTTGAGCCACTGCACCTGGCCACAAATAAATATTTTTAAATAAGTGAATTCTCCTGACGAAACCAATAATTAATCTGGAATTTGTGATGCATTTTTTGCTATGAGTGTTGAGTTACTACTGGGAGATATTGAACTTTCAGTCTAATAAATACTGGAGGAGGATTACCCTTATTCACAAGTCTTGTGGTTAAGTGGAGATTGTTGTATTAAGTTATGGGCAACTCAGATGCTTCCTGATTTTATATGAACTTGGTCATTCTAGCTTCTTTAAATCCTACAGCAGGAAGGGAACAAGAGAGATTCTCTTCTTTCTCTCTTAATTTTAAGTAGGGGGTGAGCCAAGATTCCCAGTCAATAATTATCTCATCTTTTTGTGACACAATTCCAGGAGAAGGGAAAACTTCAACATTCAGGTCCAACTGGTACAAGCCAGGGTCCTATCATTTCCTTTTCCCTGTGTCTAGGAGTTTATTCTAAGAAAATAATGGGTAATAGACCACATGATGTAGTAGTAAGAAGGGTACTCACAGAATTATCTAGAAAGCAAACATTTGGAATCATTAAAAAAGGGCAATAATAAGGGATTGAAATAGAGGGACAAAGTCCTTTAGGATTACCTATCTTTTCTTCTCTGAGGATAAGATTTTACATAGTTAAGGCTAACTGGGTAGGACAGAGACAAACTTCCAACACATACTAGAGACATTTCTTTCCTCTTATTCTCTCAAGATTTGCACTCTTTATCACCTCCCCATCCACAAGCTTCCCACTGACTTTAATAACCTGAGAAAAAACTAGATCCTTTAGTGGAGGTCTAGGAACAATGGCCACTTGGCAAAGTGAGTCTCCCAGAGGCCCAGGTTTCTATGTGTGCCTCCTTTTCTTCACCCTCCTTCTTCTGCACGTGCTTCCTTTATACTTCTTTTTTTTTTACATTTTATTTTAAAGGTGTGGGGTACAATTCAAGGTTAGGTATGCAAATGGTCATTGTACAGGTAAAATTTGGGCCTCCCTTTGGTCCCTACTTTACCTGGTTTGAGATCAGGTACCCTTATTGATGAAGTATGCCTCCCCCTCCTACAGTTTCCTACAACTGCCAATTCCTTTCTTATAGGATTATGATGATTGTTCAGGGTCTGTTTATGAGTGAGAACATGTGGTACTCAGTTCTTTGTTCTGTGATAGATGACTGAGTATTACAGACTCTAAATCCATCCAAGTTGCCACGAACTTCATAATTTTGTCTTTCTTTATGGCTGCATAATATTCCATGGTGTATTTACCAAATTTTAAAAATCCAGTCCAATTTCAATGGACCGCACTGTTGGTTCCATGTTTTTACTATTGTGAATAATGTTGCAACAAACATGCATGTGCAGGTATCTTTTTCATAGAGTGATTTGAGTTCCTCCGGGTATATTACCAGAAGGAGGATTGCTGGGTCATATGGAAGGGTGATTTTTAGATCTTTTAGGAATCACCACACTGTTTTCCACAGAGGCTGTATTAGTTGGCTCTCCCAACAACAATGTAGAAGTGTTCCCTTTTCCCTGTATCCTCTACAGCATCAATTGCTTTCTGAGTTATTAATGATGGCCATCCTGAGTAGAGTTAGGTGGTATCTCAGTGTGGTTTTAATGAGCATTTCTTTGATGATTAATGAGTCTGAGCATTATTTCATGTATCTATTGGCTGCTCCTATGTCTTCTTTTTAGAAGTGTTATTCACAACTTTTGCCCACTTTAAAAAAATTTTTATTTTAAATATGTGGGATACAATTCAGGGTTAGGTATACAAATGTTCATCATGCAAGTACCTAGTTGATAATGTGTCTCCTGCATTTTAAAGGTTCTTATAGTTTGAGGTTTTATGTTTAAGTCTTTGAGCCATTTAGAGTTGATTTTTGTGTATGATGATAGGTAGGAGTCTTGTTTTAATCTTTTGCATGTGGTCAGCCAGTTTTCCCAACACCATTTACTGAATAGGTTCTCCTCTCTCCAGTGGTTGTTAGTGGCGGTTTTGTCTAAGGTAAGTTGGTTGAGAAATTGAGGTTTTGTTTCTGGAATCTCTATCCTGTTCCATTAATCTATATGCCTGTTCTTGTACCAAAACCAGACTGTTTTAATTATTGTAGCCTTATAATAAAGTTTAAAGTCTGGAAGTGTGATACCTCCCACTTTGTTTCTTTTGTTGAGGATTGTTTTGGCTATTTGTGGTCGTTTATGTTTCCATATGAGTATCTGTATTGTTGTTTCCAGGACAAAGAAGAATGATGCTGGTAATTTAATGGGTATTGCATTAAATCTGTAGATTGCCTTGGGTAGGATGGACATCTTAACAATGTTGATTCTCCCAATCCATGAACATGGAATATTGTTCCATTTATTTGTGCCTTCTTTAATTTCTTTGAGCAGTGTTTTGTAGTTTTTGTTGTAAATGTCTTTGACCTCTCTGGTTAGAAAGATGCCAAGGTACTTCTTTTGTGTGTGTGTGTGAGTATTGCGAATGGGATTGTGCTTTTTATTTGGTTCTCTGTTTGCTATTGGTATATAAGAATGTGATTGTCTTTTGCACGTTGATTTTGTACCTGAGACTTTGTCAAAGTTCTTATCAGTGAAATAAGGTTTTTAACAGATTCTTTTGGATTTCTGAGGTATAGAATCATGTCCTCTGCAAGGAGGGATTACTTGACTTCCTCTTTTCCTGTTTGGATACCCGATTTCCTTGTCTTGTCTGATTGCTCTTGCTAGGACTTCCAATGCTATGTTGAACAGGTGGGGTGAAAGTGAGCAGGCTTGTCTTGTTCCGGCTTTCCGGTGAAATGTTTCAAATTTCTGTCCATTTAGCAATATGTTGACTGTGAATTTATCATAGATGGCTCTTACTATTTTGAGGTCAGTTCCCTGCATGTCTAGGTGTTCAAGGGTTTTTAACAAGAAAGGATGCTGGATTTTATCAAAAACTTTTTCTGCATCTAATGATACATATTTTTTTCTTTTTGAGACAGGGTCTGGCTCTGCTGCCCAGGCTGGAGTCCAGTGGCACAATAATAGCTCACTGTAGTCTCAATCTCTTGGGTTCAGGTACCTCCTGCCCCCACGAGCTACCATGCCTGGCTATTTTTTAAAAAAAATTTGTGGCGATGGGAATCTCACTAGGTTGATCTCAAACTCCTGGGCTCAAATGATCCTTTTGCCTCAACCTCCCAAAGTGCTGGGATTACAGGTTTCTGTATACTTCTTAAAGCTAAAATGACCACTTCCCCTAAAGTGACACATTCTTAGCATGTCCCAGAAACATTGAGAAAGTCAGCCTCCTCCCAAAGGCAGTTCTTTATTCACCCTGTCTTCTAAATGATTAGAGACTTATTAAACCTGACATAAAAGCCAGACTCTCTCAATTCAAGATTTGACTCCACCACTTTCTACCTGGGTGACCATCAACATATTCCTCCTCTTCCTTAGTTTGCTCATCTGTAAACATTTGGGTTAAGAATAATAACCCACCTCATAGGGTGATTGGCAGAATCAAATGTAAAGTGTGTAGAATGATTCTTGTTACACAGTAAGCTAACATTTTCACCATCGATTGCAAAAGAAAGGTGAAAGTAGAATGTTGCTTTGTGGTATTCCTGAGATTATGATGTTCAAGTCTGTTTCTTTTCCTTTTTTTCCCCTTAGCACCAATAATCTGGCCCAGAGTTCCTCCCATAGAAGCAGTTGTTTGATTTTTTTCTTCTCTGATTCTATTTAATTCATGTTGATGTGTTGGCCTTTAGTTGGGTTATAATCATTCTATTTCACACTAGTCCTAATTGGTTCTGAGGTCACAGTCTTAAGTGACTAGATTTCATTCGTTTATCATTAGTTTAGATCTCCACTATCCAGTACTGTAGCCACTGCCCACACATGGCTGTTTAGCTTACATTTCAGTTAATGGAATTACGTTCTGTTCCTCAGTCACACAGTTCAGTTTCTCAACAGCCACATGTGGCTAGTGGCCCCCAAATTGGACAGCATCGGCAGAGAACATTTTCATCATTGTAGGAAGTCCTGTTGGACAGTACAGACTTAGATCCTTTCTTTTGCTGCTTTTGAGTTCATAGAATCATTGTAGCCCTTATCCTTACTACCTACTACTCTTCCGTGCACTGACAGGCTGGCTGGAAACTTTAGATCCCTATAAGCATAAAAACAAGAATTAGAGCAACCAGGCTTCTCACATCACACTCTTATCCTTCTAAGACCTCTGATTTAGTTCCTTTGCCTCTCGTGGGATAATTCTCTATAGCATGTGCTCAGGTGTATTTTTTTTCTTTCCACCCACATAGAAAAAGACCTTGTAGGATATAATGTAACTGTATCAATTATATGGTTTTGATATTGGAACTATGTTATCCAAACTTTACAGAGTGAAATCAGAATGGATGTATCATTATCTTTCCTGTTTATTTCTGACAATGTTACTTGTATTTTTTCCATTGTGCCTTGTTCCCAGCCCTGCTTACTTTCCTGCTGTGAATAATATCAGAACAAGTGACTAGAAAGTCAGAGAAGATGGAAAATTTGCCACCTTTAGAGAGGGGATCATTTTAATCAAGGCATAGCCCTCACAAGCATAGTTACAGTTCAAATGTTAGTGCGGGGGGTTCCAGTGACTTGAAGGCATCTCCGTGTGCCATTGCTAATGAGGAGGTTGAACTGCAGGGAAGTTTTGTTGTTTAAGTACACCTGGCTCGTAGCAGAGTCAAAGTTCAAGTCTGCAGTCTGCAAAACCCATTCTCTTCTCATCACTCTATGGTTCCTCTGAAAACGTTGGTGTCTGCACGTTTTCTTTCTTAAAAACTTACTCATCCCTCCGGCTACCGTTAGAATTATGGTTGTGAGCAAATGTCCTTGGGGAGGCCTCAAGACTTTCTCTTTTTGTTGTCATAAAAACTGAGTGTGCTAGTTGGGAAAGGTACTTCATTCACCCTGGAGCATTTCAAGGGTAACATGGGGCAATCACTTCATTAAGGGGAAAATCACTTCAGGGAAGTGGTTGCCAAAGAAGTGAAGAGAATCCTGTCAGGTTTAGGGTTTGAGCATTGTGGAAATCAGGAAGAATGCTGAGGTAGTTTGATAGGGCTGGGCCTGTCCACTTTCTTTCTCCTACCTGTGCCCCTCCTGATTCTTTGGGGAAAGAAAGTGGGCAGGCCTAGCCCTATCCAACTGCCTCAGCATCCTTCCTGATGGAGCCTCTATCCCACCTGTGGCTCTCCTGAGTCTTTGGGTAGAGAAAGAAGACCTCGTGGGATAAACTACTCTCCAGTTATGTTGGGCTGCTATAGTCCCTTAACTGAGTGGTGTGGAGAACTTTTCAGCACTATGTGCCAGGGCCTGTGGAAGAAGAGAACATATTTTGGGTGGTTTCTTTTCACCAGCAACTTGCAGAAGCATTATAAAGTTTCCCAAACTTTACTGCAAGTTAGAATAATTTGGAGGATCTTTAAAATCCCAGTACCAGAATCATACCCCATGTTAATAAAATTGTGAGATGCTGTCTGGTGAGAGCCAGCATCGGGAGTTTTTAGGGAATCTCAGGTGATTCCAACATGCAGAAAATTTAGAAACCATTTTTTGATACCACCTTCTAGCTTTCATTTTCCCCCTCTCCTTTTGTTGTTCTTTTCCCCTGCTCTTCCCTTAGCCAGGTTTTCCCTTAATGGTGTTCCCCACGATGGGACAGCACCTGTCTTCCTGGGACATGCCAGGAAAGCCCTCCTTCTGCCCTGCCCTGAACAAAAACAACAGGAAGCCAAGGTAGTCTTCAGTGGTCCCTTCACTCCAACAGGAGACATTGTCCAGGTCTCTGTGTCCTTCTAGTGCACACTGACTGCCCCAAACACTTATCTGGGTATGGCTCTTTCTCTATCCCCTCATCCCCAGGACACTATTTCTCCTAGGTCAGAGCTTCCCCAGTGCCTTCTCCCTCTGGGGCTTCTGTACGCAAGTCCTCAGGCATCTGCTGCTTTTTTAGGAAACTAATTGCTTGATTGATTAATTGATGAGTCAGGTCTCACTGTTGCCTAGGCTAGAGTGCAGTGGCACAATCAGCTCACTGCAGCCTGGACCTTTTGGGCTCAGGTGATCCTTTTGGGTGTGTACCACCACACCTGGCTAATTTTGTGAGGGATTCTTTTTTTTACATAAAGATGAGGTCGTGTTATGTTGCTCAGGCTGGTCTCGAATTCCTGGGCTCAAGCAATCTCCTTCTCTCCTCCTCCCAAAGTGCTGGAATTACAGGTGAGCCACTGCTTTCAGCCTCTTTAGGAAATTTTTAAATGTGTGTTTTCATTTCTTTTTTTGTTTTGTTTTCTTTCTTTCTTTTTTTTCATTTTTTTATGTCCCAGTTTCTTAAAATTAATGCATTTGTTTTAGGAAATTTTTAAATGTGTGTTTTCATTTCTTTTTTGTTTGTTTTCTTTCTTTCTTTTTCTTCGTTTCTTTATGTCCCAGTTTCTTAAAATTAATGCATTTGTTTTTAATATAATTTTGTTTATATTTGGCAATTTTAATTTAGTTTTAAAGCTATATGTGCACTTTAGGCATACAAAAGATTAATCCTAGTTCTCTGCCTGTGTTTACATAAGTAACTTCATAATTAATATTTGTTAGTTAACTAGGGGTGGGAGAAATTCTGTCTGTGAAACTTTTTCTTTTCATAGGAGAAAGCATGAAATTCTGCCCTAAACTTTCCCTGATCTGCCTCACTTAATTCACCTGCCCTGTGTTTTTATCCTCATCCCAGGATGCTGATCTTAGCTTGGGATCAGCTAGAAAGTCTGACAGTCACCCCAGGCTTTTGATTTCTCATAGTAGAACTTGGCATTCTATGACAAGTATGCTTTTAGAAGACTTTCCATAGGTCCTTTCTGGACTGGAAAGCAAGCATTCCTAGGCAGTGTCTTGACCTGAATGACACAGGTGCCTTCTTACCCCACTGTGAGCCAATTTTGAGAATTATATCAGCTAGCAAGCACATGCCAGGGGTCATTCAAAGTGCAGTACATGTGTTAACTCCTTTAATCCTCATAAGAGCCCTGTGAACTGGGGGTTATAATTTCCCCACTTTGCAGAAGAGGGAACTGAGGCACAGAGAGGTTAAGAAACCTGCTCAGTAGCAGTCAGGATTCTAAGCCAGGCTGGCTGTCTCCAGAGCCTGTGATTTTAGGACTGCACCATGCTGCTGTCGATACATTTTCTATTTTCCCCTCACAGTAATCCTAGGGAATGGATAAAGAGGTTTGGGGTCTGTCTACTCTAGAGCCCAGCATTCCATGCCCTCTTCCTGGTCAGCCTATTTATGGCTGTTGGATGTGGCTGCCCTGCCACCCTGAGAGGGCCTTCTTTCCAGGGCAATGCTTCACCTGCATAAGATGAAGTGGCTTCTCTGAGCCTTCTTAGAACAGTTAACAAACACATTATCTGAAGCTGGGGCCTTCCTCTTGCCCTAGGGACGCCTAACACTGTCCCTTTTGAATGGTCCTGGGTGACTTGCCTATGCTGGAGAAGGCTCTGAGAGGATGGGATTATTTAGTTGGTTAATAGTTTCCTCCAGTTTGAATTCCACTTCCCCAGTTTCAAGAAGACCTGCTTTTGTTAGCATGCCATCTTTCCCTCCTTAAGGAAAAGAGTACAAAACTCTAACCATACAGTTAGGAAAAGGGCTTGTCAGAAGCTCATGAGATCAAGTATATTGAAGCTTATGTTCCACTAACTCCCATGAGACATCTGCCTCTAACAATGACACTTTTGAATTTTTTTCCCTAGTATTTATTTACTTGCATTTTATTATTATCATTATTTTAGAGATAGGGCCTCACGCTGTTGCCCAGGCTGAAGTACAATAGCGTAATCATTGTTCACTGCAGCATCTAACCCCTGGGCTCAAGCAATCCTCCTGTCTCAGCCTCCCAAGTCGCTGAAATTACTATTTTAAAAATTGTGTACATTTATTGTGTTTAGCATGGTATTTTGAAATAGGTATACAATACGAGATGATTAAATCAGGCTAATTAACTTATCCATCAACTCACATACTGAACATTTTCTTTTGTGGTGAAAACATTTAAGATCTACTCCCTTAGTAATTTTCAAGTATAAATATACTATTATTAACTATAATTGTGATGCTGTACAAGAGGTCCCCAGGATGTATTCCTTCTATCTAACTGAAACTTTGTACTCTTTGATTGGTATCTTCCCATTCACCTCTCCTTGTCTGGCAGCCCTTGGCAACTACCATTCATTCTACTCTCTTCCTCTACGAGTTCAGCTTTTTTAGATTCCATATATAGTGAGATCATGCAGTACAGTATTTGTCTTTCTATGCCTGGCTTATTTCACTTAACCTAATGTCCTGCAGGTTCATCCATGTTGTTACAATTGAATTTTAACGTCATTTTTTTCTAATCCCTCTTATTTCCAGTATCCTATTACTGCTGTACTTATTTGATTACTGGAAGGAACCTAGAAGTTTATCTGGACCTTTATAAAATGTAATGGATCCTGGGCTGGTTTGGCAGTTGGAGAGAAAAGCCAGGACAGATAGCCACCTGCCCCACAGGGCAAGGAGGCGAAGAGTGATCTCATAGGCAGCTGGAGGAGCAGCTGGATTGGCCCTGCCAAATCCCATCCTCTGCCTCTGTCTCTCCCCAGTGCCTGGGGCAGCTGCATCTCAGGTGGAACAATGACGTCAAGGGATCAGATTGGCCTGAAGCTTTCAATAAAGGGAGCTTATCTTAAAGTAATCTTTCAGGGTATTTGAGTTTTAAAAGAAACTGCTTGTGAACCTTAAATACATTTCTAGTTGGTGAGGATATTAATCTGTGTGATAAAGGGAGGAGAATTTTGGAATACAGTTTTGGGGCATATTTTAACCATTCTTTAAATTACAAAGTGAGATGATTGCCTACTCTCCCTCTTGAAATTAAGCAGGCTTTAGAGTTGAGAATGTTTCTGCTGACTGTGACATAGCATGCTAGGGTGAAAAGTGTCCTAGACAGGAAAATGGGTTGCACTTGAGACTCTAGTTGCTTGCTAGCTTTTGACCAGATACCTTAAATACTCTATGCTTCAAGTTCTTCATGTATAAAAAGATACAATTTGGATAGGTCACTGGTTGCTCAGAAAATTCAGCTAGTTAATGTTTGAAAAAAAAAAAAAGTTCTTTGGAATGATACAATAAAATGATACAATTTGGATACATCACTGAGTTCCCCAGAAAACTCAGCTAGTTAATGTTTGCAAAAAATAAAAATAACAAGTTCTTTGGAAGGGGTGTGTCACTGTCCAAATAAATGTGGAGAAATGTTGGGTTAAACAAAACTAAAGAAATTTCTTCACTGCAGTTCTATTCAGAGCCTTTAATATGATCATGTGTATTGTGACTCTTGATGTACACAATGCACATCTTGTCTATTTCCCATGGACACCTCTGAGTAAGCTTGATTTGGGAGATCTGGGACACAACCATTTGCTGGTCCAGTTCTACACTAATAGGCTATTACTCAAAGACTTGAGAAAATTTCCCTGAAAGATGTCACCCTTTCCAGGAAACTTTATATCCCTGCTCCCACACAAAAACCCCAAATTCTTTCTTCCTCTGAGTCCCTGTGGCAAATATACATATTCACACAACACACACATACTGCTCTGCTATAGAAAGGCTTTATTATATTATGGCTACTTCTATATAGAATCAATTATTCAAATCTTATGTAAGAGGGGCTGAAAATCTAAGTATAATTCAAATAATGTTCATAAACTTTTCTTTTTAGTTGGAGTCTCAATTCATCGCCCAGGCTGGAGTGCAGTGACATGCTCACTGGCCACCCCAGCGTCGACCAGCTGGGCTCAGACGATCCTTCTGCCTCAGCCTTCCAAGTAGCTGGAAACACAGGCACATGCTACTGCACCTGGCTAATTTTTTGATTTATTGTAGAGATGAGGTCTTGCCAAGTTGCCCGGGCTGAATCTGTGGGCTCAGGCAATCCTCTCACCTCAGTCTCCCAAAGTGCTGGGATTACAGGCTTCAGCCATCATGCCCTGCTTATGTTCATAAAATTTATGCCCTCAAGGAGCTCACAATTTGGTAAAAAATAGTCACCTTAATGCTAGTAACAATACAAACTGGTATTTCTTCCTGATTAATAGCAATTAATGAAAGTTTACATGGCATATGAATCCATATTATGTCCCTACAGTCTAGATGATATCAATCCCATTTTAGAGATGAAAAAAAGAAAGTATCCTGTCTGAGGTCACAGTCCTAATAAGTGGCAAAGTTGGGACTTGAATCCAATTGGTCAAAATACAAAGCCCATTGCCCTTGCCACTATGAAGCAAGGCCTCTAAATACCACAGACAGGTAGGGATCATAACAAAAGCAGAGCAAGTGGTTCCTAATTGATCTGGGGGAAAGGAGAGAATGGGAGCTTTCTAAAGGAGATGACACATGAATGAGCCTTATGCAGAGGATGAAAGGCAACCAAGGAGGGTAGCAGGAGTCAAGACACTGAATGAGAAGAAGCATGGTGTATTCAAGGCCCATGCATGGTGGTTTTCAGTTGATGGCTCCCCCCTCTGTCAAGTAGGGAGTGGTAGGCAGATGCCAGATCATGGGAAGCCTTGTGGATGTTCCTGTCTACCCAACACCAATGCCTTTCATTGCCACTGAAGCTCCCACTCCCCTCCTCCCCCAAGGTCCATCTTAGGGTTGTTCTGACTAATGTGATCAGAGTCTGGAAAGCTTCAATGGAATAACTTTGAATCACAGTGTCCTGGAGCATTCCACAGTTAGTACCTAACCCTCAGGTTGTCTGTCACCTTTGTCTCTCTCCATTTCTTTATTTCTTTCTTCTTCCAGATAAGCTGCCCTTATCTAGCAGGATGGAATATGGATGTCTTGTTGGGTTTTATTGATAATGCCTTCTGATCTTTATTCCTAGAGAGACTGTGTAAGGCTGGTGCAGCCGTGCCACCTGGCTCCTCTGTCTGCACCTTACAAGTATATGGCTTTGGTTGTAAAGACAGCACGTCATTGTCAAACCATGCTCACTCTTGACTGAATGATTCAAAGGCTCATCATCTCTTTCCTGTATACTAACCAAGTCAACATTTCCTCTAATGTACTTACCAGCCTTTGTGGGAACTTTTAAGAATAACATTAGTGATTTTATTAACAGTTCAGAATTTGAGTATTAAGTTGGAACTATTAAACACATATATAATAGATAATGTTCTCTATGCCTGCCTCATAGAGAATGGCGAATAAGTAAGTGAACCAGTGAAATAGAAAGCAAGGAGGACAATTTTCTTCTCCACAAGGGCTACTCAGTACTTTTTTCTCTTCGAAGGAGATAAATTAATTTGTTTTAGATGCAAAAAAAAAACAACAAAACCCTTTTCTATTATCAAGGACAACACTCTTTTATTAATAACACCATATCCTTTTCTGCGTGAATGAATACTATGTAAAATCTTATTATATTCTGCTTTGCTGCAATAATAGACTTCTTTAATAATCATTATTTATGGAGACTTGTAAATGAATATGGTACATTACAAAGTAAGAATTCCTACCTCAATGATACAGAGTTGGGAGTTTATTTGATATATTTCTTTGTCTTCAAACACAGTATACATTCCTTCCTTCCTCTAAATAATTGTGTTAATTAGTTAAATGTGCTTGAAAAGCTATAGTTTAGGCTGATTTATCTAACCCCAATACCCTCTCACAGAAATAAAGCTGATGATCTTTGAGCTGTCAGGAGGCATATTGTGTGTTGCTCAAGGTATTGGTTGATCAGAGTTTGGAGGATGAGTACATGATAGATTTGTTTCTAAGCATATTCCTTTATCAAATGAGGAACATTGATTAAGATGTAGAAGTTGGCTTCTAAGGAACCCAGTGGTTTGAAAATAGTGACTTAGCTATAGGGATTTTATGTAAGCCATTGTTTTGAAGTTGGCTATTTTCTCTTCTTTTCCTATAAGAAGAGAGAGCACAGATTGGTTCTCCTACCCTGCAAGAAATTCTGGAAGTCTCTCCACACCTGTCAAACTAGCAATTATAGTTTTTTCTTAAATTTGAATTATTTTAGAGGTCAAATGGAAACAACCTTCATGTCCTTTTGACAAAAATTTGGTCAGGATTCTTGTAACCATAGGCAAAACCTTACTCTTCACAAGGTAGGATGTAAGATTAAGCATGAGTTGAAGATGAGTCATATTTTTCACATTCTTCAACCTCCCCTTGACTACTAGGTGTCACAGTATCTGATTTAACCTTTAAAGTGAGGTGACAAATTTGTGTGAAGAGGAAGAGACATGATTTGTAAGCTATGGTGAAAGGAATAATTCTGACTTTTTCCTGTCCAGGATCCATGGGACTTGGGAGAACAAGCACCCTTCGATTAAAAGGAAGGAGTATTCCCACTGTAAGATGAACTTTAGTCAACACAAAGCAATGGAAAGAACATTTCATGAAAAGGTTAAAAATGTCACGGTTGCTTGTTTGCAATGGGCTTTCGGATAACATGGTAAAGGGTAACATGGTAAAGGGTGTCCGTAAGGGCAGAGAGCACTTAAGAATATGGGTAAGCATGGTGGTGCCACAAGCCCGGGGGGAGGGGTGTTAGATGAGAATTAACTAACCTCACACAGAATCTCATGTCAGACCTCTAAAACAAAGTGGTCCAAAACACAATGTAATGGGCCCTGCCAGCAAAACTCAGTTCAAATAGTGCAAAATATCTCCAATGTCTGCTTCATAATTGATGATTATTAGCACTTCTTTCTTGTTTCTGAAGTTTTACAAACAGTAGCAGAAGAAAGATGAACATATCACTTCAAATACAAAGATGACTGCCTCTGTACAGTACCATGACAACTATTCTCTTATCAAAGTATGGAAGACATATGACAATAATCTAATGTTGAGTTTGGAACCAGGTTATTTTGAACATAAGAAAAGATCTGGTTGCAGTTTAATACATGTATCACTCTTATTTCTGAGTACATTTTGGACTTCCATATTTTTAAAATGACTCTAGGACAAAAACTTCTAGAAGAAATAAAATGAGAACATGACATTGTCAAACATATAGAAGAGTTTAATAAAAGGCACAACAGCAAAAATTTCTCCAAAGTGCCACCCCCTTCTAAGTTAATAAAGATGGCAGGTTATAACTGAAATGTAGCTAGTGTTCCCTTCCAGCCTGGGAGTTCTTGGACTCCATTCCCTTATGGCTGTTTGCACTTGAAAATGCGTTCTTGTCAATTCTTAAGAACTTTCAGATTGATGAAAGAAACTAACAAGCATACAATCGACAAGCTGACTAGCTCCTAGAATAAATATATTCTTTTAAGTGTGAATACAGTCATGCACTGCATTATGACATTTTGGTCAATCACAGAATACATATTCGACAGTGATCCCATCAGATTATAACATCTATACTCTATAGCCTAGATATTATAGTAGGCTTTACCATCCAGAACTGTGTAAGTATACTCTATGATATTTCCACAACAACAAACTCGCCTAAGAATGCATTTCTCAGAACATACCCCTGTTGTTAAGTGATAAATGACTGTGTAATTCTGGACATACTCAATAACACATCATTTATCCTTCAGGAATAGCAGTATTTTTTGATGCAATTGACCTTTAAATCAAATTGGGGCAAGAGAGAAAAATAACTTTTCCCTGTAACTCTAGCCTTGCCAAGTGGCTCCAAAAAGAGATCTGAACTTTTTTTAAAAAATTAATTTTTAAATAGATCCCCAATTAAGACCAGGAATATGTGAATATCTGTCTCCCTGTTGAAATGAAACATTAGTGTCTGTGACAACCAGTGAGGTCATCTCTGACTGGTTGTCTATTATTGCCATTTTAAAAATGAACTTTAACCTTTTAGTTGATAAGCCTTAAAAAATCTTAATGTGTAAAGCATATTTGTTTACAAAGTAAAACTTAAGCTAGTGGTGGACTCTTTTGGAAAACCCTTTAGGAGATAGAGCTCCTGGCTGCAGAAGATAGAGAGCCAACTCAAAGTTGAAGGATGAAAAAAACCCCAAAACAAGGTAAAATGGCCATGCAAGTCTACATTGGACAGTTAGGTGAAACAGAAAAATTCTTCCCTTTCCCTTCCCTTCCCAGCTTTGGTTACAGCTCATTTGACTTGGATTTCTGGACCTAATGTGTCCTACAAAATGCAATTACATTCATTAGCCAAACTTTAATTCCTTGTTAGTTCTTTTGCTCCACTTTCTTATGTTTAGGGGTCTATTGCTGCTTTACAAACCACTACAGAACTTAATGTCTTGACGGGGTACCAGTCATTTTATTATCTCTCATGGTTTCTGTCAATCAGGAATGTATGAGGGGCTTGGTTAGGCTACTCTGGGAATTTCTATGCAGCTGTAAGCAGACTGGCTGGAGCTAGAATAGAAGGAAGGAGATGGGACTGGAACAGCTGGGGCTGACTGGACAGCTGTCTTCATGAAGTCTCAGTAGCTGCTTTGCACTGCTTGGGCTTCCTCACAGCATGACAGCCTCAAAACTCTCAGACTGCTTATATGGTGGCTCAGGGATTCAGCATGAGTGTTCCAGAGCACCAGGTATAAGTTGCTTCACCTCATGTGACATATGAGGAGACCCAAAAAACCCCAGATTTATTTTTGAAGGAGGGAGACCCTTGTAGTATAGGCTTCCCCCACTAGGTAAGTGTTCTAGGAACCTACTGGCATCAGTGCACCAGCTAGTGTAGTTGTGAGAGGTAGTTTTTGACTTCAGTGAATTTTCTTTTTTAGATTCTTTCAACACGTTTGACCATTTCATGATGGATGATTTACAAGTGCACATGCCCACACCATGCTGAGTTTTCAGAAGTTTTTGTTTACTTGTTTTCCACTAAAGATAGCATGATCCCCGTGTCCCACCCTCCCTATTCACCCAGTCTTGCTGAGTGACTTTATTTTGTTTCCTTGGATTAAAAACAGTCCTCAAAGAGAAATGTTTTGCTGATGTGGAAGAAGTGAAACAAAAAATGGCAGAAGCACTAGAAGACATCAAAATTGATGAATTCAAAATCTGTTTTGAGTAATGAAAAAATCATCTCGATAGGTATATTGCAGCGAATGGAGAGTGCTTTGAAGGTGACTGAAGTTTGAACATGTGAGAAGAAATTCACAATTTTTAATAAAATAAATTCTGGGTTTTTTTGGTCCTTCTTATAGCTTTGGAAATCACATAGTGTCATTTCCACAACACTGTGGTTGAGAGGTCAATAAGGTTGGCCCAGAATCAAAATGACAGCATATAGACCCCATATCTCAATGGAGATATGTCAAAGAACTTGCAGGCAAGTTTTAAAACCATGATATATCTTGAGAAATTTGCAAATTGCAAGAAAAAATTGCCTGTAGTCAGAGGGATATATTTAGGTAGGTTTAGTTTGGGGATGATGTGCCTTTACGTTTATACTTTTGGAAACTCAATTAACTTTTTAAGATTACTAGCGCATCACCAAGCCTGGTCTATACATATTAAAAATTAAATCAGGATATCTCATCATCTATCAGGCTTCAGAATTCCACTTCACTCTTGTATTAAGCATTTTAAAATTTTAGTCTGAAACATTTAAATTTGTATTAGTTTTCCACTTTACAATTGCTTATGTGTTGACTTAGTGCTGAGATTTTATCATTTAGTATTTAATTCTTAACTAAATGTAGCTTCCAGAAGAGCTTAATTTTCTTCCAGTTTAAGGAGTGAGAGTATCTATAATACTCAGTGATTTATCACAGAAACAAAAAACTGAGTATTACATGTTTTCACTCATAAGCAAACCCTGAACATTTACCATAATACTATAAGAAAGAGACTGGCAGTACCTGGAAACTGCCAGGGAAGGGGGTGGCACATAACATCAATAAGCGTATCTGATCTCAAACCAGGCGAAGGGGTACCAAAAGGAGGCCCAAACTTTGCCTATACAATGATCACTTGTATACCTAATCCTGGATTGTTCCCCACATCTTTAAAATAAAACATTTTAAAAAGAGAGTATCCCGTTTTATGGACTATATATGAATAGCAGTTACGGTGTAGATTTGTAAAACTTGACCTGGGTTGTGCTTCTATCCCTTTGCCTCTGACTAGTGTAGAAATCCGCCTTTATCCTCTCTAGTACCATCCATGGAGTGAAAGTTTGGAATGCAACTCTTCTCAACTTTCTCTCAAGTGGAAGAAGTCCAATAGATCTCAAACTAAGTTTTTTCTTTCTTTTTCGGAATGTAGCAAGTAATCCATTGGAATAAAACCAGCAGTTGAGTAACTCATGCAAAGGTAATTTAGAGCACAAATTAAATCTGTCAGAGTGGTATTAGATTTGCAAAAGCTCATAAATAACAAATGAAAGGTCACAGAGCTGTGAAAATGAGAGTGTACTTCATAAAGAAACCATATTCAGAGATGGGATCTGCAGTGCATATTCAAACAGCAGCATCATAAAATGGAAACACAACATCTTTTTAAAAAATGTTCAGAACAGTCCAAAAGCACAGTGAACTCCAAAGAAAAGCATCAAAGTCCCAGAAAAGAACTTTGATATCTCTTGAGCATATCCAGTATCGTATTTGTGAGGTTTGAGGATTAAAGCTTCACTGACTCCCAAGAAACTATAAAGAAAAAATACTTCCCCTCAGCAGAACCCATATTTCAGTAACTGTTGGGCTAATTGTGAATGCATGTCACTCGTCTTTCCCTTTTCAGTTCCTAGAAAACACTGATAGAGTGAGTGATGCTTCATGATTTACTGCAGGAATGTGGGCAGCCGATGATATTAATAAACAGTCCTTCCCGTCCTGTTTTCTCATGGAAAAGAGAGGTGGAAAATATAGTCTAGTCGAATACAAAGTTCTTTTACTGTGCATTGTATTCAGATTTTCCTTTTAGTACTGGGTTGGCCTTGTATAAGGGAACAAAATCTATATTTATAAAAAGCAGTATGTGAGCTTCATCAATATTAAAAACTTTTTGGGGTCAAAAGCCTCCATCAAGAAAATGAAAAGACAGCACAAAGTAGGAGAAAATATTTTGTACTTCATTTTCTGAAAAGGGCCTGGAATATAAAATATAGAAAGAACTCTTACAATTTAACAATAATAAGACAGTAATCCAATTAAAAATTGGCAAAGGATTTGAATAGACATTTCTCCAAAGAAGATATAAAATTGGCCAATAAGCATGTAAAAAGATGTCCAACATTATTATCACTTGGGAAATGCAAATCAAAGCCACAGTGAGATACACTTCACACTCACTAGGATGGCTATAGTTTTTGTAAAAAAAAAAAAGGAAAAGAAAAATAAGTGTTAGTGAGAATGTGGAGAAAGTGGGACATTTATATATATTGCTAGAATATAAAATGGTGCAGCTGCAGTAGAAAACTAGCATTTCCTCAAAAAGTGAAATGTAAGACCATAAAACCTGGCAATTCCACTCCTGGCATATACTCAGGGAAAACAGAACATATATGTCCAGACAAAAACATATACAGGAATTTTAATAGCAGCATTATCCAAAAAGTATAAACATCCCAAATGTCCATCATTTGATGAATGGATAAACATAGTGTATCCATACAATGAAATATTATTCAGTCATGAAAAGAAACAACTTATTGATTAATGCTATAATATGAATGAGACTTGAAAACATTATGCTATGTGAAAGAAGCTAGACATACAAGAACACATATTATAGAATTCTATTTACATGAGATGTTTCCAATAGGCAAATTCATAGAGAAAGTAGACTAGTGGTTGCCAAGGGTTAGGGAAAGGAGAGAGTTGGAAGAGTACGACTGGGTACAGAGTTTCTTTATAGGGTGATGGAAATATTCTGGACTGGACAATGATGATGGCTGTAAAATATTAGGAATTTGCCAAAAACCACTGAATTGTACACTTTAAAATGGTGGATTTTGTGTTATGTAAATTTTATCTTAACAAAAATTTGAATAAAAATAATAAACCTTATAGAAAAGACAATATGTTTACAAGGAAAAATACATTAGAGACAGGCATCTAGTGCTTTCTCCAATTTCTGTGATGGTTGCTTTCTTTCTCTTTCTTGGTCAGAGTTCCATCCACACTGCCATCTAGTACCATCCATGGAGTGAAAGTTTGGAATGCAACTCTTCTCAACTTTCTCTCAAGTGGAAGTCCAATAGGTCTCAAACTAAGTTTTTTTCTTTCTTTTTCAGAATGTAGCAAGTAATCCATTGGAATAAAATCAGCAGTTCACCCACGTTGGGTTAACCCTCCATTCTGGCTGCTGAAGTGTAGGGGAGGGTGGGAGTTCTTTGGGGAGTAAGACTTGACTAGTAGGAAGCAAGATGGGAAGGAACCAGTAGATGAATTCTCCCTTTCTCTTTCCATGGAACACACTAAGGTGCAGGCCCTCCATTCATCCTCCATCTCTTTATAGCTTCTTGTGAAATGGTGGCTAGTATGGTAGTCTAGGATCACAAGGCTTATGTTTTCTAGTTTCACTTCTCTCTCTCTTTTTTCCCTTTGCCTTCATTGTCTTGGTCTTGCATCTCCCAAATAAAGTGTTAGCTCCTCAGTCATTGGCACAGGTTTTGCTATGAGCACCTGGACTAGGACACTAGGGAAGGACATAGTAAGAGAGGTCATTCTGTTCTTATCAAATCCATTGTTTTAGAAGACATGGGAATATTTCAGAGGTTATAGTCATTGACTTTAGGTGAAAAACTGACTTTGTGCCTTAAAAGTGAGACCATTCTGTCAAATTCATTCTTTATAAAACAATATTTTTAAAAGATTGTTTTTCTCTTTATAAATAATACATATTCATTAAAATTTTGGAACATGCAGATGAATATTAACACTTTCCCTAAATCCTACATTATTTTGGTGTCCATGTTTTCAGTCTTCTTTCTAATCATACACGAATCTAGAAAATGCATTACCCCGCCCCCCGCCAAAGGAGGAACAATTTCACAAGAAAAATGTGTTGGGAGAATGAAGAATAAACTTCTTTAAGAAATTGGAAGTTCTCCATTGAACGCATAAAATTCATGGTTAAATAGGTATTTGAATCCCCCAGATTTGAAAATCTGTGCTAAATAAACCAGGCCTAAAGAATTCAGCTCACCTTTTCCTATAACTAGTAGAGATGAATCTCTTGTAATGAATGAAGTGCATTTGCCTTCATCCATGATGGTCCACCATCAGTAGGACTGTGTGGGCAGGACATGGACCTTGGAAGGGATGCAGGGGAATGTGCTCCTGACATCCATCAACATTCTTTATACAAGTAAAATCTAATTAACCCTTTGCACTTAGATATCCTCTCTGAGAGGACACCGTAAATCTAGCAGACCACTCAATGTCCCCTCTCATGTGACATAAAGAGATTGCTAGTGATTATACAGGAAAAACTTATGCAAGCATAAATTTTTCAAAAATGTATGTTTTCTTGAAGTTTTTCCATTCAAAAACAACAAAAAACCTATGTCCCATTTGAAATTTGTCAAACTTCTGATTGGTCAGTTAAGAAGTGGTTTTCAGGAATCATGAGTATATCCTTCCACATTGTCTTCGAACAATAAATTACATATTATTATTATTATTTTATTATAGAGGTAGAGGGTTCAAATGAAGATTAACTATATAAGTAGGCTGCATGCAGGTAAATGTTGAGCTTCTAACTGACCCTCACTCCTCCAGTAGGGGACCTGGTACCATTGTGTTGTCACATGCCTCCCTATCCTCCTGCCTCCCTCTCTCCCTCCCCTATCAGTGTTCAGCAACTACTGATCCTTCCCTTGGGCTAATGTGACTAATGTTCAGGGTCCACTTATGAGTGAGAATGTGGTATTCAGTTCTTTGTTTCTGTGATAGTTCACTTAGGATGATGGTCTCTATCTCCATCCAATTTGCTATGAAGTCCATGATTTTGTTCTTCTTTATGGCTGTATAATACTCCATTGTGTATATGTACCACATTTTCTTTATCCAGTTTATGTTCGATAGGTAGTAGGGTTGGTTCCATGTTTTTGCTGTTGTGAATAGTACTGAAATAAGCACGCATGTGCCAGTGTCTTTTTGATAGAATGATTTCTATTCCTCCAGGTATATTTCCAAGAGAGGGATTGCTGGATCATATGGGAGGTCAATTTTTAGTTCTTTTAGGAATCCTCACATTGTTTTCCATAGAGGTTGAACTAGCTTTCACTCCTACCAACAGTGTAGACGTGTTCCTTTTTCTCCACACCCATACCAGCATATGTTGTTTTTAAATTTTATTAATGATGGTATCCTACCAGAGTTAGGTGTTATCTCACTGTAGTTTTGATTTGCATTTCTCTGATGATTAGTGGGATGATCATTTTTTCATGTGTCTGTTGGCTGCCTATATGTCTTCTTCTGAGAAGTGTCTATTCATGATCATGTCCTTTTGCCCACTTTTTTTTTTTTTTTTGAGTTGGAGTCTCACTCTGTCGCCCAGACCGGAGTGCAGTGGCCGCTCCTGGCCACCGCAGCCTCGACCTGCTGGGCTCCGGCAATCCTTCTGCCTCAGCCTTCCAAGTAGCCGGAATTACAGGCATGCGCTGCCACGCCCGGCAGATTTTTTTTTATTATTATTTATTGTAGAGATGAGGTCTCGCTGCCCAGGCGGGTCTCGGACCTGCGGGCTCAGGCAATCCACTCACCTCAGCCTCCCAAAGGCGCAGGATTACAGGCTGAGCCACCGAGTCTGGCTGCCCCACTTTTTTTAAATGGTTTTTTTTAAACTCTCACTTCATTTGAGTTCCTTATAGTTCCTGGATGTTAAGACATTGTCAGATGTATAGCTTGCAAATATTTTTTCCTATTCTGTGGATTCACTTTTGCTTTCTTGATTTTTTTTTTTCTGTGCAAAAGTTTTTCAACCTGATGAGTTCCCACTTGTCTATATTAGCTTTTATGGCATTCACTTTTGAAGACTTGGTCAACAATTTGTTGCCTATTCCAATGTGCATAAGGGTGTTTCCTACTTTTTCTTCTAGGATTCTTATAGTATGAGGTTTTACATTTAGATCTTTGATCAATTTTGAGTTGATTTTTGTATATGGTGATAGGTAGGGGTTCGGTTTCATTCATCTGCATGTGGTCTGTCTGTTTTCCCAGCACAATTTGCTAAATATGACCTCCTTTCCCCAGTGATTGTTATTGCTGGCTTTATCAAAGATATGTTGGTTGAGAGACCGAGTTTCTACTTCTAGAATCTCTGTCCTGTTCCATTGGTCTATGTGCCTATTCCTGTACCAGTACCAGGCTATTTTGGTTATTGTAGCCTTGTAATAAACTTTAAGGTCTGGATATGTGATACTTCCCACTTTGTTTCTTTTGCTGAGGATTGTTTTAGCTATTCATGCTTTTTTGTTGTTGTTTCTATATAAACTCATGTATTGTTTCTTCCAGGTCTGAGAAAAATGATAGTGGTAATTTGATGGGTATTGCATTGAATATATAGATTGCCTTGGGTAGGATGGACTTCTTAACAATATTGATTCTTCTAATCCATGAGCATGGAATATTTTTCCATTTGTTTGTGTCATCCTTGACTTCTTTCAGCAGTGTTTTGTAGTTCTTGTTGTAAAGTTCTTTCACTTCTCTGATTAGGTGAATGCCTAACCTCTGGTTAGGTGAAAAAAGGGTATTTTTTGCTGTTGTTGTTTGTCTGGGGCTATTGTGAATGGAATTGTGTTTTTTATTTGGTTTTTGCCTGCTTGTTGCTGGTGTATAGAAATACAACTGTTTTTTGCACATTTGTTTTATAACTTGAGACTTTACCAAAGTCATTTATTGATGTGAAGAAGCTTTTGACAGACTCCCTAGAGTATTCAAGGTATAGAATCATATTGTCCACAAAGAGGGACAGATTAACTTCCTCTTTTCCTATCTGGATACTGCTTGCTCTGGCTAGGACTTCTAACAATATGTTGAACAGGAGGGGTGAGAGTGGGCATTCTTGTCCTGTCTTGTGCTTGTTCTTAGGCAGAATGCTTCCAGCTTCTTGCCTAGTAAGCAACATGGGTTTTTATCAAGAAAAATTTTGTATTTTGTCAAATATTTTTCTTCATCTAATGATATAATCATGTGGTTCTTGATTTTACATGTTAATGTGCTGAATTACATTTATGGTCTTCTAAATATTGAACCAGCCCTGCATCCCAGGAATAAAGCCCATCTGGTTATGGTGAACAATGCTTAAGCTGTGTTGTTGGCTCTGATTTGCTTGAATCTTGTTGAGAATATTCATCAAGAAGATTGATCTGTAATTCTCTTTCCTTGTTGAGTCTTTGCAAGGTTTGTGTACTAGTATGATATTGGCTTCATAAAATGAATTGTAGAGAATTCTATCATTCTTGATTGCCTGGAATATTTTCAATAAGATTGGTATCAGTATGATATTAGCTTCATAAAATGAGTTGGGGAGAATTCCATTGTTTTCAATTGTCTGGAATACTTTCAATAATATTGGTAATCACCTCCTCCTTGTATATCTTGTAGAATTCAGCGGGGAAGCCATAGGTCCGGGGCTATTTTTGACAAGGAGATTTATTATGACTGATGACTGAGTCTATTTTCTGGATTGTTATTGGTCTGTTTAGAGTTTCAATTTCTTCTTGTTTCAACCTTGGGCGATTGTGTGATGTCAGAAAGTACCCCATTTCTTTAAAGTTTTCTAGTTTATTTGTATACAGGTGTTCATAGTAATTTCTGATATCTTTTTTATTTCTTCAGGGTCAGTTTGCATTTTGCATTTCTAATTTTGAGGTTTTTTCCTTAATTTTGAATGAATTGCTTTATTGGATTTTTTTCCTCTTTAATTATTTTATTTTAAAAATGTGGAGTACAATTCAGGATTAGGCACATAAGTGGTCAATGTACAGATTTAGTTTGAGTCTCCCATTGGTCCTCACTTTGCCTGGTTTAGGATCAGGTACCCTTATTGATGTTTCCTCCACTGGCAGTGTCCCGCTACTGCCAATCCTTTTCTTGTAGCATTATGATAAATGTTCGGGGTCCAATTATGAGTGAGAACATGTGGTACTCAGTTCTTTGTTTCTGTGATAGATCACTGAGTATGATGAACTCGAAATCCATCCAAGTTGCTGCAATGTCCGTAATTTTGTCCTTTATGGCTGCATAATATTTCATCATGTATATGTACCACATTTTAGAAATCTAGTACATTTTCAATGGGCAGCATAGTTGGTTCCATGTTTTTGCTATTGTGAATAGTACTGCAATAAACATGTGTGCACAGGTATCTTTTTTGTGGAATGATTTGAATTCCTCTTGGTATATTCCCAGAAGGGAGATTGCTGGGTTGTATGGAAGGTTGATTTTTAGATCTTTTAGAAATCACCACACTGTTTTCCATAGAGATTGTACTAATTTACACTCCTACCAGCAGTGTAGAAGTGTTCCCTTTTTCTCCACATCCTTACCAGCATCTGATATTTTTTTGAATTATTAATGATGACCATCCTGACTGGAGTTAGGTGGTATCTCAGTGTGGTCTTAATTTGCATGTATTTGATGATTAGTGAGGCTGAGCATTTTTTCATGTATCTGTTGGCTGCTCATATGTCTTCTTTTGAAAAGTGTCTGTTCATATCTTTTGCCCACTTTTTAATAGGGCTCTTTGTTTTCTTCTCCTTTTAGCATGTTTGAGTTCCTTATAAATTCTGGATGTTAGGCTTTTGTCAGATACACAGTTGGCAAATATTTTTTTCCCATTCTGTGGGCTGTCTCCCCATTTTCTTGACAGTTTTTTCAGTTTGATGAAGTCCTACTTGTCTATCTTATCTCTTATAGCATAGGTTTTTGGGTTTTTGATCAGGAATTTGTTGCCTATTCCGATGTCTGTAAGAGTGTCTTCTGCATTTTCTAAGATTCTTATAGTTTGAGGTTTTACATTTAGTTAGTTGATTCATTTAAAATTGATTTTTGTGTTTGGTGATAGGTAGGAGTCCTGTTTATTTGGACTTTCTGTCTCTCTCTATCTCTTTTTTTTTTTAGTCAATCTGACCAGGGGTCCATTGATCTTATTTATCCTTTCACAGAACCAGCATTTTGTCTTGTTAATACTTTCTATTATATTTTTGTCTTTATATCTATTATATTTTTGTCTTTTATATCTATTATATCTTTTGTCTTTTATCTTGGTTATCTGGAATTCTTCTGCTGAAGTTAGGATTTAGATGATCTTGCCTTTTTAGCTCCTTTAGGTGTGACTCTAGACTATTTACTTATAACCTCTTTGTTTTCTTGATGTATGCATATAATACTATGAATTTTCCTATTAACACCGCCTCATGTATCCCAGAGATTCTGATAAGCTATGTCTTTGCTTTCATTTGTTCCCTTGAATCTTTTTATTTATGTCTTGATTTCTATGTTGACCCAACAGTTGTTCAGTAGTGTGTTGTTTAGTGTCCTTGTCTTTGTGTGTTTTGGAGGAGATCTTGTTGGTGACATTATTTATTTGTATTCCACTGTGATCTGAGAAGATACATGGTATTATTTCAATCTTTTGAAACTTGTTCATAGTTGATTTGTGTCTGAGACTGTGATCAATCTTGGAGTATGTTCCATGTGCTGATGAGTAGAATGTATACTCTGTAGTTTTTGAGTGGAATGTTCTGTAGATGTCTGTTAAATCTATTTGGTCAAGCATTGAGTTAAGGTTCCAGATCTCCTTGTTGGTTTTTTGCCTCAATGATCTATCTAAAGCTGTTAGTAGGTATTTAAGTCTCCACCTATGATTGTGTGAGAGTCAATGTCCTTTCCTAGTTTACTCAGTAGTTGTTTTATAAAACCTGGTGGTTCTGTGTTGGGTGCATATATGTTTAAGATGGATATTTTTGGCTGGTGGATTGAACATTTATCATTATATAGTGGCCTTCTGTGTCCTTTTTAACTTTTTATGATTTGAAGTCTGCTTTGTCTGATATCAGAGTAGCTCCACCTGCTCTTTTCTGTCTTCCATTTGCCTGAAAGACCATTTTCCAGCCCTCAACTTTGAGCCTGTGGGTATCTTTTGCAGTGAGATGAGTTTCCTGGAGGCAGTAGACTATTGGATCATGCTTCTTTATGCAGTTTGCCAGTTTATATCTCTTCAGTGGCACAGTTAGTCAATTCATGTTTACATTGATTATTGTAGTATGAGAGTTATCCCTGTCATAGGCTCTTAGAGTGTTGCTTTGTTTCCTTTTACTTTTGTATTCATATGCGTGTGTATTTTCATTTTTGTTAGTACTCTGTATGCTGTGCTGACTGTGTGTTTGCTTGTACTTTTGTGATGATTATGACTATTCTATTATCATTATTATTATTATTGTCTATGTCCAACACCTTCTTAAGAATCTCCTGAAAGGTTGGTCTGGAGGCAACACATTCTCTTAGGGACTGGATGTCTTGGGAGGATTTTTATTCTCCATCATTGATGAAGTTTAGTTTGGCAGGCTAGGAAATTCTTGGCTAGAATTGCTTATCTTTAAGAATGTTAAAAATTGGACTTAAGTCCCTTCTGGCTTGTAGTGTTTCTGCAAATAAGTCTGGAGTGATTCTGATGGATCTTTCCCAGTAGGTAGTCTGATCTTGCTCTCTTGCTACACTTAGGATTTTTTCATTTCATGCTTACTTTGTGGAGGTAGATTACTATGTGCTTGAGGGATAGTCTTCTCATTTGATACCTTGCAGGGGTTCTCTAAATCTCTTGTGCTTGAATGATTGCCATGCTAGCAAGATGTGGAAAATTTTCTTGTTTAACTTCATGGAATGTTTGTTCCATGGTGTTCTGTTACCCTTTCTGCTTCAGGGATACCAATCAGGTGTAGATTTGACTTCCTGCCATAGTTACACATCTCTTGGAGGCTTTGCTCCTTCTTTTTGAGTTTTTTTCCTATGTTATTGACAGACTGGGTTAATTCCATATTTTTGACTTCAAGCTCTGAGATTCATTTTTCTGCTTGGTTGATCCTGCTTCTTATGCTTGTTATTGTGTTTTTTATTTTCAGGATGGAGTTCTTCTTTTCCATTATTTCAGAATAGGCTTTTCTGAAATTGGCAAACTCCACTTTTACTTCCTATATGACTTTGGTGAGTTTAGCTTCTAGTTTTTCTTGGTTCTCTCTGTTCATTTTAGCTATACAGTCTCTGATTTCTGTGACTGTTTTCTGGAGCAGGTTGTTCTGGGGGGTTCTCATTGTTTGTGCACTGATAGCTGCTTTTTCAGGTGCTGTCTCTTTAGGACTCTGAAGGGTGCCCATATTTTTTTGTTGACTTTTTCCTCATTTGTGACAGGCCTCTCTTCCTCTCTATAATTCTTTATTCTTGTTGCTGTAAAACTCAAGTCATTGACCTCTGTTTTAGGGCCCTTTCTGTGGTTCAATATAGGTCACTCAATGAGAGAGGGCCATTCACTTCTGCTCCTTGCTTCACCCTATGGAAGGTTTCTCTCTTGTAGATGTTCTTTCCTGCTGTTAATCTAGTCAAGTTAGTTTTCAGCCCCTGCTGCTCGTATTCTGCAGAAAGCGAGTGGGGAGATAAGTAGACACCCCCCTTCTGCTATATGTGGTTTGCAGCCCAGAATCTTTCCCATCAAGAGAGTCTTTGGGTGTTTTACATGTTGCTCCCTCCCTGCTCAAGTCTTTACTCTGCTCTTGAAAAGGAGTGCATTCCCTTCCATGGGGTGGGGGGAAATATGCTTTGTAGGCATGCAGCACTTGGAGGTGATTCATTTTGATAACCTGGAAAAATGACCACAAGGTCCTAGCAGTCTGCAGGCTGACTTTCTCTGCCTGGGATCTAACTGCTAGGCTTCACTGGCAAAAACCATACTCATGGTGGTTGACCCAGTGTGGGTTCTGTTCACCATTCCACTTGGGCTTCTGTTGTCTGCCTCTGTGTCCTGACCAGGACTTCTCTAGCATGGACCAATGACTCACATACATCTTAGAATCACTCACCTACTCCCCTTCACTGGTGAGGACTTCAGTTCCTGTGCAGGCCTGACACATGGTGGGGAATAGCGTTCCCAGATTCCCACATCTGTCATAGCTTTCTGTCTTCAAAGCGACCTTTACTGAGTGCAGTGTGCTTCACGTGTTCAAAAGTTTTTGGAGTGTCTCTGTCTATCAGCAGCTGGGTCCTTTCCCTTTGCCTTGCTTGGTGAGAGAGTTGTCAGTCTGCTGCTCCACCATGGCCATCTTGGATTCCACCAAAATTACATATTATTAATGTGGGAGGAAGAAAATGAGACTGCACTGTCTACTGGAATAGAAAAACATCAGGTGGAAGATGTCAAACAATTTACTATTGCATAACATGTTTCAATGAACCTGCAATGCATGTTGGTGACTGTTTCACATGTTACCACGTTAGAAAAATATAAGATAAAATTTTTATTTTCTGTCATATATAAGCTCCTCAACGTCCAAAATACCATTATAAGCCAAGTAGTATTACAATAAAATAATTTTTTCCAACTTTATACTATTTAATATGAAGTGATTTGTTTTTCACTGTTTTTTGTTTGTTTGTTTTTTGAGTTGGAGTCTCACTCTGTCACTCAGACTGGAGTGCAGTGGCCACTCCCGGCCACCGCAGCCTCGACCTGCTGGGCTCCGGCGATCCTTCCACCTCAGGCTTCCAAGTAGCTGGAACTACAGGTGCACGCTACCATACCCGGCTAATTTTTTGATTTATTGTAGAGATGAGGTCTCACCAAGTTGCCTGGGCATGTCTCGAACCCGCGGGCTCAGGCAATTCACTCACCTCAGCCTCCCAAGGTGTGGGATTACAGGCTGAGCTACCGAGTCCAGCTGGTTTTCACTTTTTCATAAAAAAAATTGCTGTCAAGTTGCTGGTAGGTAATCCACGAGCTGTCGCCAAGTTCACAGGGTTAAAGCAGATGTGAAGGATCATAGGGTGGAACATAGGGTTTGTAAGGATAGCCTGGGGGTGACATGGGGAGAGCACAGTAGGGCAGCACCCACCTGTCTGCTTCCCTAATGAAGAATGCCAGAAAGTCTTGGGTCTGCATGAGCATCAGTCAAATTAAATGCCAGTTGGTAGGAAGTATCCTCCCCCTATCCCCCACTGACTTGGTCCTTGCCTTTGTGGCCATGGGGCAGATGTTGGAGTAGAGGACACATATTGATCCTGATTTGTCATACTTAGTAGTTTTGGAAGATGGTTATATTTTTCTGAGTTAAGGAAAGTGAGTTGTGTGTCAAACAAAGTTAATTACACCATATTCACTTTCACTTAGAAAACAACACTGATTTGGGACAAAACAATAGTAGTAAAAATATTAGAGGCCGGACTTTGTGGCTTAGCCTGTAATCCTAGCTTTTTGGGAAGCCGAGGCAAGTGGATTGCCCAAGCCAATGGGTTTGAGACCCACCCGGGCAACTTGGCGAGACCTCATCGCTTACAATAAGTCAAAAATTAGCTGGGCATGGTAGCGTGTGCCTGTAGTTCCAGCTACTTGGAAGGCTGAGGCGGAAGGATCACCGGAGCCCAGTCTGGGCGACAGAGTGAGACTCCAATTCAAAATATATATATTAAGAAGTACTACATGGCATTTACTGTGGGACAGACACTGTTCTCAGTGCTTTATAAATGTTAACTTATTTATTCCTCATCATACACTTTTAAGATAGGTAGTATTACGATACCCATTTTGCAGGTGAGAAAACTGAAGCACAAAGTGCTTAAGTAACTGGCTCAAGACTATACAATAAGTGAGTGTTGGAGCTAGGTCTCAAACACAGGTAGTCTAGCTCTTAATCTCTGTATACAACTCATACATATTCAACACATGCTATGAAATGAAGGCTATGGCTGAGTGACCATGCAGGTTCAGATGACATGAAATAATGCATAATGCTTAAGTGCACATTTTGTGTAGAGAGAGACTTTTAAATTAATAACTGGAAGGGTTATTGTGGTTGAGAAGTGATTTAATAAAAATGTATCATTTGCAGTGTTTGATATACATGAAGCATTGGTGTTGACTTTGAGTTGCCCACATTAGGAAAAAGAACTTAGTTTGGCAACTAATTGATACTTACATGAAATATATCAAAAGAAAACAGATATCTTTCTTCACCATTTATTGTGTGAAAGAAATCAAATTTTGATCAGTGTGTAAGTGTACTTAGCTACAAATGCTGAAAGATCTAGCTTTACATCTCCACTTACAGCAGGTCTGGGATTGTAAGTTACTCCTCCCTGAGCTCAGCTTCCTCATCTGTAAAGCAGAAATAGTAACACACAACTTGTACATCACACACACACACAAATATATTGCTTGGCATGAAGCATATGAAACATGTTCTTTTTTTTTTTCTTTTTGAGAGTTAGATTGGAGTTTCACTCTATTGCCTAGCTGGAGTGCAGGGGCATGTTCACGGCCAGCCCAGCATCGACCTGCTAGACTCAGGTGATCCTTCTGGCTTAGCCTTCCAAGTAGCTGGAACTACAGGCATGCGCTACCATCCCGACTGATTTTTTTATTGATTTATTGTAGAGATGAGGTCTTTCCAAGTTGCCCAGGCTATTCTTGAACCCGTGGACCCAGGCAATCCCCTCACCTTGGCCTCCCAAATACTGGGATTATAGATTTGTGCCACCACACCCAGCTGAAACATGTTCTTAAGATGTTACTAAGCTTGTTAAATGGGGAAGTGAGAAAGATGTGGGCCTTCCTCTAATGCACTTCCAGTGCTGGGTGAAGAGTAAGACAAGTCAGTTATGTGTGTGCAGGAGCCAAGGGAGAGTTTGAAGTCTGTAGATGATATTATGATTTTGGGGCTTTAAAGAGACTTGTGTAGACTTCATGCATAAAAAAAGAAACAGGATTAACTTGTGCTGTTTGTGAATATTTGTATGTTTTCATATAGCATTATATCTACTGCTCCAAGGCCATTTCATTTTTAATTTTCTGTGCTTCGGTCAGTACCATTTTTTGTGGAAGCTATAGGTTGGACCACATGAAGTTGTCAATATGCAACCATTTTTTACTTATAAAAGTGGCGGTTTTATATGGCTCAAGCTGGCATATCTGTTAGTGACTCAAAATTTAGGAAGTTTAAAAAAATTCCATTAAAATGACAATTGTGAGCCAACATACTGTTGAACAGACAGAGGTTGGAACCATTTCCCCTGAAAACTGGAACAAAGCAAGAATGCCAATTCTCAACCCTCCTGTTCAGCATAGTATTGGAAGTCCTAGCTGGAGCAATCGGACAAGAGAAGGAAATCAGGAGTATCCAAATAGGAAAAGAGGAAGTTAAGTTATCCCTCTTTGCAGACAACATGATTCTGTACCTTGAGAACTCAAGAGAACCTGTCAAAAACTTCCTTGCACTGATGAAGAACTTTGGCAAAGTCTATGGGTATAAGATAAATGTGCAAAAGTCAGTCGCATCCCTATATATCAACAATAAACAAACAGAAACCCAAACAAAAAGCGTGATTCCATTCACAATAGCCACACACAAAAAAAGAAAGAAATACCTTGGCTTATTCCTAACAAGAGACATGAAAGACCTTTACAACAGAAACTGCAAAACACTGCTCAAAGAAATTCAAGAAGACACAAACAAATGGAAAATATTCCATGCTCATGGATTGGAAGAATCAACATTGCTAAGATGTCCATCCTACCCAAGGCAATCTACAGATTTAATGCAATACCCATTAAATTATCAGCAGCATTCTTCTCAGAACTGGAAATGACAATACAGGAATTCATTTGGAAACATAAACAACTATGAATAACCAAAACAATCCTCAGTAAAAAAATAAATAAACTGGGGGGCATCATGCTCCCAGACTTTAAGCTTTACTCTAAGGCTAAAATAATCAAAACAGCCTGGTATTGGTACAAGAACAGTCATATAGACCAGTGGAAAAGGATAGAGATTCCAGAAGCAAAACCTCAATTTCTCAACCAACTCATCTTTGAAAAAGTCTGCAACAACAACCACTGGGGAGAGGAGAACCTATTCAGTAAATGGCACTGGACAAACTGACTCACCACATGCAGAAGATTAAAACAAGACCCCTACCTATCACCATACACAAAAATAAAATCTAAATGGATCAAAGACCTAAATGTAAAACCTCAAAATATAAGAACCTTAGAAAATGCAGGAGACACCCTTATGGAAATTGGAACTAGCGAGCAATTCCTGATCAAAACCCCAAGCGCCTGTGCCATAAGAGATAAGATAGATAAGTAGGAACTCGTCAAATTGACAAGCTTCTGCAAAGCCAAAGAAACCATTGAGAGAGCAGAGAGACAGCCCACAGACTGGGAAAAACATTTGTCAACTGTATATCTGACAAAGGTCTAACATCTAGAATCTACAAGGAACTCAAATGTGTGAAAAAGAACAAAACAGACTGGATGTGGTGGCTCAATCCTGCAATCCCAGCACTTTGGGAGGCTGAGGTGAGAGGATTGTTTAAGACTAGGGGTTCGAGACCAGCCTGGGCAACATGGTGAGACCATGTCTCTACAAATAAATAAATAAATAAACCAGGCATGGTAGTGCATGCCTGTAGTTCCAGCTACTTGGAAACCTGAGGCGGAACGTACCGTCTGAGCCCAGCAGGTCGAGAGTGGTGGCTATGAGTGTGCCACTGCTCTCCAGCCTAGGTGGCAGAGTGAGACTCCAACTCAAAAAAAAGGAAAAAAATAAAAAAACAAACAGACCCATTACAAAGTGGGCAAAAGATATGAATAGATTCAAAAGAAGACATATGAGCAGCCAACAAATACATGAAAAATGCTCAGCCTCACTAGTTATCAAAGAAATGCAAATTAAAACCACACTGAGATGCCACCTAACTCCAGTCAGGATGGACATCATCAGTAACTCAAAAAACAATAGATGCTGGAGAGGATGTGACTGGATAAAAAAAAGTGGTACATATACATGATGGAATATTATGCAGCCATAAACAAGGACAAATTTATGAACTTTTCAGCAATTTGGATAGACTTAGAGTCTATGATACTGAGTGATTTATCACAGAAACAAAGAACTGAGTATCACATGTTCTCACTCATAAGTGGACCTTGAACAACTATTGTAATACTAAAATAGGGATTGGCAGTAGTGGGAAACTGCCAGGGGAGAGGGGCACACCTCATCAACAAGGGTACCTGCATATGAACATTTGTATACCTAACTCTTAATTGTACTCCACATATTTAAAATAAAATAAAACAAAATAAAAATGAAATGACAATTGTGGTTCTACTTTTCTACATATTTGTGTAAATAGGATATGCTGTGGTTTAAAGGTCTGATTTTAAAATAGTTGTACAGTAAATTCCTTACATATGAATAAGTTCTGTTCTGAAAGCACATTCATATGTCCAATTTGTTTATAAATCCAACAGTGTTAGCTTAGGTACCCAACTAACACAATTGGCGATATAATACTGTACTGTAATAGGTTTACAATACTTTTCAATCAAATAATACATGAAAAATAAATAGTACTATGCAATACACAAAAGCACAACCACTTGTAGAGGATGCATACACATAACAATGTATGCCATACATGTGAACGGCATGCAAATGCACATTTCCATCTTTGAAAGTTTGCAATTTTAAGGTTTGTATGTAAGGGACTTACTGTATTAGTTTCCTATTGTGGCTATAATAATTTACCACATATTTAAAACAACACAAATTTATTATCTTATAGTTTAGAAAGTCAGAAATCTAAAATTAGTCTCACTAGGTTACAGTCAAGGTGTTGGCAGGGCTGGTTCCTTTTAGAAGTTTCAGGAGAGGATCTATTTCCTTGCCTTTTTTAGCTTTTAAAGCACACCTGTATTTCTTGGCTTGTGGCCTCTTTCTCATATTCCTCCCACCTCTGCTTCCATCACCCTTTCCTACTTCTAACTCTGATCCTCCTGCCTCCCGCTCATAAGGACTTTTGTGATTACGTTGGGCTCACCTGGATAATACAGCATAATCTCCCCATCTCAAGATCCTTAACTTAGCCACATCTACAAAGTACCCTTTACTATGTAAGTTAACATACTTACAGGTTCTGGGGTTATGACAAGGACATCTTAGTGGAGACCATTATTCAGCTAGCATAATAGTCACCTTTTTGTTTTGTTTTGTACTTTAAAGGCTCAGCAAACTCCCTACTAAATTTTTTCTACCTGTATTTCTCATGAAAAGTAGGTTAAAAAATTTTCGAACTGATGTGCCTTTTAGAGTATTCTAGAATTGAGTAGGTTTTAGTGGGCGGGGAAGGGTTCCAAAGAGAAATTTCTCCTAGGAGAGGCTGAATTGAAATTCTGTGACTGAGCTCTTTAGTGCCACTATGTGTGATTAGTAATTAACACCTGCTCTCAAACCCAGACTGTTTGTTCCACTACAAGGGAAGTACCATGCTTGCTCTCAGTTCTGCACATAGAAGTTTGCAAATGCCAATTAGATGACAAATAAGTGATATGGGGGGAGGATGCATATTAAACAATTGCAACACATTGTTAAACGGAATAAAACAAAAATGAAAATGCTGCATAAGATTACAGTGGAAGAATAAATTAAAAAGTAAAATGATGCTACATAGTCTTTTTTTTTTAGAAAGTAAAGTAATGAATAAAAGTTCTGCCATACTTAATCTGTATCAATTTAAACTTAAACGTTGCCATGAGTTTGCTTTCCTATTTACTATAAAGATCAGTTTTCATAGTCTTGATTATTACTAGTGAATTTTAAAATATCACTTCAAGACATGCCCCATTCCCACCTAATCATATTTGGGGTCATGAAAAAGATATAGTAATAGTATGTATGACTTCAAATTAAGTTTTATTTTGTAGCATGAGTATTGATTATTATTTTTTTCTTTTTAGCAGATGTGATTTTTTTTTTATCATTCATCTCTTATGGCAAAACACAGGATGCGTTGGCAAAGGAAATAAGCGGAAGGCAGGAGCCCATTTCTAAGGTACCAGAATAGTCTGAGGTAAATGTTCCTATCCCCTCCATAGAGACTGACTGAACCTTTTCTGTGGCCAGGTTCTGAGGCAGGGAAGGTAAAGGTAATCATGGCAAATTCTTGCCCTGAGGAACTCAACTGTCCTATGACCTGGGAAGACTCCTCAGGTAATTTATACTATTTTAAAATTATGAAACAACAACATCACTGTGACATATCATGTGACAGAAAATGTTATCTGAAAAACCCCTGTGCAATGGGGCTGAGATGTGTGACCGCAAAATTCACATGCTGAATCCCTAATCCCCAGTACCTTAGAATGTGACTACATTATGTTCTTTAGACCTTTAAGGAAGTAAGTAAGGCCAAATGAAGTCATACAGGTGGGACCCTGATCCAATCTGACTGGCATCCTTATAAGAAGAGGAAGAGACAACAGGACTGTGCACTCAAAGAAAAGGCCATGGGAGGACGCAGTGAGGAGGTGACCATCTGAAAGCCATGGAGAAAAGACTCAGGAAAGACTAACCTTGCCAACACCTTGATCTGGGACTTCCTAGCTTCCAGGACTGTGAGAAATAAATAGGAGTTGTGTCAGCCTTCCGGTGTATGGTATTTTGTTATGGCAGCCTAAGCAAACCAGTGTACTATGTCTTTAGTATGTCTTTAGTTTGTGCTTTCCTTCCCAGTCTTTAACAGCATACATTTGTTCACATTTATGTTTACAGTCACAAACATCATGCCCATGCCATTTTGATCTCTGACTTTCAAACTGAGCCCTGTTGCAGGTGGGGAGGAGATCAGCATGTTGGCTACGGTGCAATCATATCTTCACAGGGTGCTGTACAGACCTGTCCCTCAGGTCTGTACAGGTAAGCCTCACCTTACCAGCCTCACCACGCTGGTAGAGAAGAGCCAGAATGGATGTGAAATGAAGCACTATTGCATCCATTTAAAATGAGATAATATTTGTCTCTGTCACTTGGCTGCTAACTTGCAAAGGAAAGACACCACTGACATTTGTTTTCTCATCATATTGTTCAGCCAAGTGCCTAGCACAGTGTTTGGCAGTATATTCATTAAGTGAATGAGCAGCCCTTTCTCTTCCTGAATGCAATTTTGCTTCAGAGAACCAAATTGTAAGCCGAAGATGGCATAGTGAACATGAAATTGGCAAGGTTGGCATCATCAAGCCGTTACAGGTGATAAGAGCTCTACTCTATTTTCTAAAAGTTTACCAATTAAAAAAAAAAGGAATACATCTGGAGGCAATTTGAGTGTATCATACATTGTTTGGTTTCAGTTAAATTTCTTTCAAAATTTAATCAAGTTTTCATAATACTACTCATTTGATATTGTCCTATAATTTTGAAAAGTTGCTTGTATCATATAAATAGTTGGGTCTATTTCTGGGCTTCTTATAATGTTAACTGATTTTTATACTTTCTGTCATTCTGTTTTGATTGATATTGCTTTATAGTACATTCTAATGTCTGATTAGGCAATATTGATTTTTCTACTGAGTTTCTGTTTCATATATACTATTTACTTGTTGTCCATTTGTTTTTACAAAGTAATTTTAAAATTATTTTGTCATGCCATTTGAAAATATTGTTGAACATTTGTATTAAAACCTGTAAACAAAATATCAAAATTATGGTTTTTCAGCCAGGTTAAAATAAAATGAATATCTAACCTTGACCCCTTGCATGAGCAATAGAGATGATGGTACTTGGAAAAGTACTAGAGCATGAGGAAAAACTTTGTAGGAAACCAAGACGATGGCAAGCAAATAGCACATATCTAAAAATCACGTCATATCTCTGCATTACAAGTAAGATGGGACAGTTCAACCTTATTGCAAAGGTGCATTGTTCTCAATTTTGAGAGGAAAGGGACAGAATCAGAAAAAAGGACAGAGTAGATGACTGCTTAGTGCTACAGCGATAACTTGATCTTATCTCAGCAGTTTTTGTTTACATACCCTGAATCAGGCTTAGGAAGAACACAGAATCGCCTAGTGTTTGAAAATGCAAGCTTGAAATCCACACTGCTTGCATTTGAGTCAGCTTCTCTACTTATTTACTGAACCTCAGTTTACTCAAAGTGGGATAATAGTAGTGCCCACCTCATGCGGTTTCTAGGAGAATAAACTGATGTATGTAGAGAACCTCAGTAATACCTGGCCAGCAAATATTAGTTATGTTAAGGGAATTTTTTGTATTATTGGTTTAGGAGAGGTCAACATGCCGATATTTCTTTGTGTTCCCAAATATGACAGTCTGCCCTGCACAGGTTTACGTGGGCACCGTGGCCTGGGAAGGCTGCGCTCCATGCTGGCCCTACATCGTTATCGGGGAAATGTTTCTGAGATTTTGCACCTGACTTCTTTATTGTTGCACTCTGGCAGCCATCCCCTGGCCTCCTGGCAAAAATAGCTGGATTTCATTAAAATTCAATATCCCTTGATACCATCTCTGCTGGATATGAGAGGGAACGGCTACCAATGGAGCTTTAGCAACCTGATTAAGCATAGATCTGGGTTGGAATGTTCTACGTGCTCTAAAATTACCGTTTTAAGGTTTCTCCCCATGTCTACCCACTTCCTTGTGCCCTTGGCTCCCTGTCTCTCCCCAGCACAGGAGCTCAGCCAAGCCTCCTGTGACTTTCTCCACTGGAACACTGAGATGGGTCTTTCTTCATATTTCAGGTGCGAGCTCTCTCCCGTCGTCCCGAGTCCCCACTCCCAGGCCCTCTGTATGAGTGACGCTACCATCTGCCATGGAACCTGGCCCTGCTCTGGCCTGGCTCCTGCTCCTGAGCCTACTGGCTGATTGTCTGAAAGCTGCTCAGTCCCGAGACTTCACAGTGAAAGACATTATCTACCTCCATCCTTCAAGTAAGACTCTATTCTCTTCGCTGCAGAAATGTCACTTTATTTCAAGTAAGAAGTGAATTGAAAAATGGCCACGAGAAGGCAGCTTTCAGTAGAGGGGAAACCTCTGGTGATTTCATCGAGGGGTGTAGTCATTAACAAAAGGTGCTTTATATTTTAACCTCACCTTTTCACAGAAGTGTGCTTTTTTATTTTAAGTCAGATTATTGGGCTTGTTTTCTCTGTTCCCTACACAATCACTCTGATCCTGAATCATCTTCCCTTGTACTCGTGCCAACGCTAAGTCAGTTATCAAAGTGAATCGCCGAGTCCCAGGAGGAGGATTGTTTGTAAAAGATCAATCCTTTATAGGTAAGATAATAGCTGGTCTTCCTCTCTGTGCATCTAATTCTCAGTTTCAGCATAATTGCCTCCCACAACTTCCTATGCCCTGTGCCTTTTGGTTTCCTGTGTTTAAGAATTATCTAGAGAGTACATAATAATGAAGATGCCCAGATCCAAGCCCTAGAGTTTCTGATTTGCATATATTTCAGGCTACACCTGTGGATTTTTGCTTTCAGTCAGAATTTCAGTTACTTTTGTTGCAGATATTCTAAGGATCACACTTTGGGAGGCACAGCAGTCTGACTTCCTCTTTTGGTCTCCATCTCTGTATTTATCTTGTGGCTTTTATGTTTGTAAGAATCCTCTTCTGTTTTTGCCTGTCTCAGTGAGAGTAGGCTATACTGTGTGTATTCTGACCATTAGCTTTTGCCCCAAGGTACATTATTCTTTTGAAATGTTCTGCTCAACAAATATTGTTTGAGTATCCACTGTGTATGTAGGATTGTGATAGGCATGAAAGGTATAAAGGCAAATAAAACATAGTTCTTGCTTTTGAGGATCGTATAGTCTACAAAGTGGAGGCAGCCACTGGGACTCCTTCCATCCTGCATGATTGAAATATTTAATGTCCACATGTTCTGGTTTGGCTGAGAGATGGGACACAAAATGCATAGGACTTTGGAGTCTACCAGACTTTGGTCAGCAACCAAATCAACTGTGTTGGGTCAGCAATCAAATCAACTACGGTGTGGACTTTTGACTTTAAATAAATTTCCTAACTTTGTGATGATTAGAATGCGTATGAAGCACTTAGCATTGAGTGTCACACGTAGGAAATAATCGATGTTAGGAGGATTTTTTTAAAGTATTAACTTCCTCATTTCTAAAGTGATAGAATAATATCTACTCAGTAGTATTATCTTATGGGTCAGAAATAATATCCATGAAACACCAGACCCATACTGTACCAGGCAATCGAATTGTTTATGTTGTTATTATCATCAACTTAGTAAACTAAGGGTACTGAAAATACAATCACCTTAATTGAATAACTTCAAATATACTTTTGAAAGGCAAGAAATAGGTTGTTTACATTATTGTCATTAGACCTTACTAGTATAGTCTGTTGCCAACTGGTTAATTGTATGGAAAACTTATCTGGCTGCTTGTGGGACTTTTTACTTTATTTCAATAATATGCATGAAGAGAAGGTGCTTTGATACTTGTATTTTCTAGATTGCATTTTGTCTTTTTCTGTAAAAAGCCATGCCTCTTTATTGAACTTAATGAAGCACAAATCTAGATTTCAGTCTCTTAGAATTGATTTCCAGGTTTCCAGCTTCTGCGGGGTTCTTTGTCAGCTCAATAGTAACTGGGCCACAGAATAAGACACATCTGATCTCTTCTGCCCCTGTGATTGTACACACAGAGTGGAAAGGAGATTTAAGGTTATTGGATGTAAGCAAACAAAAACAAAGCAAACATGCACACCACTTCTGCCTCAGTGGTGTGGTGGATCAGAGCCTGAGGTGGTGGACCCATATTTAGAAATTCAATTTCAGAAGGTTTTGAAGGCTGAGCCCTGCTTCCAGAACGGAATCACTTCTGCTCTTTAGAAGATGATGGAAAAGTTCCACTCAGTGACCAATGTCGTAAATAGAGCCATGGCCTGGTCAGAAGGAACTCACCATATGTAAAGAATCGATGGGGCTTCCTCTTCCCTTAAGTGGCCTGAAGTGATCTGTGAACATGGTTCTTTATTCTCTTGACCCATAAAACACACAACATCATGCCTACCAAGAGGTTCAAATCTTCGTGTTCATTTTAAGAACTCCTATGAAACCATCAAGGGTATGCTTATGTATATACAGAAAGTCACCCAGCATCTTTACAGAAACAATGTGTACCATTCTGACATTACAATGCAGGAGTTGGTAGGTGTTCCCAGGCCAAACAGTGGGGCTGGCCACAGGGTCAGAGGCCCAGAAAGAGTGCTGAATTTTTGCTGCACATGCTTAAAAAATGCAGAGAGTAATGCTGAACTTAAGGGTTTAGATGTGGATTCTCTGGTCATTGAGCACATCCAGGAGGAACAAAGTGCCTAAGATGCGCCACTGCACTTACAGAGTTCATGATCAAATTAACCCATGCATGAGTTCCCCTGCCACATCAAGATAACCCTCACTGAAAATGCACAAATTGTCCCTAAGCCAGAGGAGGAGCCTGCACAGAACAAAAAGATGTCCCTAAAGAAACAAAAAATTATGGCACGGGAATAAATTCACATAAAATAAATGCAGGCCAGATGCAGTGGTTAACACCTGTAATCCCAGCACTTTGGGAAACTGAGGCAAGAGTATAACTTGAGCACAGAAGATCAAAACCAACTTAGGCAACAGAGCAAGACCTCGTCAACAACACACACACACACACACACACACACACACACACACACACACACAATTAGCTGGGCATGGTGTGGTGCATGCCTGTAGTCCCAGTTGCTCAGGAGGCTAAAGTAAAAGGATTGCCTGAGCCCAGGAGGTTGAGGCTGCGGTGAGCTGTGATCATGCCACCTCACTCCAGCCTGGATGACAGAAGGAAACCCTGACTAAATAAAAGCAAATGAAAGTTTTAGAAAATGGTAAAGTTTTCTGGTATGATTCTGAAATATAGAGAAATAAAAGAGATTGTTCCTAAACTAGATTAGAAGGAGACGATTCAGAACCAGCTGGTCAGGGCACGAGTTCTCGTCAGCATCTCCATAACTGATCATAGGAAGTACTGTATTCATTCTTGTTAGATTAAAATTACTGTAAATGGCTCCTACTTCGCCAGAACTTTGTTTATTTTGCCTACTTTAAATCAGTATTAACTTCACATTTCTCTTCAGAAGTTAACAATATGTGTTTGTTTTCACATTTTGATTTTTGTGAAGGCCATAGCTCTCTGTCCTTGAGCACTAGAAGGCTTCTACAAAGAAGCAGGTTTCTGTTGAACAAGACCATAAAAAATATATGAGGGAAGTGTGGGATTAGCATGATTTTGAATTATTTATATAATCACCTCACTTTGTAGATGGTGGCACAAACAGCTTTCTTTGTCAGCGAGTGAGCCAGATTTTATTAATGTTATATATAGAAGATCAGAACTTGCTCAAGGAGAAATATGGTGATGCTGGAGGTGTGAAGACACACAAGTTTTCTGTGCCAGACAAACATAAACTCATTTCTCATGGGCCCAGAAGAGCCATTGTGGATAATAGCTGGGGTGAGATTGGAACCCAGGCTGGGAAAATTTAGCCTCCCATGATTAATCTTTTTTGCTTTCTGGTTCCTTAATCTTTGAAGTTTCTGAGCCTTTAAAAGAAAGAAACCTATGGCTTTCAAACTTGAAGCACCATCCTTTATAATATTCTTTTCTATAAACTGTGTGTGGTTTTTGCTTGTGTTTTTTTCCTTTTTTATGTTAAAAATGATGAATTTCTTCCCAGTCTATGATTAAAATACCAAATCAAATAAAAAAACCTTCAAAACAAGACTTACTATTAAGAGAAATGAAGCTTTGTATTTGGTAGTCAGAAATCATTCTAGATAGCAGAGTTTAATATACTAAGTGGCTGTAATCTATTCTTGGCCTCCATTTCTTTCCTAAGAATAGAAACCTTTCCTAAAATGTCCAGTTTTCCTCTGGTTGCATGTTTTTCCTTAATCATGAGCACAGCAGAGCTGTATTCCTGCAGGGAGCTTATTTGTGCCCACATAGAGAACCAAATATGTTTGTTTTTTATTGTATATCATAAGTTTTAGAGAGTAACAGGATTTTCTAGAAGGATACCAGGAAATGCATTTCTATCAGAAATTTGTTCATATTAAACTTAGACTTACAATATTTTGTTTCCAAGTAGACTGAAAAAAAAGATAAATTTATTCGATTTTTAGAATTTTTATGTTTGCATCCAGTTTCCAAAAACAATGGAAATTAATTTGGTAAGAACAGAAAAACGTTTGGATGCATTACACATCAGTATACTTTTCAAAACAAGTCTGTTCTCACCGCGTTTTTGGTAACTGAAGGTCTTTGTCCAGGCAAAAGTTCCAAGAGATGGAAACAAAGACTAAATCTTTTCTGATGCCTTGCAAATGAATTATGGTAGGTTGAACTATGGCTGACCATGAGAGTTAATGGACAGATTATTTTACAGGAAGCAACTGGGCACTTTGGCGTTTCTTTTTTTCTTTACAATCACCTTCTCTTAAGGGACCAACGACTTATGCCCTGAAATACAGAGGACTAATCTTATTAACTCTGTGATCAAGAGCCAAATTAGATTCATTCACAGCTGGGCCACAAGAGTTTGAAACTCTGCTTGCTCTATAATGCTTTGAAGTAACAAAGAAGAAAATAGCACATCTCTTAGGAACCTCTTTCCGTCCTTTCAAAAAAAACCTCTTTATCAGATGCAGTATCAATTAGCAAGTTACCAGAGATAGTAGTTCATCTGTAGATCTTATTTTTGGCAAAATATTTCCGGAGGGAAGAATTTAACCATTTACTTGGTATTGTATTATAATTAGCCACTTAAAGCTGAATGTGTTTGCAGAGACGTGACCATTCACTGACCAGTATTACCCGCTGGGATGTCAATAAAAGTTCCTATAAGCAAATATTAAACTGTAGTTATTAAAAATGTAAACAGATAGGGAGATGTAGATTTTAAAATGAAATTTACCTAAAATCATATTCTTTGATTAATTGCCAATGATAAACGCAGATTCATTCATTCAGAGATAAATGAAGCAAAGCTGCATTTTGGTGCCATAGTATTTTCTTTTACACTCCTGTTTAAATGTCAATATACTGGCCAGGCTCAGTGGCTCAGCCTGTAATCCCCAGCACTTTGGGAGGCCGAGGCAAGTGAATTGCCTGAGCCCATGGGTTCAAGACCAGCCAGGGCAACTTGGTGAGATCTCTTCTATACAATAAATCAAAAATTAACTGGGCATGGAAGCATGCGCCTGTAGTTCCTGCAACTTGGAAGGCTGAGGCAGAAGGATCGCCTGAGCCCAGCAGGTCAACACTGGGGTGACCGTGAGTGTGCCACTGCACCCCAGCCTGGGCAACAGAGTGCGACTCCGACTAAATAAATAAATAAATAAATGTCAATATACTTTGGGTTACTATCAGGGTCATATAATAGTGTTTAATGCAGTAATAGTGTTAATAATAGTGTTTAATGCAAATTTAATAACACTATAACTTATTAGTGTTAGGGTCTTGATAAGTTTGTTCATGGAGCTGTTGGATTGTCAATCTTCATTCAAAGTTCTTAATTTATCTCTTTGATGGGAAAGTTTCCAGGAACAACTAATTCAATATTCCAGCCAAAAATTTTACTGGCTACAGTGACAGACAGATAAAATTGGATGCCCTAGTGAATTAATCATGCAAACTGAAGTGATACAGCTAGCTTGCAGTCATGAACCTTGGTGAATATGATGATCATTTTTTGAGAAATGCTGTTCTTTGACAAATCCTTTATATCTCTACTTTAATCATTCTACTTTAAATCTATTTTAAAGTCCTATATTTTAAAGTTATTTACATATTAAGTATTTTAAACTTGATAGATAAACTATTTTTAATGTATTAGATCAGGACAACATTCTAAAATATCTTTTAAGCCGTTGTACAAATATTTTGGTTTCCCAGTGGATATAAAAGTAATTTACATAATGCTGTAGTCTATTAAGTTCACAATAGCATTACATCTAAAAACCGGGGTTCATTCCTTAATTTAAAAATGCTCTATTGCTAAACAACAACAACAAAAATGCTAAGGATCATCTGAGTCTTCAGCATGTTGTAATATTTTGCTGGTGGAGGGTCTTGCCTCCATGTGGATGGTTGCTGATTGATCACAGTAATGGTTACTGAAGGTTGGGAATGCTGTGCTAATTTCTTAAGACAATAAAATTTTCTACATCAGTTGATTCTTCCTTTCACAAAAGATTTCTCTATAGTATATGTTGTTGACAGTATTTTATTCACAGTAGAACTTTTTTCAAAATTGGATTCAATCTGCTCAAACCCTGCTGCTCTTTATCAATTACATTAATATAATCTAAATCCTTTGTTGTCATTTCAACAAGGTTCACAGTGTCACTAAGAGTAAATTCCATCTCAAGAAACCACTTTCTTCACTTATTCATAAGAAGCAACTCTTCATCTGTTCAAGTTTAACCTTGAGACTGTAGCAATTCAGTCACATGCTCAGACTGCACTTTTAATTACAGTTCTCTTGCTATTTTCACCACACCTACAGTTACTTCTCCACTGAAGTCTTGAATACCTCACAGTCATCCATGTGGGTTGGAATCAACTTCTTCTGGACCCCTGTTAATGTTGACAGTTTGATCTCCTCTCATGAATTACAAGTGTTCTTAATGGCATCTAGAATGGTGAATACTTTCCAGAGGTTTTTAGTTTACTTTGACCAGATCCATCAGAGGAATCACTACCTATGGCAGCTATAGCTTATGAAATGTTTTTCTTAAATAATAAGACTTGAAAATCAAATTTATTTCTTAAATTATGGGCTGCAGAATGGATGTTGTGTTAGCAGGCACAAAAACAACATTGTTATGTTAGCAGGCACAAAAACGTTAATATCCTTGTTCATCTCTGTTAGAGCTCTTTGGTGCCAGGTGTATTGTCAACGAGCAGTGATATTTTTGAAAGGAATCTTTTTGATCAGCAGGGGGTCTCAACAGTGGGCTTATACTACTCAGTAAACCATGCTGTAAACAGATATTCTGTCATCCAGGCTTTGGTGTTCCATGTAAAAAGCAGAGCCAGGATAAATTTAGCATAATTCTTGAGGGCTCCAGATTTTTGAATGGTAAATGAGCACTAGTTTCAAATTAAAAGTCACCAGCTACATTACCCTCTAACAAGAGGGTCAGCCTGTGCTTTGAAGCTTTGAAGCTAAGCATTGACTTCTTCTCTATAGTTATGGAAGTCCTAGATGGCATCTTTTTCCAATAGGAGGTTGTTTTGTTTGCTCTGAAGATCTGTTGTTTAGTGTAGCCACCTTCATCAATGTTCTTAGCTAGATCCTGGATAACTTGCTGCAGCTTCTCCATCAGCACTTGTTGCTTCACCTTGCACTTTTATGTCATGGAGACAGCTTCTTTCCTCAAACCTCATGAACCAACCTCTGCTAATTTTCAACTTTAATTCTGTAGCTTCCTCACCTCTCTAACCTTCATAAAATTGAAGAGAGTTAGGGCCTTGCTCTGGATTAGGCTTTGGCATAAGGAAATATTGTGTCTGGTTTGATCATCTGTGCAGACCTTAAACTTTCTCCATATCAGCTAAGGCTGTTTCACTTTGTTATTCATGGGTTCACTGAATAGCACTTTTAACTCCCTTTAAGAAACTTTCTTCTGCATTCCCAACTGGTGCTAGACACTAACTGGTGTGAGGGGCCTAGCTTTTGCCCTATCTCAGCTTTCGGCCTATCTCTGCGTTTGACATGTCTTTATCAGTAAGCTTAATCATTTCTAGATTTTGATTTAAAGTAAAAGATGTGTGACTCTTCCTTTCACTTGAAAACTTAGAGATCATTGTGGGGTTATTAACTGGCATAATTTCAATATTGTTGGGTCTCAGGGAAAAGGGAGGCCTTAGGGAAGAGAGATGGGGAACAGCAGGTTGGTTGAATAGTCAGAACACACACAACTATATGAACTAAGTTTACCATTTTATGTGGGCACGGTTCATGGCACCCCAAAACAGTAACAATAGTAACATCAAAGATTGCATCACAGATCACCATATAGATATAATAATAATGAAAAAGTTTAAAATATTGCAAGAATTGCCAGAATGTGGCAGGATACAATGTGAGCACATGAGGTTAGAAAAATGGTGGGTAGACTTGCTCTTGATGCAAGGTTGCCACAAATCTTCAATATGTAAAAATCAAAATCACAATATCTACAAAGTGCAATAAAGCAAGATATGACAGCACTTATCTAAAGAGAATCTCTCAATGCAAATGTAACACACTTTTCTAGGTGGGTAATGTGATGATATAAAAAAATTTTTTTGTAGTTTACAAAATTCTTTCCTTCTATTTTATTGCAATTATGATAGGAGAGCATTTTCCCCCTCAGTGAAACTTCCTCATGGGCATGAAGGGTTGGATGACTATGTCTAAGCTGCTTTCCATCATCTGTATTATGTGTATCATTTTCTATCATCCTGTTTATAAATTTGAGTCACCAACTCCTTAGAGGAACATAGAGCTCTCAAATGGGCCCATAAAAAGGTCTAGTCGCTTGTGTTTTTTAGCCAGTGTATGATTTTTGACCATGTTACATGATTGGATATCATCACAGTCAGCTCTGTGAAATATTGCAGGCAAGTACACGGATGGGCAGCTACTCCAGGCAAGGTGAAAATCAAAGTTATAGCTGGCCCATAATTCTGGCCTTAAGCTGCTGCCTCTCCTTCATTTATTTTTGATAACACACCTAATTGGTTCCATGTGGGCAAAGCAATTTACCCTGAGATGATTATTTCCGCCAGTGGGATAAGGAGGCTCAGCCATCTGCGAGAGAGAACAGTTGGCTCCTGCAAATGAAGTGTCTGAGTGTTTGCAGCTTTCAAATAGGCCAGGTAAATTTACAAATTAAAACACACACACACACACACACACACACACACACACACACACACACACACACACACACACGTTTTGTTTATGAAAGACAAAACTCCAGCAAAGCAAGCAAATGATCAGGACTTAGAAACCATTAAAAGCACATCTGTGAAAAGGACAGAGAACCACTGGGCCTGATACTCCTTGTTGCTCCTACTCCTTATTCTGAAGGAAGGGTCTGGGTGGGTGGACACTCTCGAGAGCATGACTCTTATGGGACACCCCTCCACCTGAGCTTCCAGGCAAAGAACACAAGCACCTGGAGGGTAGTCCCTTCAGAAGGCAGGAAGAAGTGACTCAGGAGTGGGGAGAGGCGGGAAGAGATACAAGGGGCTCCTCCCATAACGGCTGAGCACTCACTGAAGCTGGGAGCCTGGTGGAAGCATCCACATCCCCACATTCCCTCAGGGTCCTGCTGCCGTAGATGTTGGACTTCGGCCTGAGAGGTCCCTTAGGAGGGTCACCTCTGTGTGGGCAGCATCTATTATAGATTCTTTTCTTAGCTGATACTTGCCATCCCCAGGGATTCTTACCAGGTCAGGTCTGACCAGATAAAAATATATCAAACCAGAGAAATTGCCACTGTTGTATACTGAAATGGTCAAACCTCAGGAAATTTTAAATGATTCAACCTAATATTTATACGTTGACATGTGTGTATATGTTGGTACCATTAGAAATCTAGATAATGCCTTTTTTAAAAAAAATTGTATTGAGATCGTTGTAGAGTCATATGCAGTTGTAAGAAATAATATAGTGAGATCCCATGTACCTTTTACCAACAGTGACAATTCAAAACACTATAGAACAATATCATAACCATAATATTAGTATTGATTCAATCAGTTCATCAATGTTCTTCAATCTTCCCCAGTTTCACTCATTCATTTGTGTGTGTGTGTATGTAGTTCTATACAGTTTTATCACATGTGTAGGCTTTTATATCCTCCACCACACTCAAGACACTGAAGAGTTTCTGTAGCACCAGAATTCCTCATGCTGGCCTCACACTTCCCTCCATCCAAGCCTCCTCTCCCCCATCTCTGCCATCCATAACCACTGGCAACTACTAATCGCTTCAACATGTTATATGAACGGAACTATATTGTATGTACCTTGTTGCAATTGGCTTTTTTCACTCAGAATAATTCCCTGGAAATTCATGCAAGTTGTTGAATGTAGTAATAGTTCATTCCTTTTTTGTATTGCTGATTAGCATTCCATAGTATGAATGTACCACAGTTTGTTTAACCATTTACCCACTGAAGGACATCTATATTATTTCCAGTTTTTGTTTAACACAAATAAAGTTGCTATTGATATTTGTGTACAGATTTTATGTGATTGTAAGTGTTCATTTCTCAGGGACAAATGCCCAAGAGTGAAATTGCTGGGTCACATGGTAGTTGAAGTTTTCGTCTCTTAAGAAACTGCCAAGTGTCTTGAGAATCCTTTTTTCTAAAATGAAAATATCTAACTTTACAGGATTCTGTCTAAAAAGAAACCTTTTCTCTTGATCTTTTCTGTAGCCACACCATATCCTGGTGGATTTAAGTGTTTCACCTGTGAAAAGGCAGCAGACAATTATGAGTGCAACCGATGGGCTCCAGACATCTACTGTCCTCGAGGTAAACTCTCAGTAGACAGATTGGGGTCTCCAAGGCTGATGAGGGAACAGCCCTGTTGACTTTGATGCATGTATAGAGAGAGGCATGTTTGCAATCTCAACCGCTTCTGTCTAAGGCTAGTAGATTTTATATTCCACCAACAATTTGTCATCAAAGATGCTCAGAGACATAAACTGATCTATAGGGTTGCCCCCTTTCTTATGAAGTCTCTTTGGAGTTCCAGAGGTAAGTGATGTCATTCCCCTACTGCCCCAGACCCAGTCAAATGCAGAACAAGACAACAGTCAGTTTGTTTGCCACTCTTTGAGGCATTCGTCATTGCATAGTAACCACTTTCAAAGTATGAATTAGTCTTCATATAAAGATTCCATTGACTGTATATCTTGCCAGAGACTTTTTTGCACTTTCTAGAATTTACAATTCTAAATGCCATCATTGCACAAATAAAAACTCTGAGCTTTTTAAACTATTAAGTTTTCTTTGAGGATGAGATGGAAGCCCAATAGAAGCATGAAATTTTGACCCAAAGGCCCATTTTAAAGAAGACCCATCATAATCATCTCTTTTATCCTATCAAATATAAAAGATGGTTATATTTGGCTATGAGTTATTTTGGAAGAAAGTCTGTATTCATTTGGCAGGGGGATGATGAGGATGAGAGATTTCATTGGCAGATGTTTGAATGAGTAGTTAGATGGGCTTCACTGCTGATCTAATTCAGGTATTAAAATGACTGAACACAACACCAAATTCATTATTTTTCAACATAATGCAAGACCTCTCACACTCAGCCCAATGAATGGCACCCATGGAGTTTCTCATGAGAGACTGGAAATTGGGAGAGCACGGAAACCAAAGTTCAAAGACAAATGCCAACCCCCCCACCACCACCACCCCCCAGCCAGGAGTCTCCATCTAGGCTTCCTAGTAAAAACACCTGTAGAACTTTTCAAAAATCACTGAAACCTGTGCCTTCCCTAAATCGGTAGTTTGTAAACTTCAGCATCACCATCATGCTTGGGAAGGCTTATTAAAACAGATTTCTGGTCTCACCCCTTCCCTGACTCACGTTTTTGATTCAGTCAGTCTGAGATAGGTCCCGAGAATCTGCATTTCTAAAGAGTTCCTAGGTGATGAGTTAAGAACCATAGCTCTACGCAAATTGAACCTGCATAACTGAGAATAAGACCTTGTATCAGTGTTTTTAATTCTCCCAGTTGATTCTAATGAACAGTTAGGGACAAGAACTACTGGGAGCTCCTCTACCCACTAGTAGAACAGGAAATGTAATACTATCAATTCTAGATTCTTCTTGTTTACTTTAGGTAGAGATGCTAATGGGATCCCAAAAGACAGTGGAAGAGAAAAACATGGATACACTAAAGATTGGCTTAATTGCAAGCTACATATTCAGCCATCTGGATAATCAAAGATAAGTTCTGTCCCTATGGCCTTCCACAGTCACTGTTCATTTCTAAATGGGCCAGTGTTTTCTAACATTACCCCTGCAGAATGAATGTTGCTAATGGACATGGTTAAACCACTGTTTCTCAATCTGGGCTGCAGTTCGAAGTCACCTGGTCAATTTTTTAAAACACTGATGCCTGGGTCCCTTCCTAGAGATTTGTATTATTTATTTATTTATTAGTTGGAGTTTCACTCCATCACCTAGGCTGGAACGCAGTAGCACTCTCACGGCTACCACAGTGCTGACCTGCTGGACTCAGGCAATCCTTCTGCCTCAGTCTTCCAAGTAATTGGAACTACAGGCACATGCTACTGTGCCCAGCTAATTTTTTGTTTTATTGTAGAGATGAGGTCTCGCCAAGTTTACCGGGCTGATCTCGAACCCACAGCCTCAGGCAATCCACTCGCCTTGGCCTCCCAAAGTGCTGGGATTACAGGCTGAGCCACCGAGCCCAGCTGAGATTCATATTTAAATAGTGCAGCTTGGCAGAAGGATTTTTAAAAGCTCCCCAGGTGGTTCTGATATGCAGCAAAATTGAGAACCATTGTAAATGGCAACTCTGTACAACCAGGATGATTGGCTTGTATATCTAGTAACCTTTGGGCTGGTTCCTTTGGCACAAAGCTGGTCCTTTAGCTTTTGAAATTGTTGCCACTGGTCAGAGCTAGTGTACAGGAAGTGTGTCTTAGTCCACTTGTGCTGCTATAACAAAATACCTCAAACTAGGTAATTTATAAACAGTATAAGTTTATTTCTCACAGTTCTGGAAACTGGGAAGTCCAAGATCAAGGGTTGTAATAAGGACCTGGTCTCTGCTTCTAAGGTGGCACCTTGTTGCTGTATCCTCTGGAGGAGAGGAACAATATGTCCTCACATGGCAGAAGGCAGAAGAACAAAAGAAGGCAGAAGTGAGCAAACCTGCTCCCACAAGCCTTTTTTATAAGGGCCCTAGTCCAATCCATGAGGGCTCTACCTTCATGACTTAATCACCTCTTAAAGGCCCTGCCTCTTAATTATGCCATTACATTGGCAATTAAGTTTCAGTATATGCGTTTTGAGGGATGCATTCAGGCCATAACAAATTGTGACTATGCTTCTCTTAGTACTGGCTTAGCTCTGAGGTACCTCAGCAGAGATGATGAAGAGGAAAAGGGGGGAGTGTAAACTGGTACTCTCTGTGGGATTTGGGCCATGTTTCATAGGGCCCCATCCAAGTCTGATTGTATGCAAGTACATCTCAGTCACAAAGAAAAATAGGTGACCAGAAGTTTGAATGACTCTCAGGGAAAAGAGGAAATTCCATCGTGATGCTTCCTTTTGAGGTTAAATCTATCCTTTCAAAGTACAGATGCCTAAAAGTATCACCGAGTGGTCTCCACACAACTTATCCTTTCCCTTTTTTTTTACACTTTCATCTTTCTGTCCTTAAATTTATAGAGATAAATAAAAAGTCATGCACTGAGGTTCGTTACAAAAAACAGCCATGCCAGGCCCCTTCGGGGATTATGCAGTGAAAGATCGAAATCTGGTTTCTTCTTTCAGTGAATGGGCAGTTTAGCTGGGGAGATAAGATCTAGACATATTAAATGTCAAAAATAGCTGGACAAAGGTAAGTGCCAAATTAAACATGGCAGTAAGTGCTGTCAGAGTTTAAAGGAAGAAGAGCTATTTGGGCAGTGAAAGCATCATGTGCTGGGAAGGTTGTGATAGCCCTACAACTGAGAATTGGAGGTAGGACATTGCAGAGGACATATCTTCTGGGAACTCACTCAGAGCAAAGGCATGGAGACAGTGGATGGGGAGAGGCCTGACTTGGGAGAACTAGAGAACAATAGAAGCACAATCACAGAGCCAGGTTAATTTTGTGGGGCCTTGAGCGTCAAGTAAGGAGTGGGAACTTAAAGCTGTCACCTGAAAAGAGGTAAAACCACCCCATCTTGAACAGCCCTATTTCCCATGAGTCTTCTGTTCTTTCCTCTGGGTTTTCTCCAGATTTTTCTAACAGTGAAAATAATGGCATTTTATTATTAGAATAAAATATAAAGTGTATCTACTAACTACCCCTAAGTTTGTTTGTTTGTTTTCTGCTAGTATTAGTCTGAAGCAGCTATAGGACTACCAACAGGCTTAGTAAGGGCAGCTCAAAAGCTATTATGGCGGGGTATCTTGGCTTTCGAAGACATTCCCTGGTTTTAGTTTGTTTTGTGACATATTTAACCAGGTTTAATCATCACATTATGTGAAAATAACTTGTTGAAAGTGAAAAAGTCATTTCACCTGAATATTTAATCTTTCTACATGGAATAAGCCCATATCCCAGATTGCGTAGGGAATTCAATGAATTTCAAGAATTTTCAAAAGCTAAACTGTCACATTCATGTGCTTAGGGACATACCATATTTTAATGACTGACACTGAAGGATTTAGCAGACTTGTGCATCAACATTTGGTCAAATAAGCACCAGGAAAGCTTTGCCCTGACTGGAATCATTCTGACAGCAATGGGGATATCCACTGGCTGCACTCTGGCTAACTCAGGTTACCTGTCACTCTGTTTTCAGAATGTGTGTGATGTAAGTACATCCTCCTCTACTATATTATTTGCACCTCAGGCACTTACAGATTCATGGTACCATACTCCTTTCCTAGAAATGAGGACTTCAGATGCCCTCTATAACTGAACCTCGCTGCTTCACTTGCTTGGCTTCCACTTAGTTTTTGGTCTCTAAGCACTTCCCTTGTAACAGCTTTAATGTCATCAGCCACTCATGAATCTGTTCAATTTTCTTGACTTTGTGAGCCGGAATGGGAAAGGATCTTGAAATCATATTATATGAGGGACCAGTTGAAGGAACTGATGAAGTGAAACAAGAGCTGAGTGTCACGTGCTTGGATTCACGTCGTTTTGCCATGACTTTTCTCTGTGCTGCAAGATGAAAAGCTCATTGAGAGAGGGACTGAATAAATGGTTATTAAGAGTCTGTGGAATTAAATGTCAAGTCAAAAACATTACAGTTTTTAAAAAAGGCGTTCTCAATGGAGGCTACCTAAGCCAAGGGTATTATGTTCCTTCTTAATTATGAAGTACACGTGCCATCCTCTAAGGCAAAAATCTTCATTTGAAATTATTGCTGACATAAAATCAAAACAAGGAAAATTTTGAAAGAGGGCATACATATCCATTTGGTTCCAGCTTCTATGCTGCTCACTTTATTCTATGAAAGTAAAGAAAAAGTTGGACATGTCCCTTGATGGCTCTTTCTAGAACAGTTGTCTGATAGTTCTTGTTACAAGCAGGAACGATAAATGTGACCATCAGCTTATCTGAAGACAAGACGTTGGTTACAAATTTTCAGAAAAGATTTCTTTATCGTTGACATTTTTCAGACAGAGACCAGGCTGAAACAGACAACCTTTTTGTTTTGCTTAACCTAAGGGGTGGATTTTTCTCTTTTAGGCAACTTTACTTTTAGGATATAGCTCTTCAATTTCATTGTTTCATTAATACAAGGGACTCCATTTTACCTCTAAATCCCATGAGTACCTAAAGCCTTACAAATTCTTTTTTTTTTTTTGAGTCAGAGTCTCACTCTGTCACCCAGACTGGAGTGCAGTGGCCACTCCCAGCCACTGCAGCCTCGACCTGCTGGGCTCCAGCGATCCTTCCGCCTCAGCCTTCCAAGTAACTGGAACTACAGGCACGCGCTACCATGCCCAGCTAATTTTTTGATTTATTGTAGAGATGAGGTCTCGCCAAGTTGCCCAAGTGGGTCTGGAACCCGCGGGCTCAGGCAATCCACTCACCTCAGCCTCCCAAAGCATGGGATTACAGACTGAGCCACCGAGCCCGGCTGCCTTACAAATTCTTATGGCTTACCTTTCAACATCCCCTCTTTTCTAGGATAGAGAAATCAGTATCCAGTGTTGATACTTGGATATCCATTTCTAGATGATTTATTTGTACATTTACGAAAAGGTGCTAATTATATCTTATTCTACACTTTTGGCTATTATATAATAAGATGGTTCTCAGATGATCTGTTTTGTCATGTTGCTGTCATCTTGCTAAGTGGAGGTCTCAGACTTCTTTTAATAAAGTAACTTTTAATTAAAGTTTAACATACATACTGGAAAGTGAGCAGACTGTAAGTGCATAGCTTGAGAATTTTTGCAAAGTGAATATGCTGTGTGTCCACCACTCATGTGAAGCAATAGAACCCTAGGGGTCCCCCAGTCATTGTACTCTGTCCCCAAAGGTGACAGTATTGTGACTACTGTCATTGAATTTCATATGAAAGGTGTCATAGAAGAATGTCCTCCTTTCAAACCTATTATATATTAAATTAATTCATGTTTTTGTGAGTAGCAATCTCATATTTTTCTCACAGATGTATAGTGGAACATTTAATGAATATACCAAAATTCACCTATTCTACTGCTAATAGACATTTGGATTGTTTCCAGTGCTTGATACTGCAAACATCTTATACATGACTTTTGATACATATATTCATGCATTTCTGCTAGGTCTTTTCCAGAAGTGGGATTGCTAGGAATGGAGTATGTAGGCATTGGCTTTACCAGATACTGTCTAAGAGTTTTCCAAAGAGACTGTACCAGTTACAGTCTCACCAGGAGTGCATGTAAGTGCTAGTTGCTGCACAATCTTGACAATGCTTAGAAGTATTAACAGGAACAATAGAAATTAGAAGTTATTGAGATGACATTTTTAAAGTGCTAAAGGTAAAAAAGAAAAGAAAAAAAACTACCAGCCTGGAATTCTATATTAAAACTACCAGTCTCACTTCTCTGCACCTCTCTTCACCCCTGGCTGCCCTGCTACCTCTGAACTCCTGTTTGTGCTCCCAAACCCTGTGAGACTGACAAAAGCTCTGCCCTACTTCTCTGCCCCTTAGCAGAGCTTTCTGCTTGGCTTCTCGGCCTTTCCACTTGTGCAACTTTTGAATCAGCAAATGCCTCAGGGGGAGAACAGGTACAGAATGTCAAGCTCCACTTAACAAGCTTCTCTTTTCTTTGGTACCTTGCTCTTCAGATCCAGTCTGCCTTTGTAGCTCTCCTATGCTTTCCCACAGATTTTTTTGTTGTTTTCATTTTATTTGGCTACTTTAACTTTGTCTGTTTCTTAGTAAAGTGACACAAACTAGTCCATCTCAGCTGGTATTATATTTCTCAGAATTGCTCTTAGAACACTTACAATAAGTTTTTAATTTTAAGTTCTATCTGCTTATATAAGACGTGGTTGGTACATTGAGAGCATCTAAACTTCTCCAATTTATAGTGTTTTTGTCCACATATTTTCTGTTAATATGATTGCCTCAGAGAGGACACATCCATTTGATGCTTTTGCCTTATCACTTTTATTCTAACCACTGTCCACTGCGAAGTCCTGTTTATCCTGACTACCTTTCCGTACTTTTTGGACTGTGCCTGGTAATCAGTTCTTTGCTTTTTACATTTCAGTGATTTATTTTAAAAGAGAGATTCTTCAAGTAAGAGTGTCAGCTGTCCTTAAGCAATATGAATGATTAAAAACAAAAACAAAAACAAAACAGGGAAGTATCTGGCAACTTTCTCAAGATGTGCTGACCACAGGGTAAAGGAGATGACTCAACTGGGTTGATGAACATTTGTTTATTTTTAAAGTGCTAAAGGTAAAAAACGAATTGAAGAATTTCTGACATGGGACAAGAGAAGTAAATATATCTTTTTATGAGATCTATAGAGGGTAACTGATAAGAGCAGGAAAGCCATGAAAATTATCTGATACTTGGAAGCTAGAGACTGTGTAATAATTCCTAATTAGGATAAGCTTTAAATAATTCATCTTATTTGCAACTCAATTTGTAGTTCATCCTTTCCTTAAGTCTATTTTCTTTCATCTTGGGTTCCTTTTTCTTTCACTTTCAATTTTACTGAACTTTGAATTGAGGAATAACATACATGCAGAATAGTAAAAAGTATGATGAATTTTTGCAAATTGAGCACCCCATAATAGCAGCACTCCAATTAAGAAACTGTCCATTTCCTGCAGCTCAGAAGCTCCCCGTATGCCTGTTTTCAGTAACTTTCCCCACCACCAAGGGTCACTGTTATGGACTGCGTCATGTCCCTCAAATTTATGTTGAAATCCTAACCTTTAGCATCTCAGAGTATGACTCTATTTGGAGACAGGATCCTTAAAGAGGAAATTAAAGTTTTATGAGCTGATTCAGTGGGCTCTGATCCAATCTGACTGGAGTCCTTATAAGAAGAGATTTGGACATAGGCATAGAAGGAAGATAATGTGAAGACACAGGGAGAAGATGACCCAAGGAGAGAGGCCTCAGAAGAAGCAGCCTTGCCCACACCTTGATTTCAAACTTCTAGCCTCCAGAACTGTGAGAAAACTTGTGTTTAAATCACTCATTCTGTGGTACTTTTATTGACAGCCCTAGAAAACTAATATAGTTGCCCTCCTGATTTCCAATAGCATAGATTAAAGTTCTGCATCCTATTGAATGCTTTATAAAAATATAGTCATACAGTATATACTCTTTTGTGTCTGACTTCTTTCACTCAATATTATGTGAGGTTCAACCATTGTTTAGATTTAGTTGTAATCCATTTATTCTCAATGTTATGTAAATATATTTCATAATTTATTCATTCTATCACTACTTGTCACTTTTGTAGTTTGCACAAATAGTTTTTTTATGCGCATTCTAGGATTTAACATTTCTGTTGGCTATATACTAGGAGTGAAATTTCAGGCTTATAAAATGTATAAGTTTACTTTTACTAAACTCTGACAGTTTTCCAAAATGGCTATACTAAATGAAAATTGCACTGCTGGTAGAAGTGTAGTATTATTTCACTTTCAAACTTGATAAGACCATTCAAAATACAGAAATGGCAAAGATGTTATAGACATCATAGAACTAAATTAAAATGCTTTAATTTGGTTCAACGTTGAGGGAAAGACCTCAGCTAGATATATCCTTCCCACCCAGCCATCTCTTTTGATAATAAAGTATCTGCTATGGTGTGCAAGGCCCTGTGTTATATGTTGGGGGGAATACAAGCATCTACAAGAAAAGACTTTATTCTCACAAAACTTATAATCTATAGGAGTAGGTCACAACCAGGAGCAATTTCCCCTTCCCAGCCCCAAAGAATATTTGCCAACATCAACATCTGGAGACGTTTTTGGTTGTTACAATCGGGGGTGAAATTGGCATCTAGTGAAAAGAGGCTGGGTTGCTGCTAAATATCCTACAATGCACAAGACAGTCCCCCAAAACAGAATTACCTAACCCAAAATGTCAGAAGTGCTGAAAACTTCCACTTCTGGGAAGATGGAGCCAATGCATTTTTCTGTTCCTCCTGCCAAATACAACTAAAAATTCTGAGCATTATATTTAAAAAAACAAACAAACAAAACAACCAAAAGACTCTGAAAGGTAGAGAGAAAATGACAGACTAGCTAAGGACTTCAGAATCCAAGGAACACCACAGTGATGAAGTCACTGGGTTTTCTGTGGGTCTCATATATTCTAGATTTAGAGCTGAAGAAGTCGATAACCTGAAAATGCCACAGGAAATGACAAAATAAACCCCAACAAAAGTTTGCTTTCTCTAGCCAAAAGACCAGGAAGGAGGCAAACTAGAAAGAATAGAGAACTTCCTCGACTTGATAAAGAACATATATTTAAAAAAAAAACTCTGTAGCTAAAATTATGCTAAATCGTGAAAAACTGAATGCTTTCCTGGTAAGATGGAAAACTAAGCAAGGATGTCTACTTTTGCCACCTTTCTTTAGTGTAGTCCTGTATGTTCCAACCAGTGTAATAAGACAAGAAAAATAATTAAAAGGCACACAGTTTGGAAAGGAAGATGTAAGACTGTCCCCTTTCATAGATGACATGGTTTCTATGTAGAAAATTCCAACAAATTGAAAAAAAAATTAGAACATAAGTTAAAATGAGTTCAGCAGGGTCCTAGAATGCAAGTTAAACATACAGAACTTGTTTTTATTTATATATGCTATTAATTAACATGTGGACATGAAAATTTAAAATAGATATTTATAATTACTCAGAAAAGTTAAATACTTAGAAGTAAATCTAATAAAACATGTACAGTATTTGTACCCTTAAAGCTACAGCATAGGTCCATCTCCTTCCCCTGTCCACAACCCATAAAAAAAGAAAAGAAAAGAAAAGAAAAAAATCCTACTGAATATGACTGAAAGAAAAGAAAATCTAAATAAATGGAAAAACTTACTGTGTTCATAGATTGAAAGACTCAACATAGTAAAATGTCGATTCCTTGCAGATTGATATATACTTTAACACAATTCCTGTCAAAATACCAGCAAGAATTTTTTTATATACATGACAATATTATTCTACAATTTACATGGAAAAGCAAGAAAATGGAATAGCTAAAACAATTTTTAAAAAGAATAATAAAGTAAAAGTAGTCAATCTACCCTTTTTTCAAGATTTAATATATGGGTACAATAATCAAGATTGTGATATTGGTAGAAGGATAGACACACATATTAATAAAACAGAATATGTAAATATACCCTTAAAAACATGCACAAGTAACTTTTGACAAAGATACAAAAGCAACTCAGTGGAGGAAAGATAGCCTTCTCAACAAATGGTGCTAGAAGAACTGAACATTTACAGGCAAAAAAATGAATCTCAATCTAAATCTCATACCTTTTACAAATGTTAACTCAAAATGAATCACAGCCTTAAGTGTGAAATGTAAAGCTGTATAACATTTAGGAAAAAAAACAAGGGAGAAAAATCATAATCTAGGGTTAGACAAAATTCTTAGATGTGACACCAAAGGCATGACCCATAAAATAAAAAAATAATAAATTAGACGTCATCAGAATTTTAAACTTTTTCTCCACATAAGACCCTGTTAAGAGAATTAAAAAGCAAACTATGAAATGGCATAAAATATTTGCAAATCATATATCTGACTAAGGACTACTATCTAGAATACTCACCAGTCAAAAAATATATATATACACAATTAGAAAATGAGAAAAACATGAACAGACATTTTACCAAAGAAGATAAAAAGATGTCAAATAAGCACATGAAAAAATATTCAAATCATTAACCACTAGGGAAATGCAAATAAAAAGCAGAAGATATTACTATAAATCTATCAGAATGACTAAAATGAAAAATGGGAACAAGGCCGGGCTCAGTGATTCAGCCTGTAATCCTGTGCTTTGGGAGGCTGAGGTAAGTGGATTGCCTGAACTCGTGGGTTCGAGACCTGCCTGGGCAACTTGGTGAGATCTCATCTCTACAATAAATAAAAAATTAGCTGGGCATGGTAGCGCACCTGTAATTGTGGCTACTTAGAAGGCTGAGGCAGAAGGATCACTAGAGCCCAGTAGGGTGAGGCTGTGGTGGCCGGGAGCGTGCTACTGCACTCCAGTCTGGGCAACAGAGTGAGACTCCAACTAAAAAAAAAAAAAAAAAAAAAAAAAATGGCAACAACACAAAATGCTAGCAAGGAAGAGGAGAAACTAGATCACACATGCATTGTTGGTGGGAATGAAAAATGGTACAGCCACTCTGGAAAAAAGTTTGACAGTTTCTTAAATAAACATGCAACTACCATATAACCTAGCAGCTCCACTTCTGAGTGCTTATGCCAGAGAAATGAAAACAATGCTCACAAAGAAACCTCTACACAAATTTGTATAGCCACTTTAATAATAATATCCCCAAACCAAAAACAATCTAGATGTCCATTTAATGGGTGAATAGTTAAACCACCTTTGGTACATCTATATGTACCATTTAATTGTAACAACAATAGAAATGAACAAACTGTTGATACACAACAACTCAGTGACTCTCTAGTGATCTCAGTGAAAATGCCCAATTTCAAAATATTATATGTAGTTTATATGTAATATGTATGATTCCATGTATACAAGATTCTCAAAATGATAAAATTATAGAAATGGAGCACAGTTTGGTGGTTGCCAAGGGTTAAGGAAGGGTGGAGGCCAGGGGGATATCAACATGAGAGAGCCTTGTAAATGTCCTGTATCTTGACAGTGTTAATATCCTGATTATGATATTGTACTGTAGTTTTATAAAGTGTTTTATTGGGGAACTAGGTGAAAAGTATTGGGGATCTCTCTATTATTTCTTATAAATGCATGTAAATCTATGATTATTTCAAAATAAGAGTTTTAATTTAAAAAAAACAGTTTTTAAAAAAATAACTGGTGACAAGCTTGAGAAACCCTGATCTAGAAGGAAACTCAGATACACCAAATAAGGAGGTTAAGAAGGACTGTAGCAATGTGGAGAAAAGATTAATGTCAACCCTGTCCTTGAGCCCCCAGAATTGAGGTCACTTGAATGAGAAGAGGCTCAAGGAAAATCACAGAATTTGTTATATTTGGATTGATCCCTGAACAACATCAGGTGTCCTGGAGTAGAAGATAGGAACAAAGCATCCAGAACATGCCGAGGATGCACAGAATTTTTGGTTGTGAAGGGTCATCAAAAGTTGTGTATCTCAAGGTATGCAGTAGAAAATGACAAGGCAGTTGGAGGCTTCCATCCAGGAGAAACTTTATTTATAAGAGCTGAGTTTCAACCTGCCCCATGTTCTAAGTTATAAATTTAATTGAAGCTTCTATCAGGGATGTACAGTGACTCCTACATACTTGACATAAAGCCTTTGGAGGAGAGAGAGAGAGAGAGAGAGAGAGAGAGAGAGAGAGAGAGAGAGAGAGAGAGAGCGCAGCGAGCAACAGTCTAACTGGTAGGCCAAATAAACCTCGACATTCAGCAGTCAGGACTCCTTGACAATTAGGTGGCATTTATGCTTCCATAGGTGATAGACTGTATGTCAGAGACAAAGAAAACAGGAAATGATGAGATTCTAAACTGAATAAAAAAAAGATGAGATGGATAATGGAGACATTTTAGAGAGTTTGGAGACTCCCAGACTGGGGAGAGAAGGCTGAGCAAATTCTAAATTTCTAGTCTGTTACTGGAGAAGATGGAGGTGCTACATCTCAAGAGGTCCCTTCCTGAGATGGACATGCATAAATGATAAATAGATGCAAGGCGAAGGGGGAGATCATGTTTGTTTTGAGACATGTAAGGTATGAGGTGATGCTGGCAGTGTCCAGAAGATAGTTGGTAATTTGTTTCTGTAGCTCAAGAGGAGGAATCAGACTGAAGGTGTGGCATTGGAAGTTTGGTGAGGTCACTTGAATGAGAAGAGGCTCAAAGACAGAACATGGCAGAATATCAATGTTCAGTTTAGGGAAAGTGTTGGAAGAGAAGAGACCAGAGATGTGGGAGAAAACATAGTGGATTACAAAACTCTGAGGTCCATCATGGAGAATTCCACTGAAGAGATTTTACATAGTAGCATTCTGAGCCTTGAAGCCTTGAAGAGATCCTATGTGGTCAGACATGGGAACAGGGCATGGAATTTGACACCTAGAGTAGTAGTCATTGTACAGCACTAGTGTGGCAGATGTGAAGGACTGAGTGGAATGGTAAGGAATGGGGGCAGGGACTGTGCAGGCACATGTCACTAGCCCTTTATTTTTCATTTCCTCTCATTAATTTTCTTGCACCTGGAGAATTGTTCTCTAATATCACTCTAATCATTATATATGCTTGTGAAGAAACCAAAACTAGCAGAGCCACAAAGAATAATTGAGTAGTGAGAAAGGCTTATACAAGACAATTGGGCATTTTAAATGTCTCATTTTAATACATATCATTTTATGTATATTTTGTTAATATAGTTTTGTTAGAAACAGAATAATGGTGGGTAAATGATAATTTGCAGTTTAGCTTTGGATCTTTTTCTAACTTCAAAACTAGATTATGGACTGTGTGTGTGAGTGTGTATTTCATGGAAATTATATTTTCTAATAGTTGATTAGGCTCTCTTTCCCATTTCTGATTTTAGTTGAATGCCTGTGAGTTTCACAGTAAAAGATTTTTGTTTCACAGTCTCTGGGAATAACAAGCAGTTGCAGAATATGAGATTTTAGAGACTGAAACTAACCTGGTAGAAATTCAAATTCATCTTTTATCTTTTAGATAAAAGCCTTTGAAATCCTTTTAGTGTGAAGTTATCAGCAGGCTCGATTCTCATATAACCTCATTACTAACCCAAGGATTATTTAGAATGCATGGAGAACAATGCTCTGTGGCTGAAACTGGCTTTTATCACTACCACAGTCCAGTGATAAGCCTCATGTGGCCCACCTTGTTCTACTTGAGAAATTCTGCCTGCTGGCCCCAACACACCTTTGGAGATCACAAGTTTACACACATATTGAAGGCTCTTATAAACTGCATGCTAAAGAAACCTATTCAACTTTATTTGAGCATTTCCAAAACTGATTTAACCACAGAACCTCTTCCACATTCACATTTCATAATTCACCTAGAGGTTTTGTTAGATAAGAAGCAGGGTGGATACTTTTGAGGGGTTGATGCTTCAGCACTGAGGTTTGTACTGCTGGAAGTGACAGCAGTGTCCTCAATATAACTTTGTTTTATGGGCTAGACTTGGTGAAGCTGAAGAAAAGATTATTATCCAGTGTCATCACTGATCTCCCTTCTCCCCCCAGAATGGCAAGAATTGGCTTCTTAGGTACTAGGACTTTTCATATTTTCCTGAAAACATATTTCCATCAGCTGTTGCCTCTACTTTCATTCAATGGAATAAGTGCCCCATTAATCAATTAAGGCAGCTTGTTATAGACAGAAATGTATGAACAAAAAAGTAGTCATATCAAGTTCACAAATTATTTTTTTAAGAGTTACTTAAAACAAGATAATACACTACTTGGGGGGACAAACCTAATTTCCCAAACTGAATATATGTAATGATTTACTTATTCTATAAGCCTAGATCTTATCTGCTCAGATTTACATTTGGAGCCATAAAACCTCTGGCAGCTGTTCTTAGTTGTCTGCATGAAGAGGAGACAGGAGATAAGAACATTCCTGATTTTATTAACCATATTTGACGTTGAAATGGGGGTGGGAAAGATGAACCTATCATGGCCATAAACGTCCATCGAGTCTGATACCAAAGAAGTTAAACAGTCCTATTTTGAAGATGTGGTAAATCTCTCAGTTCACTGGCCACCATTTGTCAAAACCTGCTAGAGTCTTAAAAAAACAAAACAAAACAGAGGAGAGCTGCTGCCTCCTCTTCATTGGAAAAAACCATCATTTCACTGTTGAAATAGTTTAGGACTTTGGGAGAATCATTACCAGGTGTAAAACTTTAACTATTCGTATGAGCTCCCAGGGTGACACTACTTAACCTAGTTGTAGCCCTGGAGGACTCCATGGGATACTGAGCAAGCTCTAGATACCTCAATCTGATTCCAGGGAACAAGATTCCAGCCAAGGTGCAGTGTGGGGGCAGTATTTAGGGGATGGTGTTGGTGCAGGCTCTGCCCAGGCACACCCGCCATAGCACCACCACTGGGGAGATTGTTGCTCTTAGTCTCACTTGATTGGAAGCCATTTGGGATCCCTGTGAGGTGGGGGTGTCTAGAAAGACCATCAAAACCCCTGAGTTTCCATGACTCCCAAGATGTGTCAGTGTGGCCTGTACTAGCTCATTCTCAGGACCTAAAATTCTCAAGCTTTCCTCTTTGGACATTAGAGCTTTGGTTAAAAACTGCCAAAATCATGACAGAATCTGGTGGGGAGAGTTTTTAGTGCCTAATAAATAATATCATAGGAGGTCATAATTTCACATTAGTCACTAAATATCCAAAACATATAAAGCATGCAAAGTTGGGTCCAAGATATGGATGAAAAACAGCTCAGTGACATTTCTTAAGAATTATTCATTTTCTTTCCTAATGTGAAAAGAGAGCAAGAACATTCTCCTAAATCCCAGGCTTAGAAAGCTGAACACTGCCTGAAGGCCTTAAAGAATTACATTGACAAAGCCATTTTTCTTTAGTTTTTTAATTACAAATAAAAAATTCCCCAAGGAATTTTGGAAGAAATCTCAAGATTTCAGATTCATGAGACATAAAGGGACCTCTGGAAACTCCCGCCGTGGTCTTTATCCATCCTCCTAGAAAGACACTGAAATCCTGCCAGGGAGAAATGAAGCCTCTCAATTGTGGAAAACCTTTATTGTTGGGCCAGTGTTATTCTATAATGCACCCTAGGACCCAGCTATGCACATCAGCAAGAAGTTCTTTCTTTTGGATAAAGTCATTTTTTTCCCAGGTAAAATGAATCTATTTTTTAATTGGTCTGCCTTTGTAAATAGCAGATTCCCAAACACACACACACACACACACACACACACACACACACACACACACACACACAGAGCGAGAAAGAGAGAGAGAGAGAGAGAGAGAGAGAGAGAGAGAGAGAGACCAGCCTCTGCTATAATCTTTTATCTCCTTGAAGACCACTGTTACCTGCCTAACTTCTTTTAACCCTGTGTTCTTTGAACTTCCTACCACTTCATCTTCCTGAAAAAATTACTATGACTTTTACTTCTTAAATCAGTCCCCCCAAATGAAAATCATTCCCTAATAATGAAAATCAATATAGTGGCAAATTTATTGAAAGGCATGAGTGATACCACTGTGTCTCGGTTTATGGGGATAACATTGGGCAGAAAGATCAATATTCTTTGAAGGCTGTTCTCCTACTATGGCACAGTGAATCTCTCCAAGAGATCTTTGGGATTATTGGACATGAACTCAACACAGTGTACATCCTATGTGCTGTTAGATCTTTTCAGAAATTAGAGAATTGACATTTCTGTTGTTTTCCTTTTAGGCAGGTTGGGCTAGCATTTTCCATCTCAAGTAAAACGTATTTCCTCTGTCGACAGAGACCAGATACTGCTACACTCAGCACACCATGGAAGTCACAGGAAACAGTATCTCTGTCACCAAACGCTGTGTCCCACTGGAAGAGTGCTTATCCACTGGCTGCAGAGACTCCGAGCATGAAGGCTACAAGGTCTGGGAAATAAAGCAAGTGACCAGTACAGTATAGACAGCCTCCCCCCACATCAGACATATGCCTATGCTCCTGAGCAGATTCTTACTTCCCTATGTAGGCTGCTTTCATATCTATCAAAAGATGCTTCCTTTCCTGTTTGCCCTGAAAGAATACAAATTTATACCAGAGCAGAGACAACTGGTATACGTTGTATAAACACACACCATGAGGGCATTAAACATTATTGTAAATGCGTCCTTCACTCAGAAGAAAGTAATAAAGCTACCAAAAGGAAGAAGAACAAGCACCAGTTATGGCCATCATGGTAAAGCTTTGCAGAGCTACCAGTTCATTCACCATGGACAATTTAGCTTTGATCGTGTCTTGATTGGGATGTCAATTTGGGGAGGTCTCCATTGGCTTTTGAGTCACTTGATACATGACAAGAGAACCATCTGTGGGTTTTGCTCCCTTTAAACTTCATCTGTGCCTGTATATAGAAGCACTCAATGTAAAATGAACTTCAGGGCAGCTTGAGGAAGCATGGAGAGAATCAGAGAAAGGCAGCCTGACCCTCCTCCCTCCTGCTGGTAGTTCAAGGTTGCCTGTACATGTAAGCTGAACCTATCAGACCTTGACCTTTATTTAGCATCTGCCACTTCTGTGAAGCTGCCTTCCTGGTGGTTTGGGGCAACTCACTCTTGATATGTTGGAATAGCACATTCATAAGGGCTTCTTTTTCTTAAGATTCAGACACCTACTTTTCAAGCAACTCTAATATGCTAATAATTAAATATTAAAATATAGTCTGTCTACTTGCTCCTGGTTTGAAATGGATAAAACTAAGGGCTTTCCCTGACCTTTCCAGCAAGCTGGGCTTGGCCCTCAGGCATCACTGTGACTTCTTTACCAAGGAGAAAGTTAAGGATCAGAGAGGTTATGTCATATGTTCATATCACACTGCTAGTAAGTGACAGGGACCAAATTCAAACTCATTTCTGATCTCCAGTCCCTCTCAACATTATACTGTCTTCCTAGCCCATGTCAACCGTGACCAAAGGCTCAAATCTCTGCAGGATAATGACTATATAACTATCCTAGGACTATGAATCACCTAATGATCTTGTGAAAACGCAGGCTCTGATTCTCTCAGTCTGGGGCAAGGTTTGAAATTCTGTATTCTTTTTATTTTTTTTAAGTTGGAGTCTCACTCCGTCGCCCAGGCTGGAGTGCAGTGGCATGCTCATGGCCACTGCAGCCTTGACCTGCTGGACTCAGGCAATCCTTCGGCCTCAGCCTTCCAAGTAGCTCGAACTACAGGCATGCACCACCACGCCTGCTAATTTTTGATTTATTGTAGAGATGAAGTCTTGCCAAGTTGCCCAGGCTGGTCCTGAACCTGTGGACTCAGGCAATCCTCTCGCCTCGGCCTCCCAAAGTGCTGGGATTATAGGTGTGAGCCACCACACTTGGCCTTGAGATTCTGTATTCTAACAAAATCCCAGATGATGTTGAAGCAGCCAGACTGTGCTTATGTAGCCATGGCCTAAAATAATGTCACTAACCCTGTGGGTTTATTTCTTTCTTATGTTCTGGGAGTAAAACAGTATAAAACTGGATAAATGAAAACCCTTAAAACTTTACCTCACCCAGTGAGAACAGAGATGATTATGCAGATAGTTCTAATGAAAGTAAATATTCAAGTTTAATTTACCTGGGTTGTTGCCACTGACTCTGTAACAACTTGGAAAATGAAAGTTTACCCTTTTAACAGTTTCCTCAAGTAGTCAGAAAGAGCCTCTCTGAAAAACAAAAGGACAAGCTTTGTTATCCTCATTTCATAGGCAGAATAACTAAGGCCTAAGAAGGTTGCAAAACTTTGTAAGAACCACATGATGGGAGTCAAAAACAGAACTCTTGAAGTTTAGACTGGAGTTTCATTTTGACCACGTTGCCTCTAGATGAAATATTATCCCCTCCCTTCTTTTTATTTTATTTTGTTTTTGTTTTTAATTTTTATTTTAAAGATGTGGGGTACAATTCAGGGTTAGGTATACAAATGTTCATTATGCAGGTACCATTGTTGATTAAATGTGCCCCCCCCACAGTTGCCTACTACTGCCAATCCTGACCCTTTCCACCTCCCCCACCCCCTCTTCTTAAAAGTAGGCCTGGTCTCTCCTTTGTAGAACAGGTAATTCTCATTTAAGACTTGCCATGAGAGAGACAGTTCCTTCAAAAACCCCAGTCTTCAAAGATCAGCTAGCTTCTCATTACATTTCTTCATCTTTCTTTCTTTCAGGTCTGCACTTCCTGTTGTGAAGGAAATATCTGTAACTTGCCACTTCCTCGAAATGAAACTGATGCGACATTTTCCACGACATCACCTATAAATCAGACAAATGGGCACCCTCACTGCATGTCAGTGCTCGTGTCCTGCTTGTGGTTGTGGTTAGGACTCACGTTATAGCAGCTCAACAGCGCTGTGTATAGTAGTGACCTATGGGAATCTCAGCGGTCCACAGTCATGCATGAGTCATTGGCTTGACAGTAGTTTCACTCTCAGATGTCATCATGGCCAAGCATTGCCACTCATTCACCATGAGCAACAAGCGTTGCTTCAGTGTAGTCATCTCCAGTCTAAACAAGACCCCATCAGAGCCAGTCAAAACCACAAACCTTTGTTTTCACTCCAAGAAATAGTTCTGCATTGGTTGAGAGCTGGGGTTCTTCATGCAGAATACATGCATGAGATGCAGGTCCTGAGACCTGCTGAGATGGTAGGGACATGTTACATTGACATGCATAGTTGTATATTTTTCAGGAGAAAGATAAGGAACTGCTGATTTACATATAATCATGAATTCACTTATGCTTTAGAATTTTAAAACGTTGGAAAGTTTTAAAAGCCTTGGAAGTTCTGATCTAGTCCCTGGAGTAGTAGCCTAATTTTCCCAACATTCTATTCCCAGTGCTGGGAATCATATTCCCTCTTCCCTGTGTGGAGGATGAAAAGGCAATCCTAAAAGTGTGTTGTATTTGTAGGGGTGGCTGGAGAAGGATTTTCCCCAGCTTAATGGAGTTATTGTCCGTAACGTGGCTGTTATCCTTTCATATAATTAACTTGGCACCTTATTATGCTTCATGAGACCCTGGAAATGGGTCAATGGTGTCCAAAGAGTCCCAAAGCAGGGTGGGGTTTTCTCCAGATGTGGGGTTCAATCCAGATGTAAGTCATTTTGACAGAGAGAGGGTTTCCGAATGAAGGTTGACTCCAGTTCATTTTTTAAGGGCCCAATAAATGGTTCAGTCAGCTTCTTCCTCCAAATGTAGTTTCTACTATCAAAGAGCCCTGCACCACCCTCCCAGACCCCCCTCGCCTCCCACCCCCCTACTCCCCACGCCAATCCCCAGTCATTTAAGTCATTTCCTCACTTTAAGGAAAAGGTTCTGCATTAAATTGTCTCTAGATTGACAGGGAAAGAAGGCATAGTATGCCAGGTTGAGAAGAAGGCAGATCAGTGAAACGATTGCCAGACTAGTAAAGAGACCCAATGGGAAGTTTGTTTGTTAGTTTTGGGTTTTTTTTTTTTTTTTTTAGATATTGCATTTGAAGTAGATGATAAAATTTTCACCATCCTTCCTATATTTTTGACACCCCAAGTTACACTTTTTCTTCTTCCTTGTAAATCATTTAAACAATATTTATTTTTGTATGACATAACTAGAAACTAAAATATATTCTAAAAAAAATCTTTATTCTGAGCAAAAGTGATCAAATTAGAATATGTATTTTTCAACAGTGGTAGACCTTGTAATATATGTTTATTGAAAATTATCTATAATACCTGCACCAGTGTTGAAAAAAATTAACATGTTGTGAGCAAGAGCAATGTGTTTGCCTAAGGATCTTTTTCTCCTGGTTTCCTTGGTGATGTTGTCCCAGAAGTATTCAGATGGTGACCATCACTGGATTAAGTTTCTGTGCAGGGTTGTGGGGTGTGTTTGTGTGACACTTGGTGGAGCTTTGGCTGAAAAAGAGGACAGTGTTGTCAGGGTCCATCTGCCCTGCGCAAGAAAATGTTTCTGGCTCATAAAATGAGAACCCCTCAGGGATTAAATATGAACTGACAGCCGTAACACTGATACAAAAAAAAAATCTAAATTGCATCGGATGGCCTTAATTCAGAGTTTGGTAGGCTTATCAATACGTTGCTTATCATTGGGATGAGGAGAGTAGAGGGAGAGAAAGCAAGACATTTATTAAGCACCTCCTTCATGCCAGGCACTATGCTTAGCACTTTACATAAGTTAGGTCATAAAATCCCCACAAGAATCCTGTAAGGAATATTGTTAGTTTTTACACTTCACAAATTAAGGTACTGAAGCTCAAGGAAACTCAGTAATGTGAAACCTTTTCCTTCAGATTTAGGTTATATGGGATGAGGTAAGACTGAAGAGGAAAGAATGGTTGGAGTTACCCCTTAGGAAAGCTTACAGGCCTGATATCAAGGAATTCAGTCGTCTTATCACATGGAGTTTATCAGAGGATACCATTTGCATGTGTCCCTAAATGATGATTTTTTTGTGTGGGGTTGGGGAGTGGGGTATGACTTTCTCATTCATCCCTCTTGCTAAAAGAGGAAACAGTTGATCTTGCATCTAAAGATGCTATAAGACAATGAAAATTTGATGTTGTACATATCAAGAAGTACCATTTTTGTGCATGGTTCCACTCCGCTGACATCTTCCAAGTCCTGCATGCGGTTGAATAAGAAACAAGTAAGTGACCACACCAAAGCTTCCTTGGCTGGTGTACAGGGATCGGGTCCACAATGATGCAGATTCACCCACCACCTGGAGTTCTTGCAGACTCTGCACAGATGTTGCTGCATGCATCCCATGTGCCTATCAGATAGCTCCTGTTTAATTCTCTTGGAAGAAAATCGCTTGCTCACATCCCTAACTTCAAGGAGCCAAGGAAGGGCCATTCACGTGGAAGGTCCAGGACTGGTCAGTCATCTGACTTTTCTACCACATTAAACTTTCCATTAAATCTCACCATTGGTGATGACTTGAAGTGTAAAGAGCCATGATGTGTATATTAAGCTATGTGCCACATATTTATTTTTAGACTCTCCACGGCATTCATGTCAATACGAGATTAATGCCTAAACTTTGTAAATATTGTACATTTTGTAAATCAATGAATAAAGGGTTTGAGTGTATCCCACCAGGCTCTTCCCTGCAAATGCACATGCCAATCATTAATTCATGCGCCCAGGTTATGTACAAGGCATTGAGTTTAGCACCACAGGGAACTTCCTTCCAGGAACTCACTTTCCAGTTGTACAGACAAGAAATACATGCATGAGAAGATACAAGACAATTCACTTATGCCAAGTGATTCAAACAGACGGTTTAAGTGCTGCGAAAAATGAAAGAAAGAATTCCAGACTTTTCAATCAGGTCTACAATTTTCCTTGAGCATCTCTGTTAAATCAGAAAATATAAAAATAGTATACATTTGTGTATGTGTCTGTATATAAATATACCACCCCCAAGAACTCTTTATTTTTAAACCTTATTCTATTTTGGGGTAAGTTATGTTAATGATGATACACTAGCAAACATTTTTCCTTGATGGTTTCTTCTGCAACAAGAAACAAATATCGGAGTAGTATATCTATCATTTTTACCTGTACAATGAATTTATTATTATTTTTTAGTAAAATGATAGACATTGAAAACAAGCTTGAAAAACAGTTTGTTTGTGATTTCTGGTTATTCTTTAATGTCCTATATTTCAAAATTTCTGAAGAAGTCTTTTCCCCAACGTTAGAAGTTTCCTATTAGGTTCTGGACCATTCACACAGTTGGTGCTCCTTAAAGTGTGGCACTATACTTACATGAAGATAGCTCTTACTGCTACTTTCATGACATGAAAATAGCTCTTGCAGCTACTTCCATGAAGAGCTTTGTGTTTTTAACATAAAAAGCACTGCAGGTGGATTATGATTCTAGAAAATTTGATTTTGAAGATGTGGACTTATGTGTTTACCAATGAGAGAGTTTTAAAAGCATGCTTCACTTTACAAATTCATCTCATACTCTTTCTTAACACATTTATAAGGTTTTATTTACAAACAAAATTTAGGGCATTCAAGGTATGTCAAAGTTAAACATGGTGCCTTGGCTATGCTACAGTACGTTTTATCTGAAATACAATACCTAAAGAGAAGTCACAAATGTTTTTAATAAATTTCCTTTAACTCACCTACTAGGAGTGAAATATGTGAAAATGTCTTGAGAATCTGTTATTCATTGTAACTGGGGCAACTTGACCCTAGAGATTTAGACATTTTTCTAAGATTGTACAGCAATTTAGAGCAGGACTAAGGCGTGAATATGAAGCATCATGATGTTAGCTTGAAGTACTCTCCACTGGAGTCTACTGAAAACAGATCTGTGATTTCTTTTAATATAAAAGTTTCTAGCATAATTTAGTGTTATAAAAGCAATGCAGATTTCTAAAATGTCTTTCAAATTAAGCTTTCATTTTCTTTACCTAACGTTTAAAATTATGGCCTCCCTCATTAGCAATTACTATTGTCTTGCTATTACTTTTGACAAATTTTAACTCCATTACAGTTGCTAGAATTGGATTATGGGTAGGTGGGGATGAGGGGGACTCTATGTAGCTGTATTTTAAACTGGATAGAGACCTGAAATCTAGAAGCTAAGAAATGATTTCTCAGGGGTCCTTCTTTTCATTCTCTTAACAGCGACTCTGATCTGTGTGAATGATTTTATTTTTAAAACCTTCCTTCCAGTGATCCACATGACCCCAGTTACAGCTTCCATAGCTTAAGCTTTGGAGTGGCTTAGGAAGGTCCCACTGTGGTTTATTTTACAAGGACTTTGATTACTGATCCAGGACTCTTTGTTTCACACACACACTTGTCACCGGGATGACATGCATGATGGCCCCACCCTACTCTGGTACTTTTACTAAAAAGCCATTTCACAGGTCACAGTGTTAAGGTGAAGGGGACCTTAGGAAACATTCAGGCCACCCCCTTTGATGTATGTGGGAAGGAAAAGAACAGCAGAGAACCTAGATCATTTGTCTCTGAGAAGGCCACATTGCTTGTGTTTAAAAAAAAAAAAGATAAAACTCATCAAAATATCTTTTCTTTGATGCTCAAAATACTTAAGACATGGGTGATAGGAAACAAGAGGTCTGCTCTTCCTTCCTTTACTCTCACTGTGGGGTTGGCGGTACCACGAGGACCATCACAGTAGGCAAAGGCAGAGAATCAAAGTTAGGGAGGACAAACTTTAGCCAAGAAAACAAGCCAGCCTGATGGAAACATAGTGTTCATTCTAACTTGAGATCAAAAACATTCTGAGAAAATAATCATTTTCAGAATCATGGCTTTAAAAAGCAGGATGATTTGTCTAAGTTAGAGATTGTCAGTTATTCAGAAGCAGTTTTCTCAGGGATTTATAGCATGTCCAGTGTCAACTGACCCCCTAAATCTATATGTTTTCCCTGTACCCTGAGATCAGGTCTCCGCTGACATCCCCCTGGGGAGGTGACAGGAATGTGTTGTCAAAATGGAGAAAGTGTGTCTTAAAAGCAACTATGTTGAGTTTAGGCAGAATGAACAAAATGCCACGAGGATGTAGCCATGGTACAAAGAGAAGAGCTAAAAATAAGCCATGCCCTCAATAAACCCATTCATCTTTGAGAATAATTCAAAATAGGCTTACTGTCTGGCCCTTCTTCTATCTACAGAGGAGCATGACTTTCTGGGTTCCATGGGATTTGCACCCAAAGTCTGAGCACACCCAGCCCATCTCCTCACTGGTGTACTGCAAGAGATGGTTACTGGTTCAACTTCACAACTGCCTGGTGGCGGGGCTTTGACCCCACGTCAGCCTCTCCTAGCCGTAAAACAGATTTGTGAGCAATGAGGGACCTGCATCACATAGCAGTATGTGAAGACATGTTGTTTGAGGAGAGGGCTTATGCTTGAGGTGCTTAACATTGAGTTGCTTTTGGTGAAAAGGTGTTGAGTAGACCTCAGTGGTGGAAGAGAACACTTCTGGGCTCACTCATAACTCAAGCTAGCTTGGCCCTGGCATGTCAGCACTGGGCTTATCCCTATCTTTAAAGGCTTTCTAAACACTCAAAGGGTTGGGCTCATCCCTGACTTAAAAATGTTTAATTACTGCTCGGAAGGCTGAGGCGGAAGGATCGCCGGAGCCCAGCGGGTCGAGGCTGCGGTGGCCGGGAGCGGCCACTGCACTCCAGTCTGGGCAACAGAGTGAGACTCCAACTCAAAAAAAAAAAAAAAAGTTTAATTAATTAATGACCCTGTGTATGTTTTGCCACTGACCTAGATACTAAGTGTACCGTGTAGAGATGCATTCTTCGTAATGCGAGACATCCTGAGACCAATGCAAGATGCACGATCAGACCTCCAATGAACACTTCTTTAAAGTCAGATTATCCAGAGAGAACTGAAAGTTCTATCTGGAGTATGTGAGAGAAAGTCATAGTGATGTGTTTGGGCCAGTCTAAAGTTGAAGATGTTGAGTACAGCCAGATTGTAGATACTGGCTTCAGAATAGAGGTGAGAGAAGACTCCCCTGGGAAACTGGTATTTACTCCAAGACATGAAACATGAAAAGGTGTTAGGCTAGGGAAAATCTTGTTAGGCATCAAAAAGACATAGACGCTGAATTTTACAAAAGCTATGAGGTCAGTCTTGGGAGAAGTTGGTAATTAACTGTAGATAAATATAATTTGAAAGTTGGGTGCCAGTGGAGCAGCACATGATCCATGTTCTTAGACTGATCTTTGCAAAGCCTGCTCCTATGATTATTACTGTTCATCCCTAATGGTTGTTGAGCCCTCTCTGTCTTTTAGTCAATGATTGCCCATTAGAATTACCTGGGGTAGAGGACACTTTAAAAATGGCCTGATGTCTAAGGTACCGCAGACAAGCTCAGTTAGAGGACTCATAGCCACCTTCATGTTAAAGACAGGGGCATGGGTACGCATGGATTCAAGGATGAGAACAGACATTGGGGACCCCTAAAGCAGTGGGGGGGCAGGTAAGAATTGAAAAACCACCCATTAGGTACCTTTCTCACAACTTGGGTGATGGACTCAATAGAAACCAAAACCTCACCATTATGCAATATACCCATGTAAAAAACCTGCACTGTGCCCCTTGAATCCAAAAAAAAAAAAAAAAAATTAAAAAAAGGACAGTGGGACAGCAAGGGCCTCTCTGTGTGCTCACCTCAAGAACATTGAGTACCAAGGCAGCCTACTAGGAATTTGATTTTTCACTAGGGTCCCTAGATCCCCTGTTCAGTGATCCTATCCATTGAGCAAATAGGGCAGACAAAAGTTCAGAAGACAGGAAGCCCACCCTTTGGTAAGTGGAGGTGAACATTTGACTCAGCCTAGAAAATGCTTCTTTTGAGCATGCCCCCGGGACACTCACTTTAATATTTTTCAGTCTGGTACCTGAGGCACTTTATTCCTGGTACTTATACAAAAGGAATGGTGAAGTTGAAAGAACTGGACCCTGTCGCCTACATTCACATATCATAAAAGCAAAACAAAGCTAAATCTACCTAAAACTACTCCCCCCTTCAAGTAACATCCTCTATCTTTACGACCCTCCACAGCCAACGCTCATTGACCTCATTTCCTAACAAAGCACCCACTCCTTATCCCATCCCAAGCTGTCTTGACTTCAGGTGAATTCACTGAATTCACTAATGAAGGACAAGTTGCTCAGCCCAATGGTCACCTCTCAGTCCTCTTCTCACCTAACTGTTCAGCATCATTTAATCCTTCACCTAGTGTGTTCTAGTTGAAACACTTTCCCTTGCTTCCATGAGCTACTGTCTCCAGCTTTCCTACTTAGAAAACCTTCCTTTGATAAACAGTCCTCTTCTATACAAATTTAAATGTCAGAGTTTCTTAAGATTTGGTGCTAAACCTCCTTCTCGGTCTATAATCTCCCCCAGGTGATTCCCCCCTGCTTGTTATTTAAATTTCCAGTCAGTGTCTGCTAAATATGTATCTTCCTCTCAGACTCCTCCTGTAAATTCCAGAATGCACTCCCTAAATTACTTAACTTACCATTTGTATGACTCCTGAGACTCAAGCATCTCAAATGCAAGAGGGACAAAACCAAACATGACATCCACCCTAAGGCTAACCTTCTCCAGTGCCGCCATCTCAGTGAATAGCATCAATGTCATCCAGTTGCAGAGACTAGAAACCCGGAGTCCTCCTTGGCCCTTCCAGCTGCTTCAGTTCCCAAGTCTAATCCATTGCCAAGTCCTGTCAACTTTATCTCTTTCAGGTCTATCCACTTCTTTCCATGTCCAGTTTCACCTCTCTGGCCTGAGCTATGATCACATCTTTCCCAGCATCCTCGTGTGTGTCTCCTATCCTTATTGTCCTATTTCAATCCATTTTTCATAGCCAGTAGTAGATTTAAAAATGCAAACCTGATTATATCACAATTGTATTCAAAGGTTTCACAGTGTTCATGAGGTGGAAAACAATGTCCTCTTCATGGCATAGAAAGTGCTCCTGACCTGCCCACAGCCTTCTTCCATTGCCTCATTCCTGTCATTCCTGACCCTCATTCCTGACCCTTGACTCACAGCATACCTGCCACTCTGATTTTCTTTTAATTCTTTGAACCCTCTGTTCTCCCCAGCCCCAGCTCTTTGCATATTGTTCCTTTCTCTCCCTTTGACAGGTTTATCCCCTTTAAACCCTCTTCTCTCAGCTCATATATCACTTCTTTGAGAACATCTTCCTTGACACCCTAGATTGGCTCAAGTCCGTTTGCTGCCCACTCTCACAGTACCCTGAACTTTTCTTTTACAGTGCTTTTCAGTTTGTCTTTGTGTGTGTTTGTATCTTTAATATCAGCATCCATCTTTCCTTCTTGCCTCAAGCTCCATGGGGCCAGAGCCACCGTCTGCTTTGCTCATCACTTGCAGTGGTATTGTGATGTACCACCCAGTTCTCCCTTCAGGAATGAAGGGCTTAAGTCCTCAAACACTGGGAGCATTGCCACCAACATCCCTCAGCTAGTACTCCCCATGAACTGACTAGTCTGAAAAGAGCTGCCTCACCCAAGGTCATGCCCCTTTTCATACAGAGGCTACATCAGTCAAAGTTAGAATATAAAGGCCTATCCCCTTTGCACCACCTTGGGATACCTTTTAAGGCATATCCCATTTTCAGAGCTCACATGGGATTGGCTGTGGCTTCATTGAGACTTCATTGCAGCCCAGCTTCTCTCTGTCTAGTCCTGAATCTGTTGTCTCACCTCCATGAATGCCGAAGTCAAGGACACTCCCTAATTAATGTCTTGCCCACTAATCTCCATCTCAGAGTCTGCTTCTCAGGGATCCAGACCTACAACACCACTATATTTCAAGGACTGAGACCAGTGCCTGGAACACAGCAGGTACTCCATACACATTTGTGGATAAAGTACAGAAAACGAAGAAGAAAGAACAAGGGACAGTCTCAAAGCATTTCAGCTAGTGAGTGACAGAACAAGAGTTAAAACTAATGTTGCCCTTCTGCTAGTCCTGGTGTACTTCTGACACATCTTCACATATTAAATTTGCACGAAAAAGGTATAATGTCAAGTGCTACAAAACTAGCATCTCTTGCCGATTGCAATATAAATTGTTAAAGCTCTTTTGCAAAGCAATTTGGCAGTATGTGTTGAGGGCTATGAGAATGGATATATCTTGACCTTGTAATCCTACTTCTGTAAAATGGTCTAAAATATGGAAACACTACTAAAAACAAATTTGTGCCTTGCAGCATTATTTGTAATTCAAAAAGAAAAAAATCAGGACAACCTGAGTATGCAGGAGCAGGGGAATACTTAAGCCAATAATAGGACATCCACCTGGAATAGTATCAACAAAAATGATTGTTCTAAAGACATTTTCAATGTCAAGTGCAAATAGCGACACTAAAGTCATATGTTCAACATGTCATACTATCTAGGAAGCAAATATGTACGTGAAAAATACTTGAAGAAGCTGGGTGCAGTGGCTCACACCTGCAATTCCAGCACTCTGAGAGGCAGAGGCAAGAAGATTGCCTGAGTCCAGGGGTTCAAGACAAGCCTGGGCAACATGGTGAGACTTCAAAAAATTAGCCAGCCATGGTGGCATGTGCCTGTGGTTCCAGCTACTTGGGAAGTTGAGGAGGAAGGATTACCTGAGACCAGCAGGTCGAGGCTGCGGTGGCCATGAGTGTACCACTGCACTCCAGCCTGGATGACAGAGTGAGACTCTGAATAAAAAAAGAAAAAAATACTTGAAGAAAATAAACCAAAATACTATCATTGTTTATGTAAGCGTAGCAACTTTTTTCTTCTTCTAAGAGAATATTTTTCAATTTTTATGCAATGCGACTATATTACTTTTGTAATGAAAAACATAAATATAATAAATGATTAAGACTGTACATGTTTACTTAATGGTTGTTATTATTTTGGAGGTTCCTCATAAGTGCAGCTGTTAACTCAGGACAGGGCTCAGACTCTGGGAACCTGGTTCTCAACCCTGGCTGCCCACTGCAGCCCCGAGGGTGTTTTAAATCTACCAAAGTCAGGATCCTACCCCAAGAAATTGGATTGTACTGATCTTGGATAAGAAGATCTGGAGATCATGATTTTAAAAAAAGTTATCTCGCCAGCCTTGGTGGCTCATCCTGTAATCCCAGCACTTTGGGAGGCCGAGGTGAGTGGATTGCCTGAGCCCGTGGGTTCGAGACCTGCCTGGGCAACTTGGTGAGACCTCGTCTCTACAATAAATAAAAAATTAGCCGGGCACGGTAGTGCGCGCCTGTAGTTCCAGCTACTTGGAAGACGGAGGCAGAAGGATCACCGGAGCCCAGCAGGTGGAGGCTGCAGTGGCTGGGAGCGGCCACTACACTCCCGTTTGGTTGACAGAGTGAGACTACAACTCAAAACCAAACAAACAAACTATTTATTGTAAAACAAATCCAAACTACAGAACAATTTCAAGGAGACTCATTAATTTTTAAATTTTGTCACTTTTTATGTATCATTCTCCTTCTCTCTAATAATAAAGTAATTATTATTTGTCTTCTGAACCACTTTAAGGAAGGGTATAAACACCATGTCTCTTTCCCTCATAATACTTCAGCATTTCCTAAGAACAAAGATATTCTCTGATATAGCCAGTATTCAGTTATGAAAATCAAGAGACTTAACATTGACAAAATAACTTGTAATCCATATCTAATTCTAAGATAAGCATTTGACAAAGAAAGTAGTTACGGAGGTACTGGCTGTCTTCTGATTGTTACTCTGGTTACAAAAGGGAAGAGCCACAAACCAGCAGGAACCAGCCCTTATATCAGAAGTCAGTCTGTCCTTTCTCACCTGTTTTCTTCAGACTCTATTCAATTCTCTCAGCTCCCCTATATCCTTCTAGCCAGTCCTCTTTTATTCCAGTAAAGTCGTATGTTGGTTGAGATCAGTTTCTGTGGTTTGCCACCTAATAACCCTGCTGGTTCAGAGTAACAGAGCTAGAACTGCTCTTAGAATACTGAGGCTTTTCGTTGAGTGTCTTTAAGCTTTTATGGGCTATTCTAAGGCAATACTTCTTTCCTTTTTTTAAGATACAAATGCTCCAGGATACAGAAACTGATGGAAGACAAGTGTCATTCCTGCCCACAGGAGATCTGACCACATCTGACCAGGTCTCCAAGGATCAAATCCTGATTTAAGAAAAATCCTGGCAGGCTGGGGCTCAGATGAGCAGAAAGTATGGCTAAAAGCCGTTTCTCCCAAGACCCAAGGAAGCATGCTTGGAGTCCTCCCACAGACACAGAACTTCAAAGGTGACTGCTTCAGTTCTCTGTGTCTGGAGAGCCCCCTGGATGGGAGCCCAGCAGGGGTTTGTCAATTCTGGGGCTGTCATGGACACACCCTCAGGTCTTAGATGGAGGGAAAGTAGTTGTCTGTGGGTCCAGGGGACCCACCAGCTTCTGACGGGATGTCAGGAGCCTGCCTTTGTCTTGTGTTCAGGTACTCAGGTGCAGTGCTCCTTCCTGCCTGTTCTATGATAAGGGCATCTTTGACCAAGTTAGTTCTCTCTGGGCATATCTGCTCAGCTCCGGAATTTGTGGGCTGCATGTTTCCTTAGAAGAAGGAAGAAGCTGAAAAATGCATTTTATGCTTCTCTGCTCCTCACCTTTGATTCTATGTTGGTTGAATATACAGGACCATGCTAAGATGGGAGGGAGAGTTTAATGCTCCCATAGAATACTAACGTATTAGGCAGTTTCTCCCTCAGCTCTCTTTCTCCTGACCTCTTCCTTATTTCAAAAGTTTGTGACTCCACTTGTCAAATCCTAGATTCAGAAGACTCTAAATGGGAAGAAAGCTTAGACTCAAACTCTGACAGTAAAAATGAGGAGGTAGAAATATGCTATTTACAATTGGTTCAAAAAGAGATTTCAAATATTATCATCACAAAAAATTGATAAGTATGTGAGGTGATGGATACAGTAATTAACCTGATTTAATCATTCACAATATGAATATATTTCAAAACACTACATTGCACCCCATAAATATATACAGTTATTATTTGTCATTAAAATATAATTAAATTTAAAAATTATTTCAAGCATACTTTTTTCTTGAAATGTTATTAAACCCTGTGGCACATCTTATAATCAGTACTATAAATCCAGAAACTGCAGTATGTGTTTTAGAGAAAGGAGAGAACTGTGAAATAGAATGAGCACTAGCTTTGGATCAGCAGACTTGGACTCAAGTCATAGCTCAGCTACCAAAAAGCCAAGTGATCTAAGTCAAATTTATTCACATTGCTCTCAAAAGAGATCATGGACATCTCTTAGCACTGGACCTGGAGCACACTGAGCTCATAACAAATGTTGCTAGATTTTTTAATGGGTTGTTCTCTCTCCTAGCCAGCCTCTTGAGGACAGGGAACATCATCTTTGAAACTTCTGCATTTAGTATGCATCTGGCACATAATAATTATTTATTCCAGTTTGATTTGAATTGGATAAACCTATAGTAGTGTCATTTGATTTAGTTTGAAGTTTTTAAGGCTGACGTTCCAAGTAGTAGATAAATGGATTAGAATAGAAGGGGACCTAACCCGACCCTTTTTAGTGTGGACTGGTTACTCCTAATCTATACCTGCTTGCAAAGTAAGTGATCTAGTGTTAATGTCAGAGGACTGCATCTTGGAGATATGGCTGGGGTATGTTTAATGTCACACAAGAATTGTCATGATACCAGGGTTTCTGTCCAGTGGGAAATTACATTTCAGACCAGACACCAAGCAAAGATCTAAAATGCCTACCATGGAAGCAGAGAGGAGAAATCTTGGATTTTTTGGAAAGATCACAAATGGCAGAGGAAAACCAGATACAAACAGAGAACTTCCATAACTGTAGAGCTTCCCCACAGTCCATGAACACCAGCCCTGCAGAACGTGTGGGTGGAAGCAAAGTCTTCCTTAGAATTCACCAGGTCAAGGCTTTCAGCAGATGGAGAAGCAAAGATTAAAAATGGGAGCCTGAATCAATACACGGATATTTTAGCTCAGGCCAATTTTAGTGGGACCAGAACAAGGTAGGATAAGGAGAAGTACATCTAAATCAAACCAATTATAATGAGCAAATTAGTAATTTAGGTGAAAACATTTATAAACCGCAAAAAGGTACTGCATTTTTAGCATGACCATTTCTATGTATCCTTCTGAAAATGTCTTTAGTATTGCCCATGTCCATACCATACCAGGCCAATGATGGCAAAAAAAGAATAACAATCTAGCAATATCTAGTTCTCAGCCTTGTTCTTGTTCTTGTCTTGGTATGTCTAACATCCAGGCACAGTGCTTTGACTGTGCTTGTGGAACCATTGGTATCAGAGCCACCGAAAAGAGTCTCACTAACTGGGCTGTCATGGGCCCCTCAGCATAAATCATAAGAACTCATAGCACAAGTGATCATAACTAAGGGCAAGGGAGGGATGAAATATTAGCACCTTAAGCTGGAGAAGAGAAAGATATTCCTTATGCTCCTGAGAGGAGAAGAAATTGTTGTAATTCTGTAATGAAATTATACATTAACCTAAAACTGAGTAATGTATTGGAGAAAGTATCAACTTAAATCATCATAACAAATTTCTTATTAATTATAATACACCTGTTGAGGATAAATATGTACAGTTAGAGCAAGAATTGGACTGGAAATGCTTTCAGGTGTTTGAAGGGCAGTGATGTTGGAAGCTCCATAAATACTGTCTTGTTACATTGTGGATGTTATGTCACACGCTTCCCTCTCCACCTGGGGATCATTTAGAAATTTGAAACATTCTTTTCTTTTTCTTCTGAGTTGGTGTCTCACTCTGTCACCCAGACTGGAGTGCAGTGGCATGCTCCCAGTCACTGCAGCCTCGACTAGTTGGGCTCTGGCGATCCTTCTGCCTCAGCCTTCCAAGTAGCTGGAAGTACAGCCGTGCACTACCACACCCGGCTAATTTTTGATTTTATTGCAGAGATGAGGTCTCACCAAGTTGTCCAGGCGGGTCTGGAACCCTCGGACTCAGGCAATCCACTCACCTCGGCCTCCCAAAGCTCTGGGATTACAGACTGAGCCACCAAGCCCAGCTTAGAAACATTCTTATTATGCTATCAGCATATATGGACATGAAATTCTCTCTTTCTATGTCATGAATCCTGCTCCGTTCATCTGACCCTGATTTAGTGACATTGGATCCTGCCAGAGCCCGGCAGCTCGTCCTGTATGAATAACATGTTAAGTCTCGAGGGTAGCTTCTGTATTTAGACATGCTCTATCTTTTCAAAACACTTTAAGATAATTTTCTTCTCCTAATGACCTTGTCATAAAGATGAGCTCAATAATATTAGCCCCACTTGAAAGATTGGAATATTAAAACACAAAGAATATATGTGAGAAACACAAGACAGATTCGGGTTCTGTAGGCAAAGACATAATGGCCTTAGGAACCACCGAATCCCTTTAGATCTTAAGTTATCATTTGATGAAGGTGTAGAAATTGAACCAGCAGTTTAAAAACTTTTCTGGCTGCCATTTATACTAATATTTTGTAGTGACTCAATGCACACATTTCTCTGCGTATAAAAATATAACTGAAATATGTTTCACAAAAATATACAGAACTTCACAGTGCATTATTATATTATGATCTAATATTGTCTCTTTTCCATTCTATTCCAGTACACTATTTTTAAAAAATCTTAACTTTGACCTACTACATTGATTTCATAATCCACTAGTGGGTTACAAATTATAGTTTGAAAAACAGTGACGTACATGATTGATCACTAATGACCGGTATTTATTTCCAATTATATACCTGAAGTCAAGAAAGCAGAACTCCCCCTCACTGCCCAGGTGTTGTGATAAGGTAAAGATTGCTTCATGAATTATGAGTTCCATATTCATTCTTGAACTAGCTCAATCTAGTGGAGTTGTGTAATGTTTTTGCAATTCATCCCATCATTTTTTGCTCCGTTGATTAATTTACTCCACAAATCTTCTGGTTTGGGAAGACAGATCTGGGTTTGAATCCAAGCTTCACTGGTTAAAACACCCTCCCTAATCTTCAATCTTCTTGCTTGTAAAATGGGGATAAATGAGCTTGCTGTGGGGGTCAGCCATAAAAGATGTAAGCCCGTAGCACAATGCAGGCACGTGATGAACATCAAATAAACAGTACTGCCTTGATGGGTGTGCTGGGTGCTGTGCTGATACTGGTATTGCAAAACCCGCAGCCTCGAGTGCATTCCTGAGGGACTCTAATGCTTCTCATATTCACTCTCTTTCTCTTTGTGTTTTGCAAACAGAGTTTGAAATTTAGCAATACATCACAAACATTTTTCTGTCAGCAAGTAGAGTTGTAGGAGATAATTTTTAATGGTTGGTTAGTATTACTTTTTATGATTGTACCATAATTTATTTCACCGTTTCCTTCTTATTTTTAGGTGTTTTCAGTTTTTTGCTTTGAAAAATCTTTATATAAAGGTAATGCATGAGCATTGAAATATAAAGTAATTCAGTAGAGAAGTTTTAATCAGAAAAGTGGAAACTCTCTGGCTTTCTACTCCTACCTCCTCCCATTCTGCAGCAGTAACTACTTTTAATACTTTCTTGGTTATATTTTTCTGTATTTTTAATGTCTATACAACTTTGAATAGGTTTATGTAATTATGTATATATGTTTATATACACATGTATAGAACAAGTTCTCCAATGTACATTTAAAATGAGTATATTTGGGACATTTTTCATTGTCAGCACATGCAGATCTGATGCATTCTCTAGAGGCTGTATGTATTCCATTGTTTGGATGGACCATCATTTATTTAACTTAGTTAAATACTGATCCAATTCAGTATGCCCTAAAAGTTGTGTCTATATTTTGCTATCATAACCAATGATGCACCCTCTTGAGATTACTCTAGGACGACTAACAGAAATGGAATGGTTTTATACGTTTAAAGCTTTAATCTATGTTACCAAGTTACCCCCTAGAAGAGTGTGCCAATGTAGGCTCATACCAACAGTGTGTGAGAGCGTCTATAATTGCACACCCTCTGTAAACTTGGTATTCTGTCAATATTTTATTTTTGAGATCTTTTTTTCTCATTTGGAAATATTAACAAGGCTCTTGACATTAACTCAGTGGAGAAAAGTAAAAGTTATATGTATAAGAGGAATTAGTGACCTTGACCTTCCTAGAATTATTTGAGAGGAAAGTTGCTCATAGGACAAGTCATTTTACCATCTAGGAGAGATTCCATACTGCCTATTGGCTGTATGTGCAACACGCACTTTTTTTGAAGAGACTTGAAGCACTGTATGTCAGATCATGAATCAAATGGCATACAACAAGCCCAGACTCCATTGCCAAGCTCTGCCACATGCAGCTGTGGTGGCTCTGATGTGACTGATTTTACTTCCTCCCCTTCTCTCCATCAACTGAGGTAATGTAAAACCACCACCTTCTGTTGCTCAGGACTTAGGTTGTGAAGAAAAGACTCTGGGAATGCAATGGAAATGAGTACTTATGCCTTGTACGGGACAGATGCTGAAATTCTCTTAAGGATAACTTTGCGATTGCCTTCTTTGGAGACATGGATTCACTCACTCATCATCTGAAGGCAGAAGAAAACCCCCTTCCCCTCCTCCTGACCTTTCAAGTCCCAACTCTGGATTCAGGATATTTTTAATCTACAAAGTAGGACTACCATTTTAGTGACAATTAGTGTTAGGTTTAAATATAGCAGAGTGACTGTTGAGTAAGAGAAAATAACTATTTCCAAAGCCCAAGTGTCAATAAAAATAATAATAATAAAGAAGTAGCAAAACTGGCTCAAGAAAACTACAGCAGATTCAAATGACTGTGTATAAACAGAAGCAGAACGATCCATATTCTTGAATAGTGGCAATGGACCTTAGAAATAATTAAACCAAACCTCTTCAGTTCATTTAGTGGATGAGAACATGGATACATAGGTCATGTGACTTAGTTCACACAGTACAGAAGTACTATCAGGACCTATGAAGACAGCAAATAAGAATAACATGTTGAATTCTCAGCAGCACATGCATGTTTTCTTTTAAAATATAATTATTTTGATATACAGAATACTCCTGTGTATGCTGAATAAAATGATGTATGGATTCCACTGAAATTAAATGGATACACTATTCAGTTTATTCTACATTCCCTGTGTTTTTAAGCATTTGTATCATCTTTAGTCAAGTTTCTGTTGCTTACAGAACAACACCCCTGCTGAGCACCATATTTCCATTAAATACTTCCCCTTCTCCACCCACCCATCACCACCCCCATAACTATGAAACCCTAGTCTTGCTCCTGTAAAATAGGATGAACACAGGCAGGCTCCCAGCTATATTTGCATTCAAAAAATATCTGATAAAGGGCCTTTCATCTTCCTGAAGGAACTGCTGTTGACACTAATGGCAAAATCAATAGGACAAAAAATAACTTTAATTTAGGAAATTCTGGTACTTCCAACCAGTGATACAGAAAAGATAGGAAGCAATCTGCTCTGTTCAAACAACAAACATCACTTGCCACCGAGTGAGAAATTTGTTAAAGTTTTCCCTGGGAAGTTAAGTGGAACACCGGAGCTTGCCCTGGATTCAGAAAATTCTGGATCTTTGAGAAGGAAGGAAAAAAAAAGAGACCCAAAAGTGTTCTTGTCAGCTTGTGTACCAGAATTCTTAGCTACAAGTGAACTTCCAGAAGAAAAGAGGCCAGTTTATGGCAAAGTTCTCCCTCAACCTATAGAGTAGCAGCAGGGCAATACTTCTGGTGTCAGCTGTGTGGGGTGTAGGTTTAGACTATTATTATTTAAGTCACTATCTGTCAGCTTTCAACAGGTTATGTCATGGTAACCAACAACCTTAAAATCTTAGTGCCTTCAGAAAGAAGAGTTGTTGTTGTTTCCCGCCCTGCTCAGATCAGCTGCAAGTTGGCACCAAGGGTCTCCTTCTTTCTGGAACTCAGGCTCTAAGTGCAGCCTCTTTCTGGAGCATGCTGTGTTCTTGGTTGATGGCAACGAGAGCGATATCACTGCAGAAAAACCACAATGCCTCTTAAAGCTTTCTGCCAGGACAGCTGAGCACAGTGGCTCATGCCTGCATTCCCAGCACTTTTGGAGACCGAGGCAGGAGGATTGCTGGAGCCCAGGAGTTTGAGACCAGCATAGGCAATGAAGCAAGACTTTGTCTCTACTAAATTAGACAAAATTAGCTAGGCATGTTGGCACATGCCTGTAGTCTAGCTACTTGGGAGACTGAGGCATGAGGATGACTTGAACCGAGGCTGTGGTGAGCCATGATTGTGCCACTGCACTCTTGTTTGGGTGACAGAGTGAGACCCCCAACTCAAACAAACAAAAAACATTCTCTGCCAGGAACTGTACATGTTCTTTTCCACTCACATTTCATTGGCCAGAGCAAGTCACTTGGCCAAGCTGCTGCCAATGGGACAGGACAGGGCAGTGTGCTTGTCTGACAGGAAGCTCTGCAAGTCATGTGATGGGGGCAAGTGAAGTGTGGAAGGGCGGTGAACACTCGGGTACAACCACACAACCTACCACTTGGGTTAAGTCCTAGAAATGTTGTGCTCTTCCAAAATCAAAGTGGAGTTCCTGCCTTTTGACATGTCTGACCAGTACCTCTTAAGCCAAGGAGCATCAATATGAAGTTATGATTTTAAAGCTAGGGATGGGTTAAGGTCAAGCTTACTGGGGAGGGGTGTGGATGCATTCTGTGCAACCTCCCCCCATCTTTTGCCCATTACTGAAAGAGGTAAGTTTAATGTGGTTCCTGAAACATTTTCCAAACTTGGACAAGATGGCAACCACAGGAAAATGGCTATAGGATTCCACAGGGCTGAGGCTTTGCTTTGTTAATGTGAAAAATTGTCAAATGGGGATTTTAAGTGGAGTATACAAAAGAAAAACAACCCTCCTACAGACTACAGACATGTGCCACCATGCCTAGCTAATTTTGTTTGATTTTGTAGCGATAGGGTCTCGCTTTATTGCCCAGGCTGGTCTCAAACTCCTGGGCTCCAGCAATCCTCCTGCCTAGGCCTCCAAAAGTGCTGGGAATAGAGGCGTGAGCCACCGTGCTCAGCTGTCCTGGCAGAAAGCTTTGAGGCATTGTGATTTTCCCACAGTGATATTGCTCTCCTTGCCCTCAACCTAGAACACAGCATGCTCCAGAAAGAGGCTACACTTGGAACTGAGTTCCAGAATGAAGGAGACCCTTGGCGCCAACTTGCTGCTGACCCTTGGTACCAATTTGAGCCAATTTTCCTTACTTGTGTGTTTAGGTAAAACAAGGAGGAAAAACAAGCCTGAAGATCAGTTGCTTTTTAAAAATAAAACGTCTACTTTTTCCCCCCATGAAAATCAGTTTTAGATGTTAATGATTCAGAAATGCAAGTCCAGCTCCAGTAAAGGGTTTTCAGTAGATGATTTTCTGCCGGCATCTTAGCATTCAGTATCCTCATTCTGCCCTCTGCTAGCATAGATCCCCTCTGTAGTAAACTGTCTGGGCCAAGAATCTACAAAATTCAGCAAAAATGTAGGACACGTGGATTCAGGGCTGGGAACTGTGCCAGCTGGAGCTTTAAGGATGGATTCCACGCCACCCCTTCCCAAAGGAGCCAGCAATCTCGGAGGGGAAACAAACAAGTAAACAAGAAATTATACTAGAGTGATAAATGCTGCAAGGTTGAGGTACACACTGAGAACTTTTCAAGTACAAAGGAGGGAAGCATAACTCACTCTTAGAAAATAGGAAAGGCTTCCTCGAGAGAATGATTTATAAACTTAGAAGTGAAGGATGAGGTGGAGACAACCAGGTAGCAGGAAGAGGAAATCTACTCTGGGACTCGGCTTGCAGACCCCTAAGTAGGAGGCGAAGGATGAAGGTCCCATATCTCACTCACGGTGGCGTCTGGACTTTTGATAATGGGGCCTCCCACCCTGTGAGCAGCTAAAAAAAAAAAAAAAAAAAAAATCCTAGCTCCAGTTTTTGTGTTTTTTCAAAATACTTATAAACTGTTATAATTTATTTTTCATTTTGAAAAAAGTACCTTAAAGACCCACATTTTTTAAAAGATACGATAAATACCCATGTGCCTACCACCAGAATGAACAAATATTAAATGATATATTTCATTCACTCTTTTGAGAAATAAATGGTTATCAATAAAGTTGAAGTTCCTATCAACCTTTTCCTGGTCACATTTCTTGTATTTCTTTTTATTCTTTTCTCCTCAAAATCAATGATATCAAGAGTTTTATAATCCTAGTTTTTCTTTTTACATGTTTACTAAATATATATTAATAAAAACATTTTTATATATGCAAATATTATGTAAATGATTTACTGAACATACTATTTTGTAAATTGAATGCTTCTCAACATTATGTTTTCAAGATCTACATATATGTTAATGAAATCCATCATATAAAAATACCCAAATTAATTTGGCTATACCACTGCTATAAAAATGTGAGTCATTAATTTTTGCCCCTTCTTGTAGGACTGCAGTAAAAGTCTTTACGTAAGGTTATTCACCTATTTACTTATATTTACACATTTAACTGGGGTATTAACCTGAAAATGCATTACTGGGTGATTGAGAACACACATTTTAAATTTTGCTAGACGTTTGTATCTTACAACAAATGATTAGTTTCAATCTATATTTTTTCTTGAAATCTTGTTGAGAATATTCTTTTTATCTTGATCTTCAGTTATTGTTTGAAGTCCCATGTTAATTTATTTTAATTTGAAAATTCCCTAGTGAGGGAAGATCTATGCAGATACACTCTTTGTGGAATGATTGGAAATGTCTCTCCTCACCCTCTGCTCTTCCCTTGGTGCTGTTTCATTCATTTCTCATATCTTCAGATCCAACATTCTCTCCCCTCCATGCTCTCAATAGATCACTTCTTATTTCATGAAACAAATAAAAATGATCAGAGGAAAACCACCTGATAACGCACCTCCAGATTCACAAATGTTCTATTTGTATATCCTAGTTTCCTTTACTCCATTTTCAGAGGGGACATATCCTTCCTCCTGTTCAAGGTCAGGGCTTCCACTTGCATCCTGAATCCCATCTCTTCAAGTCCATCATTCCTCTGATTTCCCACTGTCTCCTATGTCAAGGGTCAGCGTACTTTTTCTGTAAAGGGCAAGATAGAAAGTATTTTAGGTTTTATGAGCCTCATGCTGTCATTATGTTCCCATAACACTTTTTTTTTTAAATAGGCAGACGTCCAGATTTGGCCTGCAACAATAGTTTGTTCATCCCAGTGTCATCAATAACTTCTTTAACTTTACTAGATATTTTTCCCCATTGGTATACAAGTATGTTGTAATATCACCCATTTAAGCTAACACTCTTTCAGCTATGAAGCTCCCCATAATTTCTCATCTGTGTTCAAAGGAGAATCTATGTAGTAAAATGGAAATGGGATTGAGATAGGAGAGAGAAGAACTGATTCTCCCTCTATTTCTGATGCAAAAAGAAAAGAAAAGAAAAAAATATTGACCTAGACTCATGCCCCCCTCTAGCTACTACCCCACTTTCTATTTCTCTCTATGACAAAACTTCCTGAAGGGCTGGTCTGTGCTTGCTGCCCCCACTCCCCTCCTCTCTTTCTCTCTTGAACTCACTCCTATCAGTGCCCACTCTTATATGAACCCATTCTTTCCAAGGTCAGTGGTCCCCATCTTGTAAACTCTCAAGGCCAATTCCCAGTCCTTATCTTCATCTCCTTACAGTGTTCTGAACCCTGTCTTCACTTGTCTTTCTCTTCTAGGATCCTCTCATACTTTCTGCCTGTTTCCCTTCCTGACTGAATGTAGAAATGCCCTAGGCTCAGGCTTTAACTGACTTCTCTTCTAGAGCTAGATGGATTCGATTATTCCCCAGATGATCTCATCCAGTCACATGGCTTTAAATTCCAACTCTATGCCGATGACCTCCAAATCCTTATCACTTGTTCAAATCTTTCCCCTGAGCTCCAAACACACCTTAGATTGGATGTCGATAGTGCAAATAAAACATATCCAAAACAAAAATCTCAATTTCTACCTTCTCAATTATTTTCCTCCCCAGATCTTCTCATCTCAATAAATGGTACCACCATTTGATCAGTTGCACTGGTCCAGGACAAAGGAATCATCTTTGATACTTCTCTTTTTCTCACATGCTTCATCCAATTCACCAGTGTATCTTATCACTTCTGCCTTCAAATTATATCCTGAATATGGTCACTTCTAACCATAGGCATAGCTACTACCTAATCCATAGCACCCCCCATCTCCATGGCTACTGCCATGGACTGGTGCAGTCGCCTCCTAACTGATGTGCCCCTTCCACCTTTGTTCACTTTCCATAATTTCTCAATACAGTCGCTGCAATGATACTTAAATGATGTAAATCTGATCATGTCATTCCTGTTTCCAAAACCCTCTAAACCATACTTGGAATAAAATTCAAACCCTCTATTACCTGCTCCTGGCAGCCTATCTTCTCTCTTCTCCTGCCACTTCTCCATCAACTATGACGCTCCACACACCCAGGCTCTGCATTCATTTCTGCCTCCACTTTTTAGAATTTGTTGGTCTCTATAATGCTTTCCCTGACCTTTGCACTGGACTCCTACTGTTGTTCCTTCGATGTCACCTCCTCAGGCCTTTCTAGACCCCATCTCTATTTACTCATTCAGATTTAATTTTCTTCATGACATTTAATGCTAAAAAACAGCATTTGTTCTTTATTTCCTGCTTGAAGAAAAGCTCCTTGAAGGCAGTTACCCATTGCCAAGAATAGTGTCTAGCATATAATGTCCACTCAATAAATATTAGCTGAATAAAACAATGATTTTATCCCAGAAGGAAAAAAAGGTTGTCAAGTTCAACTCCAAGACCAGTCCTTTGTACCCTATGTATCTCCATCCAGTGACACTCTGCTGGACTGTTGCAAGGTGCTCTGGCACTCTGAACTGTGGGCATACATGCCACATGGCCACTCCCAACACTGAGTGCTCTGAGGGTCTTTCCTGTCATCATTCATTTCTACCTTTACCTTCTTCACCATTATTGGCAGCTTCACTGACTCTATCATGTTTGTGATGCAGAGACAGCTTCACATTTTTCTGGCTGATTTAGGCTTTACCTCTGGGCCAGTGACAACAGCAGAGACAGTAAAAGGGCTGCTAGATTATTTACTCTCTTTATGGAGATAAATAATTGGAAAATTATGAAATGTGTTTCTCAATACAACTTCCAACTCATAGGAATTCCTCCTGAATTTGGGCAATAGCTTGATCATCAGTACTAGTTTTGGCTAGTGTAAATATTTGTTTCCTTCCAGATTTTCTTGGATTTTAGAGGAAAGTTGGAAGAGACTCAGGGTTTTCAAACTACAATCCCCTGTTAAATAGAACTTTCTCTCTCCCTTTATTTAGAACATATAGCCCCAGTCCATGAATTTGTCCTCCTCCGCAATCCCTTCATATCCAGAAACTAGAATTCAAAGTTAATGAGTAATTAGGCAGAGTGTGTAATTTTCATTCAAATATTTGTTTGCCCATTTCCTGAATGCTACTTTCAGAAGTGTGTGGTTTCCACTAAAAGAAATTAATTCTGATGCTTATTTATTTATGACTCTAGGTTTGAACACATACACGCTGAGAATGGAGAATGACAGGTGGCACTTTCTGGAAGACAAGCTGCATTTTTGTCTGTCCCTCATCTCCCCTACCCCCAACTATGACTATAGCAGCTCTGTCCTGTGTATATATATATGACAAGTAGAGACACGACATCTTCCAGGGCTTGACACTGAGGGTTCCTATAGCTGGAGCACCCAGCAGAGGGAGAGGCAGCTCATTCAAGGGGAACAACAAGCTCTCCTGTCGAAATGGGTCTGGAATGCAGATGTGGGCTCTGTCAAAGGAGTGTCTCCGCTCTCCATATTGATGGCTTGTGCTCACTCCCTGACATGCTTTCTGCAGAAACATGACCTGGAACTGATGTGTTCTGACAGAAACAAGCTGAGAGACTTCAGGCGCTCTCTATCTCTTTCTCTGCCTTTTTCCCTCCTCACTGATGTTGCTGAACTGTTGAAGAGGGGAGGGGTCATGTAGCTGTCAGAAGAGGGTCCCTAACTCACTGTCTAGCCACCTGAAAGCCATGCTCCTTGACCACTGAATCCACACGAATGCTGTTCCTGGGATTCTGGAAAGATGATGCTGTCATCTGCATGCGGAATTTTACTTTCCATAGAATAAACTCTGTTGGATATCTGCAAAATAGGGACTGAAAGAATGGAAAAATATCAAAACTAACTTTATAGATAAAGTCAACGTGGTAACCAAGATAGCAATAGATTGATACAGAAAAAAAGGATGCAATAACCTGCTTATTCAATCCAAAAGACACAATCCATTTTGATGTTAAAAGATAAATAATCTACTATGATCAGGCTTTATTGCCTATATTAGCAAAATTGAACTCTCTCTGTGTGGCTTTTAAATTCCTTTTTGTGAGTGAGAAGAAGTCAAACTCTGCTTTTTAAAATTCTACCCAGATGATCAAGCATTATATCAATCAACTCATTTAACAAATATTTATAGAGTTTTTTTTTTTTTTTTTTGAGTTGGAGTCTCACTCTGTCGCCCAGACTGGAGTGCAGTGGCCGCTCCCGGCCACCGCAGCCTCGACCTGCTGGGCTCCGGCGATCCTTCCGCCTCAGCCTTCCAAGTAGCCAGAATTACAGGCGTGTGCTACCACGCCTGGCTGATTTTTTTGATTTATTGTAGAGATGAGGTCTCGCTGCCCAGGCGGGTCTCGAACCCACGGGCACAGGCAATCCACTCACAATCAGCCTCCCAAAGGCGCGGGATTACAGGCTGAGCCACCAAGCCCGGTTTATAGAGTTTTTACTATGTGTTAGGCACTGGAACTACAATGGTGTAAAAAAGGACAACTTCCATGGGGTTTATCTTTAGCAAAGCCTGAACTGATAAAGAAGTACAAGTACACAAATAAGATAGTTACAAAATCTGATAAGTATATGAAGGAAACAAATGAGGGGCTGAGAAATATAAGCAAGGGGTAGGGAGCATGCTAAGCTGATACTGATGGTGAGATTCAAAGGATGAGAAAAGGATAGTTATGTGAGGAATGGGGAAAGAGCATTTCGGGTAGAGGGAACAGTAAATCCAAAGGCCCTGTGATAGGAAAGAGCAGGATTTGTTCAAAGAACTGCCAGAAAAACCAGTGTGACAAAGTTAGGAAGGGTGAGGGAGCAAAGAGGCTGAAGAAATTACTAAGGGCAGATATGGAGGACTTGAAATGGAGTTAGAATTTCATTCTAAGTGTAGGGAAGCTGGTAAAGGATTGTAGGTGGAGACGTAATATAATCCACTGTACACGCACACACTTTTAAATATAAAAAGCAATCTCAAACAGTGTACACCTTTTCCCCTCAGAACCATTTAAGGGTAAGTTGCAATATCATGCCCTATGTTGCTTGGTTATTGCTGTGTAACAAATTACCCTGAAGCTTAGTAGATTAAAACAATATTTATTGCCTCCAAGTTTCTGCGAGTTAAAATCTGGTCTAGGCTGGACTGGGTCCTCTGTCTCAGAGACTCTCACAAGGTGTTGTCTAGGGCTGCAGTCTACATAAACACTCATCTGTAGGAGGGTTCACTTCCAAGCTCACTCAGGTGGTTGTGGGTAGGATTTCATTCTTTGTAGGCTACTGAAATAAAGGCTTTCAGTTCCTTGCTAAGGATTCAGTTGTGGCTGGAGGCCTCCCTCAGTTCCTTGTCATGTGGTTCTCCCTATAGGGGGTACCCTATAGGGAGAACTTGCAAGCTCACTTCTCTCAGTGTGAGCAAGAAAAAGAAAAAGCATACCCAAGATTGGAGCCACAATCTTTCTGTAACCAAAAAGATTAATCTCATAAGTGATATACTATCACTTTTGCTGTATCCTATTATTTGGAAGTGAGTCACTAGGCATAGCTGACACTCAGTGGGAGGGAATTATATGAGGCCATGAATACCAAGAGGAGGGGATCATGGAGACCATCTTAGAGGCTGCCTGGAACATAACAAGGATGATCTCCTACAAATCACAATGTGATCACAAAAATCAGAAAATCAAATCAATATATTACTATTAGATAATTCTCAAACTCTATTCACATTTTTCCAGTTATCATAGTAATGTCCTTCATAGCAAAAGGATCCAGTCCAGAATCATGTTTTGATTTTCATTGGTATGTCTTTTGTTTCTTTCAATCTGCCATAGCTCCTCACCTTCCCTGAATGGTCATGATCTTGACACTTTGGAATATTGTAGGCTAGTTACTTTGCAAATCTTCTCTTGACTTTGCTGTCTGATGTTGCTTTCTGATTAGATTCAGGGTATGCATCCTTGGCAGGGATATCATAGAAGTGATGTATTACATCCTACCAAGTGACACATAGGTTTTAGCATCCCCTTTATTGATAGTGATTTTTAACTTTGATCATCTGATTAAACCAGGATTCTCCAATGTAAAGTTACTTTTTTCCTCCCCTTGTAGTTAGTATTTTTTAGAGAAGTACGTTAAGATTATGTAAATATTCCATTCCTCACAAAACTTTCAACATATTAATTTATTGATTTATAATACATTGGCAAGTTGATTTTTATTTTATTTAATGGATGATTATTTATTCTGATCACTATTTATTCTGATGCTAAAATAGTTCCAGATTTGACTTTCCCTACTCCAGCCTTGTGATCATCCATTTCAATGAGAAACCCTGGTTCCTTTTAGTAGAGAACTTTTTTTAGAAACTAAGATACCTGCTTATTGCTTTTGGGGTAGCACTGCTCTTAAACCTTTTTGGTGGACAGAGTTAGGGAGGTATGTATATGTATATATGTATGTATTTGTGTTTACACATATTTGACATGTATGTTTATTTTTATGTCTATTGATATATATATTGGAATCATGAATTCTTACCACTGTCTCCGATTCCAGTGCAACACCACAAGGTAAATTCTACCTTTATGCTATTCCATGTTTGTAGCCTCCTTCTTCCACAATGAGATTCCTGACTTCCATTACTTATTAATTTACTTAAATATATCAATTTACTTATTTGATCAGCATCAATGCATGTAATCAACCTCTCATCTCTTCTGCCAACTCCCCAGCACCTCCCAGCATGGATAATCTCCTCACCCACCCAGGTTCCAACAGTCTTGCTGGGCTATACCATCTCCGCCTCCTCCTGAATAGATATCCATCCCAATCATCCAGGCTTAGGCAGTATCCTCCAAGTAGTCTCCCAACATCGATGCTTTTCTCAGTCCCACTTTGGTTTTGACCCCCAGTTCTGGGTCAGTGTAGCCAACACTACACAGGTGTTTATCGCCAATGACCAATGAATGGCATTGGGGGCAGAACTGGTGAGAAAGGACGGCAAGGAAAAAGGAGTAATTATCTTTCAAACCATTATCTCTTACACTGCATTGAATATATGGATTGTTGAAGGTGGGAACTGAAACAAGGAAACCAGTTGGAGGCTACTGCAAAAGGGTGAGAGGTGACTGTGGCATAAATGAGGTATGATTTAAGGGGCTAGCAGGCGAGAGGGAAAAAAGTTGTTCGGAGAGCTGAAAGTACTTTTTCTTGAATTGTATCAGGGAGGTGAAGGAAAGGTAGACTAGTAAGTAGGCCTAGGAAGATTCTTAGGTTTTTAATTTGAGTAACTGCCAAAAAATGGTGCTTTTTAATAAGATGGGAATAGATTGGGATTAGTGGTACAACGTATTGCTCAAAATCAATCATTTTTCAAACACGTCAAGCTTGAGATATGTGTTTCAGAAAGAGATGTCAAGTAGGCACATAGATAAGGCAGTGAACTCAAAGCAAAAGTCTAGGTTGGCAATTCACATTTGAGAGTTATGAATATAAAGAAAGGATAGAGAGGCCGGGCTCGGTGGCTCAGCCTGTAATCCCGTGCTTTGGGAGGCCAAGGTGAGTGGATTGCCTGAGTCCGTGGGTTCGAGACCCGCCTGGGCAACTTGACGAGACCTCATCTCTACAATAAATAAAAAATTAGCCGGGCGTGGTAGCACGCTCCTGTAATTCTGGCTACTCAGAAGGTTGAGGTGGAAGGATTGCTGGAGCCCAGCAGGTCAACGCTGCGGTGGCCGGGAGCGGCCACTGCACTCCAGTCTGGGCGACAGAGTGAGACTCCAACTCAAAAAAAAAAAGGGGAGAGAGAGAGAGAGAGAGAGAGCAGCCAGGACTGACGCGCTTGGAAGTCCCAGCAGTCAGATGCCAGACTTAGCAAAGGAGCTTGTGAAGGAGGAGGAAAACCAGTGAAGGAGGAGGAAAACCAGAAAAACATAAGTAACAAAGAACTAAGAGATAAGCATGTTTCAGGAAGTCAACAATCATTATATATCAAAGGTTGTTGAGAAGATGAAAATGAGACTTCAAACATCATTGGCTCTAGCAATAAGGAGGTTGCTACAGACAGAATTTTGCCCCCCCCCCACCTGCAAAATTCATATGTTGAAGCCTTAGCCTCCAACATGACTATATTTGGAGATAAAGCTTTTAGGAGGTAATTAAGGTTAAATAAAGTCTTAAGGGTGGGATCTGATCCAATAGAATTGGTGGCTTTAAAAGAAGAATTTTTTTCTCTCTTTCCTCTATCTCTCTTCCTCTCTTTCTACACACACACACACACACACACACACACACACACACACACACACACACCAAGGAAAAGTCATATGAGAACACACAGTAAGAAAGTGGCTGCCTGCAAGCCAGGAGGAAGGTCCTCACAACAAACTAAACCCTGCTGGTACCTTGGTCTCAGACTTCTCAGCCACCAGAACTGAAAATTTTGTTGTTTAAGCCACCCAGTCTACAGCATATTGTTAAGGCAGCCTGAGCAGACTGATACAAAAGTCACTGGTGATCTTAAAAATATTATTCACTGGAATGGCCTAGGAAGAAAACAGATTATAGTAGATTGATTAAATAGTCAAAGGGTTATAAGGAAATGGAAATGTGGTATGAGACAAATCTCTTGAGAAGTTTGGTCTGAATGATAAGTGCTGGAGTCCAGCTCCAGGAGAGAGTCAGGGCTTGAGACGGGGACGGGGGAATCGGGAAGCAGCGAAAAAGAAAAGACAAACACGACAGGATCCTTCTTCCTGGGGAGAGTTCAAGACTCTGCCAATTTTTATTCAATTCTTACAAGCTTATGTCGTTTTTTTACTGACCCCTCTACCCACAAAATGTTTCCCATGTTACACATTAAATATTTACATCATGTTTTTTCTTTTGTTTATGGGGAAGTTGACCTTTACAAGTTTCATTTTGTTTCTTCCTGCTACCGGGGGTGTAACAAAATACCAGCTGCCAAATTATCAGCCACATCCTGTGACCTCTAGGCCAACTGAATGTCTTCCCTTTGCTATTCTATTTCTTTTCCTTTACTAATCTATTTTCTTAATTCCACCCTTATATATACTTTTAGCAGCAGTATATTGACTTGTTTTTTCTTTTATGTAATCACTCTTATCTTACCCACTACGAATTCTTGATATTCTTTTTTTAAAAAAATTTAACTTTCTTAATTCTAATTGCCTTATCTATATTACTTGCTATTTTCTTATCACATACTTTACATTTTATATTTCTAAACAAAACATGTCTAAATCTACACTTATATATGATATTAATCTTACTTCTAATCTAAATGTATTTAATTGTAAACCTACTTTAAGTGTATATAATTTTAAGTTTACCTTAAAACTTATTTCCTATTCCTTATATTTAACTAATACCTACATCTATAATAAACATTTATCTTTTAATTATAACTGCTATTTATTTAATTCTAATCCTTAATTTAATTTTAAACCTCTTTCTAATTAAACTATAATATTTTTTAAATTAAAAGGCATGTCTGTGACTTGTTTTTCCCGAAAAACCCTGTTTTTGGAGATACTCTGTCTCAGTTTCTCACTTCCTCATCAATCACAACTGTCAATGTTGTTACTTATAAAGGATATGAGGAAGTACTTGTTTTTTCCTTTTTAGCTAAAGGTTTCAAAATTTGCATTCCCTTGTCCCTTCAGGGGGGAAATTTTTTGCTGTTGAGCCCTTTTTACATTTCTATACATAGGTTTACTGCTAATTCCACATCCTTGCACATTCTAGCTAATTGTTTTATTTATCAAGGGAAGTATTTTTCAAGCCTAAGCACGCATTCCTTTAAGGCCAAAAGGAGTCCTTCAATAGAATCCATGGGGCTCTGCCTCCAGCATGGCCGCTTCCCACTGGGGCTCTGCTCCCAATCAGCGTTTTTCCCATTTTCAGGTAACATCCATTTTGCATCTTTAGGGTTTGCGGCTTCCGGCAGATAAGAGACACAGTGGTGTTGCTGGAGAAGCATTTAGAGTCAAGAGTTAGTCTTGTAACCTGCTTGTATGCAAGGGCAACAGTCTCAGAGGAAGAGACTGATGAGTTAGAAGAAGGGAGGATAACTTAAAGAGAAAAATTATTGAGCATAAAGAAGGTTGTTGCCAAGGACACGTGGAGGATTGACCTTCTATATGACTGGTCTTGGTGGTGATGGCAAAAGAAAGATATTGTGGATTAAAAGATAAATGTGTCATGTAGTAAAATGGACATTTTAAAAACATATCCTGATAGATTCTTTTTCTTCCGTGTTATCAGTGTTTTTTTCCGCTTACTGATGTTTCACTAAAAGCAAGTAAATAAAAAATATTTTTGCCCCAAGAAAGAAGTGGAGCATACTACCTTGGGTAAAGCACAAAGATTAGAAGAAAATGATGTGAGAGGAGCTCCTGCCAGGCAGGAAAGGAAAGTATAAAGAGAAGGGAGACCAGAGGATATTTAAGAAAAGAATCTGCCACATGAATCCTCTTGAGGTTTAGTTTAAGAGTACATCTTGCTGAAAAGGTTTAGATAGATATGTAGAAAACAGAATCTAGATGGCTAGTATTTATTTTCTTTAGAAATGGCTGGGGATGACTGAAGTCCTTTCAAATAAGCCCCACATTTGACATGACATTACATCCAACAAAGCACAGGGATGAGAGGGAAATCAAGGCTGAAAGAGGTGCTTGAGAGCTGCTCCACAAAGCCTTTCCACAAACACAAGCCCACTCCCACAGGTGTGAGAAAGCAGCCAGTTCCCAGGGGGATGGAGGTGCTGAGAGACACAGAGGCTCAGAATAAGCCTACGGTTGGGATGAGAAATCTGTGATATGGCAAGAGACCAGGGCATTATCTGTGGATGCTGAAGGACAACTAGAATGAATCATCTTCTAGCAGGAACCAGTAAGGGTTCACAGGACAGCACGTGGACTGCCCCTAAGTGCTATAAACACACATGGGAATCTACTAGATCCAGATGTTACCTAAGGAGAAGAGAAAGACACAGGAAATGGAAACCTTAAAATATTGAGTATTTACTTCAAAGAGAATATTGAACAAACTTCTTTGAAAAAAACTAAGCTATTTTTAACAAGCATGTTTTCATTTTTCCCATCAAAATGAGAATACCAGAGAAAGATAAAGTCAATTAGAGAAAAGAAGAAAGTTACTATTTACCTAAACATGGGCTGCAGGATAAATTTGACAGCAACACAGAGTAGGTTTGTTGACCCGAAGATGTGTGAGGTTGCATTGATGGCTTTCATGTTACCCATGGAACATGAGGTGTGAGTGCCAGTTGAGAGGGAGGGTTCAGCCAGAGGTGTGGAGTTTGAGGAGAGAAGAAAAGTATAACATTGTTATGTCAGGGGGATTCAAAATGCACATCAGTGTCTTAAAATCACTGAGAAGACTTGTTCTGTGAAAAAGACACCAATTCAAATTTATATACAAGCTAGGGCAGATTGAGGTTTGGTGAACACCAACGTTCATGCAATTAGTAGGCTCTCTTGAAGAAAAAGAACAAAAGAGAGGTCAGGAAGATGGTGGCCGAGCCAATCAGACTATGCGAGGCCCAGTTTGAGTGAGTGTACAGAAAATTTTGTGTATGTGCTGATAAGTGAGTGAGCATGTTAGTGGCTAACTGAGTAGGGAGCTAGCAGCCAGGGCTCTCCTGGTGCAGTGACTGGTGCTGCAGCTACTGAACTTGAACCCTAATGAATTCTGAGATGCAGAGGTTGAGCACCATTTTTTTTTAATCAGCAAAACCCTTTCTGGGAAGAAAATGTTTGGAGAGACTAAGTGGAGACTCATGAGCAAGTGGCCAGGACCCTGGCGCAACAACTGGTACTGCAGCTTCTCTGCTTGGTTCCTGATTCTTTCCAGGTCACAGAGCCAAGTGCCATTTCTCTTTTTTAATGGACAAAAGATTTCCTGTGAAGAAGTGGTGGGAAGAGACTACCACCCCAGGCTCTGCCTCAAGACTGCATCAGGAGAGACTGCCAGCTCCAGGCTTCACTTCACCACTTCAGCACCTGGCTAGGTACTGGCAGCAGGGACTGCGAAGGGAGCCCAGAGGCAGAGTCCCACCAGAGAGGACAAGAGAGGCACCCCACCACCATCTGGAAGGTGGGGCAGGAAAGTACTCTGACTTGCTCACCACAGGGCAACAGACCCGATCTCTATTACTGGTGGGTCAACTACTCAGGGGTTGATTGCGACCCAGATGGAATATCCTGAAAACACAAACTTCAGAGTGACCTGATGAGTGCTGAGTACCAGGTGCCCCACCTCCTACCCTGATCCTAGCCATGGGGCAAAGGGTGTGGCCAGAAAAGGATGAGGAAGACCTCCAAAGAGATCAGTGGTGAGTCCAGGACTGACCCAAACTCCCTCCTCCCCAGCAATCCTCTGAATGTCAGACCCACACAGCGGGCCACAACTGAGAGGGACAAACCTAGGTGGAGCTTAAACGTCAGTCGCAATAGGAGAACTCCATTCCAGGATAGACCTGGCTGGGGCACCTCCCATAAGTACATACCTGGGAAAGAGACAATTCACACCTCCCCACTAGAGGAGATCTCCCTGACCATATGAGAGTGGGAGGGGAGGACTGAAGCCCCACCCACCTCCACTGCCCCTCCTTCTTCTGTGCTCCAGACACTGTGGCGAGAGTGGAAGAGGTGGAAGTTCTGCAGGAGAACAATTACAGAGCCAGCCACAAGAGGGTGGGGTGTTTTGTTTTTTAATTTTAAATTTTTTTAAATTAAAAAAAATTTTTTCCTGTTTATTTGTTAGTTCATCTATTTTTTTTTTTTTTTTGAGTTGGAGTCTCACTCTGTTGCCCAGACTGGAGTGCAGTGGCCGCTCCCGGCCACCGCAGCCTCGACCTGCTGGGCTCTGGCGATCCTTCCGCCTCAGCCTTCCGAGTAGCCGGAATTACAGGCATGCGCTACCACGCCCGGCTGATTTTTTGATTTATTGTAGAGATGAGGTCTCGCTGCCCAGGCGGGTCTCGAACCCGCGGGCTCGGGCAATCCACTCACCTCAGCCTCCCAAAGGCGCGGGATTACAGGCTGAGCCACCGAGTCCGGCTAGTTCATCTATTTTTTAAATATTTTTTTCTTTGTGCATGAATGTGTATGCAAGGGTTTGATCTGCATGCCCCCCCTCATTTTTTTCTTTTCTTTTTCTGTTACTTTCTTCTTTTGTTTGTTGTTTTCTGTTTATATAAGTGTGTGAATGATTGAGTGTTCATCTTTCAATTTTGTTGTTGTTGATGGTTTGTTTTTACTCTTTTGTTCTTCTTCTTTTTTTTTAGTTTAAGGTGTGTGTCAATATATGTGTGAGGGTTCAATCTGAATTCCTTTTTTTTTCTTCCTGTCTTTCTGTTTTTCTTCATCATTCATTTTGTGCTAGGCATGTGTGCATGTGTATAGTTTTCTTTTTTGTTGTTGTTTGTTTTGTTTCACTTTGTTGTTATTCCAGTTTGTTTTGGAGTGTGTGTACATGTCTGTGTGTGTGTGTGTTCAATTGTTTTTTGTGTTGGCATCTGCTTTCATTTTTCTGTGTTTTTTTTTCTTTCTTTTTCTTAAAAAAATTCTTGTCCATCTAATTTCATTCTATTTTTCTCTGTGCACCTTATTGCTGTCACTGTATCTTGAACTAACAGGGTACACACATGTACCCATTGAATCATCATATAGAGTGGTGGTGGGGAGTGGATCTCAGGGAACACAAATCACAATCAATGAACACTGTAATTTGCAAGTAGTTTCTGATTTTAGCAACCCATCCCCCACCTTATTTGACTTTCAAAACTACAGAAGACAGCAAAGCTTCCCACCTGCAGTCTTATTTCAAAATAGAACAAATCCAGAGCCCATATCAGGAAGAATAGAGGGCTGAGCAAACATCAGAAGGGAAAGCCTCTCCCACTGACACTGAATAACAGAACTAGAAAATACAAGAGATCTGTCACAAAGGAGGCAACACCAAAGGAAGACCACGGGCAATTGAAAGTGTAACACAGAGAAAACTCCTGAAAAAACAGACCTTTGAGCCTAAAAAATGGAAGTCACTAATGACTGGCCCCAGAACATGACAGGGATTAGAGAATGGAAGGAAAGAGTGAATAAGACTCAAGAAAGACAAGATGCAACACTGAAAGAACTTATAATGGAGATTTTGGCAATAAAAAATTTCACCCAGGAAATAAATAACAAAATAACACGCATAGAAAGCAGAATTAATCTAGCTGAAGAAAGAATCTCAGAACTTGAAGACCAGAACATTGAATTAACCCCATCTGTAAAAAACATAGAAAGAAAACTCAGAAAGAAAGAACAAAGCCTACAAGAGATATGTGATTATATCAAGAGGCCAGACCTATGCCTCATTGGTATCCCAGAAGAAGAAAGGGAAATAGAGAACAACTTGGAGCAAGTATTCCAGGAGGTAATCCAAGAAAACTTTCCCCATCTCACCAGAGATGTGACCAGCCAAGTACAAGATACAGAGAACCCCCACAAGATATCTAATGAGAAGACCAACCCCTAAACACATAGTAATTCACCTACACAAAGTAGGCACAAAAGAAAAAAATCCTAAAGGCAGCAAGAGAGAAAGGTCAGACTACCTACCAGGGAAAACCAATCAGAATAGCAGCAGGCCTATTGATAGAAACACTATGAGCAAGAAGTTCCAATAGTCAAAGTTCTCAAAGATAAACAATATCAACCAAGACTCTCTTACCTAGCCAAGCTCAGCTTCATCAGTGATGGAGAATTAAAATCCTTCCCAGAAATCCAATCCTTAACAAATTATGCAGCTTCCAGACCAGATTTACAGGAAACACTTAAAAAGGTATTAAACACAGAAGGAAAAAAAAAAAGAATGACCACACATACTTCCTAAGAGAACAGCAGAGTACAGAATCAACAGAGAATACAGAGCAACAAGAAACTTGAAAACACACACATACTTCAATCCCAAAGTCAAAAGAAAACAAGCAAAGAAAAAACTTTATAGGAACCTCATGACAGGGATAAACAATCACATTTCAATAATCAGCCTGAATGTAAATGAACTAAATGCACCACTGAAAAGACACAGAATGGCAAACTGGATAAACCATGACCCAATTATTTGCTGCATCTAGGAAACTCATCTCACCACAAGGGACACACACAGATTCAAAGTTAATGGGTGGAAAATGAGTCTCCAGGTAAATGAATCACAAAAGAAAGCAAGAGTTGCAATCTCAGTATCAGACAAAACAACCTTTAAGCTATCGAAAATTTAAAAAGATATGTAAGGGCACTACATAATGATAAAAGGTTCAATCCATCAACAAGAAATATCCATCCTAAACAGATATATATGCAATACAGGAGCACCAGCTTTTATAAAGCAACCACTAAAAACTAAAAAAAGATATTGAATCTGACACTATTATAGCAGGGGACTAGAATACCCCACTAACAGCCCTAGATAGATCATTGAGGCAAAAAATCAACGAGAAGATACAGAACCTAAACTTGACACTAGACCAAATGGACTTAATAGATATCTACAGATTATTCCACACAACAACCACAGAATGTACATTCTGCCCATCACCATATGGAACATACTCCAAGATTAATCACATCCTTGGCCATAAAACAAGCATAAACAAATTTCATAAGGTTGAAATATTGCCATACCCCTTCTCAGACCACAGTGGAATAAAAATAAATATCAACACCAACAAAATTTCCCCAAAGCCCACAAAGAAACATCTTACCAAAACCTCTGGGATGCCCTGAAAACAGTTCTAAGAGGGGAATTTATATCTCTACAAGCACACATCAAGAAAATGGAAAGATCACAGGTTGATAGCCTAACAAATCACCTAAGAAGGCTAGAAAGAAAAGACCACCAAAACCCTAACTTTAGCAGAAAAATCCAAATCACCAAAATAAGAGCCGAGATACAGGACATAGAAGACAAAAAATATCACAGAAAACATCAATCAAAAAAAAAAAAAGCTGTTTCTTTGAAAGAATTAACAAGACTGATGGACCCCTAACCAAATTGACCAAGAAAAAGAGAGAAAAAGCCCAAATAAACACAACCAGAAATATAAAAGATCAAATCACAACTGACCTGGAGGAATACAAAAGATTATCAGAGATTACTATGTACACCTGTATAGAAACAAACTTGATAATCTAAATGAAATGGAGGACTTTCTGACATCACACAATGTCCCCAGGTTGAAACAAGAAACATTGAGACACTAAATAGACCAGTAACAACCCAGGAAATTGACTCTTTCATATGAAAACTACGTACAAAAAAAAAAGCCCTGGACTGGATGACTTTCCAGCAGAATTCTACAAAACGTACAAGGAGGAGCTGATACTAATCCTATTGAAAGTATTCCAGGCGATTGAGAAAGATGGCATTCTCCCCAAATCATTTTAAGAAGCTAACATCACACTGATACCCAAACCGGGTAAAGATACAAGAAAAAAAGAGAGCTGCAGGCCAATATCCCTTATGAACATAGATGCAAAAATCTCCAACAAGATTCTAGCAAATTAGATCCACAAACACATTTCAAAAATCATTCACTATGCCTAGTAGGCTTTATCCCTAGGATGCAGGGCTGGTTCAACATCTGCAAGACCATAAACATAATTAAATACATCAATAGATGTAAAAACAAGAACCACATGAATATATTAGATGCAGAAAAAACTTTTCATAAAATCCAGAATCTCTGCCAGATAAAATCCCTCAGACACCTAGGTATAGAAGGCACATACCTCTAAATAGTAAGTGCCATCTATGATACACTCACAACTAACATATTGTTAAATGGACAGAGACTGGAAACATTTCCCCTGAAAACCGAAACAAGACAAGGCTGTCCACTCACACCCCTCTTGTTCAATATTGCGTTGGAAGTCCTAGCTAGAGCAATTAGACAAAAGAAGGAAATGAGCAGTATCCAAATAGGAAAAGAGGAAGTCAAGTTATCTCTCTTTGCTGATGATATAATTCTATACCTTGAAAATTCAAGAGAATCTGTCAGTAACCTGCTTGCACTGATAAAGGACTTTGACAAAATCTCAGGGAACAAAATAAATGTGTAAAATGTAGTTTTACACATTGGTCCTATACACCAACAATAAGCAGGCAGAGACCCAAATTAAAAGCTCAATCCCATTCATAATAGCCAAAAAAAAATAAAATACCCTGGCATCTCCTAACCAGAGCACTGAAAGACCTTTACAATAAGAACTACAAAACAATGCTCAAAGAAATCCAAGGCACAAACAAATGGAAAATATTCCATGCTCATGGATAGGAAGAATCAACATTGTTAAGATGTCCATCCTACCAAAGACAATCTACAGATTCAATGCAATATCCATTAAATTACCATCATTCTTCTCAGACTTGGAAATGAAAATACAGAAATTCATATGGAAATATCAATGATCACGAATAGTCAAAACGATCCTTAGCAAAAGAAACAAAGCAGGAGGTATCACATTTCCAGACTTCAAACTTTACTATAAGTCTACAGTAATCAAAACAGCTTGGAATTGTATAAGAACAGACATATAGACCAATGGAACAGGATAGAGATTTCGGAAGCAAAGCCTCAATTTCTCAACCAACTCATCTTTGACAAAGCCTCCAACAACAACCACTGGGGAGAGGAGAACCTATTCAGTAAATGGTGCTGGAAAAACTGGCTGATCACATGCAGAAGATTGAAACAGGACCCCTACCTATCACCATACACAAAAATTAACTCTTAATGGATCAAAGACCTAAACAGAAAATCTCAAACTATAAAAATCTTAGAAAACACAGGAGACACCCTTATAGAAATTGGAAATGGCAATCAATTCATGATCAGAACCCTAAGTGTCCATACCGTAAGATATAAGATAGACAAGTGGGACCTCATCAAACTGACAAGCTTCTGCAAAGAAAGCCATCAAGAGAGCAGGGAGACAGCCTACAGAATGGGAAAAAATATTTGCCAACTGTATATCTGACAAAGGCCTAACATCTACTACAAGGAACTCGAACATGCCAAAAGGAAAAAAGCAAACAGCCCCATTAAAAAGTGGGCAAAAAACATGGATGGACACTTCTGAAAAGAAGACATATGAACAGCCAACAGACACATGAAAAAGTGCTCAGCCTCACTCATCATCAGAGAAATGCAAATCAAAACCACATTGACATACCACCTAACCCCAGTAAGAGTGGCTATCGTTAATAAAACAAACAACAACAGAGGCTGGCAAGGATGCATATGAAAAGGAACACTTCTACACGGCTGTTGGGGATGCAAACTAGTGCAACTTCTTTGGAAGACAGTGTGGTGATTTCTGAAAGAACTGGAAATTGACCTTCCATATGACCCAGCAATTTTCCTGTTGGGAATATACTTGGAGGAACTCAAATCATTCTACAAAAAAGATACCTGCACACTTATGTTTGTTACAGCTCTATATACAATAGCAAAAACATGAAACCAATCATGCTACTCATCAAAGCTATATTGGATTAAAAAAATGTGGTACATATACACAATGGAATATTATGCAGCCATAAAGAAGACAAACATATGGACTACAGCAGCTACTTGGATGTATTTAGAGCTGATCATACTCAGTGATATATCACAGAAACCAAGAACAGAGTACCATATGTTCTCACTTATAAGCGGACCTTGAACAACTATCAAAATAGTATAAGAAAGGGTTTGGCAGTATTGGGAAACTCTTGGGTAGTGGTGGGGACTGGCACTTGAGGGAAACTGCTAGGGGAGGGAGGAGCACACCTCATCAACAAAGGTACCTGCATAATCAACATTTGTATACTTAACCCTGAATTTTGCCCCATTTCTTTAAAATGAAATAAAATTTTAAAAAAGAAAAAGAACACAAAACTATGAATACAAAATTCAGAACTGTGTCTTAGAAGGGACCCATGAAAATAAGAACCCCTGAAGCTTTATCTCCATTAGCTTTACGGTAAATCTTCTCTACTTGCATGTTAAAATGACTGTATTTGCTCATGAAAGACTTTTTCCTTCTCACACCTATGAATACTCCTAGGCTTACTTAACAGCAGGTTGGAATGTGCTGGCATAGACTGTTATGGCTTCTCTTAACTTGTCTCCTTTTATCCATCCCTCATCTCAAACATAGATACATCATCCCACAGTTCTTCCTTATTTTCTTAGAAAACCAACCTCATCCCCACACTAATCTCTCTCCATGACTTAGGCTCCAACATCTCTAGATGGGTACCTTTCATATTTTTTAGACTCCAACCCACAACAAGAAATATATTTTACAGTATCACCCAATACTCATACATACTATTGAAAAAAAGTTTCACAAAATAAATCTTAATCTTTCCACAGGCAATGCACTTTTATATTTTCTAACTATCCCATGTATAAAAATAATTCTGACTGGGCCACAGTAAAATGATGCTTACAGTTGGCAGGTTGAGAAACACTCTCTGGTCCACACTGTACCCCTGAAGCTTTTTTTATGCTGTCAGATTTTGCTTTTGTGGCTCCCTCACTCTAGGTTGGCTACTTTACCACTGCTATGTTTCTGGAAATCCTTTTCATCTCTCCAGGTTCAACTGACAGTCTGCATTTTATATGAAACCGTCCGCTGAATCCTCTGTGCTCTCCAACATTGTGCATTCACATTGCTATAGGAAGCATTTTATTCTGCTTTTGATTATAATTAATTATTTAAAATTCAGTTCTTTTTACTTCATTGTAACGTCCTTGAGGGCAGGATCAGGTCTGATTCTGACATGGCCATTTCTATGAATCCTACAGTATCCAGAAACATGTACCCTGCAAATTTGTAAAGCAGGAGAAAATGACAGCGGCTCACAGGGTTGTCATGAGGATTCAATGAGATAAAATATTTAAATATAATGGCATAACTAACATTTATTATTCTTTCTTTTACAGTGAAGTAATTGACTTAAGGTTGCTCAAATAGTAACTGGTGTCTCCAGAACAGAAGGAAAGCCCCACATTTGTAGCCACCATATGACTTTTAGTCATGTGCTTAGCCCATAGGAAGTACTCAGTACCTGGTGACTATTATTGTTACTTAACAAAAGGGTATTGGATCAAAGCTGAATGAATGAATTTGACAGAAACTGTAGATGATCTGTAATAACTTTTGGACCTAGGGATAATTCTATTTATCATTTTGCTGTTAGTTTGCTATTTAATCTGCTGTTTTATTTTTCTGTGAGTGACTGTGACTATATGATTAAAAATCACCAGATCAGGAAAATGAATTCACTGTCTTCAGTAGTCTTAACAACCACATCAGATTAACTGCAAGACTGATTTAGCTATGCAAAATTAGATATTAAGATAGATGAAAAGAATCCAATTTGACCAAAAATAATTTTGAGACTGCATAGATCAAACTAATTTTTTTCCTTTGTGCAATTCAGTTCTATTCAACCTTTCAAATATGTGGTACGAGGCACTGCAGGGGATAGCAAGAAAAATCAGCCACATCCCTGTTACCAAGGAGCTCATAATCAAGTGTGAGTATCTTGGGGTAGAAGGAATACAGTGTGCATAAACAACGCTAATAGAAGGCAGGATAAGATCTGTTTCATGAGGTTCCACTGAGTTCTGAGACTCCAAGGAGGAGTGGGTGGTTTCCCCAATGTGGGCACTGTGGAGAGGAGAGGTGTTAAAAGAGTGGAGATGGGCAAAGTGTCATTCTGGTTCTTAAAATGAAGAAGAGGAAGCATTTTCCTCACTAAAGATCAGTGGAGCCGGGCTCAGTGGCTCAGCCTGTAATCCTGCGCCTTTAGGAGGCTGAGGTGAGTGGATTGCCTGAGCCCGTGGGTTCGAGACCCGCCTGGGCAGCAAGACCTCATCTCTACAATAAATCAAAAAATCAGCCAGGCGTGGTAGCGCATGCCTGTAATTTCGGCTACTCGGAAGACTGAGGCAGAAGGATCGCCGGAGCCCAGCAGGTTGAGGCTACGGTGGCCGGGAGCGGCCACTGCACTCCAGTCTGGGCGACAGAGTGAGACTCCAACTCAAAAAAAAAAAAAAAAAATTAGTGGGAATTTTGTAGATTCTATGAATAATTCTAGGATTAATTATTTAAAAGGATAGTGACAAGAGCTTATATACAAAAGGAATCTGGTGATTACTAAATGGCACTGAAAAAGTCTGCTGTGGGTTGAATGTTTTCATCGCCTCCAAATTTATGTTGAAACTTAATTCCCAATGCAACAATATCAGGAAATATGAGCTTTGGGAGGTGATTGAGTCATGTGGGCTCCCTCCTTGACTTATAAAAGAGCTTGATGGAGGGGGTTTGCCCCTTTTTGCCCTTCTGCCTTCTGTCATGTGATGATACAACATTTCTCTCCTTAAAGAGGATTCAGTGTTCAAGATGCCATGTTAGAAGCAGAGAGCATCCCTCACCAGATGCTGGCACCTTTATCTTGACCTTTCCAGCCTTGAGAACTGAGAGACATAAATATCTGTTCTTTGTAAATTTGTGAGCTCTTAGGCTATGCTAATAGAAAGACTGTCTTGGGAGGGGAGGGGGTACTTCCATCAATCACATCACACTGAGAGCCATTTGTACAGTTCTACCACATGTACAACCTGGAGAATGTTCAGGGAAGAGCAGTTATATGGAAGAAGAAACCTCAAAATGTGTTACAGAAATGTAAAGACCTGGAGTAGAGAAGTCTTCACAGGAATATGATAATTTCCAAATGGTCCAAGGACTATCCTATAGGAAAAGCAATTTAATTTTTTTATAGAACTTCAAAAGGCAGGACTAGACCAGTAATATTCATGATAAGAATACGAGCTTATTAAAAATTTTTTCATAGCTGGAACTATTGAAAAATGGAAAGTGTGACTCTTGCTATAGTGAGTTTCCTAACACCCTATCAGAGGGTTGAACTAGGAGCTCGAATATCTGATAGGTAATTTAAGTTTGGCACTTCTAATTCCTAGACTGATGCCATGGAGTATGGTGTGAACCTGGGGACTCAGAGGAGTGGCTGGTGAGAAGATGCCTAATGCAGATGTTGGAGCCATCAAAGAACTGAAGTTCTTCATCTGTGGAGGGAAGGTCATTGGAGAGTGGTCTGGAGGTGTCTGTAAGGAGTTGGCTGACCCCTGCCTAGGGCTTGGTGATCGAGTATAGAATGAGAAAAATGGAGAGATTGGTACCAATAGAAAAATGCCTCACTGTTTTGGAGGATAGAGATAAAGCCACAATTTAGCCACAAGATATGAATGAGGAAAAGTGTGATAACCTAAGAGACTGAGATAGAATGGAGGTACAGGAAGCGGCTAGAGGATGGTAGAGGGATCTGAAGGGAGACGGGGTCTGATCTGGAAAGCCTGAGGGTCTTACAGCAGGTGGTAAAAGTGTTTAGGATGGGGGCAGCAACCATAGTTAATGAGAATTAAAAAGTGGGAGGCGGAAGGACAATTTGAATGCCATGCTAGCAGGAAGAGAAGGGGTGAGAGACAGGATCTAGTTAATGGAGATGCTTCTACCCAACCCCTTGTTGCTCTCCCACTCTCACCCTTGGTTTCCACACAACAGGAGGGTGGGGCTCCACTTTGTATGAGCTTGTAGAGATCTCTGAGCTCTTGACCCTCCCTTTCTTTCCTTACAGTGTTCATATTTGCTTTTCTAATCTCTTGTTTGGGGAATCAGATCTAGAATATATCATGAGAGTGTTTGGTATTCTGGCAACTGCTTGGAGAAGATTTCAGACACTGTGGAGCAAAGGGGAGGAGTTGGGAAATTTTTCCACCCTGTGTACAACTGTGTAATGTAAATTTCTTAAACTTTTTCACCCTGTGGGAAAACTCTTGTTAGTAGACAACAAGAAGCACAGACTTTCAGAGCCATGCAATCTTTACCATGAAGAGCATTTTAACCTTTTGAGAGTGAATTTTTTTGGGGGGGTATGGTTCCAGAGCCTAGTACAGTGCCTGTCACATAGTAACTGAACACTGATAGATGTTATATGGTTGATAGAGAGCTGGCTCACCTCATGAACTTGCCATCCTTGGTAGACTCCCAAAGAAGAACAGCTTCTTGGTAGACTGACTCCCAAAGAAGAGCAGCTTCTAGTCATCTTTGCCATTCTCTTTCTCATTCTACTTTTTGCTTGTTTGTTTTGAATCAAGATATCACTCTGTCATCCAGGCTGGAGTTCATTGGTATGATCAGGGCTGATGGCAACAGCCTCCTGAGCTTGAGCAATCCTCCTACCTCAGCCTCTTGAGTAGCTAGGACTATAGGCATGTGCTACCATGCCCAGCTATCTTTTTTACTTTTTGTGGAGATGAGGTCTCACTATGTTGTCTAGGCAAGTCTCAAACTCCTAGGCTGAAGCAATCCTCCTGCCTCAGCCTCCCAAGGTGCTAGGATTACAGGCATGAGTCACCATACCTGGCCTCCATTCTACTTTAAACAGACATGGACTCTACAATCTTAAATGCTGACTGCAAGCAAATCTATTTCTGAAGCACAAATTCTAAAGCAAGAAGACCTCATAGGTAAATAGAATTTTTTTTCTTTCAGATCATGAGAAACTTTGTCCTAGGAATAGCCAGATTTAGGAGCAAGTAGCAGGTATTTATAAGGCTATCTTAGAAGTGTTCCTAAACACTTTAACACATACAGGGTCTTCAAAAAGTCCTTGTGCAGTGTATGACTTTGTAAAATGACTGAGGGCATGCTTGAAGCCATCGTAGATGGCATTTAAAGAAAGTAAAATTTTTTTCTCACATTCCATTTGGACTTCAGTTCTTAGCCATAGGGTAGAATTTGCCTTCTCTGCTAAACAGCCATATTTTACTTGTCATGGAATCTGAAATAAGATTGCCCTCTGTACAACTGTATAATGCAATTTTCTTAGACTTTAATACATTTTCTTTAAAATACTATTTTTACAAATTGTTCCCATCATGTCGATGGCCCCAAATAGTTAACTTTAAAAGTCCAGAAAAACGGTATGAAGACCTTCTATTATTTTACTTTGTCTTCAAAAATATTAATAGTTTACATAAACACTTCACAAGAATGTTCTGTTCTATGTACTGAGCAGGTAGGAATTACCATAGCCCACTTGGCTGTTAAGAGAAAAAACATTTTTCCTAATGTCACCTTGCCTTTGGCAGAGCAAGGACAATACAAAACATTACTTCCTGTCTCTCAGCCGCCTGTGCACTTTTCAGTGAAAGAAAAGCATTTCTCCTTTGTGCCAAGACCATGAACACTAATAAGTGCAGACTGTGTGCATTCCATCTATCAGTTCATCCATCATTCTATGCCCACTGGCTGGTCTTGTGCTTGACACATAGTAGAATTTAAGCAATATTTGTTTGTAATGAAGGAAACTTACTAGATCAGGTCCTACAGGGGAACTTTTTTTGATTAATCAAGAAACTATTTTCATTATTAGATTTGTGTGAAAACTAGACTTTTCCTAAGACTTAAGTTAGAGAGAAAGAAAATCCTTACTCTCAGGTATTCAGAGTCAGAGAGCCCTGACTTGGAATAAACCTCATAAGTATTCTCCCATGAAAGTGGCTTTGTTGGTCATTACTTTGAATCATCTTGTGACTGCTAGGGGACCCTAAGCCGCATATGTAGACATAATAAGATGGACAGCAGAGGAGCAGAAAATCTGATTAAACAGATGACCCAGCCTAATCACAAAATAACCACATGGACTGAACACAGACCTGCTGTTCTCAGCTGATTGCTGCTGGAAGCCTATCCCCCTGGAGGCATCCCCCCCTTGCCCCCACCCGTCTCACTTAAGCTTCACTCATTTTTCTTTCTCTGTCTTCCTCTCCCTCTCTCTTTCTCTCTTTCTTAATATTCTGGTCTTAAACCTGGGTTGGTCTGTGATAATTGTAATTTTGTTACAAGATGTAAATGCCATCCTGGCTGTGTGGCAGGGCTAAAAAAAAAAAAAAGATATCTGTGTAAATATGTTTGGATTTGTAATCTCATCCCACCCCTAGCCTACAAGCTTTGATAGGATTAACTGAAAGACTAGTGCCCAGGTAGATTTGCACTAGCTAAAACCTGTCTGAGCCCCTGGTGGGTTAATCAGACCATTGTAGTCAGGTTCCCAAGCATGAGGGGTGTGTTCTTTGGAGGACACTGTGGGGTGAGCTCTCTCTTTGTGCAGAGAGGGCAGCAATAATCACAGGCAAACTTCATGTCTTTCATCACTGAATCATTTTCTGAAATGAACCGTGTGCAAAGTGATCCAGCAAAGCTAGGAAACAAGCTGACCCATGGGTTAGGCCATGGTCAGAAATGGGGAAGTATTTAGCGTTCTGGTAAGTGCAGCAGACCTGTAGCTGAGGTAAGTCTTGACCAGTCCTTACCCAGGAGCAGGGGGGCAGAAAGTCCTTTTTGCACACAACCCACCACCTCAGTTAGTGCTTCTTCCACTGCAATGAACAAGCAGGTGGACACTGGATTTCCTGGCAATTGACAGAACTTGGGTCACAAATATATCTTAATGACTTATTGAGCCTCTGTCAACGCCCTTCATGAGAAGATGAGAATTGATGCCATGATCCCAATATTTTAAGGCCCCAGCAGTGTATTAATTGCAATATCCAAATGGCTGAGAGTTAGTCATGAGAAATAAAGATCCTGAGTTAGCTGGGCTCCCACTTTCTGGAAGTGCAGATGTGCTGACTGCAGGATGTATGTTCTAAACACCGGTCTGTAGTGCTTGCTGGAGAGTTCACTGTAGCTGTCAGCAGGATGCTGCTTTTCCAAGAAAAGCAAGACTGATGGCTCTTAAAATTGCCATGTATATTCTGACAACTCACTGGAAGGGAATTTGTCTGTGACTTTGGCTGCATTTTGTTTGCAGGGACTATTCTGCTTTATGAAACCTGAAGCTTACACAATTTTGAACTCTTTAAGAAACCGCATACAAAGTTGAGTGCAGGAATTTCTAATAAAGTTAACTATACACCTATTCTGTGACCTAGTGATTTCACTCCTAGGTATATGAGGAAGGACCCCCCAAAACCTGAAATTTATTTATAAAAAATTGTGTACTTATTCTTACATGTTTAAGCTTTAGTCACCTTCAAAGTACTCTCTGTTTGATGCAATACACCTGTTGAGACACTTTTTCCACTGCTCAAAACAGTTTTTGACTCATCGATTTTGATGCAGTTTAGTGCTTTTGCCATTTTTTTTGTTTCACTTCTTCCTCACTGGTAAAACGTTTCCCTTTGAGAGAATTTTTCATCTGAGGAAACAACAACAAAAAAGTAACTCAGGGAGAAATCAGGTAAACAGAGAGGGTAGGGCACAGGGGTCATGCTGTTTTGGTCAAAAACTACTGAACATCCAATGCAGGGTGGGCAGGTGCACTTATAAATCTCCTATCATGAAATGGGCAAACACATTGAAACACATTGAAAGAACCTCCAAAAAAAATTTTACTGAAGCTAAGTGCAGAGTCTCACAACAACGCCAGCTGGTACACTGATGCCAGTGGGTTCCTAGAACACATACTGTACTACAAGGGGCCCACCCCCCAAAAAGATAATTCTGGCTTTCAGGGAGCCTTCCCTTGCATGCTCAAGAAAATTTTAGCATATGTTCACCAAAAAGACGAATACAATAATACTCACAGCACCTTTATTCATAATAGCCCCAAACTGTAGGAGTTCTAGCTATTTGAGATTGTGGACCTTCAATTTTGCACTTTAGAGAATGGTTCTGACTCCAATTCTCCATTTTATCAGAAATTTTGATTTTTCTTGCTCTTGATTAGAAAAATGATGATATGCTAAATCTATGTGATATTTACTTGTTTTTGACCCACAGAATGTAGCACATTCATTGGACAAACTGCTGATTCATCAAGGCTAACCAAAAAAGACAAGAAACTACTAAGGATTTTGGTAACTACTATTTCTGTACAACCCAAATGTCCATTCACAGGTGAGTACATAAACAAAAGAAGCATGTATTTATACAATGGAATACTACTCAATAGTAAAAAAAGAGTGAAATACTGGTACATGTAACATTCTGCTAAGCAAAGAAAGGCACACAAATGATTCCATTTATTTGGCATTCCAGAGTAGACAAAATTAATTTATGGCAACATTGATTAGAATGAATAAATTACCAAAAAAACTGTCAGGAGTGCAAAATGAAACAGTTAATTTGGAAAATAGTTAGACAGTCCCTTATAGTAAAGTTAACCATGCACTTAGCTCACAACTCAGCAATCTCATTCCTTGTTATATACCCAAGTAAAACAAAACCTATGTTTACCCAAAAATCTGTACACAAATAACTACAGTGGTATTATTCATAATCACCAAAAGCTAAAAACAACCCAAATGTCCCTCAACTGTGGGATGCATAACCAAACTGATACACCAATATAACAGAATACAACGCAGCTATAAAAAAGAAACATATTACTGATACAACAACATGAGTGAAGCTAAAATGCTCTTTGTTAATGAAAGAAACCACACTCAAGAGTCTACAGGCAAACTCTTATGATTTCACTTTGATGACATTCTAGTGAAAACAGATCAATGGCTGCAAGTGGTTGGCTGCAAAGCGCACGGGGGAAATTTTGAGGGTAAGTAAAATGTTCTATATCTTTATTGCAATAGTAGTTACACAACTCTATTAATTTGTGAAAACTTGCAGAATTGTGGTCTTAACTCTCTGGATGTTTCTCCTTTAGCAGAAGCTGTGTATGAAATAGAAACTGTGAGAGAAGCAACCTGGGAGAAAAAAAAAATAATGAATTGGACTCAGGGTGTAATATCCACCAGGAGACTTAACCACAGGTATCCACATAAAGCTCCTTCTCATCTTTTAAAATCACAAACTCTATGGGCTGGTAATAACAGAAGCAGTGTCCTTTTCTCTCCAGAGATATCTACTTCATACCTTGGCAGTCTGGGCATCTGCTCATTAGATTTTGGAAATCATCTTTCTTGGCTGAGAGAGACCTGACTCTAAGCAAGATAATTCCTGTTATTAGTCAAGTTAGACCAAGCTGAGGTAAGAAATAGTCCCAGACATTTAATGGCGCCATACAATAGAAGTGAGCTTCAATTCAGTCATGTCACCACACCAAACTAGAAAGGAGGCTGTAATGACATCTTAGATGAGTGCCAGGAAGGGAGGGAAAATGGATTTTGGTGAACAGTTAGCAGTATCTTTTATGCTCTGAAATCATTAAAAATAGTAAATGATATTTTTGGCTGCTTTGCTTATCAGGAATTTGGCCTAAATATGGGCAACTATTCACATCTCTATTATTTTTATAGGGCTTTTGACCTGAACAGGCATATAGACCAATGGAACAGGATAGAGATTTCAGAAGCAAAACCTCAATTTCTCAACCAACTCATCTTCAGCAAAGCCTCCACCACTGACAACTGGGAAGAGGAGAACCTATTCAGTAAATGGTGTTGGAAAAACCGGTTGACCACATGCAGAAGATTAAAGCAAGACCCCTACCTATCACCATACACAAAAATTACCTCTTAATGGATTAAAGACCTAAAAGTAAAACCTCAAACTATAAGAACCTTAGAAAATGCAGGACACCTTTATGGAAATTGGAAATGGCAACCAATCCCTGATCAAAACTCCATTCATAACTCTTTTACAGAAAGATAAAGGACAGGGGCAAAGAAGATGAAAAACTGTAACAGAAAGTTGAATAGTGAAGGATCTTACAATTATGATTTTTATTGGAACTGATAGATTATTTGTGGGTCTACTGATGATACAGTTTTCTTTGTTTTCTGTGATCATAGATAATTGATAGAGCTTGAAAAAACTGTTGGTATGGGACTGGGTATGGTAGCTCATGCTTGTAATTCAGCACTTTGGGAAGCTGAGAAGGGAGGATTGCTTGAGCCTAGGAGTTTGAGACCAGCCTGGGCAACATAGAAAGACCTCATCTCTACACCAAATAAAAAATTATTCAGGTGTAGTGGTGCATGCCTGTAGTCCCAGTTACTCAGGAGGCTAAAGTGGAAGGATCACCAGAGTCTAGGGGATTGAGGCTGCTGTGAGCCGTGATCCTGCCACTGAACTCCAACCTCAATGACAGAGTAAGACCCTGACTCAAAAAATATATATATTTAATGACTAATTTTTATTTGATACAACACTTAATAGGTAAATCAAGAATGCTATTATGTATAGCTGTTTTTGAGCTGACCTGATCTTAGAAGGCAGGATAGGATGAAATCTTTCAGACAGTTAGATGTTAATCAGAGAAATCTTTCTAGGATTTGCAGGTTTTTAAAAAAAATGTCAAATACATTTCAGTATGAGCAGAGGAAAAGTAGTGGCAGTAGGGAAAATTCATGCATCACTTAACAACAGGGACTTGTTCTGAGAAATGCATAGTTAGGTGATTTTGTTGTACAAACATCGTAGGATGTACTTATACAGATTGGATGGTATAGCCTACTTCACACCTAGGCTGTATGGCATAGCCTATTGCTTCTAGGCTACAAACCTGCACAGGATATTACTTTACAGAATACTGTAGGCAATTGTAGCACAATGGCAAATATTTATGTATCTATATATAGAAAAGTTTCAGTAAAAATATGCTATTATAATCTTAAGGGACCACTGCCATGTATGCGGTCTGATGTTGACCAAAACATCATTATGTGGTGCATGAACATACTCCAAAGGAGTAATATAGCCCTAAATACTCACTCATTATTTATGGAACAATTTTAATAAGTACTACTATAATGCACAGTAAACAGTTATAGTTGCAACAAAAAGGCCAACAAAACATAGACCATCATTAAAAGGAGAAGGAAACCAAAACAGTATTATTCTATCTCTGCTTCAGAAATTCTAGATTCTGTGGGAAGTGCTGCCTGCCAATCATTGAGAAAGTCGGAATGCTTCCTGGGATAGCACAGTTAAGGATGAGTAGATAAACAAGGAGGTAAGTGTGTAGTTCTGTGAAGGTTTTATATTTTACAATATAAAGAGTAAAACCAGCTGGGCTCAGTGGCTCAGCCTATAATCCCACGCTTTGGGAGGCTCAGGTGAGTGGATTGCCTGAGCCTGCGGGTTCAAGACCCACCTGGGCAACTTGATGAGACCTCATCTCTACAGTGAATCAAAAAATTAGCTGGGCGTGGTAGCGCGCACCTGTAGTTCCAGCTACTTGGGAGGCTGAGGCGGAAGGATCGCGGAGCCCAGCAGGTCGAGGCTGTGGTGGTTGGGAGCGGCCACTGCAATCCAGTCTGGGTGACAGAGTGAGACTCCAACTCAAAAAATAAAAAAATAAAAAAATAAAAAAAATTTTTTTAAAAGAGTAAAACCATAAGGAGTAAAAAGCTCATTAAATATGTGTTAAGTAAATACATACATAGATCAAAATCTTATAGGATATAGAACACAGATATATTCACCAAATGCCGGAAGAAAGGATTCAAGAGATAAATTTAGCACACTCACAAAAGAGAGAGAGAGAGAGAGAGAGAAGAAGGAGAGAGAGAAACATTTCACATAAGAGAGGTAAACCTAAGAAACATGTTTTCTTAAGAGGCAGAACGTAAAAAAACTAGTAGCATGGAAAGTATGTAAATAAATTCATGAGCAATACATCACTAGTGGGTTATTAAGGGAAGCAAGGGATGTTTGAGGGTTATCTTTTGAGATTTTTGCTGAAATATAACATAACTTGGGGAAAGTTCTTCAAGTTGTATCTTTCTACAAATCATCCCTCAATGTCACTCTCAGAAAGAGGATGATGGGATGAGCGGTCTATGTGTCCAGTATGGTTTCTGTTTTCTAAAAATGAGCTTGTAAAGTAAAGCCAAATTAAAAAAAAAGGGACAAAAACAAAAGTATGTGTTTCTCTTCTCAGCCTCCTAAATGCACCTGCCTACAGTGATGCTGAGGAATAGTCTGTGATTGATGGCCACCAATCTAAAATGATATCTGCAATAATGGAAAAATGGGGGTACTCGGGAATTAGCTTTATTCCCATCTATGTCACAAGACAGTCCCAAGAACCATTGTGATGTACTTTCTTCAGCCTGAAACAGTAGGGGTAACGATTAATTAATGTTCAGAAAAACTGAAGTGAGCCAGCCATTTTTGGCTGCTATGTCTGTCTGAAGCAGAGGGATAAACGGACAAGGGAGCAGGAGGTGTTCAGAAAAGAGAACCCTAGCCAGGCGCAGTGGCTCATGCTTGTAATCCCAGCACTTTAGGAGGTGGGACAAGAGGATTGCCTGATTTCAGGGGCTGGAGGCTAGCCTAGGCAATATGATGAGAATTTGCCTCTACAAAAAAAAACCAAAAAATCAGTCGGGCATGGTGGCGCTTGCCTGTGGATCCAGCTACTTGGAAGGCCAAGGCAGAAGGATTGCTTGACCCCAGCAGGTTGAGGCTGTGGTAACCATGATTGCACCACTGCACTCCAGCCTGGGTGACAGAATGAGACACTGACTCAAAATAAACGGAAAAATAAAAAAAGAAAAGAGCACCCAGAATCATGCCCAGAACACTACGCTTTTGTGCCAGAGAGCTAACCTTTCAGGGCAAAGTGTTGTCATTTCTACAAGCAGAAAAAAGCATGTCAGCCCACAGGAGAACATTTACCCTGACGGTGGAAGCCTATACAGTCAGAGGAAGTCAGTACAGCACCCTGGAAAAACCAGTGTGGGACTGTGAGAATAAAGGGGTCACCCAGGCCTATGTGCATGGCTCTGGTGACAGTCTTTGAAACCTGACTTTTGTTCTGAGATTTCTTCTTTGATCTCTCAATGGAAAAGTTTGGTCTCAATGGAAACATGAATCCCTTGTGCTGGGTTATCGTACCATTTATCTGGTTCCTCTTTTGGGCAACTTGTTTCAGGAGAAAGGTGTCAGAAACGACTCCCAGCAGGCTGACTCCTGGTCTTCCTGGCAGGAGCGATGCTGTATCACTTGGATATACGCATTGCTTGGATGCTGTATCATATGCACAGAATGTGCTTTCTCCTCCCTGTTCTGGGGCATAGCTTTGTTTGCTTTCTGCCTTTCTCTCTGTGCACCTGTCTTTCTTTTCCTCCTTCCCCACTGTCCTTCCTCTCTCTATTCCTCTCCCACCAAAGACATTTTTCAGTTTACAAAATGTAGCAACACATTTATTACCTCTGAGTAACTCCACAGACAATCAAGAAAATGCATTTCAGCATGATGAAGTGTCATGCGCAATGAATGTATAGCAAAACAAATGACTCAGTAAACGAAGAAAATATTTCACCAGTGCAGAGTGCAGAAATATATGAAGGTAACAATTTACTTCAATTAACAACTATTTGGGAAAAAAAAACACCCAAGTCAGAACCTGATGTTTATGAAGGGTTTTAGACATAGGAGGGCAATGATTCAGTCAGTAAGTCAGTTAGGTGGATGGCAGGCTGCTGTCACGGAATTCTGCGCATCCTTCATGTCAGACAGCCTTATGCAACCCCACGCCTGGGCTGATGCCCACTGAACACTCATTATCCGGGTACATGACTTTATTTTGCATTTAGAACATTGTTTTGGGACCGCCATTTTCTCCATGTGCACCCATGGCTAGGTTGCAAGCTTCTTCCTCCTTTCCTCCTCTCCCTCTTCCTCCCTCTCCCCTCCCCTTTCCCCTTCTTCCCTTCCTTCTTCCTCTTCTCCCTCTTGTCCTCCTTCCCCTTCCCCCTCCCCTTCCCCTTCTCCTTCTCCTTCTTCTTCTCAGGAAGGGTCTGATTCTGTTCCCCAGACTGTAGTACAACGGAGTGATCATAGCTCACAAAAACCTCAAACTTCTGGGCTCAAGTGATCCTCCCTCCTTACCCTCCTAAGTAGCTGGGACTGCAGGTGCACATCACTATGCCTGGCTAATTTTGTAAAAATTATTTTTTGTGGAGACAGGGTCTCACTATTATCCAGGCCGGTCTTGAAATCTAGCCTCAAGCAATCCTTCTGTTTTGGATTCCCAAAGTACTGAGATTCCAAGTGTAAGCCACACCACCAGGCTGGTTGCAAGCTTCTTGAAGAATAGGCAGGACCTCAGCTTATTGGACCCAGCTTATTGACCTGGCTCAGAGTCCCAGCATGGTGGATGGTTAATTCATTATTCATGACTGAATGAATAAATAACTGATACTGACTCCAAGTCTTGATTGATCTCTGCAAGATGGCAGGGTGTATAAACCAGTGTGTGGCTTCATGCCTCCTTGTGGTCTGAGAGATGTGGGCCAGGCCAAGACATGCAAGATCAACTACTAGCATGGATTTTCTTTAGAAGGCCTCTAAGCCAACCTCCTGTATGGTGGGTCTCAGCAGCAACCTTTTACCTGAGCTCACACACCATTATTGTAGCATTGGATCACCTTCAAGTCTTTGTATCACCTTTTCTGTGGGTCTCATCTGATCACCTACTCACTGTTGCACCTGCCCCACCCCATACCAGCATGCCTGTCTCTTCTTCCTCTGTCCTCTATTTTCTTCCTGACCTCTTATTTCCTTCTAAATTAATATAATTTATTCATTCCTCTTGTTTACTGTTTACTGTCGGTCTTTCCTGCTGGAATGTAAGCTCCACAACATGTCTGACACATAATAGGTGCTCAATAAATATGTGCTGAATGAATGTATACTACCTTGTAGCACTGGCTGGGAAGTATGAACTGCAGACTTAAAGCAATGATGTTTTATCTGAATCCCTTGGAAAACAGTTCGACCAAGATACATCCAGCTACGGAACTCTGAGAGGGAGGTCAAATAGATAGGGCTTAAAGGATTTACCTTTCATGTAACTGCTTTTGTCTGTTTTGTATATTGAAGTTTTATAAATTATTTCTTTTGAGAAAGGAATTCTGCTGTCTTTAGTAAATTTGTTTGAAACCCACTGACTTATAGCAAAATATACATCATTGTTCTGTATATAAATAAAACTATCCAGAGAGAATCTTTATTTTATTATCACATTCTGAACCTTATGTAAAGGTAGAATGGATTCTTATCTATTGCTCATCAAGGGCTATCACGGCTTTTCTAAGCTTTTTCTACTGGACCCATGACCAGCAGCAATAGCATCACATGGGAGCTTGTTAGAAATGCAGAATCTTGGGCCCTATTCAAAATCTCTTGAGTTAGAATCTGCATTTTAACAAGATCCCCAGTTGATTCTAAGCCATCTCGGGGAGCTGTATTTTCAACTCTATAATTTCTCACTTTTTCTAGAGTGCTGCGAACCCAGTGGGAAGCTAGATTTCACTGTGCTGTCTTCCTTTAGGTTGAATTAGTAATGCACAAGACTACTGACAAAGTTGGGTAGATAGAGCAGGCAGAGAAGGGGAAGCAGCCTATATGGACACCCCATACTTGAGATAATTAAACTTGAACAGCTGACGGCATGCCCAGGACTGGATTATTTGGCAGAAGAACAGAATGAGAACTCAAGTAATTGAAATATACTATATTCCCTGAACTTCATTTCAGCCAATACTTTCAACTTCTTCCTGTAATAAATCTTCTACCATTGCTGCTAGCAAGAGGTAAAATGAATGGAATTAAGTTTCGGCTCCTTTCTCTGCTCCCTTGCCAAGTGGAAGTACTAACAAGGGCTGACATATCTTGAAAATAGGCAGCATAGAAAAGAAGAGGATAAAAAGAGAAAGAGAAGTAGAGAGTCTGTACAATCCAAAAAACATTATTACCAAGCTACGGCCTCTGAAAAAAGTAAGGGCTCACTGCACATTAATTTGAAAGCACACACATCCTGAACGCCAAACTTTGTTAATTACACTTGCAAAAAGAAGTTTAGCAAGGCAGTTTAGCTTTTACTCACAGTATATTTGTAAGTTATGTGCAATCAAACTGAAAGATACTTTAATATTTTTTGAACAACTGCAAGAGGTCCTATAAATACTTTTCAGCTCCATTTTATCTTTCCTGGAACTTAGGGTTGTGGTTCCTCATGAATGATTTGTCATCTTCCTACATGACTTTGATCATATCATTTAGCAGCACTGTAGGAGGACACTTACGTGGCTTAGCTCTGAAACTACCCATTAAGAGATTAATAAAAAATCAACAACATTATCCACATCATTAGTTTATGTAATAAAAAGTGATTAAATACAGCTAGCTTTCAAATGCACGTAAAATAGATCTAGCTGAAAGTATAAATTTTCATAATGTTTATGTTCTGCTTGGATTGAAATACCTTAAATAACAGAAAATCATCATTCTACCTCACTGATAACCATCAATAGTGAAGTCATTATTGGATTATGATAACTTTGCAAAAATGGCTGGACAATGCTATAATTTACATTGCTAGTATTTTTATACTTCTAATTAGCTAAACCTTCCAGTTGGCCCACTGACCAATTATATCTTCAGCCATCAATAATTAGAGCATGAACTTTTAGGCACTGGAAGTGGAAGTAGGATATGTGAAAGAGAGAAAGATGAATTTATTATTTAAGAGATACATATGTTTTTGTACTGTCAAAATATTTGGTGAGTCATATGTGCGTGATTACCTCTGCTGTTTTTAGCTACTACCGGAAATTATGAGAATTCCCAGCATGCCTCCACATTTCTGGCTTTCTTTGGGTGGAGTTTCTCAGGAAGGAGGAGCCAGGCATTAGGGATTTAGAAACTTCATTCCTGGAACACCCTCCAGGTGAGTGAGTCATGGCTGACTACTTGGAAGGCCACTAAGTCTCAGTTTCCTAGTCATCACCAGGGGATCCTTTCAAAATTCACAGACAGTGTTGAACAACCATCAACATTAAAAGTTGAGTCTAGATTTGAGTTTTGTAATTTAATCTATGATAAATTTTTGCTGTGGAATTACATTGAATTTTCACAACTGACACTTTCCAGACTTTATCATTACTGATTTCCTAATACCATTCAAATATCCTTTCTGCCAGTGGCTCCTTTCTCTTTGAAACCCTCTCTTTCCTTGGTTTCCATGACACTGGATCACACTGATGTTCCATTTCTCTGATCCACTTCTCTCTCTTTTGTTGGCTCATTTTTCTCAATTTGACCATTAAATGAGGGGGTTCTATAAATTCACTGTGGTCATTAATCTCATGGTCCTAGACTGGTCTTATTTGCTTCTCACTCTATTCTCTTTCCCCAGTGAATCTCATTCACTCCATGGCTTCAATGCCCATCCACATGATGATGACTCCTTAATTGCTACCTTCACTTCAGAGCTCTCTGCTGGGTGGCAGTCTCTTGTATACACAACTTTCTTCTCTATAACTCTGCTTGGATTCTGATGGTCATCATTCCCTTTGATACCCAATGGATTACTCTTCTATCCCATTCAAAAGCAACACAATCCATTCCAAAAAAGGAAGAAAATGAAACACATCCCTCGACACATGCCTCTTCCTCACGATCCACATTCAATCATCATCAACTTATTTTATCTCTGAAATCTTCCTCAAATCTCTCCAACTCCTCCATCACCATCTTAGCCCAAATTCCATTAAGATTATTTTGACTGAACCACCTCCAAATCATTTTCCACACTCTAACTGGGGCGATTGCTTAAAAATGCGAATCTAAGTATGACAGTTTTCATTTAATATCTTCGTGCTGTCCTTAGGTGAGAGACCCGACATCCTTATCCCTGCCTACAAAGGTTATATGAACTTGCCTCTGATGACTCATCTTGTCTCGTCTTCTTGCCTGCTCACCTCTGGTCTCTGCTACACTGACCTTATATTTCAGTATTTCATATGCTCCAGGCTTTTTCTTTCCTCAAGCCTTTTTTCAAGGAGTTTTTCTTTCTGGAGTTCTGTTCTCTCCTTTGCTGCTGCCTTCCTATAACATTTCTGAGAATTTTATCTTGGCTTGATCTTTTCATTTCCTCACTCAGGGTTTTATTTACTCCTATAGTCCCAGTATTCATTTCTGTGCAGACGATACTCAAATATGCCTTTTTAAAAGTTGCAGATGAACATTTTAAATAATGGATATTTTAATCTAAATGTTGTATAAATGAATGCCTTAAATTCAGTATGTCCTAAATTGATCTTCCTTCTACATTTGCTCCTCCTTGTATCCATTGTATCTGGTCATAGTGTCACCAATCTTAAAGTCACTCACCTTTTTAAACAACATCTTCATTGAGGTGTAATTCACATACCATAAAGTTTACCCTTTGAAAGTGTACAATTCAGACTTGTGCAACCATTACCAATATCTAATTTTAGAACATTTTTATCACCCCCCAAAGAAACCAAGAACCCATTAGCAGTCATTTCTCACCTCTCCTCCCCCTAGTCCTTGGAAACCATTAATCTACTTTCTGGTTCTATGAATTTGCCTATTATAGATACTTCAAATAAATAGAATTATGTAGCCTTTTGTGTTGGGTTTCTTTTACTTAATGTAATGTTTTCAAGATTCATCCAGGTTGTAGCATGAATTAGTATTTTATTCCTTTTTAAAGCTGATTACAATTTCTTTCTGTGGCTATCCCACATGTTGTTTACCCTCTCATCAATTGATGAATGTCTGACTTGCTGCCACTTTTGGCTGTTAGAAATGTTGCTGCTGTAAATATTCCTATAATATTTACAGCATTTTGTTTTGTGTGGACATGTGCTTTCAATTCTCTTGTATATCCCTCAGAGTGGAATTGCCGAGGCTTATGTTAACTCTGTTTGACCTTTTGAGGAACTGCCAGTTTTCCAGAGTTTGCACCACTTTAAATTCCCATCAGCAGTCTGTGAGGGTTTCATTTTCTATACATCTTAACCAGTAAGGCCACTCTCTTTTGAAGCTGTAGTCATGTGCAAATGTAGAAACAAAGAAGGACTAGCTAATTAGCTTTCTTATTTTGTTATTCAGTCTCCACAATGTCTCTTGAGCCTGCCCCCTGCCTTCCACGTACATTGGCACTGATTTACACCATAGTGTCACTACTATTCCTCCAGCAGATGAAAGGTGGTGAGAACTCCTCTTCCCTCCTCTATTTCTCCTTCCTTTAGCTCTGCTTATATAAAATTAATGAAAGTCAAATTAAAGCTCTAATTCTGTCCTCAGGTGGTCAAGTTTCCTCAGTGACTTCCCAGTGCCAACCAAATTTTAGCCAAACTCCTGGGATGGACATAATGGGCCCTCCATTATATGGCTCTTGCCTAATATTTTGGTCTTAACTCCAACTCCAACTAGTCTAGTGTAAAAAAATGACTTATCTGTAAAACATTTCCTGAATAATTACAATGACATTCCCAATTGAAACCAGACGGAATTTACTAATCCTTTCCTAGGACTTCTATGGGTACATCCATTTATATTAGAATATAAGCCTCAAAACAGTGTGCAAGTCCCAGGACAATCATATAGTAAGTGAACAATAAATGTCCTATTAAATGAATGAAAAAATATGTGAATAAATATTTGTTTTCGTATTTCTTTCCCAGGTGTTCATGGAATTCATTCAACACCAATATCGGGTAGTAAAGCTCCTAAGGGGCAGGACTGGGTCTCAGATATCTTTGAATCTTCATCAGATAGCACACTACTTGGAATATACTAAGTTTCCATGAAATACTTGTTAATTGGATGAATTAACCAAACACAATTAACATGCACCATTTCCCAGTCTTTGACCATGCTCTGAACTTCCCCACTGCCTTCCCTGTGGGTTTCCTTTGCCTGAAATGCTGTCTCTGTCTCCAAAAAGACTCATTTAAAAAAAACTTCCCCTATTGTGCCTTTTACCCCCTTAGTTCAGTAAGAAACAGTCTCACTTATGACTCTTGTAACACATTTTACCTTCTCCCTCATGGCAAATCCTAGCTTGCCTTTTTAAATAGACATTGTTGAACTCCTCTTATTCAATACCACTCACACCTACTCTTTCCCTCAGTTATAATTTATGTAAGAGTAGGGAATGCATATTATTATTTTTAGCAGAATGCTTTAGACATCAGTAGATATTTAGGGACAGAATCAGGAAATCGTACATTAATTTTTAACTGATGGGTTTAATTTAAAAGACACAGGAGAACCCCTGCTTTTCTCTTCCATTTTTCTGTATGGCATGAGTCAGTCAAAATCTGGAAATAATATTCAATTCTCTTATTTTTCTTACTGAGACATCTAGTCTATCAGCAAGTTCTACTGATTATAATTCAGAAGTAGACCCTGAACCCATTCACTTTTTTTCAATCATCTTGGTTGCCATTACCTCTTACCACAACTACCCTTAACAACCTCCCAATTGGTCTCTTTGCTCTCATTCTTGCACCCCTACAAAATTAAATTTGCATATCCCAATTATTAAATTTATGTTAAATCTATAATTGAAAAAGGTACCGCAGACTTCTAGCTTCCAATAGATCTTTGGTTAAGTCCAAACTCTTGTATGTGACCACTGCTCTTCACTCTAGGTTCTTGTTCCCTCCCATTCTCCCACCTCTCACCAACTGCCAGAGACATGGGCCTGGAGTACAAGGTAGGAATTCTATTTTACTTTCCATTCTGCTATTAAAAACTGCAATCTTAGACAAGTCTCTTTACCTCTGGGGCTTAATTACTTATCTCTAAAATGAAGGGAACAGATTAAAGGGTCATAAATGCCTTATTTCAATTAATTATTTTCTGAGTTCCTGAAGTCACTCGTCTCTACAGTCAGGATGTGCTACTAGTAGGAATCATTTTTAAAACTGCTAGACAAAAAAAGTATTGGTAATGCTATGCTGTAATAATCTATTATGCTCAAACAAACACATCTTCTGAGACCAGGAAGATGAAAGCAAGTGCATGGAAAGTATACAAGTGGTTGCATTATTCTGCTTTCTTTTTTCATAAATGAGGATTTCAGCGAGTCCCTAAAGTAACTGCTGCTAGCTTATAGATGCCATATTGATTTATATTGTTCACATATTACTTTACTAGAAAAAGTAGATTGCTTTTTCTTTTACTAAATATCTTTTTTGTTGTATGAAAGGTGTATTAGTTTCCTACTGCTGCTGTAACAAATTGGCACAAATCTGGTGGCTTAAAACAACACAGATTCTTTTGTTTCTTAGTTCTAGAGGTCAGAAGTCCAAAATGGGTCTTATTGGGTAAATACGAAAGTGTTGACAGAGCTGATTCCTTCTGGAGGCTTTGGGAAACAATCTGTTGTTTCCTTATCTTCTCCAGTGTCTAGAGACTGACTGCGGTCCTTGGTTCTTTACCCCCTTCCATCTTCAGGGTCAGCAATGCGAGGTTGGGTCTCCTTGACCCTGCATCATCTGACAAAAACTCTTCTGCCTCCTTCCTCACATTTAAAGGCCCCTTAATGATTTAATTGAGCCCACCCAGATAATCTCCTTAGTTTAAGTCAGTTGATTAGTTTCCAAAAGGCAAGTATTACTATTATTATTATTATTATTAGTAGTAGTAGTAGTAGTATTTTGGCTAAAATGAATGACAAAATCCAATACTTTGCTTTGTTTTTTTTTAAGAAATGTATAAACTGAAGCACAGAGAGGTCACATAATTGTCCTAATGATATCTGTGAGGTATCCAGGTCTGAAACCCCTGTTTTCCAACTTTTAACCCAGTGTTCATGCTGCCAATATAGCACTCATGAAGACTACTATTGTTCCATTCTGATGCACTACAATTCTATGTTTGACATTCAAATCTTGGTTTCATTTATGTTATAGTCCATTATTTAAAGCAATACTAATTGATTCATGCAAATATATTAAAATCAGTTTTTGTTGACTGAATAACTGAACCAATCAAACAAAATTTAAAAATTCCCTAGTCCTTAGACAGTCTCTGAAGTGTATGACTTTTTAGTAAGTGTAGATAACCTGTTATGCATAAAGGGGTAGTTAAGGAAGATGACATGAAAAAATGCAAAATGTCATATCTCTGACAATTCAGGACAAGACAAAAATACTTTAAGAGTTATGTAATAATGAAAGGAAATGTGGGATTAGTTGCTAGAAGAAATGATGCAGTGAAATTTTGGTTATAAAGTTCAAGCAAGAGAGAAAATTATGGACTATTTAGAGATGTTGATTTGTGAACTAGATCTTTCTTGTTGGAAAGGATGTAGAAAGGTAGCACAGAAGGGGAAGACAGAATGTTCTAAGAAAGGAAATAGTATAAGAAAAGAAAAATTGAAAATAAAATCTCACATGTTATTCACAAATATAGTAAGAAAACTGTCCAGCCTGGAGGAAGAGATTAGAATAGGGAAATGGTGGATGATGAAGTCAGATGGAGAGCACAGGGCAGTTAATGGAGACCTCTAAATTCCATAGTATGAATACAAGAGTCAAATTGTTGTCGACTTTTGCAATGATTTTCAATTTTTCTCAACATTGAAAAAGCAAAGTATTTTACTTTCATTAAGAAATTTCAAAAAGGCTCTTAGTTTTGGCAAAATTATACACACAGAGAGACATAAAACTATCCCCTATTAAAAGAACACCAAAAATAAATACATACACTATATATATTTTTTTCTAATTGCCTGCAGAACTGGGAAATGAGGAGTGGGAATAATGTGTACTGTATATTTTAGGAAAGCTTTTCTGAGATAGCTCAACTCATGTCGCTTCCATTCATGGAATCAACAATTCTGGAATCCTACTTTGTATCAAGTGTTATACTCAAAGAAGGAGGATTGTTATGGCTAGGAAAAATTACCTGAATGAACTGATTATTTGTGAATAAGAGCATACCTGATGGACAAGATAGGAAGGGCATTCCAAGGAAAGGGCAGCAGATATGCCAAGGAAAAGCTTTGAGGTAAGAATGTTAAACTGGGAAAGCTAGTATGCAGGATGGTCTGAAGGCTCTTAGAAGATGAAACTGGAGATAGGGGGCAGATGATGAGAGGACTTATATGCCATGCTTGTTACTTTGAATGTCAATATTTAGGGAGGTGATTTCTAAATAGGTTCTATGGAGCTCTGGAATTTCCTCGACTGAAGGGGTACTAAGCAAGGTAGTGGGGAGAAGAGGCTTCTGACACTTTCCACTGCTCAACCAAGGACTAATATAAAAGTTTTATTTTATATATTTATGCTCCTACATAAGTATGTGAACAAAAGTTTTCAAGGCTAAAATGATTACATACCACTAGAGGCAAAAGAAAGCTATAGAAAGATTTTGAGTAAGAAAAAATCAGGGTCATTTTGGGAAACTTTGAATCCAGAATCGATTATGAGTCTCCAATCTGAAATGGCTGTGTCCCCAAGGAGATCGAATCGGATTGGATTGCTTGTGGTCAACTGGCACCGTCACCTGCAGTATCTCCTGAGACTGGGAAATACATTTCTCAGAATTGCCTTCCCAGTAGGGTAATGTATTAGAGTTTCTCACAAGAGGAATTTAGAGAGATTTAGAAGGCAGAGGTGAAGCAAAAATTATTATACCCAGAAGGCCAAGGGGTCCCAGGGATGGTCCTACACAGCAGGTTCCTGAGATCTCTGCAGAAACTCCCACATCACTGACCTTGTCTTTGGTCAGACTGTTGCTTCTCAGAGTTTCCTCCAAACTACAGCTTTTCCACCAGCTTTCCTATTTCAAGCTAAAGTGATTACTATTTCTCTAGTCCTCTGAATTTCCCATCCAGACCAACCTGGACTTCCTAGCTTCTCCAACATTTAGAAAAGTGATAATTCTTATGTGACTTCTCCAATACTTATAGCCTTCCTTATCTTGACAGTACCCAGAATGATACATGTATCTATCTAATGATCCATTGGATGGGGGATACCATTTTAGAACTTACATTTATATTTATCTTTTAATCTCTGCATTTAAACATCTTAAAATTTGTATAAACATTTTATGATATACATACAATAGCGAGAATATCTATACTTGTAAATAAATCAGTGTCCATGTATGGAGGTGTGTGCTTAATGTTTTTATTCATGGGAGTGTAAAGTTTTAAACATTTGGAGAATACAGGTAGAAAAAACGGCCTTGGGAGGGAGGACAAAACTGAAGGCGACAGGATCAGGCAGGAGACTAATATAGAAGTAGTACAGGAGAAGATTTATGAGGATCTGAAGTAAAGCAGTGGCAGGGGCAGTCCTGATTTAAGTGGTATTTAGGATATAAAATAAATAGGAAGCAGCAACTGATAGATCACTTTTGAGGAATCAAAGAGAAGGACACTTCAAAGATGACTCCTATGTTTGCAGTTTAAGCACTCCCATTCACAAAGCAAAGGATGCTGTGTTTTTGTTTTTTCCTGTAAATTTAACAATGTGAGCAACAAATATCCACCAAAAACAAGTAGGATCTATCTCAGAAACGTGAGATAGAACATAATGTGAGGAAAACATTCTTCCTAATCTATCTACGAAATCTTTTTTTTTTTTTTTTTTGAGTTGGAGTCTCACTCTGTTGCCCAGACTGGAGTGCAGTGGCCGCTCCTGGCCACCGCTGCCTCGACCTGCTGGGCTCCGGCGATCTTTCCGCCTCAGCCTTCCGAGTAGCTGGAACTACAGGTGCACACTACCACACCCAGCTAATTTTTGATTTATTGTAGAGATGAGGTCTCACCAAGTTGCCCAGGCAGGTCTCGAATCTGCGGGCTCAGGCAATCCACTCACCTCGGCCTCCCAAAGTGCTGGGATTACAGGCTGAGCCACCGAGCCTGGCCTATCTACGAAATCTTTAAGAGAAATGTGATTGTGGCAGAAAAATCTATCTAGCCAACCAAATTTTGTGTTTCTGTATAGAGTCTTACTAGAAAGTGGTTCCCAGATGAGGCCGTGTGGCTATTCTTGCCAAAGGTGTGTGGGGAGGTGGAGTGTGGGGGGGTGATGCATGCCACCTTTGGGTCAAGTCTTTTAAGAAGTCGGTGTGCTTTTCTTCACACTCTCTCTCCCCTTCCATCAGTGGAATGTAGATAACAGCAAGGACTCAGGAGCTAATGCAGTCACAAGATGGAAGGAGTTGAGGTCCCTGAATTATCTCATGGAGGAGAGGCACTTACCTTAGTGTTATATGACTGAGAAATAAGACTTCCATCATGTTAGACACCAAAACACAAACTAGCCCAACATGCTATAGTAATTCAGACTACATTAATTATTACAAGGATTATTATAGTGGAAGCCCCAAAGCAGGCAATAATAGTAAATAATTATTTCTGATATAAACCTTTAGAAAACAAATTTCTTTTTTAACATGGGGTTCATGGACCGTCAGGGGGTCCATTCCATGTGTAGAATAAAATTTAGTTGAAAAAAATTTACATTTTTATTTTCACTAACATTCAACTGAAATTTAGTATTTTTTCCATTATGAATAGAGACAATAAATCAAGTATTAGAATTCTTGTGACTTGTCACCAAAAGTAAACACAGATCTTTTCCTATCACAGTATAGTTGTTGCAGGTATCTCATAAGATATTTATTCTTACACTAATTCAAAATTACAGCAGCTATTAGACTGCTGCTAGATCTTGTAATTTAATGCATTCATAAAAAGTACATCACACATGTTAAAGATATTTTGATAAATGTATTTCAAAATAATTATCTTTTTACATACTATATATATCCTATACATGTAAAAACATGTGTGCTAAATGTTTTTATTCATGGGAGTTTGAAGTTTTAAAAGTTTGGAGAATACTGGTAGAAAAATGGCCTTGGGAGAGAGAAAAAACCTGAAGGTGAAACATTCAGGCAGGAAACTAATATAGAAGTAGTCCAGGAAAGAATTTATGAGGATCTGAAGTAATGCATTAAAAAAAGGAGAAGAACCCCCTAAAAGATATTTCCTACAGATATTAGCTGTAGTGACAGATAGCTAATTTAAAATAACAAGCTTCATATTTCTAGTTCGAATATTGATTAAGCTATGATAAAGAAACACAGAATTATAACAATTAAAAAACAACTCACAGCATTCTTAAGTATTAGAATGACATTAAACAGTTTTTAATAATATAAAATAATAGGAATAAAGTAATCCTGTGCATATTTGCACATGTTTGGAAATATGCACATAAATGTCTGTAATATTTTGTATTGAGGGCAACTATAGCTATTTATACCTATTAAGACTTATTTTAGTATGTTTCTTTCTAATTCATTCATAGGATCACTTTATAAATAGTAAAATTTGGGTTAAGGTATTTATAATATTCCTGAGCTTCTCTAAACCATATAATCAGGTGCTAACTAACATCCACTTTATTCAAGAGTCATGTCAGGGATTGCAGTATTTATAATTTTAATCTTATCTGAATTTTATCAGTCAGTCTAAAAATATAGTAGGGCCCTTTTCCTAAACTCAGAACTCAAAGGCTTCTTGAACTTTAAAATTTTAAAGACAGCAGAACATACTCTGAGCCACCTGCTACATAAAGACTTGGACTATCAAGATTTTTCATTTATGACTTTTGGGTCATAAATAAAAATTTATCAAAATCACTTGAACTATGTTTATATCACTTCCCTATCATCAGCAGCCTCCCCTCCAATAAGATATCCAACCGATATTTCCTAAAGTGAGAAGTTTGGAGTGAGCTTCATGAAGAAGTATGGTATAAAAGATCGGGACTTTCATATAAAAAAAAAACCCTGGATTTTGGATAGCTAATACTTACAAGCTTTGTGCCTTAAATAATTTGCTTTTTTTCCTCTGAGTTTCAACTTCTTTCTCATGAACTTGCGGTATCATCATTTATCCCACACTGTTTGTGTGACTATTAAATGAGATACAGTACAATACTTATGTAAACTTCAACAGCTATTGTGTGTACCAAAAATCGTTAATTTCCAGTCCCTTACTGACTTGAAAATAGCATCATTACAAGAAATGTGACCAAACAGTTTGACCTTTACAAAGCCTTGGCAAAATCTCTACAAAGGGAACTATTTTGCACTAAGGTAGGACTTTCTAAAGCTTCGTTTTACAAACACATAGCACCTGTCACTATAAGTAGTGACACTTTAAAAAAAATCTCTATTCTCTCACAATGTATGTATGTATGTTTCTAAACAATTGAAATGGAATTCTGTTTGATCCAGTGTTTGTATGTTGGATTTTGAGATACTGCACACCTTCCCAGGAGAAATGATTTAAAATGCCAATAAAAATTTTCCAACAAATATCTCTGGGCATGTAATGGCTGATCACATCTACAGCAGTGAATTCTGTAATTTCTTAACACACTATGTATGTATGAACAGTTGTAGGAGCACTTCATTTATTTGTTTTGGATATGATGAATTGTTTGTGATGGTATTATTTTTTCCTTTTCCAAAGTTGTGGTTAGATTAACCACTAAAGTACTCTGCCAAATGCATGTCCTGTTGAAGATGTTGTATTAGGGAAATGCGCTTAACAATAACAGTGTGAGCAGCTAAAATCTACCAACTCCTCAAATGAAAATAGTAACAAATGACTCGCCTATGTCATCCCTCCTAATCCTTAAACCTTCCCATGAGATGGGTGTTTTCGGAAACTGAAAGTAACTTGCCCAAGGTCAGAAAACTTGTAAATGGCACAACCGACATCCACACTCAGGCCTTTTTCCAAAGCCCAGTTCCTTAACTATGATGCTACACAGCTCTTTGATTTCTGGATGAGTGAGTGGATATCTGAACTCATCATGAAATTTTATGGTGTGTTAAAATGTTGAGAATTTCAGAATTCTAAAACAGTTGTTTTAGAAAAGTTGGAATTTGAGAATGGATGTGAAAATATTATAAGCCACTTGATTTCCTAGAACCAAATAGAAATCAAAACAGTCCATGGTCAAACAGCTAATTATTAGAATATATCAGGGAACACAAGATAAGCAGAACACCCAACTACTGAGAGGTATGGTAACAAAGACTGCCAATGCTTTTTCCCAATGAATCTGAACATCTTTATCGTTTTGATCCTGCTACCACCTTCTTTCTTGGTCTGTGGAAAATCAGTGGGTTAAATTCTAATGCCAACTTCAGTAATGGAGGGTTTTAAATATATGAGTCAAGTGAGGGAGGTATCCATGACGTTCAATTCTGTGTCCTCTATCCTCTATCCTTTGTCTGAATTCTAGAGTTCTACTCTCTAAGTACCTGCAGCTATTTATCACCATTTTTTAACTTCAACATATATAAATTTAAGAAGGCTGTATGCCAAAAACTAGTACTTGGTAATGAGACCACCAGGAAAGGCATTAGCTTCTAAGACCTAATTGCTTGTGTTCCAGTCCCAGCTCTGTCATTCATTACTTTGTGACTTTAAACACATCATCTAACCTCTCTCTGATTCAGGTTTCTGACCTATGAAATGGGAATAATAATACTTATATCATGAGATTGTTATGAGGATTATATGTGTATGCTGAGCACAGTAGTGGAATTGTTGACTATTATTATTATTATTACTATTACTAGTGTTATTATCGTTTTCTTAATCATTCAGGGTGAAAAGTACAGTCTTTTCTATGAGTTACTGGCAGTGGGGAGGATGTGAGAGTAATGTGTAGGGAATAGTCACTCCCCTCATTTCTTCCTTTGGAATATTTATTTCATTCTCACAGCCATCACCCTAATTTAGGCCTTCCTACCTTTGATCTACTGCATTACAATAGCAGTCTTCTTGTAGCCAGTTACTTTTCTTCTACAATTTATACCTTATACCACTAGATCTTCTTTTTTTTTTTTTTTGAGTTGGAGCCTCACTCTGTCACCCAGACTGGAGCGCAGTGGCATGCTCCCGGCCACTGCAGCCTTGACCTGTTGGGCTCCAGCGATCCTTCTGCCTCAGCCTTCCTAGTGGCCGGAACTACAGGCATGCGCTACCACGCACGGCTAATTTTTGATTTATTGTAGAGATGAGGTCTCACCAATTTGCTTGGGTGAGTCTCAAACCCGTGGGCTTAGGCAATCCACTCGCCTCGGCCTCCCAAAGTGCTGGGATTACAGGCTGAGCCAACCAGTCCGCTGATCTATCTTTTTAAATGTTGATTTAATGGGATTGCTCTCCTACTCAAAAACTTTCAATGTGTAATGCTTAAGGGGAATTCCTCATTCTGGAACTTCAATCCAGCCCAACCTACATTTCTAGCCTCACTTTCCTCATGTTTGCCTATCAAGGAAATTCTAGGTGATCCAATCCACTCACTTCTTCATATTCTTCATACCTTCCTAGGGCCTGGAACATCCTCTTCTCACTATTCAAATTCTATTTGCCCTTCAAGGACCAGCTCAAATCTCCTTTCTTCTAAGAGGCTCTAGATTTGGAACAGGAAGAGAACATCAGATTAAAATGTCAAACTTTACTAATTCAGAGTGGACATATATTGCATATGATTATGTAAAAAGCAAAGGAAAGATAGAGTTTGATAAATACTCTATGAATTATAAAATTTTAAAACTATTCAATTATTTTTATATGTTATATAGTGTCTTAGTCCATTTGTGCTGGTATAATAAAATACCACAAACTGGGTGATTTATATTACAGTTGACCCTTGAACAACATGGGTTTGAACTGCATGGGTTCATTTATATGTAAATTTCCTTTGGCCTCTGCCACCTGGAGTCAAGACCAATTCCTCCTCTTCTACAGCCTAGTCAACATGAAGACAATGAAAATGAAGACCTTTATGATAATCCACTTCCACCCAATGAATAGTAAATATATTTTTCCTTCTTATTGATTTTCTTAATAGCATTTTCTTTTCTCTAGTTTATTTTAACAATATAGTTGATGGACACGGCTGTTGGAGGGGTCTGGAAGTGCAGCAGTCATGACCGGACATTGTGTGCTCAACAACGGTGCCAAGATGTCCATCCTGGGACTGGGTACCTGGAAGTCCCCTCTGGGCCAGGTGACCAAAGTTGTGAAGGTGATGATCAATCTCAGGTACCATCACATCGATTTTGCTCATGTGTATGCTCCAAGCAAAGCACTGTGAGCAGGTGGTGACATGCCAGGAGTTCTTCAAAGTCAGCAAGCTGTGGTGCATGTACCATAAAAGTGCCTGGTGAAGGGCGCCTTCCTTAAGACACTCAGCAACCTGCAGCTGGACTACTTGGACCTGTATCTGATCCACTGGGCTTTAAGTCTGGGAAGGATTTTTTCCCATTGGATGAGTCAGGCAACATGGTTCCCCGTGACCCTGACATCTTGGACGTGTGGGCGGTCATGGAAGAACTGGTGGATGAAGAGTTGGTGAAAGCTATCAGCATCTCCAACTTCACCAACCCCAGATCAAAAGGATCTTAAACAACCCTGGTTTAAAATATCAGTTCACCAGATCAAGTGCCACCCGTACCTAACCCAGAAGCCAGTGCAGTCCTGACAGGCCAATGACAGCATGGTGATTGACTACAGCCCCCTTGGCTCTCCCAACAGGCCCTGGGGCAAGCCCAAAGACCATTCCCTTTTGGAGGACCCCAGAACCACAGTGATCACAGTCAAGCATAATAGAACTACAGCCCACATTCTGATTTGGTTCCCCATACAGAGGAATGTGGTGGTAATCCCTAAGTCTGTGACACTAGGACTCATTGCTGAGAACTTTTAGGTCTTTGACTTTGAACTGAGCAGCCAGGAGATGACCACTTTATGCAGTTACAACAGGAAATGGAAGGTCTGTACCTTGAAAAGCTCTGACTTCCGCAAGGATTACCTGTTCCATGAGTTTTGAAACTGTGGATGCCTACTCTTCTCCAAGTTAACCTACACCCATGTCCTGCCTTATTTTTCCTGGTAAGTGTATTACAATCTATGTCCCTTCATAGCAGGTGGGACAGCAGCCTGCAGACTGAGGCCAAGGGCTTGTTTTGCTTGATGCTGGGTCTCCTCCAGTTTTCTTTGCCCTTCTTTTTGCCCAGCTGGGGAAAGCAAACCTGAATACCAAGGAGAAACAGAATCTACAAGTCAAAATAGTGCCACTAACAGTTGAGTTTTGACTACTTGTATCCATAATCTTTTCAGCAAGACTTATCTTTGCCTCAAATACAAAAGTACTTTTGTGAGCTTAAGAAACATATATATATATTATATATATATATATATATATACACACACACACACACACACACACATATATACCCACACATATATATATATACAGTTTGTAATATATGATATACCAAAATATGTGTTAATAGGCTGTTTATGTTATCAGTAAGGCTTCTGATCAATAGTATACTATTAGTAGTTAAGTTTCCGGGGAGTCAAAAGTTATATGTTTTTTCAACCGAGCATATTGGTAGGGGTGGCTGGTATTTCTAACCCCAATGTTGCTCAAGGGTCAACTGTAATAGAAATTTAGTTCTTACACTTCTGGAGGTTGGAAAGTTCAAATGAAGGTATCTGTATATTTGGTGTCTAATGAAGGCTGCTGTCTGCTTCCAAGATGGCACCTTGCTGCTGTATCCTTTCCTAGGGATGAACACTGTGCCCTCACATGGTGGAAGGGATGGAACGAAAGGCACAGAGAGGTCTTTAAAGCCTCTTTTATAGGGGCATTAATTCCATTAACAAGGGCAGAGCCCTTATTACTGACTTAATTACTTCCCCAAAAGCCCCACTTCTTTTTTTTTTTTTTTGAGTTGGAGTCTCACTCCGTCACCCAATCTAGAGTGCCATGACACACTCATGGCCACCCAGCATCGACCTGCTGGGCTCTGGCAATCTTTCCGCCTCAGCCTTCCAAGTAGCCAGAACTAGAGGCGCATGTTACCACGCCCAGCTAATTTTTGATTTATTGTAGAGACGAGGTCTCCCCAAGTTGCCTGGGCTAATCTCGGACCGGCAGGTTCAGGCAATCCACTCACTTCGGCCTCCCAAAGTGCTGGAATTATAGGCTGAGCCACCAAGCCTAGCCCACTTCTTGATATTATCACCTTGGGGTTTAAGCTCCAACATGTGAATTTTGGAGGGACACATACATTAAAACCATAGCATATAGTGATAACAAGCAATTGTTGAAGAAATTAGCAAAGGACCTGCTGTGATCTATTTTAATTAATAGGTTGCATTGTGTACAACAGTATGTTTGAAATAATTGGTCAAGATCAAATTAATAGCCCCATCATCTCAACTATCTGTGCTTCTGTAATGTGGCAGTTGTATTCCTAAGAAATCTTCTATGATCCAAAAAAAGTCAATAGAAAAAATAGGAGTTTCAAATTTACACCATTATTGTTTCTGAAGGAATTTTGATAATAAATGCTTTCTTATAACCATAAATATATAACTATAAAACCTAAACATTATTGAGCAAATAGTTTTATCATATCAAAACCTTTCTCTATTAGTTTTTGCACCACCATTAGTTTCTTACCATTTCGATCATCACTGATGCAATAAATACAACAAAACTGACCCCCCCCAAAGAAAAAAGCAGTGCTATGAATTTTCCCATTCAGACTGGGGAAAGTTCTTAATTACGAATGCCTTACAAATACATGATCGTGTAATGCAAATTGATATTACTAAAGTCTATACTGTACTTGAAAAATCTTTTCTCATAAAAAATAAAATGTGAATTTCAAAGTCACCTCGCTGAATTATCAGAAATTGCCAATTAGAGGAAAAGTAGTTCATAGACTAAGACCCAGGAAACCTGTATTCTAATACAACCTTGGGCAAATCATTTACGCTTCTCAAGGCTTGTGTTTTCTAATGTAAAAAATAAAGAGCAGGACTAGATAATTTCTAAGATCCTCGAAAAGTCAATATTTTTTCTTTTCTTGCCCACAGGGCTACAAATTATTTGTGTAATGTTCTATTACTTACCTTGACCTTAAAGTTTTCAACATGTCTATTCCCACTTAGCTTATTTTTAAAATTAGGATGTAACTTAGCAGGAACATAATTATAAACTTTGAGAGGTTTTTTTTTGTGATTCAGAAGACATTTTGGGTCTTTTGTGATTCAGAAGACACTTTGGGTTTTGCCATGTTCTATTCTAAATACTGTGTAATAACACAAAAAAATTAAAGTGGTTATTTTTTTCATGCATTTTTCTCTGCATTTCACATATTATGTATTTTTAATGACTCTGTAAAACCATAATACATGACTTCACTTCTAAAACTCACTAGTTTACCCTTTTAGCTTTTTGCTTTCATAGTATTCCAGAGACACAGTCCCTATTGGGCAGGGGGGGGTGCGGGGTGGGGTACGAGGACTAAATAATTGTGTAACAACTAGAAATTAATTTTAAATCTGAGATCACATCAGATCTTTTGACTAAACATGGCGCTCTCTGCTTTGCTGGTGAGAAAAAAGTGTAACCCTCTCACACCAGTTCCTTTTGCCGACCCTCTCCTGCTTTCCTTAAGTATTTCCCTAAGTAGCTAGGAGTCTTCCCCATCTTTCTCATGTGATTCAAGACACTAGAATGCATTGTGACAAGTGGAAACCTTTTCAGGAACCTGCAATTTAACTTTTTTTAAAAAATGACACGTATTGCTATTGAGCAATACGACTGACTGCATATAGGACATTCATTTTAAAGACAATACAATTAGTTTCATAACGCAAGTAATGGCATCTGGGCAATAGCATTAGGAAAAATGCTATATTCAAAAAAGCCAATAAACGTAGTCATTATCAATGTACAAGAAACATCTCTTTCTAAACAGAATAGTTTATATTTCAAACATGCAGAACTGATAAGGTAGGTTATTCTTTACAAATCAGAAGCCCCCAGTTTCTTGGAAAACTTAAAGCACTAAATTTGAGGACTTTCTAGGTAATTAAATGGTGACACCTACTGGACAAATGTGTCACTGCAGCCTGTCTATTTAAACATCTATGAAGAGAGGGTTAAATAGTTGGCAAAGTCCTAAGAGCAAAATGAGAGGTTCTTATTCATCGGAGATATTCATATTTGTGAATAAATTATAATAAAAGTTTTAAAATTAGATAATATACTTCACATATGTAGCTATTTTGTGGTTTTTCACAAGATCTATGTGTGTATATGTATGTATGCATACACATATATGCATATATATGTGCACATATGTATATATATATATGCGCTAAAAGGACATTCATTAATCACATTAGGTTACTTTTTACTATAAAATAGAATGGCTGTAAGAAGCCTACAAAAATCATCCTATAAATTTAAAAAATGTTAATAAAAAAAAAGAAAGAGGGGGCATAGTGGAAAGGTCAACGGTTAAAGGCAAGCCCGAACTTAACAGCTCCTAATGCTCATTGGGACCAAATTTTCAGTGCTCCCAACAATGGAGATCTACTATTTGAAATGATTGTAATGAGATTTATTTTTACACAGAACTTATGAAATTGATCAATCTCAGTGCTTTTACATTATTCTTTATAATATAATGTCAGAAAAATGATTATATTATGCTTCTACAGAGTCTTTAACTTGCCTGTGAAAACAAACTACTTTAAAATGAAAAATATGATTAGTTTGAGAAGCAGGCTAGGAGTTCTGATTGCCCTGAAGAGTATGTTGCTTTTCGCTTTATTGCCACACTTCTAAGTTGCTGGGAGGAACTGGGTGTGTTAACTATCACACACAAAACTTCCATAACAAAATCTACAAAGCTTTGATGGTCTCAACTTTAGATCATTTAGTTGTATCTCTATTTTAGATTCCTTGACCAACTTTCAGATTTTTTCCAATATGCTAAAATTTTTGCTTCTGGAAGACATTATTGTCTTGAACCAATGTAGAATTCTGGCTTATCTGCATAAAAATACCCTGTGGATTAATCTACATTTGAGTCTTAAAACACTATAACTAGGGAGCAATCTAAAAGCCAAGTGCGCATCCATTTGAGATTGTTTGCCTCTTCCAGATCACTAATTCATGCTCCAATGTCCCAGGAGAGTTAACTTATTTTCCATGAGTGACCACTTGACTCTAAGAAGGTAATTTAACTCACCCAGGCTTAACAGAGGACAAATCTTATTACTATAACTTGGTTACACTGTAGTGAACATAGTTTGCCTTTCTCTTTACCAGCTTGTTTACTCGGTGCCAGAACTAAGTCTTCTTTTTGACTACTAGTAATTTAACTCAGTTTGAATGACGACCAATCCTGCAACTGACACTTAGGGTTGTATGACATCGAAGATGGAGTTCATATTATTAGAATAACTTTAAACAAGAGTAAATGAAGTCACATGCACTGCAAGCCAAAAACCGACTGCATTTCCTTCTGTCGTCAAATAGGAATGTGGTCAGTAAAATTCTTCTAAAAACATTATTGTTGGTTTCAATGTTGAGAATCCAATGTAGTCACAGATTTTAAAAAACAGGGGTGATAAAATAGCAATTAATGAACAGTAACCATGAACCTTCACAAAGGCAAAACCCTGAAATTATAAACTGATGATGAGTCATGGAGGCATTTGTTGATTTTCCAGGGTTCCCTTTTTGACATTAGTAGGGTTTTTTTTTTTGGTCTCTCTAGTCTTACCATTAAAAATAACTGTCGTCTGATAGTAATGCTGTCATTTACATAGGGCCACCAGATTCAGCAAATAAAAAGAGGAATAAAAAGAGGACAGTAAGATAAATTTGAACTTCAAATAAAAAATAATTTTTTAGTACCATTCAATATTTGGGAGATAAGCAGTATATTCCATTAAATAGACTATTCCAATTGTGCTGATTAAAAAGTGTTACAATTAAAAACAGGTTGAACTAGTCTGAAACTATAGTCATGCATCTATTAACTACAGGGATATGTTCTGAGAAATGCCTAGTTAGAAGATTTTGAATTAAAGTGGATACCAAGACAAAGCTCCAGTTTGACCCTAGCAAATCTGGATTTACTCTTCTGAACCATCAAACTAATCAGCATCTAATTCACAACACCTATTACTGAACATCTACGTGACAGGAACTGTGTTTAACCATTCTTCTAGTAACAAAACTGGACCTTTTGGCAGGTACTTTTTCACATAGTCTGTGACAAGGATGGTTTTGTACTATTTAAAAACTAAAGCAAAATAGCATATACAGTTGCAACAGAAGCTATGAGTACAAACTAGTGTTTAAGAAGTTTAGTGCCTATTTTTGTATCAATCATTAAATTGCTACTGTTTAGAATGCAATTTGATACAAAATCATATCCATATGAGAATATGTAAAAAGTTATCACTTTAATCTTATATACACAAAATTAAAGCAGTTAGTTCTTTTTTTTTTTTTTTTTTTTGAGTTGGACTCGCACTCTTGTCACCCAGTCTGGAGTGCAGTTGCACATTCATGGCTACCATAGCCTCGACCTTCTAGGCTCAGGAGATCCTTCCGCCTGTGCCTTCCAAGTAGCTGGAACTCTGGAACTACAGGTGCATACTACCATGCCCAGCTAATTTTTTGATTTATTGTAGAGTAGAGGTCTTACCAAGTTGCCCGGGCTGGTCTGGAACCTCTGGGTTCAGAGCCTCTATTTTTATTTAGAACACTGAGATTAAAGCAGACTATAGCAGTACAACCTTAGCTATTTAGCTTGTTTTCATTTTAAGGAAGCTAAGTTAATGACTATGGCATCTAATAAATACACCGAAGTAAAAACTGTGACTGTGCCCAATATGCAACATTTCATAAAATAACCGAAATGATGAAAGAACTGTTGGATTAATACTTAAAAAGAGGAAATCTTCAAGGACGGCTCAATGTAGGAACTCCGAAGAGAATGGTTTAACCATTCGGGGATTAAGACGTTCTTGGAAAACTCAAAACCCTTGGCAAAATTGATCATGCTATAAACAGTATAAAACATATCTAATAACAAAATTATAATCAAATTAAAATGCTTTGTAAACTTGTTTTAACGTAAACATTAATGTATAATTAATTGTATCTAAATATTTAAAAAGAAAAACAATAGTTTCGTTTCAAAATATCCTTAAACTTTAAATTTTAGTTCCTTTTAAAAACTGGATTCAGTTTAAGGGCTTTTCCCTAGTACCAGTTATCTTTGAATTGAATCTCCCACTATTTTGAGAGTTGATTTGGTTGTATTTTCAAAAACTTTTTATTAAAGTATACATACAAAAAGTGCATGTAAGTTTGAAAAACTAAATTACTTGTGTGGTTACTAAACTGACTGGCAGCTTTAAGGTTTAATAACCTCAGACCTAGCATTTCTAAAGTACAGACCCAACAGAAATACATAGATGTTCATCAAAAGATATTTACTACTACTTATAAAAATTAAAACCAAAATCTATGATCCAATTCGTATTTTCACCTTGTATGATTATGTTGTGTTTTTTCTTTTTTTTTTGAGTTGGAGTCTCACTCTGTCGCCCAGACTGGAGTGCAGTGGCTGCTCCCAGCCACCGCAGCCTCGACCTGCTGGGCTCCGGCGATCCTTCCACCTCAGCCTTCCAAGTAGCTGGAATTACAGGCATGCGCTACCATGCCCGGCTGATTTTTTGATTTATTGTAGAGATGAGGTCTCGCTGCCCAGGCGGGTCTCGAACCCACGAGCTCAGGCAATCCACTCACCTCAGCCTCCCAAAGGTGCGGGATTACAGGCTGAGCCACCGAGCCCGGCCATGTTGTGTTTTTTAAAACAATATTTGTCTCCTCCAAGACAGATCTTTGTTCCTAACAGCTTTATTTAACCTTCCACATTTATATTTGAAATCAAGAATTTTTATGCATGTATAATGTAAGAGTAAAATTACATTTTTTCTATATATCTAATTGGTCCAGCAATACATATTGAAAAGATCATTCTCTTATTTCACTAGTGTCGCCTTGGTCATTAATCAAGTGACTGCTTATGTGCTTTTTATGGTAGTGACATGGTTTTAAGTGATAACTTTTATTAATGATTGGAAGTCAAATGCTCAAAGCCTTAATTTAAATCTTCTAGATAATTAAGTTACAGCTCACATGTGTTCTAATGACACAAAGAGGGCAAAGAAAAACCTGTGAAAAAGTTTTAAATATCCTGGTTGGTAACGAGAGGAAGAGCAGGCCATTAGCACATGTTCAATCCTGTGGTTAAGTTTAGTAGGAAATTGGGTCCCTCTTTACAAGGACAGGAGGCAAATTTTAAGGAGAAAGAGAAAAAAAAAAAGCAAAGTGTGAGGTATTGTCCAGACATGGACTGCTTTCCCCTCTATACCTGGCTTCTTCCTGCCCTTTTCATTCATTCAGGGAGTGGTCTCTGGCCAAGGCTGGTCTCAGAAGGATATGCATATTCCCAGCAATGAGTCATGGGATCCAGGCAACCAAGTAAACCTGAAAACAATTTAGTTGTCAGGCTTAATCAATGTAATTGCAAACACGGCATAGCATTCTGAATGATTAAGCTCGATTACTATGATTATAAAACTGTGTGCTATACTGCCCCAAGGCGCAGATTCTTCACCCACCTGCAGCCATTGGTGTCTTCTGTGTAAGTTTCAGTAAATCTAAAGTAACTTCTCTTGAATAGGTAAACATTACACGCAAGCTTTCTCAGATTTGGGGTTACCATATTACACAAAGGAATTGTTCAATTGTATACTAGTACTGTATATAACCAAGTAATGTACAAATGAAGGAAAACACCAGTGAAAGGTGGAGTAGCCAGGAGAGGATTCAGAGAAAGCAAGATTCAAATCCTTGAATTGCTTTGAGATTAGATCCTTCAATGCAAAGCATTAGATTTTAATTTTTTTATTGCCTTAATACATTAAATGTATTATCATATCCTGCTCTTATTTCCTCAGATGCCACTCTAACCCACTGAGTTTTAGAGCAAACTGTTGGTTCTAACACCGACTGAGCACTTGAAGCACCTGGGAACCTTTAAAAAAATACTGATGGGCCAGGCACGGTGGCTCACGCCTATAATCCCAGCATTTTGGGAGGCCGAGGTGAGAGGACTGCCTGAGCCCATGGGTTTGAGACCAGCCTGGGCAACTTGGCGAGTCCTCATCTTTACAATAATTAATAAAATTAGCTGGGTGTGGTAGCGTGCACTTTTAGTTCTGGCTACTTGGAAGGCTGAGGTGGAAGGATCGCGGGAACCCAGCCGGTTGACATTAGGGTGGCCGTGAGCGTGCCACTGCACTCCATCCAGCCTGGGCGACAGAGTGAGACTCCAACTCAAAACAAACAAAAAAAAACTGGTATCCAAACCCCATCAAACTAGTGAAATCAATTTGTGGGTGTGGAGCCAAATCATCAGTACTAAATGTCCTCTCAGATGATCCAAATGTACGACTAAAGTTGAGGACTTCGATTCAGTGGTTCTCAGAGTTGTAGAATAAAATTCAGAACATCTGGTTAAATTTGACTTTAGATAAGCCAGTAGTGCCCCCTATTGACAAATACAGCTATGGCTGAAGACATTATTGTCATGGCCAGGCGCTGCTACGGTTCTAGGTGGTAGAACTCAGAGAATGCTGCTAAGCATCTTAGTGTTTAGGACAGTCCACACAACAAAGACTTATCTGGCTCAAAATGTCAAGAGTGCAGAAATGGATGAAAACTGTTTTACAGCAACAAGTTGTAAGGAAAGTGTTAGGTTAAAATCTCAGCAGGGCCTCCACAATGGTCAGACTTTCTGGGAGGTGTGCCTGGTTTGCAATCTGGTGCCACGCAAAAAAGATGCAAAGAGTTGCACAGAAATTAGATTGACAAATATAGTTTATTTAGAAAGTAAATTAGAGAGAGAAGATTCATCTCCCCAAGGTAGGGGAGGGGGCCAAAGCCTAGGAAAACATGGCCTGGCCAGTGCTAGTTCAATGCCTTTTAAACCTTCCCCTTGATAGAGGCGATTAAGTTGACTGGGTGGTGGCTTGCTCCGTATCATCTCCGAGAGCAGGTAAGCACAGGTACTAACGTCAGGTGATGGACAGCAGGTAGATGGGTGGGTTAGTCACATGTCATGAAGTTCATGAAATGATTAGGTTACCCTGTTTACAAAACAAGCTGGAAGGGACTGTAAAGCAATTATGGATAGCAACCTCTGAGAAATAGGTTCTGTCCTTGGCTAGTGATTAGAGGGTTAATTAAAGTGAACTGCTAGAAAAGCATGACAAAACTAGGCAGTGTTAAAATGGCTACTCATTGGGTATACTGACTCCATCTTATGTCCTTTCAGAGATGAAACAGATTTGGAATTAAAAGCAGAATTTTGGGGCAAGCCCTTGGGGTCCCCTCCTACTGTGGGAGATTTTCTGTCCTCTCCATAAATCCTGCTTTCTAAAAACAAAAACAAACAACCCAGAATTTTGGCCAAATATAAGGATTAGGTGGATTTAACAAGTAGAAGCCCAAGAAATACATAAGAGTTTTAAACTTATAGTCAGAGAACTATTGTTTGAAGTGTAGCATCCTATAATTGAATTTTTAGTTTCAAAATTTTTCAAAAAAATTCACAGCATGCAGAGTTTAATGAATTCCTATGAAATGTGGCAGCAGTATTGGTTAATTCTAAAGTTCCTTCAGCTTACATTTTGCCATTCTTTGATATTTTAAAATCAGATACTTAATAGACTTCTTGATAATGACCATGAAGAGCAGTGTGTGTGTGTGTGTGTGTGTGTGTGTATAAAACTGAATCACAGCCATGTTCTGGTGCTGGATCTTTTTTTTTTTTTTTTTTTGAGTTGGAGTCTCACTTTGTTACCCAGACTGGAGTGCAGTGGCTGCTCCCGGCCACCGCAGCCTTGACCTGCTGGGCTCCGGCGATCCTTCCGCCTCAGCCTTCCAAGTAGCTGAAACTACAGGTGCACACTACCACGCTCGGCTGATTTATTTATTGTAGAGATGAGGTCTCGTCTGCCCAGGCGGGTCTGGAACCCGCGGGCTCAGGCAATCCACTCACCTCAGCCTCCCAAAGGCGTGGGATTACAGGCTGAGCCACCGAGCCCAGCTTGGTGCTGGATCTTAACACTAGCTTTGTGACCTGATGCATGCTTCTATTTCCCATTTTGTTTACCATAAAATGAGGAATGTGGATCAGATGATTTGAAGAGTCCCTTTTAGCATTTAACTTCCATGTGCTTGATGCGGTTTCATCTATATAACCAACACCCAAAAACAAAGATTCCTAAGTTCTTGTCAAAATATAAATTTTACAACAAAACTTTTTTTTTTCAGTGATAGGTCCACTAACAATTTCAATGGCGCAGTCTTATTTTAAAAGGAAGTAAATTAAGATAGATAATTTTACAAATTCTTTCTTGTCCAGCGTCCTGATAAAATGATTATGATTAAACTGACACCTGAGGTATATTTTACTGCAGCTCATAATGGTTAACCATTCTATTATCATCAGTAAGAGTCCCTCGGATTATACTTCTAAACCTGAATTTTGCCATAACACTTCAAAAAATTTTTAAAATTGGCTATTACTGTTTATCATGCTATTTGTTTCTGAAATGCCTGTTGAAACGTGAGGTGATAGAGTCCCACCACCATATACCCTCTCCTCATACAATACAGTACATATATAGAACAGCCACCTATAGAAAATAAGTATCAGCCAGACTTGGTGGCTCGGCCTGTAATCCCACGCTTTGGGAGGCTGAGATGAGTGGATTGCCTGAGCCCATGGGTTCAAGACCTGCCTGGGCAACTTGGTGAGACCTCATCTCTACAACAAATCAAAAAATTAGCCGGGCATGGTAGTACGCGCCTGTCTTGGAAGGCTGAGGCGGAAGGATCGCCGGAGCCCAGCAGGTTGAGGCTGCGGTGGCCAGAAGCAGCCACTGCACTACAGTCTGGACAACAGAATGAGACTCTAACTCAAAAAATAAAAAAAGTATCATTTTCAACCGGTAAATGATATTTTGTAATTGTTAAAACAAATGTTGAAATTTCAAGGGGACCTGGCTCAAAGAACATTGCAAGGTAGGAGGAAATGCTTGAATAAACAATGCACACTCATGCACATTAGAATTGAGTGGTTCAAGGCAGTTGACCCAATATTCTTTGTTGTGGAGAGCTGTCCTTTGCACTGTAGGATGTTCAGCACTATTCCATCTACTACTGAGTGTTGTAGCACATGCCCCTCCATGTCCCCCCAAATTGTGACATTAAAAAATGTCTCCATACTCTGTCAAGTTTTCCCTGAGGGTCAAAGCTGCCCCAACTCAGAACCAATGAGAAGGCAAAAACTTTTTTTTTTTTTTTTGCAAATGGGTGATCTATAATTGTGCACACAGTGTTTTATTCTGACGGGTACCAGAGCATATTACACAGTTTCATATGCACACAAAACATCAAAATGGGCAAAACCAATTTATGTTACAGTAAATGTGGCTAGTGGCTACCCTTGGGAAGGGTGAGGAAGGAACAGAAGTGGCTGGAAGGGAGCAGGGAGCAAGATGAGCATCTGAGGTGTTCTGTGTTTTGATCTGGTGCTGGCTACATAGATAAAAACTTACCAAGTATGCATGATATATTCTCACACACACACACACACACACATGCACACATTCCAGTACTTCTTTTCAAAGTGCTGTGGGAATCATTACTTCATTTCATAATGAATGGAAAGCTCTGTAGCTCTTACTCCGTGAATCATAAGCAATATCCTATTATCGACTCAACTGACATGTTGACTAAGCAAAGAGTTTTATATCAAGTTGTGATTAAAAAGTTAGTCACCTCCAGGTATTCCTATTTAAAACAGGCATTTCATTAAGACATATAAAAAACCCATATAATTTAATTTATTTTGTAGAAGTTACTTTTTCTCCTGAGATTTGTCTATTTCTATTGACAAAAGTCTGACAAGTGAAGGATGATTCTTTTAAAGTTTATAATGCTGAGAACGCAAGCTCTTTCACAATGAGACACTTCTGTAAAATATTGCAGTTTCCATCTATTGTTAAAATTGAAGAAATATGATTTGGCAGCTGAGATATAGTTTCACCTGACAATAAATATCTGTCTCAATTCAAGAGTTAAGAGAGAATTACTCTTTTAGTCTATATAAGGACAAGATTCATATGCTTCTGTACATAATGATATATTATCCTTACTCTTCTTTTCCTGCACATAACATTATTTCAATACTCCAAAAGGTACCAGGACACTTGAGATAATAAAAAATAAATAAAATTAGAAAAATTAAAATATACAATGAATTTAGAATTATATTATATTATTAAAAACAATCTTTAAAAGATCAATACTATTAATGCTTAAGTTTCTTTCTTTTTTTTTTTGAGTTGGAGTCTCACTCTATCGCCCAGACTGGAGTGCCGTGGTTGCTCCCGGCCACCGCAGCCTTCCGAGTAGCCGGAGTTACAGGTGCACGCTACCACGCCCGGCTAATTTTTTGATTTATTGTAGAGATGAGGTCTCGCTGCCCAGGCGGGTCTTGAACCTGCAGGCTCAGGCAATCCACTCACCTCAGCCTCCCAAAGGCATGGGATTACAAGCTGAGCCACCGAGCCCGGCAATGCTTAAGTTTCTTAAGAATCTTTTTTTTTAGCTGTCCTAAATGGTTAGAGGGAAAAATCTTTAAGAACTATATTTTAAAAATATTGTAATTAAAACCACATGTTATCATAACCAAATGTCTCTTTTATTTTTGGAGGAAAACAGTTAAAACTGAGTTTTTTTTCCCCAATAAAGGAGAGAAATAATAAGAGATTATACTCTGGTTACATGCTAATTACTACATTCTATTTAATGTGGATGTACTTAACATGTAATCAGTGGTAATACAAATAATAACATTTTCAATTTTAAAATCTCAAATCACTTGCAAATGCTGTAATTAATAAATGTTGAAATAAATACTTAGAGCTAAGTATTTTTTAAAACTGTAGTCTTTGACAATGTTTATACAACAATCCAAATGTAACATACAAATAGTACAGCAAATACATTAACATTCCTGCTAGTTTCCACTTAATTTCTTCATAATATGGCTGTCTGGTGTTGCATTAGTAAAGATACTTCCTACAACCACATGGGTACCCCAGAGACTATGACGAATCACTTTACAGCATCCAAGATCATCAATAGAGAATCCTAAATGTCGGTAGCGTTCATCTGTTTCAAAGAGAGTGTTGTTTGTATATGGTCCAAAAAACTAGAGGAAATAAAAATGAAGCAGTATTTTCATTAGCAAGGAAGACATTGTAGTAATAATTAATTTTTAGGAAAACATGAACACATCTATTTTAATACTCCAGAAAAAAGTCACATGCAACATCTACCTAGCACTCCCTCCCCACAAAACCTATGCATTTTAGAAATGTTAAATGATCTAGCACATTCCATGTTATTTAGAATCTAATGCATAATATTACACACCTTTAAAAGTAAAATAAGCCCTAGACAATTATCTACAGGTCACCTCCTTCATACAAGATAAGGAAACTAAAGCCTAGAGCAAAAGTGTTCCATTTCTAGTCTCCACTATATCTTATTTGTCTTTGAGAATAGTATACAGTCCTATCTTAAGATTCAAAAAGTGATACAGCTATTAATAATTGAAAAACATACTTAAAATGTAACCAAATGGTGGTTCAGTTATTTTCTTCAAGATATAACCTTATATGTTGTTTAATTGCTGCTTCCTTAAAGAAAGTAGACTGTAATGATTTCCAATTTTCAACTTATAAAAAGTAAACATAAGAATTCAATGCATATGAAAGTATTAACATCTACTAGTGAGGGTAGAAATTAAAAACTGTCATTGTTGGCCAGGCTCGGTGGCTCAGCCTACAATCCCAGCACTTTGGGAGGTCAAGGCGTGTGGACTCCCTGAGCCTGCAGGTTCAAGACCAACCTGGGCAACTTGGCAAGACCTTGTCTCTACAACAAATTTAAAAAAAAATTAGCTGGGTGTGGTAGCGCGCAGCTGTAGTTCCAGCTACCTGGAAGGCTGAGGCAGAAGAATCACCGGAGCCCAGCAGGTTGATGTTGGGGTGGCCATGAGGGTGCCACTGCACTCCAGCCAGGGCCACAGAGTGAGACTCCAACTCAAAAAAAAAAACAAAAACAAAATACCTGTTATTAACTTTTATTAAAAGCATTCAAGTGATGGAAATTAAGTTCCACTCTGAGTGACTGAGGTCTCTCAAAAGTTGTGAAAGCAATTGACTCTACAGTACTTCCTTGGGTAAAATCGTGATTTTCTGTAAAGTCCTAAATAATCTATTTTTATCAAAGTTATAAATATAAGCAATTTTACAATAAAAATAATCTCTACTTCATATAATCTGGCTTGAAAATGTAGTTACTCACTGCCAAACCAGATGATGGGTCAATAAAGTCAGCCCAGTATCCCTCAGCTCGAAGAGCATAGCAAATTTCCTTAGCACCAACGATGAACTACAAGGAAAAAGGCACAAATAATATGCTCAAGATGGCATTAATACAGATTGTTATTTAATAAATTTTTAAATGAGTATCTTCTGCTTCAGAGAACTCAATACGATTAATAAAGAAAAACCAGTGGTAAATTAGACTGTAAAGTCAGACAATTATTTTCATCATTCCAAAAGATTAATGGTTAACACACTTTAATTTCTTCCAAAAAGTCTTAATTTTGTATTTTTTCTTTAAAATTATTTCTTACTTTATGAACTATTTCTAATCAGTTCTGTGCTATTAACTTCTGAATTTGTCATAAATTATCAACTATAATTGCTATTTTGTATCATTATGGTGATGACAGAAATAGCTAAGGGTATAATATAAAATAGTTACAATGAAAATATATGAACCATTCATTAGATTGAATGATAGTTGTTTGAAAACATATATTTGTATGTCCTTCAAGACACAGCTATCCACTCACATAGTCACGGAATATTTCTGAAGAGACACATAAAAATAATAAAACTGAACAGATGAAATACAGGGTTAACCCGGGTACTAACTTTTCACTATGTACTCTATTAGTGTATAATTACTACATACTATGTGCATGTAAACATACACATTTTATTCTTAACATCTTAATTTATATGTTTTTTTTTTTTTTGTGCATGAGGAGGCAAGGAGAGAAAGAGAGGGAGAGAGAGAGAGAGAATGAGGCAGGGAGGGTGGGAAAGAGGGAAAGGGAGAGATAATTTCTTTGATATTGGCTTTATCAGAAGTGTAAAAGGTGAGAAGACAGTAACAACTATCAAGACTAGATCACAATGTTGGAAAAAAGCAAGAGACCACAAATGTTTTAAAACAAGCGCACAGTTCTACTTCTAGCCACAACAGAGTAATATGTACTAAACTCACCATCTTACTGAAAAACTATAAAACTGATCAAAATATACCAGGCAACTATTTTTAGACCCTGAACAGGTCAGACAAAACTGTAATCTTAGGGAGAAGGAGAACAATTGAAGTCATTCCCATATTTGCTCCAGCTTTCTGTCTGGCAATACTTTGGGAACACTTTCTTGTCGCAGGGCAAAGAAATGGAGCCTAAGCAAAGTGTTGGCACTTCTGAACTGATGGGGTAGAAAGTGAGTTCTAGAGAGCTGAAGCATCTGGAATTTGTAGGGCAGGGCACAATAATATGCAGAACAGTCCACCCTACTTACTTAGCCAAGGGCTGAACTGTGCACTCATGTCACAAGATTCAAAGAGTCCTAGCACAGACTGCCAGAAGCGGGCCTGGGAGCTGAGCTGTGATACCAGGTGTCATGCAGTGCAGGGACACATGAAATTCTGACCCACTCAGAATGAAGACACCTCTGGTATTCAGCTGAGATCCTCAAAAGTCTAAGCCTCAGGAGTCAAGGCTGTATCCTAATTCAGAGGTTAGCAAGCTACAGTCCAAGGCCAAATCCAGCTGGCCTGCTGCCTGTTTGGATAAAGACAATTTTATTGAAACACAGTCATGCTCTTTCATTCACATATTGTCAATGGTTGCTTTAACTATATAAGGGTTGACTAGTTGAGACCCTATGGCCTATAAAGCCTCAAGTATTTACTATCTGGCCTTTGTTAATAGTTTATGAGAAGCTACTTTTTAGACTAGCCTCCTGCAGTAGGTTCCAGCAAAAGGAGACCAAACCAGAAAGGAGACATCAATGCTAGGTGTCACCTAATCAAACTGAATTCTGAAACAGGCTAGTTTTCCAAATAAACCAGGAGATTCACAGCAACCAATCAGAATGGGCCTCATTTACCTGAGTCAGCATGATTAAGAATGTCCCTCTATTTTAATCCTATGAGGAAAGTAACTATGAAAGGAATAATCTGCTTCCTGCTCTGTTATGCTTTTTTCACAGCACACTTCTGTCTATAACATTCATTTTATTTTACAGATTCTAGAATTGCAAATAAAAACTAACTAGATCTTTAAACTAAATTTGCTGTAATTTTGTCTTTTGTCATTCTGCTATACAGGGTATACCACCTAAGCTAACTCATTTTCTCCTAATACCTTCTTGTAAACTAACAAATATAAACAGTACGATAAAACTGTATTATTTAGGTTATCCCACATACTTAATATTTACATTTTTTGCTGTATGTTATTAATCCTGATTCTTAAAAATAATAAACTATGAAATATGGTTTAGAAAATAGTTATTAGAATATATTTCAATTTAGGCTAGGCATAGTGGCTTATGCCTATAATCCCAGCACTTTGGGAAGCTGAGGTGGAAGAATTGCTTGTGTCCAGGAGCTTGAGGCCAGTCTGGGCAACATAGTGAGCCCTGGTCTCTACAAGGTCTAGTGGTCTTGGGCACAGTGGCTCATGCCTGTAATCCCAGCACTTTGGAAGGCTAAGGTGAGAGGATCTCCTCAGGCCAGGAGGTTGAGGCTACTGTGAGCCATGATCATGCCAATGCATTCTAGCCTGGGCAACAGAGTGAGACCCTGACTCAAAAAAAGGATATATTTCAATTTAATTAACAGATGTACCATACATAAAAAGTACAAGAAGTGCAAAGCAATGCAATCAAATGTTTACAATCATTAACTGAAAGAATCCCAGGTTATCACGAAAAGTACCAGCAGCAAACACTGACATCTGCTGGAAAAAATCAGAATAGATTTAAACCATAAAACATAAAAAAATCTACTCGGAGGGTGAGCTAGGTGTGTTTCCTAAACAATCACTAACAAATCTTCAATAAAAATTTTTTTTCACAGATAATAGCTTCATTTATTATAAAATTAGAAATCTCAAGATAAAGCATGTTGCCATTTCAAAGCCCTAAAACTGATTATAGAAAACTGACTTAGAATTACACTGCAGTCAGTATCAAGTTAAGTTCAGAATCTTTAACTGACCAAAAATTAGGACCACTAATGCAATACACATGTTAAAGCTCTCTAGCACTTCAATGACAGCAATAAGTGTATATATACTAAGTATTATTTGAATATGCAAATTGAAAATGTTTACTGTTATTGCCTATTTAAATTCCAATTCTCTAAATTCAGATTTCCTTAAAATCAGAGACAATTCCTATGCCTCTTTATAACTTCCTTGTTAATTAGTATATAACGAATATGCTCATGATTGTTAACTACTACATAAAATCTATTAAAGCTATACACGTGACAGCTTTTTTATATATACTGAATACATAAATTCCAATACAGGTATTTTTATAATTGAAGAAAACCATAAATCTAACCCCAAATAAAATATAAAACAATTCCTAACATTATCCTGCAGTGAATTCCCAACTCAAGTTAGCGAAGGTGCCTAAGCTCAGCTCTTGGCTAAGGAACCAGGGTGATCTGCTCTGCAGACTACTCAGGAGCCCTCACCGTGCACATTCGTCTTTTCCAGTACCTTGCCCTACAAATTCCAGGTGTTTCAGCAGTCTAGATAGAACTTTTGCTTTCTAATTTGGGCACCTTTGCTAACTTGAGTTAAAAAGAAATGCTAATATCCAGCATAAGCTAGGGTATTGACATATATTGTAGGACAATCTTTTTGGCAGGTAAATTTAAAGTATCTATCAAAATTCAAAATGCACGTACCCCTAGGCTGGGCACAGTGGCTCACACCTGTAACTCCAGCACTTTGGGAGGGCGAGGTGGAAGGACTGCTTGAGGCCTGGAGCTCGACACCAGCCTGCGCAACATAGTGAGACCTTGTCTCTACAAAAAATAAAAATTAGCCAGGTGTGGTGGCATGCACCTATAGTCCCAGCTACTAGGGAGGCTGAGGTGGAAGGATAACTTGAACCCAGGGTGTTGAGGCAACAGTGAGCCGTGATCGTGCCACTGCATTCCAGCCTGGGTGACAGAGTGAAACCCCAACTCAAAAGAATAAAAAAAAGAATAAAATAAAATGCATATATCCCTTGATTAGGCAATACTTTTATTTAGGACTCTATAGCTATTACTGTGCATGAAAATATATGTTTAAAGGTTGTCACTGCTGTGTTCCCTGTAATAGCAGAGAGTGAAAATATATGTATGTATAATCACATGGAAGGTATCAAAACATATCTTTAGGTTAAAAGCAAAGGACAGGAAAAATGTGGGTATACAGCATTATACTATTATTGTACTGTATACTATTTCCTTTTTGGAGATGGTTGGGGTAATTTTCACTTTTTTACCTGACATGTTTTAAGTGGGCGAAGAAGGATGTAGAAGAAGGGGAGAGGTGGGGGAGGGGAGAGGAGGAAGGGGAAAGGGAGGGAAGAAATTGAAGTGGGGGAAGAGGAAAGGAAGGGATAGAGGGAGGGAAGGAAGGGGAGAGGGAGGGAGGGATAGGTAAAGATATAGTTAATTTTACTTTTTGTTGTTTTTTTACCTTATTTTCTAAACTTCATAAAGCAAACATATCCTTAAAAAATTGAGGAAAGTACTGCACAGAATCTAAGGTTTTTTACTACTAAAAAATAAAAGTGGCATTTTTATTCTCAAAACAGATGTTAAGTCCTTTAGTATTGAAATACTTCAGCAAAGAATGAAAAAAGGCTGGAAAAAACAGTCATCATTTTAAAATGCTGATTCACTGGTATTTAAATGAGATCACATATTAAATTATTAGCAACTGACAGAATTACCTTTTCTAAGAGCATTTCTCTTTCAGTTTCTACCTCTTCACTCCAAACAGTCATATCATTCTTAGTTTTCTGTGTTACAGTCAGAATCATTAGTTTGCTATTAGCCATTTCTGGAAACAGTGATTGAAAATCTACAAATGATTTAAGAATAAAAATTTCAGAGAGAAAAGAAATTGTTTTTGAAAGAAAGAAATCATGCATAAAAATACTTCTTTTGAAAAACACAGATTATGTTAGATTACTATGGCACTAAGTTATTTTTATGAATGCATATTATTTTTGAAAAGGTAAAATGAATTTGGTTTCGCTTTCTGATTTGTTGGATGAATTAAAATATTACTACCAAAAATTCTGAGGGTTAAACGAGGTTACACGTTATTGGTATTTTCAAAAATGTTTAAGATTTGTACTGGTACTATATGTTAGCTCATGAAATTACAGCTATATAATCACCCAGTAGAAATAACTTAAATTATGCTTTAGAAAAAAAGTTATTAAAAATGGCAGTATGAAGTCAGATGTCATGAGACATCTGAAAGCCTTTTATCTTGGTCATGCTATCATTTCCAGCCAGATACATTACAATATTAAGGAACAAAGCATTCTAATTCCTATATACATTATTCAGCACATTAAAAAATTAGTAACATTATCTAATACACATTAGTGTTTCAAAGTATAAAGCATGACATACCTCTTCGCAGCAATTCTGGACATGTTTGGATTGCACACTCTACTTTGGCACTTTCAAAGTAAGTTTCTGCACTGTTAATTTCTTGTTCAACAGGTGCATCATTACTCTAAGAAAAACAAAAACATAAGTAAATAAAATCTGAAGTTCAAATAAAATGATTATCTTGCTTGTTATGAACTTGTCTTCTTTAGAAAAGTTTTTTTATAAATAATTATCTAACTAAATGTAATAATGTTTTCTTATATATTTAAACTTTTCTCTATGAGCATGATTTTAAAGTTCTAAAAAATTTTTGAATAAAATAAAGACTTGATATGAACAGAAATTAGCTAAGAAACTAAAATGCCGTGTGTCCTACAATGTTACCTCCTCTATTTTATGTAATATCTAGTTATCTTTTCTTTGATAATCTGTAAAATGGGGATAACAACACTAACTTATAACAAAACATGATTAAATAGTATAGCCTCTCCCACAGGAAGGGTTCGGAGGCTTTTATTTGACTAAAATTTACTGAAAGCCTACTATCAGGCACTATGATAGGAACAGACACTATAATAGCAAAAATTCTAGTGTTCACACTCAGGTATATTAGACTTAGAAGAAGAAAAATAAGCATAAATAAATAAATCACTTCAATATAAAACGTGTTACAGAATTATGAATAAAGTTTTCTGGGGGCATAGATGAGGAAGAAACTTGCTTTGCTGGGGGTAATCAGGAAAAGACTGAAATGGTCATATTTGAGCTAAAAGTTAATTAATGTGTGGGTCAGAGAGGTAAACAACAGGTGGTATATAGGCTAGGTATTCAGAAGGAAAAACAATCCAGCAAGAGATACAGAGCAAAGACAGAGAATGCTGTATTTAAGAAAAATAAAAGTATGCTGTGGTTGGAGTGCAAAGTAAGCAGCAGTGGGAGATAAGGTGGGAAGGATAACGGATCAAAATTATGAAACACCATTTATGCCACATTAAGAAATTTTTGACTTTAGTCTATAAGGGAATGAGAAATAGCATGATCAAAGATAAAAGCTAATGGATCAGTGTCAGTGTGGAAGATCTATGGCAATGAGGACCAGGTGACAGACCAGTTAAAGGGTAACATTTATTGATCGCTTAACGAGTTTAAGTACTTTACATAAATTTTGACATTTAATCCTCACAGCAATCTTGTAGGCTAGGGTTATTATTATTTCCATTATATATATAAAGGAACAGAGACCTGAAAAGGTTGAGTAACAAAGTTATAAAATTAAATAAATTGCAGGGCCAAGTTCTGAACTTAGATTTATTCTATTTCCATAGTCCTTCATGCATAATGCCTCTGAGAATCCAGATTAAAATAAAGAATCCAGATAAAAATTCTGGTAGAGAATTGAAAGGACACTAATAATTTAGAAGCAACTTCAGAAAAAAGGAAGCAGTGAGATTTTTACATTATTTAGGGGGTACGATGAAGACAGGAGTCAAGGCTGATGCTACAATTTTTATCTAGGGACAGAGGAAAGATTGCTATGTCATTAATACTACTGGTTTTATGGGAGTAAGAGCAGGTTTTGAGAAAAAAGGACGATTTCAGTATTAAGATATGCAAAATCTGGGGACTTGTGAGACATCCAAATAGAGATGGCTCAGTGAGCAAATAGATATACAGAGCCAGAAATGTCAGAAATAGAAACACTCAGTTAGGAATTCTAAAAACATAACCTGTGGAGAAAGCCAAGGGAGTAAATGACCAAGGAGCAAATCAAATGAGAAAATGAAGGAAAGAAACCTATGAAAAATGTAATTGGCTGGCAGAGGAAGAATAAAGAGCCAAGAAAACCGAGAAGGAATTATCTGAGATAAAAAGATAGAGGAGGTCAATTGTGTCCCAGTGTCGGGTCATCTGATATAACTCATAATTGTGAGAGATTGTTGCTTTTAATAATAAGGCTTTGATTAAAAACTCAGCCTAAAACTACACAAGAATGAGAAAAATGATACATATCAGGGAGTTGAGAGAAACCCTGAATTGCATGTAGCTTTCCACCTGAATGAGCAATAACACAGTTTCAGATTATAAAGCTCAAAATTGGGGGAATAAAAAAGCAACAACCCCCAAACCTCTCAGAAATAGTTAAAAAGCCTATGAAATTAATTCTTTTGTTCATTTACTATATCTGAACAATTTCAGAGATCTCTTAAAATTTTCATGTTTTAAAATGGCTAAAGGAATATAAAACTGGCTAAATTAGACCAATATACAAATTGTAATTGCCATTTTTAAAAATGAAAAACAGAGAATCTACATTTCTAGTAATAAATTAAACTATCAATATTTGGAATAAGTTCTTAAAAAATATACTTTTTTAATTGCCTAAAAGAGATTATAAACTAAAGTTAGGTAAAAAAATTATATAGGAAACACTATGTATATGACAATGCCAAGTTTTGTAATGCACATATTATGTTGCTTTTGTATATACATGTACTGAATTATGCTGATTTTTTTAAACTTTTTCAATGAAAATAGTACGCTCATAGTAATCCAAAAGTGATATGGGACTAATAAGAAAAGCACAATAAAGGTTAAATAATGTACCTGAAATTCATTCATGTACTGTGCCATCACAAACTCATGTCTTTCACTTGATAAAGGTTCTGCTAGAACATCAGGCAAAGTTTTATGAACTAGGCTGTTCTTCTGTGAAGTGGTACCATTGAGGTGACAATCAAAACCTATGTTCCCAGGAAGCTGGAATCTCTGATCCTGAGGTCCAAATGGTCCCATAGTTTCATCAGGCCACACTGTTCTAGAGCCTGGAGAGGAACAAAAAACTGAATCATTTTCTCCTTAGTAGTCAAGTGTCCTGGTAGACTGAAAGAATGCTCTTCTTACAAATATATTTTTTACCAAAAAGATAGATTTTTGAAATCTACTTTCATATTTGAGGATAACTTAGTTTCATATTGTTTCCAAAGCACTAATCAAAGCAACCAGTTCCATTATTAGGGGAACGATTCAATGAGGTAATCTAATCCATACTATGAAATGCTTGATAGTCATTAAAAAGAAGACAATAAGCCTGACACTGAATGAAGTCCAGGATGTATTGCATTAAAAGAAAAAGCTAAGTCAAAAAATAATATGTAAATAATATGTATTCTTTGACTTTATAATACACAGTATGTATGATAACATTTATCTACATTCTCATATTCATGTTTTTAAATAAGGAGAAAAAGGTCAAAAAAGGAAAGACACTAACTTAACAATGGTTCTCCTATGGAAGGGGCATTAGCCAATGTTACTTGGTGGCATAAAACATTAATGAACTGGGGGAAAAAAAAAATCACACATTATGAGATGTAATGCTCTGTTTACCAGCCACATGAATTATAGCAAAACAGACCACATTATTCACTTAAAATTCAAAAAATATCCTAATTTATAAAAATTCAAAAAGACCCAGAAAAGAATAAAGTAGAAAACAAAATAATTATTCAGAACAGGGGAAACGGAGGAAGAATTGCTGTGCACATTATTTGGCAATAAAAATAGATCTTTTTGAATATTCTATCAGAAAGTGACTGAAAACAGCCAATATAGTTGCCTCATTAGTAGATCTTGAGAGCCACCATATCCCTCCTTCCAAACTTATGACATACATCACTCTTCAATCATGGAACCCTTTTCTGCTGAACACAAACAATACTTCTCAAACTTGTACTTAGCATTCATTTGGGATCTTGTTAAGATGCAGATGTGAATTAACAGGTCTGGAGGAGATTTTGTATTTCTAACAAGCTCCTGGCTGATAACTACCGCAGATCATGCTGAATAACAAGACTCTATCTAGAAAGCCAAGAATGATTGACTTTAGTTTAATCAAGATAAAACCTGTTACTATTTTTGAACAAGATGGTTTTTAAAGACTCTTCAGGTCTAACAGTTTGTAGTTCTCTTTAGGGAAAATAGGTATCCCGCTTTAATAGTGGATTTGAGCACATTTTCATGTGTTTACTGGTCACTTCGATTTTCTAGTTTCTGTAAAAGGCCTATTCACACCCTTTCTACTCTTGTCTTTTTGCTAATGAGCTATAAAAATGCTTTTATATTCAGGTTACTAACCCCTTACATAATCTGAGTAACAAGTCTTTCATTTACGATGCAGATATGGTTATACTTCAGGGGATACAAACTGTAAGTAGTCAAAGCTATAAAGGAAAACTGAGGCAAGAAGAGTTTGAAAGCCCAAGTGAACTTAAATTACATTGTAATTAACATGTTCCATGAACAAAGGATTCTATGAACAATGTCTTTAGGACACATTAAGTTTCTAAGAGCCTTTAATGTTTTTGCATGCGTTGTAAACCTCCAAGACAGGAATATGGCATGCAGTATTATTTCTCAAACTTACCTACCACAGAACACCCTCCCACGCCCCCTCCCCCCTTATTCTTTTGACCTTGAAGGATTCATAGCTTGAGGATAGTTTAGGAACTGCTGCTGAAAGTAATGAAAAATAAAGTTTATCAAGAAAGTGACAAGATTAAAATAGTTTAGAATCATTAGCATGATAGTGGCATACAAAATGGATTAGAAATAGACTTTGTATACAGCAGATGAGTTACTGATTCAATAAACAGTAATACATTAAAAAGTACAAGTTTTGTTTTGAAATTTGGCAAAGAATAAAGACGAAGTAATAACATGGTTTAACAGGACTAAAAGGAGATTTATTTAGGGAAGATTACATGTACTTGATGACAGAAGAAAAATTAAGTTTAAAAAATTAGCTTTAGACATCAGTATTTTTTTTTAATATCATAGCTTTCTAATATAAATATTTAGACAGAGCTCTGATTTATTTTTAGTGGAATAAATGCAACTTCAGAAAATCTGTAAAACTTCAAGAAGAAAAAATGGAGGAAACTGAACTCAATATGTTTTAAAGCAATAACAACTTTCACTTACATATATCTGGAGGTGCAGTGGCCACATGAGACTCATCAGAACCTGATGATCCTGCAGTTGAAAAGGCTTTGGGATTGACAACACTTTTGACTAAAGAGCAAAATCCTGGCAGATAGGAAACCAGTCTAGCTCTATTACAAAGCACCTAAAAATGACACAAAAATTAAAATTATTTATTCTGGATACAACTGTTAATATTTACATAGACAACTGGCAAATCTTCACACTGAAATGCTTTTTTAAAACCTACAATTACTCCACTTTTATTGAGTTCCTATTATATGACAAGCATTATATATAATTTTTAAAATAAAAACAAATATTTAAAAAGGTCAGAATTCAAAAGTACCACATGAGAGGACGGAAATCTTCAAGTTATCCTATTTAGATACAACACCAAAAAGGCAGCATAACAAGATTCTTCTACCCTTGATAAATAACTTTCAAGACTTCTTGGAACAAAATCTGTTACTTTCTAACTCTTCTTTTACCGCTATAAATTATGGTAATTATCTCCCACATCATTCTTTCCTCTTGATTTTTATGGCAATGTCCACTTTCCTTCATCTTTGCACATGTCTTTTTGGTACATTTTTTTCTGCTTGTATTTTCATTTCCTAGACTATGAGGTCAATTATAATGGGTGAATGTGTAGATATCCATAAACTCTAAACATAATGCTTGGGTCAAAATAACAGTGTAGGGGATGGCAAACTATTTCCCAGTATAGCCCACTCTTTTGGTAAATAGCACTGTATTGTAACAAAGCCATTCTCAGTCATTTATGTTCTGCCTATGGCAGCTTTCCAACCATAATGGCAGAATTAAGTAGATGCAACAGAGACTATGGCCCACAAAGTCTAAAATATTTACTATCTAGACCTTTATATTAACAGAAAATATTGGCAACTCTTGGTTTAGTGGAAAAGAAAAAAAATGACATATCTGTGAAATGCTAGCAAAAGACTTAAAAAACTGTTAAAAGATTCTTGAGAGGAGAGGTAACACAGTTCATAGGGGATATACTAGGTTTTGTAGAAACAGTAAACATTTGCTGGACGAAAGGTGCATTTTGATGAGTGATCTTCAGGAACAAATGTATAGAGACATAAAAGGTATATTTCAAAGACTGAAAAATACCAGTGAGGGTGAATATAAGGGATACAATATAAAAGTGGCTTGAAAGTTAACTTGTGGACAACTACAGAGGACTTTATGTTAGACACAGACAGTAAAGAGTCTGTTACATTAAGACAATAAGTCAGAATCTTAATCTGAGGGCAGGAAAGAGTCAGAGTAAACTGACAAAAATAAGGGAAACTATAAGGATTGTACCACTATGAACAGTATAAAGAATGGAATGGAGTGGGTAAGACAGGTGGTATGAAAACTAGTTACTAGGAAGTTAAAAAAGTCCTACCACTTGATACTTCAGAATCATTCTATTTCCCTTTCATGTAGTACAATATGCTGAAGTTCACCCTATTTGTTCTTTCTAATTTCATTTCTCACCATAAGTTTGTCTTTCTACCTGATATAATTTCGTATAAATTTTACCCGTCCTTCCCTTATTCTACTCTTTAATCACATAAAAATATCTCAACATTTCCCATATTTCTCTGAATGTTTTAAACTGCCACAAGATTTCTTTTGCTTAAGATATATTTTTCCTTCTTCCAAGAAATTCTAGCAAATTCCTACTCTTTCGTCAAAACCTGGATAAATATAACTTCTTTTGTGATATGTGTCTCCAAAACACAAGGTCTGTCTCCAGAGTATTCTGTTCAACTGAAAATTTAAGCATCCTTTCTTGAGGTCTGTACCCAACCTACCCCAAGAGATAAAAATGTTAACTATTTGACTTTTTATTTATTAAACAAACAAACTTTTAGATATTTATATAATATAAATTTACCTTTACAATTAAGGATATTTAAGAGAACCTAACTCAGGATCTAAAGACAATTTAAATTTTTTTTTTTTTTTGAGTTGGAGTCTCACTCTGTCACCCAGACTGGAGTGCAGTGGTCGCTCCCGGCCACTGCAGCCTTGACCTGCTGGGTTCTGGCAATCCTTCTGCCTCAGCCTTCCAAGTTGCTGGAACTACAGACATGCACTACCACGCCCAGCTAATTTTTTGATTTATTGTAGAGATGAGGGCTCGCCAAGTTGCCCAGGCAGGTCTCAAACCCGCGGGCTCAGGCAATCCACTCACCTCAGCCTCTCAAAGGCGCGGGATTACCGGGTGAGCCACTGAGCCCGGCTACAATTTAAAATTTTAAATTCCAAAAATATTTTAAGCAAAGGCTCAAAGTAAAAAGAGACATGATAGGAGATTACCTGAAGGGGGCATTATTTATTTGAAAGCATGTGATAGTAAATAGTCAATGTTGGCTACTATGGGGCTAGATGCTATGCTAAGTGCTTTACATACATTGTCTTACTTAAATTCTTTAACAATCCTATACACTATTATTACCACTAGTTTTAGTATGATCATTAAAATATGGTGTGATCATTTACATTCCTTTACAAACAAAAACAGAAGGAAAGATAAAATTACTCAAATAATTTTAAAAATTGTCAGTTATTATTTTGACCTGAATATCAAGGCCAATAGTTTGTATTTTGACAATTTTTTCTTGATGGTACAACTTTTAACAAAAATTACATAATAAATGGGAGTTTTGTACCTAGCCTAAGAAAATCCAGTCACCAAATTCCATTTTAGTGGCAAAACAAACCAGCATCTAATTTTCCCACTGAAAGGAATAGCTGATAGTAGTACTAATTTGTTTCAAACTTTACCTTTAACATATAAAAGTCTCAAGTCTTTTACTGTGGAAGTGAAATATTTTGTGAGAACTCGACAGATTTTACGACACTGGTTGAGTCGATGAATATAACTAAAAGTGACAGCCCATAAATTGCTCAGAATTATAACAGTAAGTTTATTTTAGTTTGAGAATAGGCACATATCTTATATATGATTAACTTCAAATAAACCTAAGATTCTAGACTGGGGAAGATAAAAAAAACTATTCTGACTTTATAAAATCTTTATTAGTATATAAAGAGTCTTTTTGTGCACTGACTTAGGACTATGTCCTGCTTTTAGTCATGTGATGAGAAAATGTGGTCTGTACCAAAGACTGAAAACTGGTAGTCTATGAAGTACATCAACATCCATTCCTAGATATTTCTGTTTGGTTGCAAGAAATTGGAACTGAATACCAACACTGAGAAATTGCAGGATTCACATAAAAGTTCCAGATTTTTGGCTTTTCTTGAAGACACAGAAGATCCAGCAGGTGTGGATTCACATACCTAAATGGCATTAGTTAGCAACAAATCACTATAGCTAAGAGAAGGGTGTTCCCTTTATCTCAGAAACACATTATTCAGTTTGTCATAGTCCCCACTAAGGCACCTTAATTAACCTGTCGAGACACTGAAGGATCGACATTTATGACTCTTGCTATGACAAATCTATCTGCATGTTTCATTATCAACATCCATTCAGCATTTACAATGCATGTAACAAAATGCATTACACATTTTAAAAGCACATTTGTATACTAAAATTTAAATTTATTTTAATATAAACTTCTTTCTAACAAAGGATTTATAAAAATATCTTCCAAAACATTCACCCTACTGAACAAATTTATTCATTTAAACAAACAGACAAAAGCCAGGTCAAATATTAACATACTATTCCATTTCAATTAATTTCTCTCCTTGGAAAATACCACATACTTCTTTTACAACATTCCCATTCTGTGAAGGTTATGGCGATGTAAAAACTTCACCATAGAACTTGGTCAAGACTGGAAGTCTACTCCTATGATTTGTCTCTATAGTCACACCTTTAGACTTAATATATCATGTTCAATTACAGAAATACCATTCTGGCTAACTGTTACCATATTAATCTTCCCAACACAAGCTCTGAGTAAGCCATTACAATTTAAAGATAAAGTCTATACTACTGAATTTGGCATTCAAGGCTCACTATTACTTGACCCTCATTTCATAATCCAACTTCATATCCCCTAATCTCTTTCAGACATTTTACATAGAAGAAAGCAAGTCGAAATGACTTCTCACTTTTGAAAGGGGTAGGGTGAGGTGGAGAGGTCTCTGAATATACTTCCAGTCTTTCCCATCCAAATAATGCAAATCTCAACCACATTTCAAAACTCAAGTTAAATGCTTCTCTCATTAAGTGATCCCAAACTCCTTTCCATAAAGCTCTGAATCTGCATTGTAACTTTGTATAGCTTCTGCAACGTTATTACTTTCTACTCTTACTGTAGTTATTTTCATATGCGCCTTTTTTCCACTATCATATGAATCCCTTAGGATACATTCAACAAATATTTCTAATGTGTGTGAATACCTTTTGTTCTCATTTTCTAAGATTTGAAAGGTCACTTCGTATCTGAAACTGCTAAAAACCTTCAGTTCAACTAAACAAAGATACTTTTAAAAAGGGCTTAAAGATAGGTTCCAATGTTTATTTAAACAAAGTCTTAAAAAAAATACTGAAAGGATGCTTGCATCAAATTTCCGTACCTATAAAAATGAAATTGGAAAAATATGTACATATGTTGAAAAGAATGTTTGTGTTCAAACTACCTTCAAAGCCTAACAACATAATTCCACGCCCCTGGTTCCCGTTGACATTCTGGATACATGAAGTTTAACACGATGCCACCACAAATAAACCCATCCCTTCATTTCCTCGCGAGTTACTGGTTCTTAAAAGATTCATTTACTCACATTGGCCATCTCTACCGGACGGGACAGTAGCAATACAGCTTTCCTTTTGTAAAGTTATTCCTGGGGAAGGACAAAATAGGCTAGTGACAGACTAAACCCCACAGACAGCTCGGGTGGCGTCCCCTCATCTACCGTGTGTCCCGCCGCCACGACAGGACCAAAGGCCAAGCTTTCCCCGCAACCATACCGGCCAGAGCCCGCCCCCGGCCCGCGCGGGGCGCAGCGCCCCGCACCCCCACCCGAGGACGCCATGCTGCTCGGAGCCCCCAGGCTGTGGTGGCGGAAAAACAACTCGGGCCAGTCCCGGGGGGCGGGCCGTCAGGATTCAGTCCCGAGAGTCTAAGCCGGCACTTCCACCCAGAACAGAGCTATACTACAACAGCTCCAGTCGAGGCTTCGGGCTGAGTTGAAGGGTAAGGAAGCAGAACAGAGCTTAAAGACAGAGTGAAAGGATGACTGGGGACAACGACAGGGACAAAGTAGGAGTAGGGGCAATACCGAGGGCTGTAGCCCCAAGACGGGCGAATTTTGGCGGGCTACCGCGGGCGGAAAACATCCGTACCAGTCACCACCACTGCTTCCAGCTGTCCGAGAACCTGACTCTTTCTGCCGTCAAAATGGCGGCAGCGAAGACAGCAAAGGAAGCGGCGGTAGCGTCTACGTTGGCAGTGACCAGGCTGAAGAAGCTGCTTTCAGAGAGCATCGATGCAGATAGCCGAACAAATGATGCGCATGCGCACGCGTACGTTAGGCCTAGTTGGAGCCGACCTTCCATTGGATAAATATTGGGAGGGGCGGGGTGATCTGAGACGGTGGAGGGGAGGACTCCCGACCTGGCTTAGGCGGGTCTTCATTTACTTCGTTGACTTACGATATAGTTGATACGTTTCTCTCACCCTAAGCCTTTCTTGTTGCCTTCAGGAGAAAGTCTACTCTGTGTCGTAGTTTAATTTTCATGAATCACTGTTTTTGAACACTTATCTTTTACTGTGTCCCCAGCCTGGTAGGATCAATATCAGAGGATTTACTTATAAATAGTATATCATTTTTATATAAATATAAATGTATATTAAATAAATGTTTAATACGTTTTTTAAAGTTAACTAAAGTCTGTGCACCCATGCTTTATTCAAACTTCCTTCGTTTTTGACCTAGTGTTCTTTTCTGGTCCAGTATCCTATCCAGGATACTATATCACATTTAGTCACCATGTCTCTTCAGGCTCCTGTAGGCTGTGACAGTCCCACACCTTTTTTTTTCTTTTCTTTTCTTTCTTTCCTCTTTTAATAACCTTGATAGTTCTGAGGCATACTCACCAGACGTTTTGTTGAGTGTTCTCCAGTTGGGGTTTGACAGATGTTTTTCTCGTGCATTGACTAAGATTATACATTTTTTTTTTTTAAGTAAAGGTGCTCTTCTCATCACATCTTGTCAAGGGACCTACTATCAACGTGACATCACTGTTGATGCTGTTATCACCTTGCAAAGGAAGTGTTCTCCAGGTTTCTCCACTGTGAAGTTACTCTTTTTCCTTCCCTTTTTACATTGTGCTCTTTGATAGGATGTCACTATGTGCAGCCCAAACTCTAGGAATGGTATGGTATGCTCCACCTCTTTGAGGGCAGAATATCTTCATAAATTTTTGAAATGAGTCTGCATGGGACATTTGTCTGTTCTTTCCCATTTATTCATGTATTAAGTCATGTATTAATATCATAATGGATTCCATGGATATTAATTTTATATTTTGAGTTATAATCCAATACTGCTTTATTTTATTGTTCAAAATGTTCTATCTTTGCCTGTTGAAATCTCTTTTGTCTTTTTGACACACCCTCATTGTTTTCTGTTTTTATTTCCCTAAGAATTTCCCCAACCAGATGAAGTGAGGATTAATGAGAGACCCAACTTCACCTGTGTAATGATCACTTATGTACCTAATCCTGAATTGTACTCCACATCTTTAAAATAAAATAAAATAAAAAAGAATTTCCTTAATTTCTGGCACTATAAAATGCTCCAGGCTCATCTTGTATATCTTTACCCCAATCCTAGAATCAGTCACTTCCTCAATGAGCTGTGGGTCCTTTTAATGGAAAATAATATTAGAAAAAAGACTTGAACATTTGAGATATTGTTTCTAGGACCGCTCAGCTGACAGAGCAAGGAAATATATATGTGTGTACTAACTTGAGTAAATACACATATCTATAAATATATATTATCCATCGGTATCTATGGCAGCTAAACAGGAGTTCTAGGTTGAAATTCTTAGAACTGAGATCTCCAGCTCTAATCTAGCACTACACAGATCATTCTAGCCTTCTCCCCTTGCTTGCTTGCAGCCTTTCACTCCAGTGTGAGACACTTGATTCTAGCCATCTGCCATCCATTTACCTAATTGTTGAATTTCAGTTTACATGTATGGTGGGTTCAGAACTGTTAACCCATATTCATATACATGGTGGAACTACTATTCACCATGTATAGTGGTTTCAGAATCATTATCAGTTATACCTTTTGGAAACGGATGTACCAACTAGAGTACAATGCTATGCATAGTTCCTTTGCTTTTAGTCTTATGGAATCTACTCATTTTCAAAGTTATTCAGGTTGAAACTCCCCCCTCACCTTGATGAGGTTATTTTATATACTTGCAGTACAGTTAGAAAAATTTTCCACAGTCTGCATTACATCCTGGGATTGTTCAAGCTCGTAAGAGTCTCTAAAAATTTTTTCACCCATTAATGTTCTCTTTGTGCTGTAAGTTTCTTTGGGTTTTAACAAATCCATACATAGTGTCATGTATCCACCATTACAATACCATAGAAAATAGTTTCACTGCCTTTTTTTTTTAAATCCCATGTTGCATAAAGTAACCCCTCACCTCTCCATTTCCCTACAGTCACTTACCTTCTCTATAGTTTTGACTTTTCCAAAATGTTATAGAAATGGAATCATATAGTGTGTAGCATTTTCAAACTGGTTTCTCTAACTTAGTAATAATATGCATTTCGGATTTGTCCATGTTTTTGTGTGGCTTAATAGCTCATCCCTCTCTCTCTTTTTTAAAAAATCCCTCTAATGTATGGGTATACCACTGTTTATACTTTCACCTGTTAAAGAACATTTTACTTTCTTCTAGTTTTTGACAATTGTGAATAAAGCTGCTATAAATATTTGTGTGCAGGTTTTTCTGTGGACATGTTTTCAAGTAAGTTGAGTAAATACCTAGGAACACAATTGCTAGCAATTGAATTTTCATAAAATATTTGAAAACAGTTCTGATAAGATAATTTGAGTATTTTCCCCTGCAATCATATGCACAGTTAATTTAACAAATACTCTGCTGTGTTGGTAACATAGAGCAAACTTCATTTCAGCCCAGTCCAATTTCCACAAATTAGTTATGTCCAAATTAATAGGTTTTACAAATCACAGGCCATCTGACACCCCTGCAGCTGTTCAAATTGATGAATAATCCATCACAGAAAAGGAGAATATCTGAGAATGAGTAAAGATATCCAAGGATGGAGATTCTATTACTTTCCTTGAAAATATCATCTGATGTTTCAAAACTCCCTACCCTCAGGAAATTGTCCCTGGCCTATACTCATGTTGCACATTTATTTCCTCTTTTTCTGTCCATAGTCAGAGACAGTTAGTCAGTAGAGGGATGGAAGGCAAAAATTTTTCACTTCAAATTTTCTTTTTTAAAAATTGATGCTTTTTAGTACTGGGTATTTATTGCTCCAAAAGTAGGTCAGTGGCTAAAGTCATTAGACTCAAGCTGAGATTTACAATGGAAAGAGAAATGAAAACACTAGGTGTAGGCAAGATAATCAAGGAATGGGTGAGTGCTCTCTTTCTCTCTTGTGACTTCATGGTCTCTTGTCAAAACCTGTGGGTGTCAAGTTCTTCAGGGATAGAGAGTGCAGAGAAGCACCAAAGAAGTTGATGATTTGGGGACTTTACCTTGCAGACATTAGTGACATGAAATAAAATTCTAGAGTTCAGTAGAAATTCTAAATTTAAGGAAAGAATTCTAGATTATTTTTCTAAGCTAAGTGTATCCAGGAGTTGCCCATCTGAAGACCTCTACCATCTCCACTGGTACTGTTCTAGAAAGGCAGGATGCTGTATATAGTTGTACAGGTATAGACTAACACCACACCGTCCTGGTTGGATTTTGGAATCTGATATTTCTAGTTGGGTAATTGTCCTAGTCTGTTTCAAATTGGTATAACTGAACCTCACAGATTAAGCAATTTATAAAGGAAAAAAAATTGACTCATAGTTCTGCAACTGGCAAGTTCAAAAGCATGCTGGAATCTTGTGAGGGCCTCTTTGCTGCATCATACCATGGCTGGAAGAGATGTAGAGGGTTGTGTACATTTCAGGCAAAGGAAGCAGCATAAATAAAGGTACAGAATCCAAAGCACTGAGGGCAGTTTGGGAGATCCAAATGAGTTCAAGGGATTGAACTGGAGTTAGATAGGGACCAGATCATAGTTGACCTTCAGTGCAGTTCCAAGGCAGATGTAATCCTGGAAGCAAGGAGAAGTAAGTGAGCAGATTTAAGAAGACATGCATTATCAGATTTGTGTCTTAGGAAGATACTTTAGCTGAAGTTCAGAGAACAGACTGGAAGGGTGTGGGACTGTAATTGGACCAACCAGATAGGAGACTATTGCTGTATCCATGGTGAAGAACACAAGAACCTGAACTAAGGGCAGGGGGTGTTGACGAGTCAACATAGTATGGCCATTCATTGATTGGAGATGAGAAAAAGGAGACAAATTGAAGAAGACTTTTATATTTTTGTCTCAGGACACTCGGTGAATGGAGTTGCTTTCACTGAGATTAGGAATCTAGTAATACCAATATTTGTAAAATATATGCTTTGTGGCAGGCACTTGGATAGGCATACTTCCAATATTTATTGCAATCCCATAAGAATGGAAATGTTATTATCCTCATGTTATAAATGGAGAAATGAAAGCACAAATAAGTAAAGTATGTTTCTGAAGCTTCAAAGGCTGAATTTAAATCTAGGTCTGTTTAAAACAGTGTTCCCTTTTTCTAGGATACTGTCTCCCAAGAGGAAAACAGATTTAAGGAGAAAGATAATAATTGTGGTTTGGGATATTTTGAATTTAAGATGCTTGGACGGGTGTGGTGGCTCAAGCCTGTAATCCCACTGGGAGGCCAAGGTGAAGGGATTGCCTGAGCCCAGGGGTTAGAAAACAGTTTGGGCAACTTGGCGAGACCTCATCTCTATATTAAATCAAAAAATTAGCCAGGTGTGGTAGTGCAAGTCTGTAGTTCCGGCTACTTAAAGGCTGAGGCAGAAGGATAGCCTGAGGCCAGCAGGTCGAAACTGGGGTGACTGTGAGCCTGCTCCCTAGTCTGGGTGATAGAATGAGACACCAACTCAAAAAAAAAAAAAGGATGCTTGAAGGGCATTCATGTGGAATTGTCCAGTAAGGTTCATGTGGAATACAGAAATTTGAAGGTTATTAACATATGGATAATAGTTAAAGTCATAGGAATCCCTTAATTTGGAGTAGTGACGAGCTTTTTGGGGAGGAAAAAAAGGCTTGTGAAACTTGAAGATATATGTAAATTTTTGTATATTTATAAGTAGATCAATTTTCCCCTCTAAGGACAGGGTCAAAGCTTCTTCAAGTCTTTAAAGGGGCTCATGCCTCTGAACAGGTTAAGAGCCACTAATGGAGAGTATAAAAGAAAAAGGGCAAAAGTCAGAACTTGAGGACATATTAATTAGAGGGGTAACAGAAGAAGAAAAACTAGCAACAGAAACTGAAAAGTTTGAGAGGGTAGAAGGATATAGGGAGGTATATTTTGAACATCAAGAAAGCAATTGCTCATTATAATTACATGCTACTCGAAGTCTTATTGAGTACCAAAATGAGTCGAACATATTTGGTAGATAGGGCAATGGTAACTTTGCTAGAGGAGTTTTAGTGAAGTAGTGGGGAATAGAATTTTGATTACTGTGGCAATCAAAGAATGATGCATAAATTTCTTGAGGACAGAGATTTTGTCTGTTTGTTCATTGTTCCTGGTACTTCACTACATTCCTACTACAGAGAGGTATAATTTATAAATATGAAGGGACTCTCCCCCTGCCACTGGAATTATATTTTGGAGAATAGGCCCCATGTAATACACTCAATTTTTTCCTCTGGATCAAATGGTCAACTGAAGTTTTTACCTGAAAGTTTTGAGAAGCTTGCATCATTTTGCAGAAGAAATATCCCGAGTTGTGGCAAACAGGTGACTGGTTCTCCGACCATGACAACGTACCTGCTAATACAATGCTAAGTGTTCTGCGGTTTTTGGTCAAAAAACAGCACGATGCCTGTACTCCACCCTCCCTATTCACCTGATTTCACAACTGACAAGTTCAAAAACTGTTTGGAGCAGTGGAAAAATGTCTGCTGCATTGAAGGTGAGAGAAGGTTAAATATGTAAGAATAAATATGCAATTTTTTTTTTTTTTTGAGTTAGAGTCTCACTCTGTCACCCAGACTGGAGTGCAGTGGCTGCTTCTGGCCACCGCAGCCCCGACCTGCTGGGCTCCGGCGATCCTTCTGCCTCAGCCTTCCGAGTAGCCGGAATTACAGGCATGCGCTACCATGCTCGGATGATTTTTTGATTTATCGTAGATGAGGTCTCGCTGCCCGGGTGGGTCTCGAACCCGCGGGCTCAGGCAATCCACTCACCTCAGCCTCCCAAAAGCATGGGATTACAGGCTGAGCCACCGAGCCCGGCTAATATGCAATTTTTAATACATAAATGCTGGTTGTTTTTGGGTCCCCCCTCATATGCATTGAAATTTGAACAGATAAAGAAGCAATTGCAGCTACCATTCTTAACAGCTATTCTTTGTTCTGTTTCTAGGCTCCACACCTATCTAATATCTATCTTCCCAACAGCTCTGATGGGAAAGGAATAGCTTCTACATTTTGTAAATAAAAAGACTGAGTGAGACTCAGAGAGGCTAAGCAAACTGCCTGATGCCATAGAGCGACATGTGGCCATGGATGTGAGATTCAAACTTGGATTTGCCTGGCTCCAAAAATCTCTGTTCCTTCCATGATAGTAAAACTAAGGAGAAGAAGAGAGAGAGGTGAGTAGCTGTCTCTCAAAGGTTATTCCAATTTTCCCTTATCTACATGCTTTCTTCCTTTCACTCCCTCTTGGTTTGTTCTTATCCTTCAGAGGTAAAGCAGATCCTTTAAGGGCTGATCAAAGTACCAGATTATGAGATTATTCAGTGGCTAATATGTAATCCTTGGGGTTTCCTTTCTCATCTCACCCTCACAGCTGCCTGCATTAAAGCTTTCTGATAAACATATGGCCTCCTTTTTTATTCTAGAAAACACAGGTTCTGAATAACAAACGTTGCATATTTAAGCAAACTAAGGCATACGTTGTCATCCTTAACCTGGAAAGATTTTTGGATTGCAGTCTGCTCTTTCTATAAAGACAACGGTATTACAAAACCAAAAGAGACAAGAGAGAATATTTTCTGCTCACCTAAGCATATCCAAAAGAACATTAGAAGTTTGGAGATAATATTTTGTGTTATTTTAGAGAAAAGTTCATATAGAGTTAAACCTGGTTGCAAAAAAAAACATTAAAAAAGTAATAATAAGAAGAATTAAAAAGCATAAGTGTAAAAGAAAAGTATGTGAACATACTAGACAAAACTCAGCTGTTGAGAATATATCTTTTATATTGCCTACATGGATGCTGCCGTAGTTCCTTAGCATTTGATACGTTAAGACATGCATATTCTCTGCCTATTTCTAGGAAAGCCAAGGCTTTTCTGCAAATCCCTTGCGTTCATTGCTAGATGGCAATACATGAATGGTATAGAGAAATGTTATATGCCTCTAAGACACAATGGAAAAGGAGCCCTTGATTTAATATTTGGGTTTTAGTTTGAATGTAACTCATACAGTCTATCATTGAACTTTAATTGTGATATTAGATATTAACTATCACCTATCTACCCTTCTCTCTGTCTTTCTCCTAATCATTAAATGATGAAGGATTTTATAATGGGGACAGTAATATTCACCTCATGGATACTTTGAGAATTATGTAAAATAATCCATATAAAAAATTTATCACAATGCATGACACTTAGCAAGAATCTAGTAAATGTTAGTTGATATCTTAATCAAAATAATCAATATTATCATTATTGTCATCATTTTACTCCTCTGAACTGTATTCCTACAGGGAGGTGATAATACACTAAGTAGTTTTGGTTCCCATATATGGGATGTCCTGGGCCTTTCTATCTCTTTGTATCAGGAGAGGGTTTGGTTTAGAGAGGACCTGGCCTAAGTTTTGGTGGAACTGCCATCAGAATGTTGGCTTGCTTTGTTCCTAGCTACTTCTTGAGGTGACAGTGGCTGTTCTTTAGGACTCCAAGCATGTGAAAAGAATTGAGAACAGGGGTGAAGAAAAGATTTAAGCAAATTCTCTTTAACCACTGAGAAAGAAGCATCTATAAGTTGCGTTTGATAAACTCAGATGATTTGGTCTGTGGTGATCTAGCAACATAAGAAAGTGGAAATGCTTAGATTTAAAATGGGGTATAAAGCTACCCAGGAACTTATTAGAAGTACAGGATCTCTGACCTCATCCCAAAACTACTGTCCTAGACTCTATATTTCAACAAGATTCCTAGTGACTCATACACTCAATAAAGTTGGAGAAGCCCTGTTACAGACATTTGAATGAGATTGACTGGGAGTTGGGAAAAGGAATGGTAGCAAAAGGACTTGCCTAGATACATAGCCCCAGATACATAGAAGCAGAATCTGAGAGTGGGGGCTTAGGAACCTGTGTTTTAACAAGCTCCTCAGAGAATTGTTGTGAACACTAACATTTGAGGACCACAGGGGAAAAAAAGCTGCTCAGGGAAGAAGTGCAATATACATTGTGAACACCAGCTGTCACTGCTCTACAATTTAAAAATGACCCTCAGCGTTACCAGTGAAAATAATTATTACAAGAGTGTTTTCTAAATGTGAAGTGTAAAGATCTAGGGAACATGAGTTTTAAGTTTAAACAGATTTGGATTATCCTGTGATTTTATTAAAGATCTCTAGAATATACAAATGATTTACAGAAAGTAGTAGGGAAGATTTAGAGATTTTGGTCATGTGTGAATAAGCCTTTATCAGAATAATGCCTTACTGTACTTGGGGGAATAAGGTGAATGCTTTTATTTTTTAAAAATTTCTTTTTCTTCTTTTTTCTTTTTTTTAAACACATTTTTTATTTTAAAATTGTGGGCTACAGTTAAGGGTTAAGTATACAAATATGCATCGTTCAGGCATCCTTGCTGATAAGGGGTGTCCCCAGTGAATGCTTTTTTTAGTTTAAAAGCCAAAGTGGACTCAATAGACTGAAAGTACATATAGCAGCACAGGAACTCTTTCTGGGAGTATTTCTCATTTTCCTGGCCTTACGTTACAACGTTAGTTTTATACTGAGTTTGGCAGATATTTTCATCAGCATCTCAAGGGCTTAGAAGTCTTTTGTAGTGTTCACATGAACTTTGTCTTTATTTGTAGGCACTGCATCATACTTGATTCAAGTCTGACTTTTCTATATAGTCTAATGTGGCTCACAATGACAATTTCTTAACATCTTTAAGCCTTGAAATGGACATAAAAATATCCACATAAGGATTGTAATGAGTAGGATGCAGATAATAAAATATATATAAAATATTTCATCAATTATAAAGCATTAAATAAGTGCAAAGTATTATCTGATTGCTTCCAATGTTGGGCCTTTGCTTTGATATTTAATCTTTGGAATCCCACCATGGTACCAGAACCACCAGGTTCTGTCTTGCTATTTTTCCCAGCTAGATCTTTCGTTTCACCCCATACAGGATTGTTTGAGGAAATACAAGACATCAAGTTAAATTAGGGTTTCATGTAAACAATTAATACTTTTTTAGTATAGCTATGTCCCAAATATTGCATGACAAACTGGCAAATCTAACTCCAACACCAAGTGAGAAAACTTCTTCTACACATCAAACCCATCTAATTGCTTACATCTTCTATTTTGCCTGGTATGGGAAAAGTCTGACTCAAAGACAGTAATATATATTTTAAAATGCTGTGAGAGAAATTATTACTATCTTCAAGCTCACATCTTCAAGAATGTTTATACCTCCTTTCTAGAAATGGCTTGGGCTTATTTTCTTGGAAGAGAATAAATCTCTTAAGTACTTACTTTTTGGTGGTGTTTTTTATTTTTGTTATATTCTATTAATTTTTTTATTATCCATTAACATCACTTTCTATGTCTCACTGTGTAGTTGTGGGAATAGAAGAAAGGAAAAAATGAGTCTCCAAAATGAAACAATTCTAAAGTCACTCAGATGTTACTGTTACTGTTATGATCAATTCTGATGCATTTCTTACACAAGTCTTCTCTTTTCAACTATATTTTGTGCAGCAAATAATGTTATTAAAATATATAGACTAAGCCGGGCTCGGTGGCTCAGCCTGTAATCCCGCGCCTTTGGGAGGCTGAGGTGAGTGGATTGCCTGAGCCCGCGGGTTCGAGACCTGCCTGGGCAGGTGAGACCTCATCTCTACAATAAATAAACAAAAAAAATTAGCCGGGCGTGGTAGCTTGCACCTGTAATTCTGGCTATTCGGAAGGCTGAGGCGGAAGGATCGCCGGAGCCCAGCAGGTCGAGGCTGTGGTGGCCGGGAGAGGCCACTGCACTCCAGTCTGGGCGACAGTGAGACTCCAACTCAAAAAATATATATATAGACTATATATAAAGAGAATCCATATCCTGATAATGGAGGAGAGTAAGGAGAAGGAAAGATGGGGGCTTGGTGTATGCTAAGTAAAAGGAGAGTCAGTTTGTAGTTTCAAAGTACTTGAGGATAGTCCACAAAAAGGGAGCTTAACTACAATAAAGTAAACTTCTAATTACACTTTCACGGGTGTGCCCTGAAGTAGAGTGGGGAATCATGCTAGGAATCCCGATGTACACCCTTGGTGGATGACTGAAATGTCAGTTTTAGGCTTCACCTGACTCTGGACACTAGGTGTCGATATATCGCAATGCAACAATTTTAGGATGCTTAGTGGATGTGTCGAATTAGTAGGGGAAGAGTTGGGAGATGAGTTTTTGTTTCCTGCTGTTAACACAGAGTTCTTCGATTTACAGTAGAATGTTCCTTCAGCTGTGATCTTATGAATCACCAATAGGGACAGGAGCCGTGTCAGATTCATCTCTGAGGATTTCCTTCTTTTTTTTTTTTCTTTCCTTTCATTTTAGGACTGATTATTTCACACTTCTGCAAACTATTTAATTAGTCTCATCAGGCACCCAAACTTGATAACTCCTTTCAAATTTAGATACAGAGATGATGAAGGTGTTCAATTGGCAGTTGGGGCCATGAGAGGGATCCAGGAGAGTAGAGTGATGTTGCACTGAGGTGATCTGGTCCAAGCATGAGGGTAAGGATATGTTCCTGAGCTGTGTGCTCCTGTCACCAAGAACATTTGCTGATCTGCTGACAAGCTGCAGTGGGAATATCCTTAGATGCACTGAAGGCCCAGTGCTCTGTCATTCGAATAGAACTGATACTTGGCCAGAAGGTGTCAACAATCACATTGCTCTTTGATATAAAGGTCCTATTTTCTATGTGGCTTAGTGGCATCACTGATGCATGTTTATTAATTGCTTTAAAAAGATTTTGGCTTAAAAAAATAAGATATTGGATCAAACAAAATTCTCTGATTTAATTTTTGTTCATATTTCTGAGTTCCAAGGAAATTATATACATATCAAATGATCTTTGAATGCTTTCCTTCCCATTGTTTGGGCATTCTCTGCACTTCCCTCTCATATTTCCTCCCTTTCTCCTGCATAAGTAAAGCAGAATGATTTAGTTAGAATATGGGAATGAAAATTATCAAGTGTGTATCCTCAAAACAATCTGGGATTCAAGATAATTCTAATGACCAGTTTGTGTACCTCTTACCGCCCCCCTCCACGTCTGATTTTATTTTTAGTTATCTTCTAACATCTACCCTTAGCTATATTGATTATTCTTATTCTCACCTAAGACTTTCTCATCTTGTTATCACCAGTTGGTATATCCATCTTCTCTCCTTTAGTTATATAAATGTGGTTATTTTTTCAGTATTCAGTTTCAAGCCAACTCCTCCATGAAGCTATCTTTGTGTAATTCATACTAATCTGATTTCCTGAGCTCATAGAATATTACTCAATTTAGCTTATGATTACAACCTAGTCTCAGTTGCTTTTAAATTGGTTTATTCAAATGCACATGCACACACGGCCAACTAGATTATGAGATTTTTTGAGGGTAGAGTCTGTATCACAATGACATCTCGCAATATGGTGAATGTTGTATATACATTTTCAATAGGTAGTCATTTTTTTTCTACCTCTGTGACTGTGGAACCTGAAGCATAGTAAGTGTTCTATAAATGTTTCTTGATACAGCTGAGAAATTGATTTAAACTATTCTGCTGAAGTATTTAGATATTTGATAATATTTGATTGTGACATCTAGTGTGAAAAATCTGGTGGCCATCAGCATAGGCCTTGAAAAAGCGAACTCAAGTCTTATCTCTTCCATGACAACTTTCTCGGGCTAGTACAATCTTCATTTTGCCTCCCAGTCCTGGTTTCTCCTCCTGATTCTGAATTACCATAGTATCTTATCATATCTACATTGGACAACTGCCTTAGAATCATATCTGTAGAATGAGGTTAATAGTAGTGCCTATCAAATCGGAATTATGATGATTAAATAGTTTAGTATATACGAATTACTTAGAAATTTCCCACGCGTATGAGAATCAATAGGTGTTTTAGTCATGGTTCCCTAGAGAGACAGAACTGATAGTATATAGAGAGAGACATATATGAGAAGAGATTTATCAGGAGAATTAACACACTTGATTATGGAGACTGAAAAATTCCATGATAGGCCATCTGCAAGCTGGAGAATGAGAGAAACCGGTAGCATCATGACTCAGGGCCAAGTCCAAAACACTCCGAACCAAGGAAGCCAATGGCATAACTCTCAGTCCCGGGCCAAAGTTCTGTGAGTCTGGGGGTCACTGGTACATACCCCAGAGTCAAAAGCTGATAACAGAGAGTTTGGAGATACAAGGGAAGGAAAAAAAGGGCATCCCAGCTCCAGAAGACAGAGTAAGATTTTGCCCCTTTTCTGCCTGTTTGTTTCATCTGTCCCACCCCCATGAATTGGAGGGTGCCTGTCCTCCAATCCAATCCACCGTGGATGTTCGATCTTCCCCACTCAGTCTGCCAACTTAAGTGCCAATCTTCTTCCAAAACGCCCTCACAGATACACCTGGGGTGGCCCAATCATTTTAATCAAATGCCAGACCACCTGGGTTTTCCTTTCATCAGAAGAGGGATAGGCTTTGTGCCTACTGAAGCAAAGAGAATAATTAATGTAATGATTGAGAATAAATAATGCTTCATTGGCTACCTGGGTATCCCTTAATTCAGCCAAGTTATCATTACACTAGGTATTATTTATTATTATTATTATTGGTGTGATTATAACATTGCTTGTTGTTTCTGAAGAGCCTTTCCTACCAACTGAATTCTAAACTCTTCAGGGGCAAAAGATTATCTTTTTAATATCTGTAGAATCTATAACAATATTCTCTTTTCATTCCCAGTATTAATAATCTGTGTTTTCTGTTTTTTTTCCTAATCAGTCTGACTAGAGGTATATCAATTTCATTGACTTTTTTCATAGTGTTAGTTTTTGGTTTTATTCTTTTTCTATTTCCTATTGCTACTGTTTTTATTATCATTGATTTATGCTCTTTATTATTTCCTCCTTTCTACTTGCTTTAGGTTTAATTTTTCAAACAATTTGTTGTTTGTTGAGGTAGAAACTTAGATAATTTTTTGAAACATCTCTTCCATTGTTAGCATTTGCTTTATTTTCTCCTCTAAACTGTGCTTTAGTTACATTCCATCCATTTTGGTATACTGTGTTTTAATTTTCATTTAGTTCATATATTTTTTCCCTTCTCATTTTTTAGTTCGTGAGTTATTTAGAAATGTTTGTTTACTTTTCAAATGTTTGGGCATTTTCCAGATATCTCCGTGTTGACTTCCAGTTTAACTATTCTGTAGATGGACAGCATACTTTATATAATATCATTTCTCCTAAATGTACTGAGACATTCTATGGTACTGAATATGGTGACTGTTTAATGTATTATTGAGAAGTGTGTGTATTCTGCTATTATTGGCACAGTATTTTATAAATCTCATTTAGGTCAAGGCAGCTAGTAGCATTGTTTAAGGCTTCTGTATTCTTCAGAACTTCTGACTCCTTATTCTGTTAAATACTGAGATAGAGAGAGGTGTCAGTCTCCAAGTGTAACTGAATCTTTATCTATGTCTCCTCTCAGTCAATTTTACATCTTGTATTTTGAAGTTCTTTTAGTAGGTGTTTTATTAGTCACCATGGACTGACATAAAACATCACAGACAGTATGTAATAAATAACACAAAAGTATTTTCTCAGATTGGGAGACTGGAAGTCTAAGATCATGATGCCAATATGGTCAGTTCCTGGTGGGGGCTTTCTTCCTAGCTTGCAGATGGCTACCTTCTCCCTATGTCCTCACATGGCAGACAGAGAAAGGTCTCTGGCATTTCTTCCTCTTTTATAAAGACACAAGTTCTGTCGGATCAGGACTCAACTCTTATGATCTAATTTAACCTTAACCACTGCCTTAAAAGCCCAGTCTCCAGGACGGTCACATTTGGATTAGGATTTCAAAATATGAGTTTTAGGTATACAATTCAGTTCATAGCAGGTATATACACACTTAAGATAGTTGTGTCTTCTTGATGAATGACTCTCTTTATCACTATCAAATGTCACTCTTCATGATAACATTCCTTGTTCTGAAGTATACTTTGTCTAGTATTAATAATGCCACTCACTGGGCATGGTGGCTCAAGCCTGTAATCCCAGCACTTTGGAAGGTGGAGGTGAAAGGATTGCCTGAGCCCAGGGGATTGAGACCAGCCTGGGCAACTTGGCGAGACCTTCTCTCTACAATAAAGGAACTAAGGAACTTCTTTCAACACTGTTGAAGTGCATTTCTGTTGGTGAAGAATTATCTTCATTTTGTTCTTCCAGAAATGTATATCTGTTTTTCACTTTTGAAAGGTTGTTTTCTCTTGATAAACAGTTGTAGGTAGACATTTCTCCCCCCCACCTTATGCTTTTGGCTTGCATGGTTTATGATGAGGAGTCTGCTGTCATTCTTCTCTTTACTGTTCTGTATGTAATGTGTCATAATGCATCTTATTTCCTGACTGATTTTAAGATTTTCTTTTTATTAATCATTTTCAGCAATTTGATTATGTACTGCCTTAGAATATAATATCCTTCTGAGGCTTCTACTTGATACTCTAGGCATTGTTATTGGTTTATTTTGGTTCATCCTGGTTGGTAGGAACATGAACTAGTCCTGGCCCTCTTTGAGCACCAGGGACTTTTCTGACCACTCCTTTCTTGTGGTTCTTTCCCCAGGATGGGCTATTTCCTGTCATGCATGCACAGATGAGTACTCAGGTAAATTCTCACATGAACCCTTTTGTGGATTTTGAGAGTTCTTTCTTTATGCAGCTCCTTCCTCTTCCTTTGTGATACTGTGCCCCACAAATGCTACCTTTCTTGGTTTCCCTGAATTTCTGTTCTTCAATTCAGAGAGATTGCCTGACTTAATGTTGTTGCCTGGAAACTACCACTAGGAAGTAAGCTTTTCATTAACAGCTTTTATTGTCTGTTTCCTTTCTTTCAGAGATCACAATCTTATAGTACCTCTTCTCTAATGTCCAATGTTTCCCATGTTTTGTCTAATTTTTCTAAGTTATTAACAGCATGATTTGGAGTGATAGTGCTAAATATATATTTTTTTTTTTTTTTTGAGTTGGAGTCTCACTCTGTCGCCCTGACTGGAGTGTAGTGGCTGCTCCCGGCCACCGCAGCCTCGACCTGCTGGGCTCCGGCGATCCTTCCACCTCAGCCTTCCGAGTAGCCGGAATTACAGGCATGCGCTACCACGCCTCGCTGATTTTTTTATTTATTGTAGAGATGAGGTCTCGCTGCCCAGGCGGGTCTCAAACCCGCGGTTTCAGCAATCCACTCACCTCACCTTCCCAAAGGCACGGGATTACAGGCTGAGCCATGGAGCCTGGCTTAAATCTATTTTTTAAAGTCCACTTTAGCTTGAGGCAAAAGTGTTTGCAGAGATACTGATGGAGCTGAGTTCTTATTTTCTGACATCCTGTTTCTAAAGACTAATTGAATACTCTAGAGTTTATGATAAATGATAAAATCAATCCACATATGAATATTCAAGTAATTCCCAAGTAATGATCAATAAAAGGAATAAAAAGTTCTGCTGAATTAGAAAGCTATTTGAAGTATGCATCAACTGTGTTGAAATAATATCATGAAATACATTGTTTTTCTTTTAGAGTCTCTGCAAAGTTTTAGAATTGTAGAAAGCATTGCTCTAATTATTTCTGATGCAGTAATTGAAGTTCAAAGAGGTAATTTTGTTTCTCTCTGGCAGGCAATTGGCAGGAAAGGCAAAAGTAGAACACATAAGCCAACTGCCTTAATGGTTTGAGCAGTGGTTCAGATAAATGAAAGGCAACTTTAATCTTCTGACTTCCAATTTAAAAAGTATATGTTTAACTTCCTAATAGATAAACACATAATTGCCTTTCAATTTATTTTTGTTTAAAAACAGCTTCTTCTAGAATTTTGCTTTGGTATATTGCTTTAGCTCTGACACAAATATCCAAAGATTCAGTGCAAAATTTAGCACCTACATCTCCATAAGATAGAATACAACATTTTTTTATGAGCATAGTAACATCATTCAGAAATGATATAAATGTACACCATAAATATATGTGTATAGTTTCAATTTCTGTAAAGGATTATAATTTTAACATTTTCTTTTTATCAGTCTTCTAAAGTGTCTTGAGTTTTTAAATAAAATTACTCTTTATTATTGTGCACTTAAAGATTTTTTTTCAGGGAATAATATGTAAAGTTATTGCTTCTTCAGAGTTTGTTACAGTTTTCCATTGTTGCATGGAATATTATATTGGGAATATTTTTCTGTTTTGTGGAAGTTTTAATTGTCTTTAAAAAATGGTTCAAATCTTTAGTTAACAATATCTTAGTGTTAAATAATTTAAAAACTGCTCTGCAGAAAAAAATCTCAGAATTAATAGAAAAAGTTTATTATATTGGCCAATTGCAAATTTAACCACAATTCTTAATACACTTCTCTCTGACATGAATTTATAAATACCAATTATAGTGAATATGTTTCTGTAAATCAAAGGAACTGTTAAATGATCCAATTACAGGTTTATGTTAAAAATGAATGAATAAGAAAAGCTTTTTAGCTCCTCAAGATGCTATCCTTCCTTTTATAGAATGTCAGGATTTACAGACCATCAGGAAAGTAATCAATCTTCCTTTGATTAAGCTTGTATCTTCTCTTTCTCTCAAATTTCTGAAGACTTTTCACTTGCTAGGGGGAAAAAATTAGAAAACTATGGGACAGTGAAAGATAACAGCTAAGAATTTCCAAAGATTCAAGGTTGTAGAAACAGAATTTACTCAGATGATCACTGTACTTCAAATTTCATTGTGTAGGCTGAGCTACTATGTTCTCCTGAATTGGTCCTGATGATTTAGTATTGGATTCTAGGCTTGCCATAGGTAAAGGTAAAGACATTTTAGAATGTCCAATAAAGATAAATGCTTATAAGTGGAAAGAACAGGGAGATTTTCAAAAGCTTTTGTATTGACTTGTTTCTTTTTATTTACTTTACTTGACCATCTATGAAAACAAAGTCAGATGATGTAATTTGAGACAGTGGATATGTAATGGAACCAAACCATATGGACAATTTCTGTGAATTTATGGGACAATTTTGTATATCTGATATACATGATTTGATCTTTTCAATTATATTCAAAGCTTGTATTTTTTACTGTATATTTTGTTAGAGAATAGTTCTTGTCTGAGGAACATGCCATAATATGAATTGCAAAAGTTTGTTCCAAATTTTATTATATACTTTCAACTCAGAAGTTCAAGTCCAGCCTGGACAACATAGTGAGAAAAAAATATTTATTATTTACTTTCAAAATATTTTTTTCACTCCAAAACTACTTCCAAGGACACTTTCTTTTTCTTTTTTTTTTTTTGAGTTGGAGTCTCACTCGGTCACCCAAACTGGAATGCAGTGGCCGCTTCCGGCCACCGCGCCTCGACCTGCTGGGCTCCAGCAATCCTTCCGCCTCAGTCTTCCAAGTAGCCGGAATTACAGGCATGCGCTACCACGCCCGGCTGATTTTTTGATTTATTGTATAGATGAGGTCTCGCTGCCCAGGCGGGTCTCGAACCCGCGGGCTCAGGCAATCCACTCACCTCAGCCTCCCAGGCGCGGGATTACAGGCTGAGCCACCAAGCCCGGCTTTCCAAGGACACTTTCACATAAAATTTAGGTCAAATATTTTTATATTTCCTGACGGTCAATATAACCCATCTTTAAATAAACAGTTAACTTATTTAGCACCTATTATATACTCACCATTGTACTGTAGACTACAGAAATAAAGAGGAAATGTGAGTGTTTACAAAGCTAATGATAAGAGACATTAAGTGGAACATATTTTTGCACTATGTTTTAAAAGACTTACCACTTTTGAAGATGGATATTTAAGTCTTTTCAATTTTGTTCCTCTATCACATTATCTATCTAGCCTATATCTAGTCCTAGTCATTGCCTAAGATAGCTATATGATAATTTGATTAGGCCGGTAACCAGGGTTTATACTTCTATGACTATGTAATTACTCGTGGATGAACTAGGGAATTTATCTTTTTTTTTTTCTTGAGTATTTTTCTTTCCTTGAAGTTAATAAGTGTCTGATTTTATTGCCATTTTTGTTATTTTAGTTTTCTATAATTTTATCACTATCTTAAACCAAATTTTTCTTTCAACTGTGGCTATAGCGTCTCGAATCTTTTTGACACATTAGGTATTTTATTAACTTCACCTTCTTGGAGAATCTCTCCTGATACCTTCAATCTGCTCCAATCTTAGACCAGTTGTTCTCTAGCTTTGGTGTGTGGTCCTGTGGTCTTTTTTCATGAACCTCTTCTTCCTTATATTATATACCTTGTTTGCTGAATTTCGTGTCTTCTTTCTTTTTACTCTCTTTCTTTGGAGAAGCACATTCTCCAGTAGCTTCTTGAGAAGGTTTGCAAGGTAAGTAAAATATTTGCTATTCATGAATCTCAGAAAATGTACTTATTCTACCTTCACATATGATTTTAATTTTTATTGCATATAGAATTCGAGATTGCAATTAACTTTTCCTAAAAATTTTGAAGGCACAATTTCATTGTTCTTTGATTTCAGTTTGGAATTAGAAAGATCTCTGACATTGTGATTCTTGAAACTTTATTTAAAACTCCCTTTCCCTTCACTCCACTCTGGATTCTTATTGGATTGTCTGTCCCCCACATCCCCATCAAATATTTTTAAATTTCATAGCAATGGAATTTTGTGTGGGCCTAATTTCATTTATGCTTAGCACTCACCAGACTCTTTCAATCTAGAAATGCATGTCCTTCAACTCTAGAAAATATTTTTGATGAGTTTCTCCTCTCCTATCCTTTTTTTTTTTTACTGTATTGCACTTCTATTATTTATTTGACATTTGCCATATTTGTTCTTCCAATTTTATTATTTTCATTTTCTGTTTCCCATATATTTGTCTTTTTGTCCTATTTTTGGACTATGGTCCCAATTTTTTTCCAACCCTTCTATTATAGTTTTCTTTGGTTTCGGTATGAAATAAGTATTTATTTAGGCAAAGAAATTCCCTCAAATTACAAATATTATGAGCATCATCAATTTTTGGCTGTGCTTTCCAATTAATATATGTTGGTAGTTTGGAATTACAGAATAGATTAATAAAGATCATAAAGAGAAATCAAGTATATTATTTAACTACTGAGATTACTTGTTAAATTCAGTGGTCACTTTACAACCTTCTTCTTACTCAGCTGTAACACTTTCTTTTGAAACACTTTCTTTTTCGGCCTCAATGACAATACAGTTTTCTGTTTTTTCTTCTACTTCACTGTTGATCATGTTCAGTATCTGTTGCTGGCTTTTACTCTTCTATTGAACTTCTAGAAAATGAAAAATTTAATGATGTCCCAAGAATTAATCTTAGACTTCCTTCTCTTTTCTTGTTAACTCTCTAGATAATTTTATTTTAGTTTTATAGCAGCCTTATTGAGCTATAATTCACATACCATGAAAGTCACCCTTTTAAATTGAATAATTCATTGTTTTTTGTAAGATCATCATCACTATCTAATTTTATTTATACTTCTTTAAAATATTTAATTTTTAAATGTTATTTTTGCTTGATGAATTATATTTTGATATATAAATGCAATGTGGAATGACTAAATTAAGTTAATTAGCATATCTGTCATCTCACCCATTATTTTTTATGGTGAGATATTTGCAGTTTACTGTGTTACTTTGAAATATACAGTACATTTGTATTGACTGTAGTCATCATGCTGCACAATAGATCTCAAATCTTACTTTTATTTATCTGCAACTTTGTACCCTTTGACCAGAGACTTCCCACTTCCTCCCTTCCTCCTCACTCTTTATCTTCTGGTAACCATCATTCTACTTTCTACTTCTTGAGTTTCACTTATTTCACTTATTTCAGTTCCACATGTAGTGTTTGTCTTTCTGTGCCTAACTTATTTCACTTAGCACAGTGTTCTCCAGGTTCATCTACATTGTTGCAAATGATAGTATTTCCCCCCCCTTTTTTTTAAAGGCTAAATAGTATTCCATTGTGTATATATACTACATTTTCTTTATTCATTTATTCACTAGTGGACTCTTAGGTTGATTCCATATCTTGGCTATTGTGAATAATGCTGCTAAAACACGGGACTGAAAATAGCCCTTTGACATGTTGTTTTTATTTTCTTTGACTACACAGAAGTGAGGTTGCTGGATTATATGGTAACTTTATACTTAGTTTTTTTGAGGAACATTTATATATATATTTTAAAATAATGATTGTACCAATTTATATTTCCACCAACATTGTACAAGAGTTCCTTTTTTCACATCCTTGCCAACACTTGTTCTTTCATCTTTTTGATAAAAGTCATTGCAACAGGTATGTGATACTATCTCATTGTAATTTTAATTTACATTTCCATAAGGATTAGTGATGCTGGGTATTTTTTAATATAGCTGTTGCTATTTGTATATGTTATTCTGAGAAATGTCTATTCAGGTCATTTTGCCCACTTTAAAACCAGGTTATTTGCTTGCTATTGAATTGTTTGAGTTTCTCATATGTGTGTGTATGTATGAGTTTCTCGTGTGTGTGTGTGTGTGTGTGTGTGTGTGTGTGTGTGTGTGTGTGTGAAATACATGGGAGGACTCCTCAAAACAGAATTTATTTATAAAAAAGTATGCATTTATTCTTTTTTTTTTTTTGAGTTAGAGTCTCACTCTGTTGCCCAGACTGGAGTACAGTGGCACACTCCCGGTCACCGCAGTCTCCACCTGCTGGGCTCCGGCGATCCTTCCGCCTCAGCCTTCCAAGTAGCTGGAACTACAGGCGCGTGCTACCATGCCCGGCTAGTTTTTGATTTATTGTAGAGATGAGGTCTCGCCAAGTTGCCCAGGCAGGTCTCGAACCCTCAGGCTCAGGCAATCCACTCACCTCAGCCTCCCAAAGCGCTGGATTACGGGCTGAGCCACCAAGCCCGGCTTGCATTTATTCTTACATATTTAAATTTCAGTCACCTTCAAATATTCTTCATTTGATGCAATGCGCCTATCAAGATGCTTTTTCCACTGCTCAAAACAGATTTTTAACTCGTCAATTTGTATGCCTTTTAGTGCTTCTGCTGTTTTTTGTTTCACCTCTTCCACATCAGCAAAACTTTTTTCATACAAGGAAACTGATCTGGTGAATAGGGATGGTGGGACACATGGGTTATGGCATTTTTGGTCAAAGACTGCTGAATACTCAGTGTGGTGTGGGCAGGTGAACTCATAAATCCCCTTTCATGAAATGGACAAACACGTTGAAACAATCTCCAAAAAAAAATTAGCTGAAACCATACACAGCCTCTCATAAACTATGATAGCTGGGACACTGATGTCAGTGGGTTCCTAGAACACTTACATAGGGGAGGAAAGCCTGTACTATAAGGGGCCTGTCCTCGGAAAGATAATTCTGGTTTTTTTGGCTACCTCCTTGCAAGTTATTAAATTATTTCTTAGGAAACTAGTTATTGAGAAAAATTACAAAAGCTTATTTAAAAAAATATGTAACAATGTGTTAAATTTATTAAGATTGTTGAATGACTTTTGACCTAAAATAAAAAAACTGTCAGCTCTGAGTTACTGTTTGGAGGAACAATCGAAGAAGTTGTTGCCTTTCCTGCCTCAAAAACAAAAAGCAAAAACAAAAACAAATGAGGCAATCACTTTATAATAAGAAGTACATTGGCAGACCTATAAGGAGTGGAGGCAGGAAGAAAAGATTGTTTGCTGATTTTGGAAACTGTTCCGAACATTTGATATAGGGGTTCTGTTTTATAAGAATCACTGGAGGAAACTTTGAGTGGGAATAGACTTTGGTAAATCACTTGCGAAATTAAATTGTGTTGTGCACATTCAAGGTATACAACATGATGTTATGGGATAAATAGATAGTACATAATATGGAATATTTCACAAATTTGCATGTTATCCTTACATATGAACATTCTAATCTTTGTTCTAATTTTAACACGTGTGCTGCTGAAGCGAGCACTGAATCGCTTTTTTTTTCCTCCTGTGATTTGGAAGACTTGATAGAGAAAAGGAGAAAAAGGAGAAGAAGAGATCTGTTCACTTCCTTCATTGGGCCAGCACCTGGGCTACTCTTTATTTTGTTTTTTTTTGTTTTTTTTTTTGAGTTGGAGTCTCACTCTGTCGCCCAGACTGGAGTGCAGTGGCTGCTCCCGGCCACCGCAGCCCCGACCTGCTGGGCTCCTGCGATCCTTCCGCCTCAGCCTTCCAAGTAGCCGGAACTACAGGTGTGCGCTACCACGCCCGGCTGATTTTTTGGATTTATTGTACAGATGAGATCTCGCTGCCCAGGCGGGTCTCGAACCCACGGGCTCAGGAAATCCACTCATCTCAGCCTCCCAAAGGCGCGGGATTACAGGCTGAGCCACCGAGCCCGGCCTGGGCTGCTCTTTAATAGGCCTCAGGCTGCCCCTGAAACCCCAGGAGTAGAAGATACTTATTTGCCAGATTATCAGAAAAATAAAAGTCACCCTAGGTCTCTCAGTAGATGAAATTTAGTCCAGAGAACAGATTAAACAGATAGAGAGCTTGAGGGACTAGAGATGGGGCTTTCAGGTGGGAACCAGAAGTTTAGAAGAAAGGCCAACCTGGCAGGAGCAGACATCATGGGAGATAGAGAAGGAGGGGAAATGCCATACTTATTTCCTCCCCGCTGCCCTCCATCTCCCAGCTGTGTCTTCCAGATACTAAAGACAGAGGGCAAAAGAGCCTGGGAAAGCTTGAGAGCAGAGCAGGGCCAGGGAAGAGCACAAGCTGGCTCGGGAGAGAGGCACATTGAATACATTTTACCATGTTGAGATTGTGTGAATGAACACTTTGCCCCTCCCGCCTCTGATATGTTCCTCCACACCCAGGCTCACTCACTAGCATTTTCAGTGTGTGTGTGGGCCTGTGTTTGTGAATGCATATCTGAGATCTTGGTTGGGCTATTGTCCTAGTCATGAGAAAAGTGTAAGTGCTCATTTTAAGATTGTATGTAAAATGACAGCGAACACTCCTGGTTTTAATTGGCACTTAGCATTTATATAATGCTAAAACATCTGGTCTTTCCCATCAATCCAGGCATGAAGTTAGTCTGGTCGATTGCTTGGTGTTATGTACAGAAAACAGCTGGCTGGTTAACTGGAGTTTTGATTATGGCTGAATTGGCTGGCTATTTGGTGTCATGTAAACTATGTTATGACTAGCTAAAGATGGAACAAAGCCAGTTACCGGGAAGACCAATAACAAAACTGAAATAAAACTTTTGTAAAAAATTTCATTGGATAATTATTTGTTTCTAAGACAGACTCTCAGAGGCACTGAGACCTGGCCATGTTTAACTCTGGTGTCCCTCCATTCCCATTTCAGGTCCTTGTACCCAGGTGTCCCTGTCTGTGCACCCAATATTCTCAGATACTCATGGTCATATACCCTTAAGGCACCTGGTTCATGGACCTTATCTCCCTGACAAGACCTCCAGCTTCGCAATTTTTTAGCCTTTAAGGTCTCTTTCTCCTTTTGTTCCTCTTATCAAACCACATTTGTCCTATCATATGGAGATCTACCTGTCTGTTGCAGGGTCAGCTGATCTTAGAATCTAATACTCATGAAGATGTTTGTGAAATGATACTGTGTTAATATTTATCTCTTCATCTTTCCATATGTGGAAGTGGCCTCAACTGAGACTGAAATTCAGGCATCCTAAACAAATTCTTGGCTTGTGGCTTTCCAAAACACATTTGCACAAATCCTGAGGAACGTCCTGGGAGAAGAAAAAGCCAGTTTGGATGAGCTCTTAGTAAAGAACTTTATCAAGGAGTGGGCTGGGTTAGCATGTGCCATGGTTTTAGCTACCTCGAGCTGACTCCCAGCTCTATGGGACCATATCTGAGTTCTGTGAAAAGTAAATGGAATCTAAATCACACTTTGAGGGAAGTTGAGAGTGAGAGGAGTGAGAGAAAATTTGCAAGTTCTGGGACATAAATAACGGTGCTTGAGAATCTCTGCAAAGCAAAATTGAATTAATTTTTTGTTTTGTTTTGTTTTGCTGTGACACAGTCCTTCATAGATTTGATTTCTGTAGAGCTCTATTTGGAATTGGGATGCATGAAAAAATTGTGGCTGAGCCCAGCTGAGGGCATCACAGGAGCCAGCAGGAATGGGTTTATTTAGGAGCAGGTCTAAGATACTCTCTGAAGACTTGGAAAGGAGTTCACAGATGGTTGGCAGGGAGTGAGGTGGGGACTACTGAAGGCCTGAGGACCTGTCAATGCGAGTGGTTGCACAAACTAGGAACACTTAAATTATTCCTTTAAGTGGAATTTCATTTTAACCCACATGCATTAAGGCCTAAGACAATTCAAATTATAGCTGTAGCATGTTTGCATTTTGCCAGAGCCTTTAAATGCTTTGAGTAGATTGATGGTAATTTCAGACTTTACCAATGGTAAATTTGTGAAAAAAAAATCTTTAGGTAATCCATTAAGTATTCATCAAATAATATTTCATAAATTTGCTTCTTACCCTCCTAGTTCTATTTGTTAGCTTAAGGTATGAGGACTTGAAATGGCACTAAATGATTATTGACAGAGGCTTTGCTGTTGGGGAAGAGTGAAATTCAAACACATTTGTGAAATCCAAGTGGGTCTTTATTAGCTCATAACTATCAGTTAAATGATGGGTTGGGCTTTATTAAATTAATTCATCTATTTAAAAAAAGTTTGCTCGGTGTCTATTAAGTATCATGCACTCATTTTGCTGGCTCAAGGTAAACTTTGGTGAATTCAGCATATTTAAAATCTAGAAGAGGTAAATCAGATTTGACTTCCTTTGCTAACTACCTGAGATACCAAATGAAAATTATAAGACATATGACAAGACTATCTTGTATTTATACACCAAAAAAAGATAGGGATATATTTTTATATTACTAGGAAGTATGTTCCTCTTCCCAAGATCTGGACATATGAGTATATATCAATGTTAAACATGTGTGTGTGTGTGTGTGTGTGTGTGTGTGTGTGTGTGTGTGTGTGTGTGTATGAGAATGTAGTATTACTTGTGTCCCTCTCCAGCAGAACCTTATATGGCTAAAGAAAGATTTCAGAAATACAAGCATCAAATATATAGGTTTCATATGTAGAAAAAAATTTCAGCTTTTATTTAAACCGCCAAAATTGCAGTCAGCTGCTGGGAGAAAAATAAAGGCAGAGATCCTGTTTATGAGGCACCTAGAGTTCAGTCATCAGATGGTTTTGGTTAAGATATACTTTCTCTTCATGCTGATGTTTCCATAAGACATTTTTTTGTGAGTCAGTGATTACCCAGCTGCTCAGTGTCTTCTTTTATCTTGTGTTAGTGTAGTATCCGTATAGCAGTACTTTTGATTTTTGACAATCTTTACTGAAAACTTACTCCTTTGCAGCTTTTCTGTAGTTTGCAGATTTGAATTTTATAACAGGCAAAATTTTGATGTATGTGTGTGTGTGTGTGTGTGTGTGTGTGTGTGTGTGTGTGTGTGTGTGTGTAGCTTTCCCATTGTTTCTCCAGGATGCTTTCTATCCATTTCTAACTTTTGCTTGCAAGAAAGTGGCATTCAGTCCTTACCCCACTAAGGTGCTAAGTATTTGAACTTACGATGGACTTGTCTTCTCTACATTGTCTGTGCTTTCCTGGAGTGAGAGTACATTAGAATGCTTACTTGATGTAGCTACCCTGCCAGGCATAGAATTATTAGTCAATAAGTCATCTCATGCCAAGCTAATATTCCGCCCTATGAAAAGTGTGCTATAGGGCAAGGTGGATCCCAGTACTCCAAAAATGAGAGAGTTAAGCCGTCTGTTTGCAAAAGGGTCAATCTTTCCTTCATGTGCCAGGACTTGCAGACAAGGAAACCAGTCTTGATAAGCTGCACTGTGTTCCTGACACCTCCAGTGCTAAAACATTCAGTGAAAATCTTTTTGACTGACTGCTCCCACAATGGCAGTTTCTGATTCCTCCGTGGGTTTGGATTTATACCCACTGTCTTTATTGTCTAAAAATAAGAATCGCTGGGCATTCATTGCCATAAAAGGAATCTAGTAAACTCACTTGTGAATTGTTTATTGAACATTCTATTAAAATAAATATTTTCTACCTATAGGTAAAGTCACATAAAATATTAGATTTATGTTTTAGATGTTAAAAAAACCTCTCTATGTGACTGCAATTGCACACCCGCTATATATTTATTGGCTTTTAATCATCCTCTTTGGAACTGAAAATGATATTTATGGATCATAGCTGAAGAAATACTTGCCCCCTTTTCAGTTGGGAAAAATATGTTATTGAATTATGAGAGATTGAAAAAGAAACTCTCAGTTCATCACTCTTTTTTTTATTAATTTTTTTTCATCAATATTTTTTATTATGATATTGTGGGGTACAGTTAACGGTTAGGTATACAAATATGCTTCGTTCAGGCACCCTTGTTGATAAGAGATGTCTCCCCGTCCCCAGACAGATATTTACTACTGTTAATCCCATCTCCCTTCCCCTCCCCCCCAATAGTTTCCCACCACTGTCAGTCATTTTCTTATAGTATTACGCTTGATGTTCAAGGTCCACTATATGAGTGAGAACATGTGATACTCAGATCTTTGTTTCTGTGAGAGGTCACTCAGTATTATAGACTCTAGTTCCATCCAGGTTGCTGCGAAATTCATGATTTTGTTCTTTTTTTATGGCTGCGTGGTATTCCATTGTGTATATGTACCACATTTTTTAAATCCAGTCCTCTTTTGATGGGCACTGCTCAAAGAAATCAAAGATGACACAAACAAGGGGAAAAATATCCCATGCTCATGGATTGGAAGAATCAACATTGTGAAGATGTCCATCTTACCTAAGGCAATCTACAGATTTAATGCAATACCCATCAAATTACCAGCAACATTCTTCTCAGACCTAGAAAAAACAATACAGGAATTCATATGGAAACACAAACGACCAAGAATAGCCAGAATAATCCTCAGCAAAAAAAACAAAGCAGGTGGTATCACATTACCAGACTTCAAACTTTACTATAAAGCTACAATCATCAAAACAGCTTGGTATTGGTACAGGAACAGGCATATAGACCAATGGAATAGAATTGAGATTCCAGAAGCAAAACCTCAATTTCTCAACCAACTCATCTTCGACAAAGCCTCCACCACCGACCACTGGGGAGAGGAGAACCTATTCAGTAAATGGTGCTGGGAAAACTGGCTAACCATATGCAGAAGACTGAAACAGAAGCCCTGTCTATCCCCATACCCAAAAATTAACTCTAAATGGATTAGTTCATCATTCTTGTTTTTTTTTTTTTTTTTTGGTTTTTTATTTTGTTGAGTTGGAATCTCACTCTGTCATCCAGACTGGAGTGCAGTGGCTTGCTCCTGGCCACCACAGCTGGGCTGCTGGGCTCCAACGATCCTTCCACCTCAGCCTTCCAAGTAGCTGGAACTACAGGCATGCGCGACCACACCCGGCTAATTTTTTGATTTATTGAGGAGATGAGGTCTTGCCTGCCCAGGCGGGTCTCGAACCCACGGGCTCAGGCAATCCACTCACCTCAGCCTCCCAAAGGCGCTGGATTACAGGCTGAGCCACCGAGCCCGGCTATCTTGGTTCCTTTTTGGTGAAAAGGTAAGGGAGAAAGGAAGGAAATAAAATCTCCAAAAAAAACCTCCTGGGCTATTCCTTTAACTTCTTTCCTTGGAGTTATGGGCTATTAACTGAAATAAACCTGTTCATTGAAGAAAATATTTGTCTGTTTAAAAAAAGCCCATTTGTCTTATTTCTCTTATTTTTCCTTAACTTTGAAGGGGATATGTAGAAAATATGCATTTTCTTTTTCATACCCAGCTTGTGAATAATGTAAAGAAAACACTGTGCTGAGCATTGTTTGCTCTAGCTTGTAACTTTGTACAGAACTGAGTAGTGTATGTTCTTGAGGATGCACTGCGCAAATGTTCAGTTACAGTCACCGCCTACTTCTCTTTTTTGTCTCTTATCTCTGACAGCAGATATTTTTTGTTAGACTTGAATGAGGTAATAGAATGCTAACTCTTAATAAGTATTTTTGCTACAAGTTTTTTCTAATATTTGTACTTTAGTTTTTATCCTGCCTTATAAAACTTCATTTTCTTCTTTGAGTCTCAGCTCTCTATGTGGTGAGTGCTTAAATAGATGTCATTTTATTCAAATTAGGAGCCAGAAATTATTTCTGACTTGTTTGAGGCAGAATCAAGATTGGAATTTTTACTGTCTACAATGGTTGGCCAAGTACATTGGGGAGTAAGCCCTGGGCTTTGGATCAGTTAGAGTTTGCTGTTTCTTGGAGTACTATTTTCATTTCTCTTCTGCCTCTCCATAAAGACAGCAGTCTTGTCTGTCTTGTTCACAGTTTTAGCTCCAGTAGTTTGCACACAACATGGAATGGAGTAGTTAATTCATAGTTATGAATAAGTGAAAAATTGAGTGAGTGAATGAATGAAGTACAGAAGATGCTGAGGGTTTCCTTTGGATAACAATGCAATATGCTTCTCTTATTATGCCTAAAAACAATATTTAAAATTTGAAACAATGGAATTAGACACTGAATTATTATTTAAGGACTGGATATGGTAGTCAGGTTAAAGAGTTCCATTTAAAACCCCAATTTCTTGACTTACCCTGTAAAAAATTAGATTAATCTTTCTTCTGGGTCTTTATATCTATCTAGAAATTGACTATAATGTGAGAATGTTTTGTGATCTGGTTCTTTCTCTGCACCTGGGGTCTGCTTTAAAGGACTGGAAATGTATGAATATGTTTATTTTAGTTTTCAGTCTAACACATTGTGAGCCTTCATAGAGTTAGATTTTTCCCCTGAAAATCTACTCCTGGAAAGATGCTGGGCACTTTTGGATTTATTTTTTTCTTTTCAGGACCCCCAGAAAACCATTTGGTGAACATGCACTGTCACACACAAATCCCTGCTCAGCCACCAAAAGCATCATTAGCCACAACATCCTACTGACAAAAGCCACACTTCAGCCTAAGGTTTCTGTCCAGGGTGTTCTCTACTTCCAATCCTACGTCTTTGGAATATTTCAGGCAGGCAGGTGATCTTTTTTTAGAGGTTTTACCTGAATGGTTAGTTTGTCTTGAAAGAAGAGAAGCAGTCAAGGACAAGATCTGCTGGGTCCCTGAAACACAGTGGAGATAAGCAGATACCAGATTATATTTTTCATCATTTTTTCCCTTACCTCTCTGAATGTAGTAGATATTATGATAAATAAGACTTCTCAAGAAAGGGAGCACAATTATCCTCTTTCTTCCCTACCTCACTTTTTACTCTATAAAAGTTTTGCAGACTCAAACCAAATTCATTGGCTGGAAGCCAAAAAGGATTCCTCGTCATGTGGCAGGCTGTCGTAGCATTTTTATGATAGCCAGTGTTTCCTTTGGTCTGAAACCCCGGAACGTGAAATATAGGTCAGGGGTTGAAAATTAATGGCTGCTTTTCATGTGAGAAGGAATAATTGGCATGAAATGTAGTAAAGAATGCCTGCCAGCCTGGCAGTGTTGGGTCATTTTTTTTGTTATTGGTTTTGGCTGCTGTTCCCAGAAAAATAATGGGCAGGTTCATATTTCTTAGAATATATCTTTATCAACTCTGACAACTTATGGTGTCTTGGACCCCCATGAGACTGGCAGCCTGGAAGTCTTTGCTTGTGCTATTTCTATGCTGAGTACATGACTGTACACACCATGACAAATTAATACAGATGGGATAAAGAGTTTCTCTTATCCGTGCGACTAGACCTGCTGGGGAAAACCTCTACATCCTTTGAGAGAGTTGAGATTACCATAACAAGTACTATACAGAGATTATCATTTTGAATGAAGATTTTATTTTACTCTTACATGTACAGTCATCACTGAAGTATGCACAGAGTACAAGAAAACTGGAACATTGACACATTCTCCTTTATAAAGAATGTCATAGGTAGTGTTTCAGATCCTAGGTCTATCCCACTTAAAAGTCTATAGAGGAGTAGAAATATATTGTATTTTCAATGAAAAACAATAGAAATACTATTAATTAGGCAAAATAAAGGAATGGCACAATTGAAAAAGAAGTCGTTTTTGCTTATTATTTGTTTAGGGACAGGTGAGTGGGAAGATGTAGTCAATGTTTCCAAGGTGCTTTAAAGTGGATTTGAAAACACTCAAGGCCTTAAGGGTTGGAGGTCAATTATTTTCTGTTAGGTCTGCAACTATTATGGTAAAAAAAAAAAAAAAGCTGGAATCATTAGAAAAAATACCTAAAGCAACTTCTGTAATTTTTTTTTTTTGCACTATTCCTTTAACATGCTCTATTGATATTTTCCCCCAGATTCTTGGATGAAATTTTCAGCAGATCTCAGAGATTTTAAACATTCTTCTCTACTGTCTGGTAATTAATAATCCTTTTGTCACTTTAAAGCTTCCAGGGGCCCAGTCCAGTATAATAATCTATACTTACTGTTCTTTTTGAATTTTCTCCCATTTTCCAGCCAGGACCTGACTAAGGATTAGAAGCCTGGGGAGTGTGTATGAGTGTGTGTGTGTGTGTGTGTGTGTGTGTGTGTGTGTGTGTGTGATCCAATCACTAGCTATGGTTTCTGACCCCTTCAGCACTGGATTTGAAAGAAGGAGGAGGGTTAAGGGAGCAGAAAAGATCCTACCAACGTGACTTGAATTTGCCATCATAGATGGTCAAAGCTGACTTTATTGTAGGTTTTTTTTTTGTGTGGTGATTCTCCTCTTAGGACCCTCAACTACAACTACAACTACAATTCCTATAAGATAGGAGATACTTCATGCAGCTGGTTGCTTTTGGTATGTCCTTTGTTTTTGGCACTCATTTTGTCCTTCCGTAACTTTGTCCAGTTCATTTTTTCTTCAAGTTAATCACTTGATTCTTTCTCTTTGTTCTAATACAATCTCGTACCCAGTTCTATACCACTAGCCCATCATATATCCAGGCTACTGCCAGTGTTAACCAGGTGAATCATTGTTTTCAGCAGCTATTGAGAAAGTCCCTGTTAAGTACAAGGCACTGCACCTGGTATGTTGAGCCTATATTGTGTTCTGTCATAGCCTGCTCTCAATGAGATTTCACTTGAGGTGGTAATACATGATTGTATAAACTATTACATGGAACCGTAGGACTGTTATTGCTAGAAGGTTATGTAGTTAGAAGGTTATTAGTTGGAAGTTGATTGTACAGATGAAAAACCTGAGGCCTAGAGTGGTTAAGTGGCTTTAGAGTCACCTAGTTAGGGAATGGCAGAACTAGTGCTAGAATTTGGTTCTCTTCACTTTAACTCCATGTTGCTCCTATAACATTATCTAACTTCTCTTAAAAATACAACACAGTGATATAATTTTACAAAGTTATCAACCATTTGTTTCCATAAAACAATTGGGTGCTGGAAGCTCTTACCAGGTCTTAAGAACAGATTGTTTTGAAATTGGCCATGGTGAGAGAATGTATACCACCGACATTGGCAGACACTAAAAACTAGGGATCCTCTTCTCTTCAAAGGTGAACCAGTTAAATATTTGCCAGTAAGCCACCGCTTATGAATAAGACAGGTGATGAGTTCAAACACACCTTCATGAAAGGGTTGTCATGTGAATGGATTTTATGCAGAAATAGGGTTTAGATAGGAAGAGAAGAAATGAGGGAGGCTATTTGAGAGTGAAATTATGAAGTGAATAGTGTTCTGGTTTCGCAAATAGAATAGTTTGGCTGGGTGGGGGGAATACAGGACTGAGTACCCAAATCACATGTCTGTAGAGACCAGGATGAATAAATAAAGGTTTAAATCAGGGTGGGATTATGACTAATAGGATATGAGGGTGTCTGTGGTAAACGGAAAATAAAGGCCTCCCTAAAAGCGTTGAAAAAAATTGTTTTTGCTGCATACCTACTTTTAACTTTCATAAGAAACGAACAAAAGTAAGCCTAGAAAGAAGTTAGAATCAAATTGGGCCCTGAGAAGGGACTATCATTTTCCTTCTTAAACTATCACTAGTTTCTTTGACATAATGAAGGCAAACTTTAGCAGCCTAATTTATTTCCCTCTTCCTTCTTGCCTTGTTTCCATGTTCTCAGTGGGAAATGTCTGTGGTTTATTGCTTTTTGGTACACTTAAAAAGTCATCCAACCAACATTTTTCTTTGTTAGTGTGGGTTATTTATAGTTGAGTTTATGGAATCATTCTCAGCTTTGTCATCTTATTTCAAGGGTAATGATACCCCCAAAGAAATGAAGATTCAGTTATGTTTCTAAGGATATTCATTCGTATCTTTAGATATCTGAAAATAATCTCACTAGCAAAATGAAAAGTTAGTATATTTTAGGGAAGGGTACATATTATTAATGGATTTAGACACATATTATTTAATGGATACTTTCTTTCAAAATTTCCTCAAATTAATTTTAAATAGCCTTTTAAGCATATTTCTATTTTGCAATAACTTGTAAGGATAACTGCATATTGATCAGCAACCATTTTTTTAAAGTGAGAATTGCCCCTTTCAGAGATATCTTTATTCCAAAACATTAAATCCATGGGGGTTTATAAAAAATGGAAATACCAATAAAATAAGTGATTATGACTCCCAGTAAAAAGTTCTGTATAAAGCAAATCCTGTAATTTTTATCTGAACAAGTTCTAAGTTCTTAAAATTCTCTAAGTATAATTGTACCTCAAAGAAGCCCAACAAAACCAATCGCTTTTTGCAAATGTTTCACAAGCCTCTGTAATGATAATGGCATCCATTGTATCTAATAAGGATCCCACAGACGTTTGCTGCCAGGGGTACATGTCCTCCCAAAAATGGATTTGACTGAAGTCTGCCTGGAATGAGCTGGTCAGAAATAAGGCAGGGGTGGGATCGAGACAGATTTTGGCATTCAGATATTAGAAAGTAAGAGACAAGTGGATTATGACAATCTAGTCTTCTTAGCACAGATGAACTTACTTGCAGCAGGTCATATAAGAGGGATTTTTCAGCTCCTGGTCTGCTTATCCTTGTAATCTTGACAGAGATATAAATGAATGAATGTAGGTGCTTGATGTATGTTTGCTGAAGAACTCAGGAAAGGAGAGGTCAGGTGTTGCAAGGCCCCACACAATTTTAGGTCGACTTCAGCCTAGACTCTGGGTCCCCCAGCGCAGGCCTCTCTTGGGATCTCCACTTGCAGAGGACTTTACCCAACACATTCTGTGCAGCAGGCCAGGAAAATGCAGAAAATTTCATGCTAGTGAGAAAAGTTTTGCATACCATGGGACTTCTGGAGTCTTGAGACGTCTAAATTTTCCTTAAAGAAAAATGATCAGACTTGAGGAGGGGTTTCAAAATGGACTCATTCTCTGAAGGCTCTGAAGAGTGTCGCTGAGATGACAACATGCATGGACATGCTTTGGGAAGCAGCATATGTTTTACAATGCCCATCAGATAACATGGTGACCCAAAGGCCCAGGTTGTGCCCCTGTACCTATGGCACCCTGAGTTTCTTGCTAGGGTGCACCAAAATAAAACTGTTTTGGCTGAGATGTGTACCATACCCTCCAAGCCAAAATTCCAGCTATCTTCTGAGCTGCTAGCATTTCTAGTCAACAAAAATTTCAGCCCTTTGCTTCCCTTGCTCTGATTCCTTTCATACAGTATTTTTACCCTAGGATTTATTCTGTCACAAGACATGACTTGATTTTAGCTCCCATTCTTTTTGTTTGACTTAGTCCTTGGTGCCCTGAAGCACATGCCATCAGCACCTGCCTTTCTCCTATCCTCTGATCATTCAGTGAACTCCCCTCTGACTTCCATCTCCCAGTATTTGCATCTCAGTGTCAGATTTCTTTTTCCCAGAACCACAGAAAACAGCTGTGCTCATGATCCATGATTAGTAGCCTAGAAGTGTTAGGGAATTAACAACCCCTGAGAACAGCCCTCAACTATAGTCTCAGGGAGCTGGGATATAAATACCCCATCTCTCCTGCTTCTTGGATGCAATAATTAGGAGCTGTGTGTTTTGCACTGGCGCTGAGTTTTCTCCGTGAGATTAAGCTCAAGTCACCTGCAGCAGTAATGGGATTGATAAAGCACCTTGCTTTGTATCCCTTTTCTACTTCCCTACCCTGATTGCCAGCATTTCCCAAAAATGCAAATAGCAATCCTTGTCTCAGAGTAACCTCCTGGGACAATACAAACCAAGGCATACCTCTAACATTAGGGGCTCTACCCCTACTCTCTTACCATTTCTGCCTCCTTTAAAACTTCTTGCCAAATCACTTAGATTCCATTTCTGTAAAAGGACAGGCAATGTTTCAGAGATTAAAAAGGACATTATATAAGTATACAAATAATTTACACTCATGCTAGATATTCAATGCTTTTAAAATCAAAATTCTAAAAATCAAGGTTGTTGGTCCACCAAGTCAAAAGAAAGAATTCAGGGAAACCATGATGGAGGTAGAAAAGGGTACTGATAGTATTAAAAAAATAACCATAGCTAATCATTTATTGAACACTTAAGTGTTAGTAACACTGTCAGATCATATATACATATATATACACACATACATACATACATATTGCTTGAATTTATTCCCATTATAAACCTAAGAGGTAGGCATAATTATTACACTTTTACTGATGATGAATATGAATGGATGAAGTAATTTATCCAAATCAGTCAGTTTATAATGGGCAAAATCTGAATTCAGACCAAGATTTTACTCTTGTCAAAGTCTATTATCTTAACTGATCTACTATCTTCTTTAGAAGTTTTCTTTGAAGTAGATGTAAGCTATATAATTAATCCTACTTACTGATTCAGAAATGCAATTGATCAAATTATAATTCTATAATTGTATAATGATCTTTTTTCTTTAAAAAAGGATTGAGTTGGATATGAATTATGAGAGAAATTCAGATTTATCCTGATGCATTTTTTATTTCCTGATAGAGATTATGTATAATAATTCTCTTATAGCATTATTGGTATTATGCATTAAGAAAAGCTAGAAAAATATGTCAAAGTTTTAGACATATTTCTGGTGGGACTCTTTGCTATAGTAGATCACTATCTCTAAATGACATTGCAACTTGAGGCTCAAATTTCATAATCTTGGGAAAGTGGAAATTTAGTGCAGTGTTTTGAGATTAAACTATAGCTTCAGGCAATTTGAAGAAAACTGACATTCTGATAGACTTGAAGAGAAAAACAAAAGGAAAAGGAAACATATCAGATTGTTCTATCAGGATTCTCCATAGTTAAAAATATTAATTTAATGTGAACTTGGAGGTGATGCAGGAGAGGAATAGAAAAGGAATATAGGAAAAAAGAAGGATTGACCAGGAACAATGAATATATTGCTTACATGGTCTTCCATCAGAATTCAAGGGTCTCTAACTTCTAATTACTAAATTCTCTTATTTTGGGATTTACCTGATAGTTTTTAAATCATGGGATATTTTAGATATAGTCCAGTTGTTGACATCTAAAACGAGAGTCTCCAACTTGGCAAGTTGTACCGGTTTATTAAAATATTTTATCTTCATAAGATATTTGTGAGGTGTTATCAAATGGCATAAGTATTTCACTTTTTTTTTTTGAGTTGGAGTCTCACTCTGTCACCCAGACTGGAGTGCAGTGGCCTGCTCCCAGCCATTGCAGCCTCGACCTGCTGGGCTCCGGCGATTCTTCTACCTCTGCCTTCCAAGTAGCTGGAACGACAGGCATGCGCTACCACGCCCGCCCCATTTTTTTTTTTTAAATTTATTGTAGAGATGAGGTCTAGCCAAGTTGCCCAGGTGGGTCTCGAACCTGCAGGCTCAGGCAATTCATTCACCTCGGCCTCCCAAAGTGTGGGATTATAGGCTGAGCCACCGAGCCCGGCCAGTATTTCACTTTTAAGTGTGACCACATGGTATGTGTGTTAAAGAGGTTTGGCTTCAGGTGCAAACATCAGAAAATCTGATTTTCTCAGGATTGATGGGGTTTATTTTTTCTAAATAAGAAAACTGAAGGTAGGTGGCAGCTAGCATTCGGTAGTTTAGACATATAATGAATGACCAGTGTCTGTGATTCCTGTGAACTTTCTTTCCTGGTTGCATGTAGTAAGTTTATGCTCAAAGCAGAAAGAAGAGGGATAGAAGACAAAAGCCTTCCCAGAACTAGCATGTGGACTGTTACTGTATCTCAGTAGCCAGAACTGAGTTATAATGGCAAGCCCTACCTGAAATGGAGACTAGGGGAGTGAGGGTATGGTTTCCCTGTCTGTATTGTGGAAGGTGAAAGCAGTGGAGGTCAGGAAAGGATGTAGAATTAGCCAATCAAAAGTTCCTGTGTATCCCATATCAACAGGGTGCCTGAATGAAACGCAATTGTATACCTAACCCTTAACTGTACCCCACAACTTCACAAAAAAAAAGTTCCTGTGTAATACCAATGTGTAAATAGAACCAGTATTTATTATATATAAGAAAACCAATTTCAGTAGAAGATACGAAGAAGGACTTACTAATGGTTATGACTACCTAGAGTTTAAATATGCTTCCCAGTAGGTAATATATTCCCTATCATTTTATGTATCTAAACATTGGGAGAATGAACGTTTGACCAACCTACTATGGAGAAGATTTAAGCATTAGATAGATAAGTGGTTGAATTTTTGTCTTTTAAAATTGTCTTTGAATCCTCAAGATTCGGTGATACTCTATACACATTCCAATTTCTTGCAATTTGAAGATAGTTTTCTCTTTGTGGCTCACTTTCCTGTCATGTCCACTGGCACACATCTGCCTTACTTTGATCTTAACATTAACATCCAACAGTGAGATATTTAGACAGTCTTGGTAAAGAAAACATATTTATCCCTGACTGTGTTCATATCTTTAAAAACATCTTTTTCTTCCTCCCAGAAATGTTAACAGAATTAATGCCAGAAATTTTTTTAAAGGATGTGGTTTTTAATTTGATGCATTTTAAAGCCTCAAAGACTTCATTAAAGCTCTTACACATAGTCTTTAAGATACAGAGTAGGAATGTCAATGTCTATGACAAGCTCAAAGTGCTTCTCTTATTTCTGTATAAACTTATGAAAGAATCTCTTTTTGGATTTGTCTGTGTCCATGAAAGACAGAAATTGTGTGAAGAGAAAATCATACAAGTAGTGAGTTGAAATTTGGAATTAGATAATATTGAAAGATTTGAATTTTTGCTGAATACAGACCAAATTAAAATGTTGCCTATTCTTAGTACATTATATGAAATAAGTCTGATTTCTGCTAAGTTTGATGAAAGACTAAACCAAAGATGTTAGAAAAAAATGCTAGAATTCATAGTTACTTTGCCAATCCCTGGAATCAAATGAATTCTCAAAATATACCCTGTAAGTCTTAAGACAGAAAGCTATTATTTTATCACAGATAGAACCAGGAAAGATCAATTAAACAAGAGTATGGAGAATAAGAGATAAACTTAAAAAGAAAAAAATACCCTCAACTTTGATTTGTTAAAAAAAAATACAAATGGGTGGGGTGAGGTGGCTCAGCCTATAATCCCAGCCCTTTGGGAGACTGGGGCAAGAGGATTGCCTGAGTCTAGTCGAGATCAGCCTAGGTGACTTGGTGGGACCTCATCTGTACAATAAATCACAAAAAAAACTAGCTGGGCATGGTGGCATGCATCTGTGGTTCCAGTTACCTGGAAGGCTGGGGCGTTGTGATTGCCTAGGCCCAGTGGGTGGAGGCTGCGATGGCCACGGGCATGCCACTGCATCTCCAGCATGGATGACAAGAGTGAGACTCCAACTCAAAAAAAAAAAAAAAAAAAAAAATCCAAATGGAATAAAAATTGAAATGTGTTCTTCCTTTCCTGTCAGGCATGATTAAAATAACTGATAATTCTCAGCATGGGTGAGGGTATGGGAAAACAGGCTTTCTCATTTATTTCTGGTGGGAAAAGTTGGTCCAAGTGACTTGGAGTGTAATTTTTACAATATCTGTCAAAAACTCTAAAAATGTAATAATCTTTGACTCAGAAATTCAACCTTAGAAATGTATTCTTATGAGCCTCTTATATAAGTTGCAAGAATAGTTGCAAAATAAGCCAAACAATCGTACGTTAGTATTGTTTGTAATAGTGAAAAATTGTATATAACTTAAACAAATAGTCATTGATACAGTGGTGGTACTTAAATTTAAAAAATTTAAATTTTCCAGTCACCACATTAAAAATAAAACAGTTTGCAATTATTAAGTTGCAAAATAAGCCAAACAATAGTACTGTAGAATTGTTTGTACTAGTGAAAATTTGCATATAATTTTAATATTTAAATAGTCGTTGAAACAGTGGTGGTTGAGAAAACTATGGGACATTTGTAGAATAGTAAACTATGTGGATTAAAACATAATAAAGTACTGAAAAGGAATATGTCAATAATATATTGAAAAAAGAAAAATTTAGATTATATATAGTTAAATCCCATTTGATTTTAAAAAGTATATGATTGTATCCATTTTATAAAAGTTTTGAAGAATTATCAATAATTTTAACAGCAGTCATATTTTGGGGCAGAAGTTCAGCATGAATTTACAGAACGATGTCTTAAAAGTTGAACTAAATTCAAGAATCATTTATCCATCAAAGGCTTTATTAAGAGCATTTCCTTCATGTCAGATAGCTTAAAAGCCATTCATGTGGTCCTAAGAATAGTGTGCCTGGCAGAATGTGTGGGGAAGAACCTGCCTGAAAAATTAGTATAAACAGCCAAAAAAAAAAAAAAAAACCCACCAAAAACAAGATTAGAAATTAATTTATTTCTAGTTCTAGTATTCTCATAGGCTATTTATCATTTTGGCCAAAAATTTAATGCTTTAGTTTGTCTATCTGGAAAATAGGAAACTTAAAGATGAACTAAAATAGAGCAATAAGTTTCTGTATATAAATGCCAAACAGTCTTTAGCTACTGTTCCATTTTCTTTGTATTTTTTTTTAAAACACAGGCCGCTTTAAGATTAAGTTATTCTAAGTACACTATCTTTCCATCATTAAATCCACTGAATGATTCTTACTTATTAAATTTCTTCTTATTAGAAGTTTGTCTTGAAGAAAAAATAATTTTCTTCCTTTCTGAATATCCTGTCACACCTATAAAGTGCACTTCTCTAGTGAGGAGTAGAAAAATTATGCAGAATGATTTTCCTAATGCAGTTATTCTCTTTTTGAGTCTCAGCTCCCTCTCTTGATTGCTTTCTCTCTTTTTGAAGGTTTCTGTTTTCTTTGCACAAATGGGCTCATCTTAGGCTTATAGGTCATTTAGACTCAGTCATATTTAATAAAAGTCTTTCTGTATAACCCAGATCAAAAGGACATCGCTATTTTCTCAAGGTGAAGCTGTTTTCTTATGATTCTTCATTTTTTGGGGGGAGAAGCGTGACAACATAGATTTGATTGATTGATTGATTTTAAAGATGTGGGGTGCAATTAAGGGTTAGGTATACAAATGTTCATTATGCAGGTTCCCTTGTTGATGAAGTGTGCCCCTCTCCCCTGGCAGTTTCCCTCAACTTCCAATCCCACCCTGCCTCCCCTGGCAATTTTCCACTACTGCCAATCCCCTTCTTACAGTATTATGATAATTATTCATGGTCCACTTATGAGTTAGAACATATGGTACTCTGTTCTTTGTTTCTGTGATAGACCACTGAGTATGATAGACTCTAAATCCATCCAAATTGCAGCAAAACACCAAATGTTAGTCCTTCTTTGTGGCTGCATAAAATTCCATTGTGTATATTATCACATTTTTAAATACAATCTAGCTTGGGCAGCATGATTGGTTCCATGTTTTTGCTATTGTGAATAGAGCTGCAACAAACATATGTGTGCAGGTATCTTTTTTGTAGAATGATTTGAGTTCCTCTGGGTATATTCCCAGTAGGGGAATTGCTGGGTCACATGAAATGTCAGTTTCCAGTTCTTTCAGAAATAGTCACACTGTCTTCAAAAGAGGTTACACTAGTTTGCATTCCCATCAGCAGTATAGAAGCATTCCTTTTTATATGCATCCTTGCCAAAACCTGTTGTTTGTTTTTATTAATGATGGCCATTCTTACTGGGGTTAGGTGGTATCTCAATGTGGTTTTGATTTGTATTTCTCTGATGATGAGTGAGACTGAGCACTTTTTCATGTGTCTGTTGGCTGCCCGTATATCTTCTTTTGAGAAGTGTCTGTTCATGTTTTTTGCCCACTTTTGAATGGGGCTGTTTGTTTTTTTCCTTTCAGCATGTTTGAGTTCCTTGTAGATCCTAGATGTTAGGGCTTTGTCAGATATACAGTTGGCAAATATTTTTTTCCCATTTTGTGGGCTGTCTCCCTGCTCTCTTGATGGTTTCTTTTGTTTTGCAGAAGCTCATCAGTTTGATGAGGTCCCATTTGTCTATCTGATATCTTATGGTATGGGTACTTAGGGTTCTGATCAGGAATTAGTTGCCATTTCCAATTTCCATAAGGGTGTCTCCTGCATTTTCTAAGATTCTTATAGTTTGAGATTTTAAGTTTAGGTCTTTGATCCATTAAGAGGTAATTTTTGTGTATGGTGATAGGTAGGGGTCCTGTTTCAATCTTCTGCATGTGATCAGCCAGTTTTCCCAGCACCATTTACTGAATAGGTTCTCCTCTCCCCAGTGGTTGTTGTTGGCAGAATGTGTGGGGAAGAAGATGAGTTGGTTGAGAAATTGAGGCTTTGCTTCCAGAATCTCTATCATGTTCCATTGGTCTATATGCCTGTTCTTATACAATTCCAAGCTGTTTTGATTACTGTAGCCTTATAGTAAAGTCTGAAGTCTGGAAGTGTGATACCTCCTGCTTTGTTTCTTTTGCTAAGGATCATTTTGGCTATTTGTGGTCATTGATATTTCCATATGACTTTCTGTATTGTCATTTCCAAGTCTGTGAAGATTGATGTTGGTAATTTAATGGGTATTGTGTTGAATCTGTAGATTGACTTTGGTAGGATTGACATCTTAACAGTATTGATTCTTCCTATCCATGAGCATGGAATAGTTTTCCATTTGTTTGTGTCTTCTTAGATTTCTTTGAGAAGTGTTTTTTAGTTCTCATTGTAAAGATCTTTCACTTCTGTGGTTAGGAAGATGCCAAGGTATTTCGTGTGTGTGTGTGTGTGTGTGTGTGTGTGTGTGTGTGTGTGTGTGTCTATTTTGTTTGGCTCTCCGCCTGCTTGTTGTTGGTGTATAAGAATGCAACTGTCTTTTGCACATTTATTTTGTACCCTGAGATTTTGCCAAAGTTCTTTATCAGTGAAAGCAGGTTTTTGACAGATTCTCTTGGATTTTCAAGGTATAGGATCCTATCGCCAGCAAAAAAAGCTAACTTAACATCCTCTTTTCCTATTTGGATACCACTGATTTCCTGCTCTTGTCTAATTGCTCTAGCTAGAACTTCCAACACAATGTTGTACAAGAGAGGTGAGAGCGGGCAGCCTTGTCTTGTTCTGGTTTTCAGGGGAAATGTTTCTAGTTTATGTCCATTTAGCAATATGCTAGCTGTGTGTTTATCATAGATGGCACTTACTATTTTGAGGTGTGTTCCTCTATACCTAGGTGTTTGAGGGTTTTATCAAGAAGGGATGCTGGATTTTATCAAAGGCTTTTTCAACATCTAGTGATATAGTCATCTGGTTCTTGTTTTTATATATGTGGATGTATTTAATTACATTTATGGTCTTGTGGATGTTGAACCAGCCCTGCATCCTGGGGACAAAGACTACTTGGTCATGGTGGATGATTTTTGAGATGTGTTTGTGGATCTGATTTGCTAGAATCTTGTTGAGGATTCTTGCATCTATGTTCATAAGGGATATTGGCCCGTAGTTCTCTTTCTTTGTTGAATCTTTACCTGATTTGGGTATCAGTGTGATATTAGCTTCATACAATTATTTGGGGAGAATGTCATCTTTCTCAATTGCCTGGAATACTTTCAACAGGAATGGTATTGGTTTCTCCTTGTATGTTTTGTAGAATTCTGCTGGAAAGTCATCTGGTCCAGGGTTTTGTTTTGTTTTTTGTAGGTAGTTTTCTTATGACAGAATTTCCTGGTTTTTTATTGGTCTATTTAGTATTTATTTATTGTCTTCTTGTTTCATCTTGGGAAGGTTGTGTGATGTGAGAAAGTCTTCCATTTCATTTAGGTAATCATAATGTTTCCATACAGGTGTGCATAGTAATCTCTGATAATCTACTATATTTCTTTGGGGTCAGTTGTGATTTAATTTTTTGTATTTATGATTGTGTTTGTTTGGGATTTGTTTTTTTTTTTTTTGTCATTCTGGCTAGGGATCCATCAATCTTGTTTATTCTTTTGAAGAAACAGTTTTATATTTTGTTGATGTTTTCTGTGATATTTTTGTTTTCTATGTCCCATATTTGGCCTCTTACTTTGGTGATCTGGATTCTTTTGCTAAAGGTGAGGTTTTGGTGGTCTTGTCTTTCCAGCTCCCTTAGGTGATATGTTAGGCTGTTAACTTGTGATCTTTCCATTTTCTTGATTTGTGTTCTTAGAGATATAAATTCCCCTCTTCATGGTATCCCAGAAATTTTGTAAGATGTTTGTTCATTTTTATTTGTTTCCAGGAATCTTTTAATTTGTGTTTTGATATCATTTTGACCCAATAGTTATTAAGCATCATGCTGTCTAGTGTACATGTCTTTGTGGGCTTTGGGGAAATTTTGTTGGTGTTGATATTTATTTGTATTCCACTGTTGTCTGAGAAGGTGCATGGCAATATTTCAACCTTATGGAATTTGTTTATGCTTGATTTATGGCCGAGGATGTGATTGATCTTGGAGTACACTCCACCTGGTGGTGAGTAGAATGTATATTCTGTGGTTGTTGGGTGGAATAGTCTGTAGGTATCTATGAAGTTCATTTGGTCGAGCATCAAGTTGAGGTTCTGAATCTCCTTGTTGATTTTTTTGCCCCGATGTTCTATCTAAGGCTGTTAGTGAGGTATTAAAGTCCCCAGCTATAATAATGTTATAGTCAATATCTTTTTTTAGTTTACCTAGTAGTTGCTTTATAAATGCTGGTGTTCCTGTGTTGAGTGCATATATGTTTAGGATGGTGACTTCTTATTGATGGATTGAACCTTTTATCATTATGTAGTGTCCTTTCGTATCTTTTTAAATTTTTGATAGCTCAAAGGTTGTTTTGTCTGATATTAAGATTGTGACTCCTGTCTACTTTTGTAATCCATTTGCCTGGAAACTCATTTTACATCCTCTGACTTTGAGTCTGTGTGCATCTCTTGTGGTGAGATTAGTTTCCTGGATACAGCAAGTAATTGGGTCATGGTTTCTTATCCAATTTGCCATTCTGTGTCTTCAGTGGTGCATTTAGTCCATTCACATTCAGGCTGATTATTGAAATGTGATTTTTTCCCCCCCATCATGGTTCTTATAAAGTTTTTTCTTTGTTTGTTTGCTTGTTTTCTTTTAGCTTTGAGGTTTAGATATGTGTGTGTTCTTAAGTTTGCTGTTGTGATATATTCTCTGATGATTCTGTACTCTGTTGTTCTCTTGGGAGGTGTGTGGTCAATCTTTTTTTTCTTTGTTCTGTGCTTAATACCTTTTTAAGCATCTTCTGTAGAGCTGGTCTGGAAACTGCATAATCTCTTAGAGTTTAGATGTCTGTGAAGGATTTTACTTCTCCATCGCTGACGAAGCTGAGCTTATTTGGTTAGGAAATTCTTGGTTGAAATTGTTTGTCTTTGAGGACTTTGAATATTTGACTCCAGTGCCTCCTTGCTTATAGTGTTTATGCCAATAGGTCTGCTGCTATTCTGATTGGCTTTCCCCATTAGGTAGTATAACCATTCTCTCTTGCTGCCTTTAGGATTTTTTCTTTTTTACCTACTTTGTGTAGACGAATTACTATGTGTCTAGGGATTGGTCTTCTCATTTGATGTCTTGTGCGGGTTCTCTGTATCTCTTGTGTTTGGCTGGTCACACCTCTGGTGCAATAGGAAAAGTTTTCTTTGATAACCTCCTGAAATAGTTGCTCCAAGTTATTCTTCACTGCCCTTTCTTCTTCTGGGATACCAGTCGGGCATAGATTCAGCCTCATGATAGAATCACACATCTCTTGGCAGCTTTGTTCCTTCTTTCTGAGTTTTCTTTCTGTGTTTTTTACAGATCAGGTTAATTCCATGTTCTGGTCTTCAAGTTCTGAGATTCTTTCTTTGGCTAGATTAATTCTGCTTTCCATGCTTGTCATCTTGTTATTTATTTCTTGGATGAAAGTTTTTGTGGCCAAACTCTCTGTTACAAGTTCTTTCAGTACTTCATCTTGACTTTATTGAGTTTTATTCACTTTTTCCATTCATTCTCTAATCCCTGTCATATTCTGGGGCCAGTTGTTGGTGACTTCCATTGTTTGGGCTTTGAGGTCTGATTTTCCAGGTATTTTCTTTTTGTTGCAATTGAAATTACCTGTGGTCTTCCGTTTGATTTTCCTTATTTTTGACATAGCTCTTTCTTTTCTCTTTAATTCCATTATTCAGTCTCAGTGGGAGAGGATTTCAATTCTGATGTTAACTCAGCTCTCTCTTCTTCTCTGGTCTGGGCTCTGTATTTGTTCTATTTTGAAACAGAAATCTGTGTGGGAAGCTTTGCTGTCTCTTGTAGTTTTGAGAGTCAAATAAGGTGGAGGATGGGGGAGCTAGGATTCAGAAACTACTTGCAAATCACAATGCTCACTGGTTGTGGTATGGGTTTCTTGAGACCCACTTCCACCACCACTCCATATGATGATGCAATGGGTATATGTGTGTATTTCCTGAGTCCAAGAAATAGTAACCGCAATGAGGAGATCAACAAAAAGTAGAATGAAATAAGATGGACAAAATTTTTTTTTAAAAATGAAAAAAAAAAAAAACAAAACCCCCATGGAACAATGAAAACAGAAACCAAGGCAAAAAACAATTGGACACACACACACAGACAGAGACACAGGCACACACACACACACACACACACACACACACACACACATCAAAACCAACTGGAATAACAACACAGAAAAACAAAACAAAACAAAACAACAAAAAAACAGGAAAACCAAACACATACTCACACCCAGCACAAAATGAATGTAGAAGAAAAAGAGAAGGAATTGGAGGAAAAAATAGAAATTCAGATTGAACCTTCACACATATATTCACACACATTAAACTAAACAAAAGAGAAGAACAAAAGAGCAAAAACAAACCAACAACAAAAAAACTGAAAGATGTACACTCAATCATTCATATACCCACACAAACAGAAAACAAAAAACAAAAGAAGAAGGAGAGAAGGGGGGGATGCAAATCAAATCCTTACATACACATTTATGCACAAAGGAAAAATATTTTAAAAATTAGAACAACTAACAAACAGGTAAAAATTAAAAAAAAACCTATTGTGGCATGTTCTGTAATTGTTCCTCTCATCTGCCTCTCTACTGTCTCCTGCAGAGTTTCTGCCTCATTCACTACCTCCCCACTGTCTGAACCAGGGAAGGAGGTGGGGCAGTGGGGGTGTGTGGGGCTGCAGTCCTCCTCTTCCACTCTTGTATGATCAGGGAGATCCCCTCCAGTGGGGAGGTACAGGATTGTCTCTTTCCCAGGTACTTGTGCCCCAGTCAGGCCCATCCTGGAGTGGAGTCCTCCTATTGCAACTGACATCCAGGCTCTGCCTGGGTTACTCCCTTTCAGTAGTGCTCCAGCTGTGTGGATCTCACATTCAGAGGATTGCTCGAGGGGTGGGGGTGGGGAATTGGGTCAGCCCCAGACTCACCACTGATCTCTTTGAAGGTCTTCCTCATCCTTTTCTGGTCACACGCTTTGTCCCGTGGCTGAATCAGGGTAGGGCAAGGGGTACTTGAGACTTAGCACTTGTCTTCTCCCTCTGAAGTTTGTGCTTTCAGGATATTCTCTCTGCATCACGATCAACCCCTGACTAGTTGATCTGCTGGACACAGAGATCGGATCTGTTGCTCTGTGAGCAAGTCAGAGCACTTTCCTCCCCCAGTTTCAAGATGGTGGCAGGGTCCCTCTTTCATATTCTCCAGCGGGGCTCTGCTTCTGGTCTCCCTCTGCAGCCCTTGCTGCCGGTGTCCAGCCAGGTGCTGCAATGGTGGGGCAGAGCCTGGAGTCAGCAGTCTCTCCCACTGCAGTGGTGAAGCAGAGCCTGGAGCTGGTAGTCTCTTCCCAAAGCTTCTTCCCAGGAAGACTTTTATCAGCTTAAAAAAAATGGCACTTGGCTTCTGTGACCCAGGAAGTGCTAGGGACCCAACAGCAGCAACAGCACCAGCTTCTTCACCAAGAGAGCCCTGGCCACTTGCTCATAAGCTCCCACTTAGTCTCTCCCAGCATCTTCTTCCTAGGAAAGGTTTTGTTGATTTAAAAAAGTGGCACTCAGCTTCTGTGCCCTGGGAATCACCAGGGTCTGAGCTGAGCAGCTGCAGCACAAGCCATTTCAACAGGAGAGCCCTGGCTGCTAGCTCTCAAGCCCTTTCTCATTCAGCCACTCACACTGCCCACTTACTCACTGACACTTACACAGAATTTTCCATACACTTACTCACTCACACTGAGACTTACATAGTCTGACTGGTTCAGTCACCATCTACCTCTCTCACTCTGATTCTTAATTTTCAGTGCAATGGACGAACCAATGGTGGTTGATGAACTTATTTTTTTATAGTAGACCTTTTCATCTTTTATTATTTCTTTTAGTTTCCTTAAGATAATTTCTTTTTGTTTTTGTGGCCCACAAATATAGTTGTCACCCATTTTTTAATACGTGTGATTATGAATAGGTAGCCATATATTAAACATACATTATATGACATACATAATGAAGGTGAGGTTTGAGAGCAAATCACAAATTCTAGATACATATTTACTTTTCAAATTTCTTATATTCTGTTTCATGATGTTGTTTTGGAAAAAGTAGTGTGAAATTTGCCTAACACATACATCAGTGTGCGGACTGTGATGTGTTACTTGCTGTTTCTTATGCTCAGTGAATCTCTAGGCTGAGGAAGTCACTTCTAGGCAAGAACAGCATGAGAGCATTTCTGGTTTACTGTCACTTGCATTACACAAAACCATTAACGCAGGTGTCTAAAGGGCTTCCAAAGCACCTGGAAGGTAAGTGCCATCTAAACATTATTAATAGTTATTAATTAGTTTTAGTTAATTTACCTTTTGTGTTCTTGTCCATTTCAGAAATAAGATAAACAAATTTTAAACACGTCGAAAAGAAAGACTAAATTAGAATTAAATTAGCAAGATGATCAGTCATTAAGAATAAAAATCTCTAGAAAGACTCTGAACATCTAGATCAAAGTTGTCTAGCAGAGATATAATGAAAACCACATTTGTAAATTTAAATTTTCCATTTACCATATTAAAAATAAAACAATTGCCATTAAGTTTAAGAATATATTTTATTTTACTCAATATAATCAAAATATTATCATCTCAACACAATTTTAAGAATTTTTGAATTTTTATATATAGTTTTTCATACTAACTCTTTGAAATCTGGTACATTTTATGTTTACAGTA